>BTSX01000003.1:14222314-14822314 GCA_036245825.1 Pristionchus entomophagus | reverse complement strand
AATCTTATGGCGGCACCAATATGGCGCAACTTCCTCTGAGTCTGCAGCAGCGGCTGCAGGGACAGCAAGGGCAGTCGTCGCAACCTTATGGTGTGCAACCAGGACAGCAACAGCAAGGTGGGCTAACCTATTATCGAGCTACATATTAGCGTTTTCTCCAGCTTGATGGATAGACTTCATACGAAAACATTAATGTCAATGTAATGTTTCCACGATCGGTTGATTCAATTTCAGGGTCTCAGTCATACGGTGTTCAGTCGGGACAGCAACAGCAAGGTAGGCCACGTATCAATAGTAATAACTAGTAGGTTGGTGCATAAGTCTTTGCCGATTTTGAGCATGAAGTTAAGCCTCCAATATTTTGCTTGTTTCGAATCACTATGATCTGCCTCCATAACAATACTTTGAGCCATATTCGAAGATTATTTTCATAGAATGGAATTGTGACAGGCTTACGGGAATAGGGGGAACTGGGGATCTGACTAACAGTGAGATTTTCAAGAGAAGTAAAATGTTCTTATATGAGGGTTTGCAAAGCTGCGAAACGTTTCATAGAAACCGCGTATGGTTAACTGAGAAGCCATATACTAGTGCTTTTTAATAGCAGAATCGGAATAGTTTTCGATGCAGAACAGCCATAATACTGGCCGACAAATATGACCAACTTCGAAAATTATCTGTTCACGCGATCGCATTTTCTCCCTCAAACATCCATGAGGGAGACCTAAACAGAAGTGCGTTCGACTCACTTGACAAGGGTCTATGTTATCCATATGAACATTCAAAATGGCTTCGCTTTCTGTTTTAAAAATACGAGATTTCTCAGATATGAATTCTCGACCGAAAACGTCGGAAAATGTGGTTTTGCGTGTTTTCGAGCTAAGCGCACTCTTCAAAAACTATTGATTTGAGAATTATGTCGAAAATATCAGCGATAGGGCAAGGATTGATTGTTACTTTAATGGCGAAATATCAGCCGTTCAAAGAGTAAGGGAGCCAGTGGATCACCGTAAGCACCTAATTGGATGTTCGTTTCTCGAGTTCAAACTTGTGGACAATGCAATTCTTCAACGAATAGCTGAATCCTCTCACAAATTTAATTGAAAACTATACAGTAGAGCTACTTTACTTTTCAGGTATATTCAAATCTCTAGACCCTCTGACCCGATTACACGGCTTTATAAACTGAAATTGATCGCATAAGGCCAGTTGCATTTCTAATTTAGATAAATATCTTAAAGGGATCCAGTGGCCTCAAACTTTTAATTTTTATTATTGCTGCTATTTTGAAAATCCACAGGCATGACTGAATCAAAATCAATATAAAAGTTTGAAATTAAATTAAAATATACTCGATTTTTAAATAGAAGTTGAAAAATTGAGTGAATTTGAACCACCCGGTGTGGTTACGGTACTTTGACGACATTCGTGGCTTTGCCGGTTTGGCCGATTTGCCGGTCTCGCTTTCCGGTTTCGCTTCAATTTTTCGTTCTTTTTCGCGTTTCTTGTTGTTTCATGATTTATTGGCCATTTCGCTCATTTATTTTTTATCAGAGTCTCTCCTTGGGTCTACCACGATGGCGCGAGCCTGCAATTTCAAGAAAATTTGCGTGGTGCCGACGGCGGCTGTGAGTCGAAGTTTCTTCTACCTTTCTTCGATTTGTTTCTTGTATCTGTGGTTCTTATACTTTATCCTTTGCTCTTTTCAGGAGCTGAAGGAGATCGTCCTCTCCAAGACGCAGAGAAAGATGCCCACCGTCGTCCATCGGTTCGTGTTTTCACGCCCTCCAATAACATTGCCATTAGTGACGAAATGCGGACTTGTACTTCTCCTAGTAGCGAGTTCTCTCGTGTTTTTCGTGATATGTTTATCACTATCACGTAGCTGCGCTTGCTTTTATTCGTTTACTCACTAGATCACTGTTATTTGATTGCCTAGTCACTCGATAACGCCTGTCTTTGCTAGATGGCGCGTTCCGAGGTAGTTTCCACTCATTTTTGGCGAGATTTCTCTATTTCATCGAGCATTTGCATAATTATATATTAATATTTTATTATATAATTATCATAATTATAGACGATCGTCGGCGATCGCGATAGCCTCGTCGCGGCGACAGAAGGGAGCGCGACAGGGACGAGAGGAGGCGCGATGATCGGTTAGTCTGCCCGTCATTGTCTTGTCTTCCTTTCACAAATGTTTCTAAATCAGATATAAAACGTGTGTAATATGCCTAATGCGCTGATCGTAATTTTTGTGGCCTTGTGTATATCAAATTACTCATATATCTATAATTTAAATAATAGTTAGTGCTATTTACTCGTCGCGATTCGATTTCGTCGACGGGATCGAAGCTCATCTTCGCGTCGCTCGAGATCGCCCAGGTTCGCATTAACATTAGTGATTGTTGTACTATCGTTGGCATTGTCTAAATTATGGCAAGCCATTTTTGTGAGCGAAGTTATGCCGGTGAAACATACAATCAGGTTGAAATGTAACCTGCCACGGAGGCTCAATTTGACCATACATCTAGAATTGCTGGGAAGCGGAAAACCCCGCCTACTGCCCGCTCATTGGTCAAAGGATCGCGTCGTGGTTTATGCGTCGTGTCCCGGCACACACTTTCCAGACACTTCTACCATCTTGCAAAACATGGTCGATCGTGGGGCTCGAACCGGTGATATAGCGGGCTTCAATCAGACACCATAACCACTTCTCTCGTTTCTCTGACCAGTGAGAGAGTGGATCGCGGAGTGGCTTTTGGACTTGACTCAAGCTATCGTGGACTGGCTTTTTCTCTCGTTTCTCTGACCAGTGAGAGAGAGGGCGAATTGAGGAAAGCTTGACGGAGACTAGTGGTTGGGGCGCGCGCGTTTCTCTACCTCTTGCAAAACATCACCTGCGGGCGGGAGTCGAACCTACCAAGTCAAGCGAGGCTCCCGTCGCGAAATATCCATTCCATTTTCCGCACGGTTTTCAAAACTAATTCTTTTCATGACCACGCTTACTTACTGCCTCCGAACCTCCGTGCTGCAGCGTACTGGTGAATATTTTTAGTCTTATTAGTACACTCAGCCAACTGGGATGTATCTTCATAGCGTACTAGAAGTCACACTCTGCTGATTCAGATTTTATTTAAATAATTAAATAAATATTTTAGAAGAGATCGCTCGCCCCGTTGTGATCGAGACAGAGGAAGCATCAGGGACAGCAGGGATCGATCGAGAGACATGTACGATTAGAAAAGCCATACCAATTGCCCCACCTCGATTCGCGGTAGATCAAGGGCGCTCCCCCCATGCAATTTAAATGGGAATTGACTCAAATTGGTGTCGGTCGCGACCTACTACAATAGTTTTATTCGTCTCTAATCTGCTGCGGTTAGTAAAAAAAATGCAAATCACTGGTTTTGCCTAGTGACTGTACTAGAGTTCGAAATACGGGTCGCCGTCTCTTCATTTCACACGCACCCTAACCGGTCAGAGTGACGAGAGAGTGTGCGAAATGAAGAGACGGCGACCCGTATTTCGAACTTCAGACTGTACCACTGATCTTGATGAATGGGCTGATTGTTTAATTTGGCGATAGGTCGGATGATATATTCGATATGCAGCATTTATAAACGAGAGACAACTGTTCTGTAATAAGCGATATTCAGAAATGGTTCTCTTCCAGTAGGTTATCATCCGACCTAGTGCCATACAATTACAGTCATTACAATATTTAAATAATTATAATTACAGAGATCACCGCCGCTCACCCGCACGCAACGAGCGCGGAGATGGATACGGTCTGTCGAGGAGAGGTACGATAATTTGATATTTCGTGAAGATGCCAATCTTCTCCACTGACTATAGCAATAGTGGGGCAGTGATTGTATCGAGAAATACGATTCGATTGGCTTCAACTAATTAGATGCCTGTCCACGCCGCAGGAGTGCGCAGTGACGCTAATTTGCGTCAGTGCGCAACCATATAGGGGTTCATTGTCCATGAGTGGTCAGACTTCATGACCACTTCATAACTACATGGTTGCACACCGACGCAAATTTGAGTCACTGCGCAAAAACCCGCCTCCAGAGCTGGACACGTATGACAGGGACTAACTACAGAGCGAAACGTCCCACTCATTCGCTGTCTTTATGTTTTTGTATTGCTCCGTGCATCCAAGTTTTCCCATAAATAGTCCAAAATTGTCGCCGCCAAGGTTGAACTGGTATGAATGTCATCTTCAAATGAAAGTGAGTTACTAATCTGACTAAGGTGTTCGTTGTAGGACGTGCGCGTCTGGATCGGGCGTCTGTTGGTGGTGAATCTGCAGGACAAGCAGCTGCCATGGCACTACAGGTGAGAGGAGAGGAGAGGGTTGCGGCATTCGTTCAACAGGATACGGTAGTTATCGATCTAAGCAATACGATAGTGATTTCAGAATCTGAACGAGCGATCGGAGAAGTTGAATGCGACTGAGAATCTGAAGAACTCAACGATGAATATGGCATCTCGATCAGACAAGATTCGGTTCTTTAACTTGTATAGATTGTTTATCGTTAGTGCTTTCATGATAATAAATATTGTTGTACATGCTCAACTGAAGAATCAATAATGCAACGAACCCGAGCACTAATTGTGGTGAGGGTGGCATATTGAAGGGGTCAAGATTATCATGCTCATCACCAGGCAGGCAGAGTTGGCTATTCGGGCGTCGTAGTAGCCAACACTACAGGCAGTCACCAATGGATAGATCAGACAGTCTGAGTAGGCTGTATACCATATCCATCGATACCTATTGTCTCTCGGCCAACCCCTCAATTTCTTGCTCGAGAAGGTTAAGACGAACTATCCATTTCCTTCTCAGTTGTGAGTAAGCGCAGTTGCTTCGCAGGAAGCTTGCAAGTGACACAAGATCGTGTCTTTATTCAACTGGGAGCAAAACTAAGCAATAATTGCCAACTGATAAAGCTAGTGACGCAATCAAAGCGCAATCTCGGCTGTTTACGCGCCTTTTAGCTGGCAAAAACTGTCTAGAATTACAATTTGAAACCCTATCAAGCGCAATGCTACACAATAAACTGAAAATAATAAAATAAAACTACCCAAAACTGCTGAAAAGTGCCCGGAAAATGGCGAAAAGTGAAAGTGAAGTAACAGCACGACATTTTCCGGCTTGAGTACCGTATTTTTCAATCAATGCGCTTCGCCCACCGTAATTTGGTATTCATAGAACACACCGTGTCGCGGTTCGAACTAAACGCCGGTTTCGTTCGGTTTCGCGTTAAATAAATTTATTTAATTTTTTTGCTTTATGCTATTGAATTTAATGATCAAAAAGGAGCAAATTGAGGCATACTTCATTTTTGGGTACCTGGTCCCTTTAAGTAGGGATTTTGTGGCTTACAGCTTCTTCTAGCTTCAATGCATTATTAAATCATCATACATTGCGAATGCGCACCAATTTTGGACCTGTCACTATTCTCCATGGAATGCCGATCTGGAAAAATGTCCACGTAATTTTCGATCTCGCTAACAACGGCGGTATACTGTGTCCGTCTCTTCGGTGTTACAGGCATGTCATAGTGTGCGCTAAAGAGAGTGACCAAGCCCTCAACAATTATGAAATACCATATGCTGATTGGGCAAATTCGAAAGGTGGAACAGGCAAGAATATCCAAGTGTCGAAATCGGCAAAGACTTATGCACCAACCTGATACTTTGCGCATTCGTTCTACCTAAAACTCGCACAACACTAAATTTTATATTTCCAAGAACAATTTTTGTTGTTGCAGCAGCGCAGCCATACAGCGTGCAGCAGCCATATGGAGCACCATCAGGACAGCAACAGGGTTAGTATGAGTTGGTTATTTGAGAATGTGTGTGCGCTCATACAGTTTTTTTCATGTACCGTGCAAAACGAATTTTGGATACGCGAGTCATTGGCATGCAAAGATAATCAGATTTTTATCCCACGTTAGATTGATAACTTCAGGCGCTCAGCAGAACGGGATGACAGCATCGAACTACAATAGTCAGTCTCAGAATGGACAGTACGGCAACGGAATCTCCAACGGACAACAGCAGCCATATGGAAATACGCTTCAAAATGGTACTGATTCCTATCACGAATATGCTCGGACTGTCACTTTTGCGCACGCTCTCGCCATCTTGCCAGGCTCGCTTAGAAGCTCCAAAATACTATGATTGGCATCAACCTAATGTGAATATTGAAGGCCAGTCCTCACTTGGATATGGAAACAATGGCATGAGTGCGAGCACCAATCAACAGTATGGACAAGGTATCAACATAATGAGAGTAAAGAGTATCAGATAAAGCTAATCTCAGGGACACAGCAGCAGAATAATCAGAATCAGCAGAATGGAATCTACAGTAATCTGCAATTCCCCCAGATAGGACAGCAGCAGACACAACAGAAACGGTTGGGATATTTATATTTGTTTATTTATCAGTGATAAACGCTATCTATAACCGTTATCTTTGCCCTGTCGATAATTCCATCGAAATGATCTAGTGAACGTTTGTTTTGATCACTAGACGCAGTACAATTAGGATTTTAGTATTTTGCACTATTGCAATATCATGATAGTATAAAATAGTTGAGCCACTAGATTACTTCATCGGTACTGAGCTGTACGTTCATCTTCTCCTTTCAGAACTGGCGATAACACTGGCTATTCTCCCAATCTAGCGTCATCGTCCAATGGAGGATACCCGAATATGGGAAGTAACATGGGACAAATACAGGTACTGAACTGATTGAAGACAGACATTTCTCACTCAGAGTATTATTTATTATCGTTCGAGCAGATACTTGCTCTCACACTATCGACAATATCAAATGAGATGAATAATGAATCATTTCAATTCAGATGAATGGCATGAACGGAAACTCTCCTTCCGACCAGTCATCACGTCCATCGTCTGGCTACATTGCGGATGTTTCGCAGTCTCAGCCGTATATAAATCAGCCTCAACCTCGACTCGGAAATGAGTTCTTCGTGAATGGAAGACGCTAGCGATGACTAGGCACATAATCATTTGTAAAGGTGCAAACTCAGAAATTCGTAATCTGAACTGTTTACAAGATGTGCCCTGAAAATAACTATCCCCACTGCCTTGGAAAGTTAACTGGTGTTTCGTTAGATTATCCATGATACCATATTGAATCCATATTGGAAGATGTTGCAGCAACTTACTAACTGTAATAAAAGTAATAAATATCTATGATACGTATCTGGGTTGTGCTGCTCAGGAAAACGAGAATTGTCATCGCACTCATCAGGATAAATCATTTTAGCAATTTTTTTAAAAAAACGCATAAGATTCACAAAAAAAAATTAGGCAACTGTCGATCTCTGAGAGCAATAAAGACGAAACTTATGTGGAAGAGCGCGACAGGTGTTTGTGAGTAGAACTCGACCGAAGTGCACTCATCTCTCGTGACCCTCCTGTTTCCCTCAAATGAATTCAAATATGGAATGGAGGGCAAAACAACAACCCCGTTAAGGATAGGTTCTTCTCAGTTGAACTCTCCACTTTTCCATGGTCTAATCGCATTTTTTTGCTCTTAATCAACCATCTCCGTTTCTCGCAGCTTCAAGAAAATGGCTTATTATAGTGAGTTGTTTCTCTTTGTTTCTTTTGAATTGTTTTAATTCCCAGTATTTTGAAGTAGAAAATTGCATTCCAGATCGTTGGGGGCATGGCGGCGCTCAGATATCGCAGCATGACGGAAACAGTTTAAATTTCACAATGAAGGACTTGAAGATGACGGAGGATCCCGAGTGTCGCTTCTCTCCCTCTCACGCATTCTCTCTGATCATTCAATACATATTGGAGAAGACTATGGGAAAGATGTATCCAAACTTTTGTTATTTTCTAAAAAAAAATCACACACAAGTCTATACCGATGGACGAACGTCAATTATTCATCAACGGGAAGTATGAGAGGGAGGACACGGGTGTGAATACGGGGGTAGAAATGGCTCAGATGATTCAGACACTCGTTGAATGGGGTAGAGATTTTACCATTTCCACCCTTTCACTATCACTATTCTCATTTTCATTCCCTGAATTCTCCATACAATGTTTTCCCCTGATCGAATGTCCAAATTGCTTGCATTTCGCGTCGTTGCTTTGTTAACATACACTTTGAGATGCATCCATAGATGTTGATGAAAAATTAATCAGTACAATGTCGTAGTGGTGGTGGATGGAGGTTGGTAGAATATGGAGAGGAAAGAAATGATTCATGGAACGGGAAGGATAGGTGTAGAAACTTCCCTCAAACTGAGGAACGTAGATTCATCATGTGATAGATCTGTAAGATTCTAATCTGAATTTATCTTCATCCAGTGCATCAATCAGTGCATGAACGATCCGTGTTAAGTCGGGGTGTTGTCGTTCGCGCATGCACTGGAAATGCCCTAACCACCTTATTCCCAACCTTATTATTGATTTTTGACCGACACAAACAAGTCTGACACAGTTTGGCCCTGGACCACTGTATGTAGGGCGGTCATGGCTACTGGTCACGCTTTTGGGCGAGTCATTTGGTTGCGAATTCCGGTTGTGCTTGCTCGATCTCGTTTTCGAGGGGAATGGTGGGGAGGGAAAGTGGGCGGGGCTTGTGGCCCCTACCTATACTCGTGAATCCTATTCAGAATTGCATACGTTTGTAATGAAAAATGTGACTGTTCAAAAGGTAAGGATTTTCTACTGTTGCAACATTCTATAATCACCTTCAGAGTAGCTTCGATGATGCTGGATTGGTTGCACACTATGGGAAGATCTATCTCAGAAAATATTTTTTGTTGGCTCATGAAATATTATAGAAGGTCATGATCCCGAAATACTTGTAATGCAGAACGCTTTGATTATTTCATTTATGATAAAGGTCTTTCTTCATCACTATCAATACGGTCATCATTATCCTCTTCCATCTCCGATTCTCGATCATTCGATCTTGCTACCGATCGTTCTTCACTGTCAGATTCATCAGCTTTATATGAGCCACTTAAACCCTTTAATTAAAAATAAATTGAAAGTCAGAAGTTTTCAAAAAAAAATCTGCTTTTCCAGTTGAAAATGCACGTTGTGGATCGTTCTGAAATCGACCTTGAAATTTCTCGAATTGTCGGCACCGTCGGACATAGATATGCGGCGTTTAGACATCGATTTCTGGAAATAAACAGTTTTAAAGTTCGACAATGTTTTAATGGCGTGGATATAATAAAATAGCAGTATTAAAAAATAATGAAACAATTAATTTTTATAATTAACAACATTGTAATTTTTCAACATCTTTATATGAGAGGAATCGCGAGAGTTTCGAGAGCCCTACGGACGTAGGAAAAAGTTTCTCCGATTCCGCTGAAAAGTGAAACTTAAGTACTTCGAATGATGCTCTTTTCGATATCAGGTCTCATCTTCGAGTATAGGTAGGTCAAATCAGGGAGACTACGAAATTAATGACCAAAAATGCATCAGGAAAACAGCTATAACTTGCTTTAAAATAAAGCTAAAGACAAATACAAAAAAGAATTCGAATGAGGAGGCAGAGGGGAACATTTCTTATGTTGATGATGTCATTCGTCGTTTATGCGCTGGATCAGGGCTCTCGGGTTTCTAAAAAAAGTTATGTAACTTTCCTAATACCGATTTCCCCAATAAGCGCCGAAGAGTGATTTGAGAAAAACCATGTACCAACCACCACCTCTCAAATCAGAAAGATCGGAGGTGGTGAAAAAGCGTTGACTTTTGTCCAACAAAACTGCGATTTTTACAATTTTTTAAACGTTTTTCAACCATAACTTTTTTCATTCACATCTTCATGAGTTCTAACATTGAAATTCGGAATCAGCGTGCGAAAATACACCAAAATCTCCTAAAGTCATATATTTTGGAGATAAAAAGTTTTTCGACTCTGACCACTTTTTCATCATGTGGTCTCATCACTTTTTCATCACTTTTTCATCCCCCCTTAGGTCCGATTTTTGTAGAAAAATGTTTGTCTCAGAATCATGTCCCTATAGGATTTTCTGACTTATGTCCCTATAGGATTTTCTGATCGATAAATAATCGACGGCTACAGTATACATACCGTAATCGGAACCTACAGTAACCCGTTGAGGTGGGAGACCATGGGTCAGATAGGTGATTTCATCAGCCAATCACCTTTTTTGGACCATGTACCGGGGGTCATGATCAGTGGTCGACTTCACATAACGTTTTGGACCATGTACCGGGGGTCATGGTCATTGGTCGACCTCACGCATCACGTTTTGGACCATGTACCGGGGGTCATGGCCATTGTTCGTAGCCCACGTATGGTACGATAGTCGCGAGCACGCTTGCAGTTCGCTTCAAATTCATCAGAAAAAAGAGGACCTATGCTCCGGTCATGCTATTGTGAAAAGCTCATGAGGCTGAGAGTGTAGAGGAAAAGTTACAGATGTAGCCACGGAGCGAAGTGGAGTGTCTACATCGCAACTTTTTCGGAACGCTCGAAGACTCACGAGCTTTTTGCAATGGCATACGCGAAACGTACACAGAGACGTTTCTTTCATAACCATGCGCCCGTCCTAACGTGGCACGAGCGGGGCGTAGTCCCGCTAGTTATGACCAAAATCAAGAACACAATTTTTTGGAGATTTTCTTTATAGCATAACTTTTTTATTTCGATGTTTCATGAGCTCTAGATAGCAAATTCGTGTTCTACGCTCAAAAATAAGTCAGAAAATCCTATAGGGACATGATTCTGAGACAAACATTTTTCTACCAAAATCGGACCCACGGACCAATGGTGAAAAAATGGTCAGAGTCGAAAAACTTTTTATCTCTAAAATATATGACTATAGGAGATTTTGGTGTATTTTTGCACGCTGATTCCGAATTTCAATGTTAGAACTCATGAAAATGTGAATGGAAAAAGTTATGGTTGAAAAACGTTAAAAAAAATTGTAAAAATCGCAGTTTTGTTGGACAAAAGTCAACGCTTTTTCACCACCTCCGATCTTTCTGATTTAAGAGGTGGTGGTTGGTACATGGTTTTTCTCAAATCACTCTTCGGCTCTTATTGGGGAAATCGGTATTAGGATAGCTACATCCATTTTTTGAAAAACCGACAGCCCCGATCCAGAGCATCGACGAGGAATGACATCATCAACATAAGAAATGTTGCCTTCCGCCTCCTCATTCGAATTCTGTTTTGTATTTGTTTCTAGCTTCATTGAAAAGCAAGTTATAGCTGTTTTCGTGAGGCATTTTTGGTCGTAAATTTCGCAGTGTCCTTACTTTGACCTACCTATACTCGAAGATGATACCGGATATCGAAAATCGGCAAACGCAGTTTGAAAGAGCATAATTCGAAGTACTCGAGTTTCATTTTTCAGCGGAATCAGAGAAACTATTTCCTAAGTCCGCTAATACTCCGAAACTCTCGAATTTCTCGCGATTCCTCTCATATGCACTTTGAGTTGATCACCTTTGCCTTTTTTATGTATTTCCATATGACGTTTCAAATGAGTCGGTTCGTTAAATCCCATATTGCAAATTTCGCATTTAAGCGGATAGTCTCCTTGAATGAGATTATGTTTAAAGATCCTATGAGTATTTTTTTTTACCGGAGTGTATATTCATATGATTTTTCAGAATTAACATTTGATTGAACCCTTTATTGCAAACTTCACATTTCAGCGGGTAATTTCCTGGAATGATTATTGCTCTCAGATACTGTATCTGAGATACATTATGTTTTCTCTCACCGGTGTGTGTATTCTTGTGATACTGAAGGTTCTCAGGGGTTGTGAATGCCTTTCCACACTCATCACACTTGTGCGCAAATTTTAGCGCTACTTGTTCCGGATCATTTTCATCTGAAAACGAATTTTGTATGTAATAATAACAAAATAATGTGTTATTGCTGCTATCAGCGATTGCGGATAAAAATTAGTGAAAATATTTTTCCAGACATAAAACGAAAAACGGGAAACACCGTTCGATTCAGAATCTTACCCGAGGGACCAATTTTTGAGCATATCTGATTTTTTAAAAATTTTCCACGTCCCCGTTAAACTCTTGTTGATCCTAACACAAATGAAGAAAAAAATTAAACTGACCCAAATGGGTTCTTTGGTGTCTATTGCGAATTCCGGTTGTTGAGAATCGTTTCTCGCAATAGTTGCACTTGAAATGACATGCCTCCTTGCCATCTAAGATTATCGATTATTATTGTTTTTATTCATGCTTGCGAAGTCTTTCTCGAGCTCGAAGTATTTCGAAACCTTTATGTTCCCTGAGATGAACTCTCAGGCAATCTCTCCTCTTCAAATGCTTGCCGCAGAATTCGCAAATGAAGGACTTAGAGGAAGCAGCTTGCTTGATTGGATCGTTATCTGCTGGAAAATGCGCGAAATTATGGAATGTCAAAATTTGAATGTGACGAAAGAAAAAGTATTTTCCTGCACATTATTGAAAATTTATAATCATTGCACACAATTCTGAAGTCCGATAGATTGGTATTTTTTTTGCAGAAAGAACGTATGCAAATGTTTGTTTCGTTTGTAACATTGTGTATCGTACTCCACAAATATCACATTTGTAGGGACGTCTTGCCTCATTTTCATCGTCTGAAAATAAGAGACTTTTAAAGCGAAAAATTCAAAACTTTTCGCACTTATCACCGAGTTTTAGCTTTTATTGAGTGAATAAAATTACCTAAATGGATCCTCTTGTGATTATTGAGTTGGCCAGTATTTGTGCATCGTTTGCCGCAAAATTCGAACTTGTAAGGCTGTTTTATTTCGTTATCATCGTCTGCAATGTAATTTGATTTTATGTTTCACAAGTTTGTTCTCGGCTGATTTCAATTGTGCTTATGAGAGGAATCGCGAGAGATTCGAGAGTTTTGGGGTATTCGCGGACTTAGGAAATAGTTTCCCCGATTCTGCTGAAAAGTGAAACTTAAGTACTTTGAATGATGCTCTTTCAAACTGATTTTTGATATCATGTCTCATCTTCGAGTACTGTTCATTCAAACAAGTGACACAATGAAATTTACAACCAAAATTGCCTCAGGAAAACAATCATAACTCGTTTTGAAATGAAGCTAGAGACTTTTCCAAAGAAGCAGTCGAATGAAGAGGCAGAGTGTAACATTTCTTATGTTGATGATGTCATTCACCGTCCATGCGCTGGATCGGGGCGGTCGGTTATTTAAAAACGTGATGTAACTTTCCTAATACTGATTTCCCCAACAAGCGCCGAAAAGTGATTTGAGAAAAAAATAGTACCAAACACTACCTCTTATATCAGAAAGATCGGACGTGGTAATAAAAAATGCCCGGCCTTTTGTCCGAAAAACCTGCGATTTTTCCAAAATTTTGAAATTTAACTTTTTTTTCTTTTCATCGTTTCATGAGCTCTCATGTCCATATTCGGAATCAGCGTACAAAAATACACCAGAATCTCCTATGGGCATATTTTTTCGAGATGAAAATTTTTTCTCGAAAAAATATGCCCTTTGGTCCAACTTTGGTCGAAAAATTGTTGTCTCAGAATCATGTCCCTATAGGATTTTCTGACTTACTTTTGAGCGTAGAAAACGAATTTGCTAACTAGAGCTCATTAAACCTCGAAATAAAAAAGTTATGCAACAAAGAAAATCCCAAAAAACCATTTGTTCTGGATTTTGATCATAACTTTTTTTATTTCGAGGTTTCAAGAGCTCTAGTTAGCAAATTCGTTTTCTACGCTCGAAAGTAAGTCAGAAAATCCTATAGGCACATGATTTTGAGACAAAAATGTTTCGACAAAATCGGAGCACATGGTGAAAAAGTAGTCAGAGTCGAAAAAACTTTCATCTCGAAAAAATATGCCTATAGTAGAATCTGGTGTATATTTGTACGCTGATTCCGAATATCATCATGAGAGCACATGAAAACATGAGTGAAAAAAGTTATGCTTGAAAAACTTCGAAAATTTGTAAAAACCGCATGTTTTTCGGACAAAAGGCCGGGCATTTTTTTATTACCACCTCCGATCTTTCTGATATAAGAGGTAGTGTTTGGTACTAGTTTTCTCTCAAATCATTTTTCGGCGCTTGTTGGGGAAATCGGTATTAGGAAAGTTACATTACTTTTTTTGAATAACTGACAACCCCGATCCAGCGCATGGACGGTGAATGACATCATCAACATAAGAAATGTTAAACTCTGCCTCCTCATTCGAATGTTTCTTTGGGAAAGTCTCTAGCGTGATTTCAAAGCGAGTTATGCCTCTTTTTCCGAGGCAATTTTTGTCGTAAATTTCGTAGTGTCCCTACTTTGACATAAGAATACTCGAAGATGAGACTTGATATCGAAAATCGGCTAACGCAGTTTGAAAGAGCATCATTCGAAGTACTTAAGTTTCACTTTTCAGCAGAATGGGGGAAACTATTTCCTAAGTCCGCAGGGCTCTCGTATCTCTCGCGATTCCTCTCTTATGATTTCGTGAACACGAACCCATATGCGTTTGTAGATGTGTTTTGAGAAAGTCTTTTCGCTTGAATCTCTTTCCACAAATCTCGCATTTATAAGGGCGTGGGATATCTTCATCACCTGGATTCATTTTGAAATTGTATATTAATAATAATATATCGTTCCTACTACTATACATATTTGGTATAATTTTTGGGGTAAAATCTTGCCAATTTATTGTCTGTGAAGACTTTACAAACGTCATCGGTCCTCCACTCTAGCGTCTGCATTTGAAACGGTTCAACCCTTACTCTGATGGTTCGTCATGTGATTTTTCAATGATCTGTTCTGCTTGAAACTCTTGCCACAGATTTCGCAGTGGTATTTGTTGAATGACTCAGCTGAAAAAAAAATTGAGTGTGCGATTGTTCGTAGATAACACTTATATGAGAGGAATCGCGAGAAATTCGAGAGTTTTGGGGTAATAGCGGACGTAGGAAATAGTTTCTCCGATTCCGCTGAGAAGTGAAACTTAAGTACTTTGAATGATGCTCTTTTAATCTGCGTTTCCTGAAATTCTATGTCTGGTCTCATCTTCGAGTATTGTTAGGTCAAAGAAGAGACACTATGAAATTTAGGACCAAAATCGTCTCAGGGAAACAGCCATAACTCGCTTTAAAATGATGCTAGAAACAATTCATTCAAAGTATTAGAATCAGGAGGCATAGGACAATATTTCGTACGTTGGTAATGTCATTACTCATCCATGCGCTGGATCAGGGCGGTCGGTTTTTCAAAAAAGTGATGTAACTTTCCTAATAGTGAATTCCCCAAGAAGCGCCGAAAAGTGATTTGAGAAATTCATGTCACCTAACTACAGTTCAAAAATCAAAGGAATTTTTTTTTCACTTTTTCACCATGTGGTCCCCCTCTTTGCTTCGATTTTGGTCGAAAATGTTTTGTCTCAGAATCATGTCCCTATAGGAATTTCAGGCTTATTTTTGAGTGTAGAACACGAATTTGAGAGCTTATCAAACCTCGAAATAAAAAAGTTATAACCAAAATCCAGAACAAAATTTTTTGGAGATTTTCTTTATAGCATAACTTTTTTTATTTCGATGTTTCATGAGCTCTAGATAGCAAATTCGTGTTCTACACTCAAAAATAAGCCTGAAATTCCTATAGGGACATGATTCTGAGACAAAACATTTTCGACCAAAATCGAAGCAAAGGGGGGACCACGGTGAAAAAGTGGTCGGAGTCGAAAAACTTTTCATCTTGAAAATATATGGCGATAGTATTTCCCGGTGTATTTTGGCACGCTGATTCCGAATTTCGATATGAGAGCTCATGAGAACAAGAATGAGAAAAGTTATGCATCGGCACTTTTTCGGACAAAAAGCCGAGCACAAAAAGCCTTTTTTTTCATTCCCGATTCCTTTGATTTTTGGACTGTAGTTAGGTGACATGAAGTTCTCAAATCACTTTTTGGCGCTTCTTGGGGAATTCACTATTAGGAAAGTTACATCACTTTTTTGAAAAACCGACAGCCCTGATCCAGCGCATGGACGAGTAATGACATTGCCAACGTACGAAATATTGTCCTATGCCTCCTGATTCTAATACTTTGAAGGAATTGTTTCTAGCATCATTTTAAAGCGAGTGTTCCCCTGAGACGATTTTGGTCTTAAATTTCATAGTGTCCCTTCTTTGACCTAACAATACTCGAAGATGAGACCAGATATCGAAATTCAGGAAACGCAGTTTAAAAGAGCATCATTCAAAGTACTTAATTTTCACTTCTCAGCGGAATCGGAGAAACTATTTCCTACGTCCACAGAGCTATCGAAAATCTGGCGATTCGTCTCATATTTAATTGCGCTTACGTAAATGAGTTCTCTTGTGATTAGTGAGCACAGATGGAAATGCACATCTGTGTCCACAGATATCGCATTGATATGGCTTCCTCTTTGCCTCATCTTATGAATATCATTTCTAATTATGAGGAGGGACGAATGGGAGAACAAGATTCCGAATTATTGTATAAAGTTATGCTAAAGAAAATATGAAACGGAAATGAAACGTATATATATATATGAAACGGAAAAGAAAAGTAAGAAAACATAGCAGAAAATTAACAGTAATTACTGCACCTTCGTGGTTTCTCATGTGGTATTTAAAAGAATTTTGCAAATATTGAAGTAAAAATATGCAATCTTCGAATTTTCGTTATTAATTGTCAGATAAAGACAATCTCTTCGAATCTCACCTTCTTCACTACTGAACCAGCTCGCTTATTTCTGACATCTTTCCTGATCAGCCAATCCATCGTTTTCTCCAGCGATTCAGACAATCCGAGATATACAGTCGCGCCCATAAGTCACCGGACACTTTTAATTTCTTTCATAACTTTTGACTCATGATCGATTTATGGGTCAACCTCTGATATGTCATGGCATACCCACCGAGTGTTAGGTATATGCCATAGGGATATCACAGAACTCCCTGGTTGTTGCGCAGTGAAGCTGCAATCAATCAAATTTTTTTCAAAAAAAATTCATGAATGGATTTTTCCCTGAACACCAAACTTTCTGATATTTTTGATCAGTAGGAGAGCTATCCAGAAAAACTTTTGAAGTTGCTGCTCTATCGCACTTTGGCTACAGAAGTGCTCAAAGATGAGTCCCGTAAAAATAGATTTTTGTTCATAGACATGCTAGAAACTAGTTCAAAAGCTCAAAATGATCCTTACCACAATTCCTGATCATCCCCAAAGTTCGATGACGATAGCTCTTAATTTGCTCTCAGGGCACGAATTTTTCACTTTTTCACGAGTTCTCCCTATTTTGGATGATTACAATTCTGAGGGAGATTTTCGTTCAAATTCTTTCCAGGACAGAATGGCGGCATATCCATGGAATATACGATTCCCAACTTTTTAGAGCATTTGGATAACTTTCCAGTCTGTGGCAGCCGAAAATACGAGGTCAATCGATTTTCGACCCAAAAAATGACCATGATATGTCATGGCATACCCACCGAGTGTTAGGTATATGCCATAGGGATATCACAGAACTCCCTGGTTGTTGCGCAGTGAAGCTGCAATCAATCAAATTTTTTTCAAAAAAAATTCATGATTGGATTTTTCCCTGAACACCAAACTTTCTGATATTTTTGATCAGTAGGAGAGCTATCCAGAAAAACATTTGAAGTTGCTGCTCTATCGCACTTTGGCTACAGAAAAAAGAAGTGCTCAAAGATGAGTCCCGTAAAAATAGATTTTTGTTCATAGACATGCTAGAAACTAGTTCAAAAGCTCAAAATGATCCTTAGCACAATTCCTGATCATCCCCAAAGTTCGATGACGATAGCTCTTAATTTGCTCTCAGGGCACGAATTTTTCACTTTTTCACGAGTTCTCCCTATTTTGGATGATTACAATTCTGAGGGAGATTTTCGTTCAAAGTCATTCCAGGACAGAATGGCGGCTATCATGGTTGAATTTTTTACATACTCGAAAAACTTTTTGTCTCAGAACTTTCCGGCTAAAATTTTTTCTGCTGTAACTTTGTCCGCTGATTTCGAATTTCGATATACGGGCTCATGGTGTCATCAATGAAAAAAGATAAAAATAAAAAACTGCAGAAATCGGCTGTTTTTCGAAGAAAAAGCCGTGCCATTTTTTCCTCCGATCTCAGATTTCTATAATTTTAAGGGTGGTGTTAGGTACAAGTATGAACTCGAATCACTTTTTCGGGCATCTCGGAGAATCTTCGTTTGGGAAAGTTGCATAACATTTTTCGAAAACCGACCACCCTTCTCCAGCGCATGATCGTGGAATGATACCATCAACATAAGAAATGTTCATCTCAGTCTCCTGATTCGAACGATGGATTCGTATTTGTTTCTAGCATAATTTCGAAGCGAGTTATGACCGTTTTACTGAGGCACACTTGTTACAAAAAAGTTTTTTTCTTTTTTCATTGATGACATCATGAGCTCTTATATTGAAATTCGTAATCAGCGGACAAAAATACACCAGAAAAAAAATATGTCGGGAAGTTCTGAGAGAAAAAGTTTTTCGACTTCAACCATGATGGTCATTTTTTGGGTCGAAAATCGATTGACCTCGGATTTTCGGCTGCCACAGACAGGAAAGTTATCAGAAAGTTTGGTGTTCAGGGAAAAATCCAATCATGAATTTTTTTTGAAAAAAATTTGATTGATTGCAGCTTCACTGCGCAACAACCAGGGAGTTCTGTGATATCCCTATGGCATATACCTAACACTCGGTGGGTATGCCATGACATATCAGAGGTTGACCCATAAATCGATCATGAGTCAAAAGTTATGAAAGAAATTAAAAGTGTCCGGTGACTTATGGGCGCGACTGTATAAATGGGACTTCCCTGGAAACAAGACAAAATATAGTTTCACCATGTCGAAGCACTCCACCTCTCTATTTCCCAAGTCGGAGCAAGACGTTCGCTTTCCAGAGGTCTCGGCAGAACTTCATTCCCTGGAAGTATTGAAACATCAGTAAATATGACATAGATTCTAATTACATTGTACATACTTTTGGATAATGAAATACATAATACCTCAATATTCGCATCCTCTTTGGTCAAAATTCGCAAGAGATCGACAGATTTCTGAAGGAGAGAACCGATTCGGTCACAGGTAGTGAGACTGGAGACCTAGAAATGTTTAATTTGGTTTCAATTACTTTTTTCTCAAGTCGAAAACAAACCTTTTCATGTAATTTCTCGAAACGAGCCAAGTACTGGTCAGAAAATGTCATTGCCCTGAAAAAACATTAAATAAAAGAGAAATATCATACATGTTCGAATGTATTAGAACGTCAAAGGAATAAAAAGCATTGTGGATCAGAAAATAAGAATGCACTCTGTAATGCTCATGGCGCTATTTTTAATACATGCGAGAAATCGATAGAATAAAATGCCTCATAATTCTATCCGCTTAGTTAGAAGAGAGACGAGAGAGCATAGTGAATGAGGTGGAGCACTCCTCTCTTCCTCTACCGCTAGTAATGCCCTTCACGATGTAACGAAAGAGTGCCAGTGGGTGCATTCTCCGAAATTTCAAAAGTAATTTATATTCATAACACTTCAAGTACCAGAACAGTTATTACATTTATTTGAACGCACATGTAATCCGTTTTAGTGTTGAAGTTACAGTTAGTAATGTGTTCTATGCATGTGGAGAAACGCTATAAAAGCTATATACGACCTCAAAAAAGCGATGGAAAATATAAATTACCACGTAACCCGATTTTTAATACAATGAGTAACGTGTTCTCTGATCACCACTTAGATAAGGACTACCAAGATAGTCTCAGCCATTCTTGAGATGCATGATAACACATTCTATTTTCAACCATAAACACCTCTTCCTTTTTCGCTCTTTCTTCTCAAGATCTCTTACTCGCATCAAATAATAAAAAAAATATCCCATATTTGATTTGAGCTTATTCGATAAAGATTGAGTGCGTATGTGATCGTTGATGGACTTGAAATGAGCATACAAAAGCGCTTTTCGCATTCCAAATCGACAGTTATGAATACTCACATTTGCTCTCTTCTCTTCCTCCCACTCTTTGTATGTAATGCTCAAGCTGAACTCCGTGAAGAGGATGCTATTCTGGCCGCACGTAGCCGGTTGGAATTATTGAATCATTTTGATTCATTTCTAAATTAGATGGATACGGGCTTATTCCTAGATCGCATCACATTCCGGGCATAAGCCGCACTTTCGCCCAAGTGCTCAACTGTGACCAATGCGAGCCTGGAATCACATGCATTAATCGTACGAAGCCGGGTGATCTTTCTCCCAGCCCTGCATGCGTATGCCCCATTGGTCGGCTCAAGAATACAACCGACGGGAGATATCTGGGTACATTACATGACTTTGAACCTATGCATCACTCCGAGGTTTTTCTGCCCAAACTTGGTTAACTGTGGATTGAGAATCTCATTCCGAACCAAACGGCCTTTCTATGTTGAATTATCTCCCTTGTCTCAGAAATTCCTTACATCCTGACCTCGGCTTATCCAAACGCCAAAGGGAATTATTATGATACGGAAGTGAGCCCTCTGTTGGAAGGCAAAGAATATTGTGAATATTATATTAGAATTCATCAGCATGTCAATTCAGAACTTAAACCAGGTGAAAATGATTGAGTACAATAATAGTTTTAATTTCCTAAATATTGTCATCAATAATTGGCACAGAGTCTATCACGGTCAAGAGATGCTTCCCGGGAATGTTCACGTACACTCACACTGAGCTAAGCTTGTACACATGCAACTTCGGCAGAGGAATTGGTTCGAAATTGATCCAGAAATTCGCGTGGCAATCTAAACATAACGTCTCTTCCAGGTAGACTGTATGGTTACATATACTCGCGAATCATATTCAGGATTGCAGACATTTATTATGAAAAATGTTACTGTTCATAAGGTCTGTGTTATCAGGATTTCTTCACTGTTGAAGTAGCTGATTCAGAGTAATTACAAGGATGCAGGACTGGTTGCGCATAAAGGCAAGATTTACTTGAGGAGATATTTCTTTAGAGTTCCTATCAAGATACTCAAAGGAGCTTACTGCATATAGGAGGAATTATAATTGTCGCGTTGATAAACATGATCATATTGAAAATTCGTATTCATCGTGTAGGAGATTAATACGGGAAGCTTAGTTCTGAAAAAGTATGCGGAAGATTGAAAATTCCAACAGACACGATATCGATTCACAGTCAACCTGTTCTCTTGTTACAATTTATTCTCTCTCCAAACACTCTGTTGAACGCATGACGTCATTGATCGACCAACCTTGAGGATTAATTGCTAATCATCATAGCATCGAACCAAACGTGATTCCCCGCTGATCGCAGTGGTGGGTGAAAGTTATTCCAATGTCATTTGCTTTCCCTGTTCTCCTCAATCTTCCGTGCGATTTTTGTCGAGTTGTTTTTGTTTCGCTTACGACATCGATCAAATCACTTCTTTTTCAAAGAGCATGATGAGGATTTTGATAGCTTTGATGGTGTTATCTTCTGCCTACGCTCAGTTCAGAGTGAGTTTGTAATTTCACCAAGTTTTTATGATGATTCAACCTCATCTTTCCTTGCAGTTTGCTATTCAATGTAGTAAGAAATGAAGAGCGTAGTATTTTTTACCTGTGCCTAAGTACAGGCTTTCGCTAATCATTTCGAAACTGATTTAATTAAATTAGCGATTAAACACAAATACAAATTCCATGATTTCAGCAGTACGGCTACTACCCCAACTACGGAAACTACGGCACTTATGGATATCAGGTTCGTTTTTTTTTTTTTTTTCGAAAACAATCATAACTAATTGTAAGAGAAAAAATAACCCTGCATACAAAATTTCGAACTCTTTCGATAATGAGTCGAAGAGCTAGCGTTTAGAAAATATCAAAATCGAGGTTCAAGATCAAAGGCGGCACAGATCCCCCCTCTACGAACGGGAAGGCTGTCGTTAGGATCAAACCATGTGCATGTGGAACTATTGAAAAAATCTAATAATTTGACATCAGTCGTACGGCAACTACGGTTACAACCGCAACTATGGAAACAACCCCTACTACGGAAACCACGGTACTTACGAATATCAGGTTCGCGGACAATTTATAAAGATTTTTGAAAACTAGCCTTGATATACTGGAAATATAAATCTGGAATGAAATAATCGAAAATTCTAGGAAATATCAGGTCGCGGATCGACCATACGCTTCATCATACGCTTCACAAATGTGTGAAGCTGTGAAGCTAAAAAAAATGTGAAGCTGGAAAGCTGGCTTTGGCCTATAATGTGCAGACAAAACATCAAATTTGTTTTAATGATTTTAGCCGTACAATAACTACGGCTACTACCGCAACTACGGGAACTACGGTTATCAGGTAAATTTCTAACAATACACTTCATGCATATTCTGACCGTTTGCAGAAATCGGTAGACTGGTGATGAAATGTTTCAAATTCAAGAAATAAAAGTCGTCTTCATTGTGCGCACTCTCTAGTCACCTGAGATGTCGAGAGGGCGTGTGAAATGAAGATATGATTTCTCGGGCAACTAACCCTACTTTTCACATCAGGCGAACGGGTGGCAGACAGACAACTTCGGTAACGTCTTCAGAGGAAATAGCCTGGCCAAGTTCTACCTCATAAAGACATCAAGGGCGGATGATGGTTCGTAATTGTTTTTTAACTGCGATTATACATAATAAGGCCATTTCGTCTCGACTCTGAAAAAAAGTTCAGCTTTCTTTTTTCTTCGGCTCAAAACGCATTTTCAGATACTGGTTGAGAATATCTGAGCTGCAGTTGTGAAAGAGTGGAGCATAGATAAATGCCGATCTATTTCTTTATCCCAATTTAACATCACAGTAACGGTTATGAAACATTATCCAAAATGATAAATACCGATACTATCAATGATAGTCTAGCATATCATATTTTGAGACAATGAAACTCGGCCACACCTACACAGTTACTCATCGCACGGCAAGCAAGCCTGATGAAATCTCATAATCAAAATGCATTTAGTAATGCTTTTTATACACCTAACTGGCACACAAATATCCTAAACATGTTAAGACAATCTATCGGGCTCAATGCAGTGCCCTATGCCTTCAGAGAGACAATCACTCAGCCTCTTTATGGGTGCTTTTCGGCTCAATTTTCGCTCTGTTTCCACTCTTCTGCATCACTTTCTGATAAGAGACTGGCGCTGGAAGAGACTGGAGAGAGGAAAGAGAAAAAGAGGGAGAGAAAGAGAAAGAGAGAGAGAGAGGGAGAAAAGCCTCCGACTCTTCCTGCTAATTTATCAGCTCACCGACTACATTCGCGACTTATTCGTCACCTCCTGCATTTATTGATCAATATTCATCTATTCATCTCTCCATTATCATCCAATGTAATGGCTATCATCTGGCCCTTCCTCATTCCCTTATCACTCGTTTCCGCTGCAACTTATGATTTTGCGTGGGACGCGAAAGAATTGGAATACACTTGCGAAGGATTAAAGGAGCAGACTGGAAAGCGTATGTTTCATGTTGTTTGATTCAATTCCGGTAACATGATCTTAATTTTCCGAAAGTATGACCGACCTTCGCACCTATGTCATCAAAAGGTTCTGACTAACCCTTCATGAATACTTCAGAATGGGAACCAAGTGGCGATTTATGTGTGCATTTTTCCGACGATCGATATTCATGGAGCAACGCGTCTAAAATATGCGCAACGCCTAGGTATAATTTCATTTTTTGTATTCATATTGTTTGCACGTCAATTACCGACAATTATTTCAGTTTCTCATCTTCGAATGCATTGAGTGAATTATCATGGCTGAAACTTCGCATCATTCCCGAGTCAACTGAACAATACTGGACGGCTTTAAAGTTAGTTACTGGTGTTAGATATGTACATAGACTAGTCCACTGATTCAGATTCCAAGACGCAGAGACACTACTCGACGGTCTTGTCTCTACTTCGATCTACAATCCATCATGGGCAGATACCGAACCGACTTCCTTCGATGACGACTGCGTCGCTCTCGGTGAACCTCCTGTTGTCTTGATTTTTGACAGATATTTTCCTATGAGTGCTTGTGAATGCTGCTACCTAAAGATTTTTTTAAAAATCAAGATAATCAATACGTGTAGGCATCACTTCACTGCCATAGACTCTTTCACTAAATTATAGCCAATTTCCTCTCAGATCTCTCCTCAAAATCTTCGAAACTTCTCGGTTGGCACTTCGAACAGTGCTCGACGAAACTACCAGTCATCTGTCAGACATTCGCCTGTATCGGAGGTCAGTAATCATCAGCTGCTAACAAATATCGATCAACTGACTAGCGAAGAGGGATGCACGTTTAAAGAGGGATTTGTATTTATCGATTTTTCTCACTCCGTGTCGTCTTTTGCAAAAACAAAGTGACACTAGGTATGGTGACGTCTAGGGATAGGCTATCTATGGTAAAGACCGTTTTCGCAAACTCCCCGGTGGCCTCACGGCCTTCCCTTGTAAGTCACTGATGAATTTTCAGACGAATTCCGATGCGCCGATAATACGCGATGCATCCCGAAAGCAGCAGTGAACGATGGTGGGACATTTGATTCTTTTAGAAAACGGTGGATCAGAACGAGATTTGTGTATACACGATAAGATATCGATGTAGCCAGATATACAGTACCGCAGAGTCTCCCCGGGAACATGCGGGTAGCGGAGGGTCGCGGCGGGTCGCCCAAGGTCGCCCCGACTTTGAGGAGGCCTTAGACCACTTTAAAGTGTGTTTTTTTTCGACTATTTTTGGCTATGGGCTTCTCTCGTGAAGACCAATAGATATGTGAAAGCAGATTTCAGAAATTTGCATTTTGAGCTACTTTATGAGACGCCATCGTTCAGTCTTCCTCTCCACCCCTCCCCTCAATTCCATAGACGACCGCTCCCTCGAAAGATGAGAGTGAGGAATGGGAGAGGGGAGTGGAGGGGAATAGAGATGAGTCAAAGACGACGTTTCAGAAAGTAGCTCAAAATGCAAATTTCGAAAATCTGCTTTCACAGATCTATTGGTCTTCACGAGAGAAGCCCATAGCCAAAAATAGTCGAAAGAATACACACTTTAAAGTGGTCTAAGGCGTCCTCAAAGTCGGGGCGACCTTGGGCGACCCGCCGCGACCCTCCGCGACCCGCATATTCCCGGGGAGACTCTGCGGTACTGTAGAGAGGTATCCCTTTAATCTTATCTCTAGAGAGATATGAAATATGAGAAACAACATGGAGATCCATGTAGAAAAACTGGTTATTGCAGGGTTCGAGGATTGTCTGGACGGAAGTGATGAGTACTCATCGGGAAAGCTCTCTACTGCGTTCCTCAACGTCTCACGAGCTGGCCGACTGGCTCGGGACAGAACTCGGCCTGCCATCAAAACATCAGACGATGCGAGCATCTCGGCCGAGTGCCCGCTACCACAGGTGAATCACGAAAATATTTGTTATTTTACGAGAGCCGTTCTTATTTATCGAACCCTACAGGTGATCAATATGTACCTATTGAATCGTTTCTGAGTGCACTATCATATCCGAGCAAGTTGAAAAGAGAAAATGATCATAATGAATCAGCGAATTGAGAAAGTATTATGTATCAAATTTAAAAGTGTTGCAGAACCTACGAGACTCGTGGGTTGTGGCATTCTCCGGCTATGATGATGGTGACACGATCATGTGGAAGTGTAATAGCGGTGCGTGTTCATCTTCTCCTTTCTCTTCCAATAACCAAGCATCCGGTGTTCTTCTGAATGGCAAACGAAATATTTCGCTAGAAGACGCTCAGAAATCGCATTTTGTTACAATGTTCTATGTGAATTTAATCATTGCAGGATTTGCTCCTCGTGATCAACAATATTCTGTCTGCGAGAAGTCAATTGGTTGGTATCCACCCATCCAGTGTAACAGTGAGTTTTCTTTTCGTCATTTGCTCTTTAACATTCAAGTATCGATTTTAACACATTTTAACACAATATCATACATGATAAATAGTGCACTATGACATTTTGATTCAGAATTCAATTGCTTCGAGCCCGAGACGAGGAATCTCACGCACTTTACCGGAACATTACACGGCGATAGAGCATTCTACGCCACTTTTCCATTCTGTACGTTCAAGATTTAACAACGAGAAGGAACTAAAATACTATTTAAAAATTTTCATTGAAACTGATTGTATGGTAAATTCTTATCCACCTTGCAGACGAGAACAAAGAGCTGACCCGAGTAGCGGTATGCGACGAGGGCACGTGGGTGTACATGAATGATGAATGTGAGACACATTTACTAATTTAATGATTACATACTAGAGTTAACGAAGAACGATTCACCAAACCAACACAACTAACTGCAGTGGAGAACATGTGCGTGGCTGGTTCATTCTACTTCGGTCACTTCACCAATGATAAGTATGCACAGGGGGACCTAATGGATTACACTTGTGAGAAGGTGCGTTGTTTTCCAAGTTGTCAACTTTAATCTGTCTGAATACAAGTGTATAAGTTTGAATAGCTTAGGCTCTTTGCAGGATTTCAACTCCTCAATCCCCGCCCCCAATTGCGATGGAGCATATGCCTCACCGATGTGCAGTCCAGGTGAGCATTCAACTAGGAGCCTACAGAGCATCCACCTTTTTGATAGAACAAACACAGCAAAGAATCATTAATACGGAGTGTGTTTATCGAGCATATCATGATCAATTTTTTCTGTACTAAATACTTTCAGACACGATCAAGCCGGCTGACTGTGATGGGGTTATTCACAAGGGACCTCCGCTGTTTGAGCGAGACTGGTGTGCCTGTACACAGGGAGGAGTCATGCAAGATGGAGAGTGCAAGGGTGAGGTTCATGCAAGATCCATCTAAATCTTGGAGAAGATAGCTCCAAATATACGTTGAATATCAGCCGTGAATTCATGAAAATGAAACAATGTAAACTGTATTGACACTTCATTGAGTGTTGATGGTTAACAGGGAATGATTTAGGATTCACCGACGGATGCTCCGCCAACCAGGATACGTGTAGTGTGGGCAAGTTGTGCACACGCAACGAGACCGCCGGAGAGGTCAGACACGTTTCATGTATTTTTTTCAGATTTAATCGCTATTATCCACATGGGTCAACAAACACTTGATGTTAAAATTACTGTATTGCTAAGTATATCACGTTGAAAACTGTTCTGTAGAACTAATAAATTGGATGAGGTCTCCAAATATCCTCATCATCATCAGGACTATCACTGCGAATGCCCACCCGGCACCTGTCTGTACCCCTTCAACGAGTGTGCAACAGAGGCTTTCCTTGGCGAGGTTGACAAGAACATGGGAGAGTGCGCCAGTAAGTTGTATCACATGAATAAAAATGTACAAGCGAAATAAGCATTAAAATATAATTGGTTAATGGTCAGCTGAAATGTTTGGTCGTTCACATAACTTTGCAAATACATGCCAACAAAAATTATTTTAAATTTAAGAAATTCGTGAAATGCACTCGCATAACCCACTTTCCTCTTTCAGCGCTTCGATGTCCGATTGAAGACTTGAAAGTGCCTTCGAACTGTCGGATAACAACATATGATAACGCCATTGTCGATGTCGACATGCGACTCGGTACGACCAGGAAAGACTTTCATAAAATTTAAAATATTACTGCAGGATATACTGATGTGATTTGTATACACGATGCGGGCGCTAAGAAAATCCAGACGCGACACAAAATCAGATGTGTGAATGGGCAATGGGAGGTCGAGGAGTTCAACAGTTAGTTCAGACTTGAACCTCTAAATAATCAACACATCGTTAGGCAAACTGTCGACGCCGGTGACGTTCAAAATGCTATTTCACGATTCATATCAGTCGGCATAAATGATTGATTCGTTGCAGAAAAGTGCAACTCAACCAAGGGGATGATCTACCAGCGAGAGCAGTACGATGCATTCGAAACGGCGAGTGTCTACTATTCAGGAGCCCCGAGCTACCCAATGTCGATAATGTGCAATGGGAACGGAGAATGGCTGGGAGAAGTGCCTGTAGATAGTTAGTTGGCCTGCTTTATGCTCCACTGTGGGATATTTGTAGCATGCGTCAACGGAACGCTCCGACCCGTCTCCAACGTTATGAGGTGTATCTGTGATGATGGTATCGTTTCAATATAGTGGATACAAAGATGTAAAACCCAATAACAGGATACTATGGAGTTGATTGTTCAAAGCAATGCAATCAAGGAAATTTGAAAAGTGATGGATTGTGCGAATGCTTTCCTGGTTTTCATGGACAACACTGCGAGATAACAGGTGAGAAGAGTCGTTAATGAATTAACCAAATCAATTCAGAACAATGCGAGAATAAATCACCTGAACAGCCATCCAACGGAGAGAATATTGATCTTGTGTTTATTATTGATTTGTATAAAGATGGAATGGGTCCATTGGTAAGTTCATTCTAAGTCTTCGGAAATGTTTCCGAGGGTGCATTTCCAGCTAACGAACACGCAAACCGGCCTGATATCGGGCATTCAACAGCTCATTAGGGACGTTTCCTACTATGACAATGAATTCGTCAGGAATGTCGTACTTATTCCATTTGGGACCCCTACGAGTTGGTATACTTTTATATTTTAATCATCGTATGAATAATGTATAACAATTTATGAGGATTTACATAAATACGGTACTGAATGCGATGAGGTGATATTCAGTGAAACGAGGGTGACAGAGTAATAATGTCTTTCAGTCGTTCAAGCTATCACAATCCCTTGGGCGGAGGTGGGCAACTTTGTGGACACGCTCTTCGATCTTCAAACACAAATTGACAACACTTGTCAATTCCCACCTGAGGAAGTGCTCGGACAAATTGCCGTTGAATTGAAAGGTCTTGCTCGAGGATCGATCGTGAACATGTTGACGGTGAGTATCAATTGGTCAACTGTTGGATACTTATTAATGAAAAAAAGCCAACAGTAGTCATAGTGCTAATTTCAGGTTCAACCCACGGCGGGTCTTGTCGACTCGATCATCGACGTTTTCGTATCTAATGCTCTCATCGCTAACATCATAACTGATTCGAGCGTCACAGTAACTGGCTGCAAATCCTCAGGAGGAGTACGTTGTAACTGCAATTAGTGATGTTTGAGTGAATATTAGTTTCATTCCGCGAACTTTCTCACAGCTCTAACATCTGATTGAGAGTGTTATTCGGATATCCTCATCATATCTACACTAAGATTACGTTGTTATGCATTTAGGCGTTCACTGACTACTTCCGTCTGGCCAAACTGACTGGCGGGTACTACCTCGATGGGATGGGCGCCGCATCCTTCATGCAGATTCTGCCCCGATTCTTCAAGAGTTCAATGGTCCTCATTCCCGCTCTATTGGCCTACGACTCTGACGACCCGTCCCCGTTCGTACTTGACTCTGCAGCACAATCCATCATTGCATACGCATATGACGAGACTGGACGATCCGGCCTGTTTGGAGTCAAGGGTCTTTGTAAGTGACGATATCCGTGATTCAATATATTCCTTATTTCAGCGAATCCCGATTCATTCGAGATCGGCTCGAACAAGGTTACCTTCCAAGTTTTGCACAATCGTAAGATTTCTGATCTAATGTTAACTAAAAATATAAGAAGTGCAGACCTGACGGGCAAATGGCAAAGTGTCAGCATGATGGATGGATACTACTATCAATCTGTTGGAAAACTTGACTGGGACAGTGCAGTGAGCGCCTGTGAAGCCATAGGAGGAACGGTCGCGGATTTTCTGAACTCTTATGTTTGTCCGTCAGGTATGTCATATTTCCCGTTGCATTTTCGCTGCGCGAATGGAATTAAAACATTACTCAGCTCGTTTTTCAGCTGTTGATTTATACTGGCTTCCCATCCGTGTCAATCCGGACGACAACACCTACATATGGGAGGCGACCTATCGAGGAACCAAAATTCCAATGATCTCTCCTAGATTCGGCGGTCAGATAACTCCACCGAGCGGAGCCGATTGCGCCGCTATAAATTGCAAAGATTTCACTTGGTTCGTTATATTGCAGTTTTTGGAAAAGCGTAATAGGAACTATTGACATATAATTATATCTGGTTAAAAGATTGTGAGGAATGTACATTTGACTAGAACGAAATAATTCTACGGACAGGGTTGCCACACCGTGCAACCAAGCTGTCGACGTTCTCTGCCAGAAATCAGTATTCGATACTCAGAAAACGGCCAGTCTACCATCAGACGGTTCGTGCACAACACTACTCAACACAAACCATAATCTCCATTCAGACATCCGAACAAGTGCCGAATTCACGCTAAATCCTATACACGTGAGTGACGGTGCTTGGTTCTCGGTCCGTGTCCAATCAAACATTCTGTTCGACTACAAGATGGCCGATATGAATGGCGAACAGGTTGCAACAATTAAATCAGGTATCTCTAAATCGAATATTTCTATTAAATGAAGTCTCAGGATCAACTCAACTTCGGATGTCCGTGACAACTGGGAGTGGGGGCGCCGATACAAATGCATGGGCAAGCTACGCATCAGTCATTGATTCCGCAGCCATTACTCGATCTCCTGGACAACTCACTGCCTGTCCCTACTTCTCCATGTCTACAGTGCCGTTGTTCTGTAGATCGTCAGATGACGTTACAGTACAGGTAAAAAGTATCACTGTCGGAAGCTACATGGACCCACAATATTCAGATCTCCAACAACGAAGGCGTAATCCGTTCTTTCGTTGCTCGTTGCAGCGAATCTCTCGCTGCTGGATATGCTCCTCCTCCTGACTGTGCGAGCACTGGTTGCGTCACGGAGAACACTAGCTATTGCTACATCGACCAGAGCAGAGTATACAAGTGTAGTTGTCTGTCGGGTATGCCAACTATCAAGATCACCATATCAGAGTAGCCAGTCCGTCGACAACTTCTTCTTGCAGGATATGAGGGCGACTTCTGCGAGATCTATCAGATGGCTGAATCCACATGCGAAGCTAAATTTCAAACGGCTCTGAACGAGCCCTCCATAGATTCAACCATAATTACGAGGTATGATAGTTTTCGGGTCAACCCCAGGCTTGCTATTCTCACTAGAAAATGTTTTGTGCAGCTCTTCTGGATGAGAGAAGGTGTACAAAATCATATGTTTAAGTGGATGTGGTTGCACGCCGGATATGGTGGACTGTTCCTTCAATCGCGACGATCCCTGCGATAATCGCTGCTCGGCAGACTCAAAGTGCCAATTCATCGATATTCCTTCTCCTACATTCAAATCAGGCTCACCATCGACGTTTCCTAATGCAGTTGCAGCCTGCGTGTGCAGTAAGTTTGTGATAAGCTGGTCTGTCGCACATCAATTCAAAATGCGGAAAAACGCATCAACAGATCAAAATAACTACTTCGCATCAGATCCGGGCTTCGCGGGCGAGTTCTGCGACCGCAAAGAGGCTCATGACTGTTCGAGTAAGCCTTGTCACAACGGAGCCAAGTGCGAGGATCATCAAGACCCGACAGGGTTCACATGCGTCTGTGCTGAGGGTGAGCGATCATAGTCATTGTAATTAGACACAACTATTGAGAAAGAAATGCATACAACGAAATATGTGGGAATATCTAGGATACACTGGTGAGTTCTGCGATATTCCACTCGGGTTGTGTACTGACACAACTTGCGAGAACGGCGGTACCTGCTACAATCTCGATCCCCTGAGCACCTTCTGTCTCTGTCCGAATGGTTACGCGGGGAATTGGTGTGAGCGAGTAAGTTGTTCGATGTTATACCTTATTTAGCTTATTTAGTTTACCTTATTTGGATTGAGGAGAATGAAAATTATTGCATTATGTTCAGATGCTTGATCTCGGTTGTTTCAACGGTGGAAATGAAACATGGGACGGAAGGTGTGATTGTACACCGCCATGGACAGGACGGTACTGCACGATGCTGAAGGATCCTATGCCGGTGGAAGTGTGCGGGTGCAGTGATGGAGCGACGTGTGTATACGATGTGAAGCAAGGAATGGAGCAAACGTCGTGCAAGTGTCCTGCCAATGTTGTTGGAGATAAGTGAGTATTAGGGATTAAAAAATTCCCTTTATTCATAACCCAATAGGGGGCACACTTCGAAAGGGACATTGAAAACACGTTTTCATTCCCAGTGAGTTTTTCAGCCTCAGTGGTGGTATAAGAAAGAATACCCTTTAGGTGCGAGATGTCACAGGCGCCATGTGCACTCTTCCCTTGCGGTCTACACGGAACGTGCGTCCCACAGGCCAACGGACATGATTACAAGTGTCAATGCGATTATAGTGAGTCCGTTTCGTCAAGGAAATACCGTTTGTTCAATGGACTTTGGCACTATAACTCTTCTTGAAATTGTAATTGGACTTAATATTCGTTAACTAATTGCAGACTACGCGGGTGACTTGTGCGATGTGTACGTGGGCGATGATGGATGTCAGGCGGACACTTGCCTCAATGGGGGATCGTGTGAGGAAAACGTGTGCGTCTGTCCCTCGCCCTACACGGGCACGCACTGCCAGGAGACGGTGAGATAATTCATTCTGGGCTGGGGATATGATTAGAGATGCCAGAATGAACAATGACTCTCTTCATTCAATATAATCTGTAGACCGGCCGGATGGAGAGAGCGTGTGTAATGGAGAAGCGGATTCTTTATTCTGACAACCCTAGATATGATGCCAACAGTTTTTTTTTATGAGTCCTGTAAACACAGTACATATGGAAAGGTGCAGGCGTATGATAAGGCGACAGGGACATTGTAGTTGCCGTGCAAGGATTACTGCTTGAATGGAGGAACGTGCGTTGAAGTCGAAGACAAACCAGTCTGTCAGTGTCCACTCAGAAATAGTGGAAAGCAGTGCGAGAAAGGTACACTTAAATTTTTCTCGAAATATTTAATATAATTGCATGCGCAACCATACTTCAGAAGACAACGACAAAACGTACAACATCCTCATCTCTCCCGCAGCCCAAAATCTCGGCTTTGATGTCCAAAAGTGAATTTGGCGCGTACTCCCATATCAATATTCATCTTTCAGTCTAAATCCGATCTTCTCTGTCTGCTGTTGGGTTCGGCCAACTCCAAAGAGGGCAGAGGCCTCGAAACCTGTGATGCCCATTTTCGAGTTTGACTTTGGAGGGTGAGAAGTGCAGCTAAGAGATAAATTTAAACATACATGTTTGAAGTGATAACCTTCGCGTGACCACTGCGAATGCCACGATTCGAGGCCAGTCTCTGGGCGATTTCAATCTGCGCATGCAAGTCTGGCAGCAGGTTCGATCCTTTCAATATTATTGATCTTGGTCATCATTCGACTCTCGCAAATTCCATCATTTCTAGTTCTGCGTCCGCTGCAACGCTGTCAAATGCGATGCATTCGCCAACGGTGTTTCTCTCGGTGAGACTTTGTCGTGGATGAGCAGACACGATTATCAGATCCTACCCTTGATAAATGTTTGAAAAATCCGAAATCTAATGGTCATCACAGGCGTCAATCTGATGGGAGGCTTCACCCACTCGTCGTCTCAGCTGACCCTTGCGCCCACACCAGCGAAGAATGAGATTATGCTCAACGGAGAGATTAGTCGCTTCTCGGTGAGACCTCTGATACGTACGAGCTTAGATCAAGTTAGCTCGTGTATTATTGGATAATTGTTTTGTTTTAGAGTGTAATATATGTTTAATTTGGTCATTCAAGATCTACAATCGTGCCATCAACGACAGCGAGGTGGCCGCCTTCACATTCGACTGCGCGTCTACAGTGGGCACAGATGAGACTGCGGACGCCCTGTGGTGGAGTCTGCTGGATCAGATCAGACCTCGTTCGGCACTTGTCTCTCCCGGACTTTGCGAAAGCTCAACTTGCCTTCCCGGCGCTTGTGGACAGCCGAATCGTGAGTAATATGTTTCCCTTATATGTCTAACTTATACTGAGATACGATGGTCCCCGTTTGTCAGTGAAATTCGTGCAGAGAGGTCAGGTTAGAGACCTAATTTTAGATAAGTCGCCGCCGATCGCAACTTCCTGTCCGTCGGACATGTTTTTAAATTCCTCCAGACCGATGGTTATTACGTGGAAAGAACCCATGTTCGAGGACGACGTGGCCGTCACGAAAATAGAGTCAAACTATCGCAGTGGAGACATCTTCGTCTGGTATGTTGCTGGATCTTCACGATGACCGATTGTAATGTTGACGGATACGCTCAATGGATACTTATCATAGCTGTGAGCGGTAGTTCATAAAAAAATTTTAAAAATAAATAAATAATGTACGTTTTTGAGGGGAGAACATCACGTGGTCTACACCGCCACGGATTCCGCCAACAACACAGGAAGATGCGAATTCGACATTTATTTCGCTCCGTACAATTGCACGCAACCTAAGAACCCATCTCGAGGAGCTGTGTGAGCTACCGGAACTGTGCTTCTTCAAAAAATAATTCACCGTGCAAAAAACTATTGATGCTTAGTAAATATCAAGACTATTAAATTATTTCAATCAGATTAATAGAAACAACTTGACAGGCTGTACCAGGAGGCATTCGATGGTGAGTCTGGCTGTTACTCAATGGCTTCGGTGCAATGTGATGACGTTCGATTTCCTCTGGATGGTCCCAAGTTCTATGTCTGTGATTACATGGTGAGATCTTCATCTGAGGCGGTTGAAACAAATAATATGGCTACATTCAGGGTCAATGGCGACGTTCCTACTACTCGCCGTCTTTCACGCTTCCCTCGTGTGGAAAAGTGAGCGAGCCAAAGCAAACGGTGAACTATATTTTTTCACGTAGCTGTTACATTTTCAGTCTTGGTTATGCAAGCCGTATGCACAAAATTCTAGCTTTCTTCCTGAAAATTATTTCAATTAAATAAACAATTGGTCAGCGTTTCAGATAGCTGGCAAAGTACAATTCGAACTTGACGGATACAACTGTGATCAGGATCGGAAGAAGATAATAGATACCATCGACGAGTGAGTTGGCTTATCTCACTTACATTACGATCTAATTATTTCAAGCTTGCTCTCGCAATACTGCCCCAATGGGCTTGCGGGATGTGTTGTGGTGACAGTGACCGATTGCCCGAAGGCAAGCATCAAGAGCCAACGAGCTGATGATGAAGCCCCACTGCTCAGCTATACGATCACTATTACGTATGGTTTATCAACGACGGTTTTATCCAGTTCGATCCACTACGCAAATTATCCATGACTCTTTCCAGATCGAGCGATTCTCTCATTTACCAGAACGTGCAGAGCGAATTAGATAAAATTGATGAAGTGGCTGATGTTCAAATTGATGATCCTGTCTATGAATGCAGTGATGAAACTCCACTGCGATTTCCAAACACCGAAACATCGACATTATGTGGTGAGATTGAATTAAATATGCTGAAAAAATGACGAATCAATTCAGTGGAAGTCCCGCCCGGTAACTTCTACACTGCCGAAGCCAACACGAAAACTATCTGCCCTCAAGATCACTATCAGGTTCGAACTGCAATCTTGATTGAGCTAGTTGCTATTCTCAGGATCAATCAAACATGGAATCCTGCAAGCAGTGTCCGGATGGAACGATCACAGTGTCGGAGGGAGCAACGAAAATAACGGACTGCTACCGTAAGCCTTAATGTTACCGAGTAGTATCTTATGTTCCTCTGGCCGGCAAGATAGTGTACATAATGGATTTACAAATTGCATTATACATGTGAGCTACCGGTACCATCTATACATCTCAGAGAACTGTGAGCCCGGAAACGAATGCAACTTCGACGTGGGAGTGGGACCGGATGGTGCTATCAATCCCTGCTGCCAACCCTGTGGTTATGGTCGTTATGCTTCGGGAACCGGCACACTGCAGTGTCAAGACTGCAAGTATGGAATGACTACAAAGGAAGATGTGAGTCACTCTCGATCGTGTTAGACGCCCATGGGAAAATAACCGAGAAATGATCTCAAATATAATTCAATCATGCTATTAATTCCTGATTAAGCAATTCAACATAATTAAAATATCTAGATATATTCACACTCATACATGGCAATATCAATATATTCTAGATCGTGTCATAATTTAAAACCTTAACAGCAATCTACGACCGAGAAGGACTGCTACTGGCCTTGTATAAAAGGCGAGGAAATGAACGAAATCACTAGACAATGCAAACCCTGCGATAAGGGAATGTACAAGGTGAGTGTGCTGAAAGACATGACTAAAATGCATGATTGATCTCAGGACTCCGATCAAGTAGGCCAGTGCGTGGGCTGTAAGACTGGTCTGACAACTGCTGGAACTGGGTAAGGGCTCATTCTTTAAATTATTCAAAATTCTTGTGTATCATCATACGCCACTGTGAGTGCTGGGGTGATTCAGATCGAAGTCGGCTTCTGATTGCTCGGTTCTCTACTGTCCTATTAACACCTACGTGAACCCCGGCCAGAAAGGATCGCCGAATCCGGATACGTTCAAGCTAGATGACTTCTGTCTGCCCTGCGAGAAGGGAACCTGGCAGGTTTGTCATGATCGCTCTAGTTTAAATTATTGCTTGTCTCCGATGAGTAGAACAAGAACATAAACATGTGAGAGATGCATTCAGCCACTGCCCAACTCCAAGACATGCGACAAGTGTCCCGACACCCCCAGCACCAACGTCGAACTGCCGTCAACTTGTCGACTAGAGAATGAGTGCAGTCCCCAACTAGAGAAGACTGGATGCGCAGAAGGAATGAAGTGAGAAAAGCCCTTTCTTTAATTTTCTTCTTCCGGATCCCTTCTACTAACACCTGCTTAGAACTTGATAGGAGGATCGAACGTTTGGCGTTGATTCCTAACGCGATCTCCTTCTCAAACTCTACCCTCGTTTCCATTCGTCCAGCACGGCGTTCGTATGATATAATTATTTGCAGGTGCATAGCCTATCCGGACAACAAAAACTACTATCACTGCGTCGAGGACCACAGTGTTGGTGCATCTGAGAAAGATTTTGTTTTAAAAAATCCATTTTGAAGGAGCAGCAGGAGGGCGGAAGTTCCCTCGTATGGTGGCAGATTGTGCTGATCGTCGCTGGCAGTTGCCTTGGTGTTGCCGCTGTCGTCGCCATCGCTGTGATTGTCGCCATGAGGTGAGCGAATAGTGGCTTTTACCTTCTAGAGGGCTATGGCAAGGGCACTAAGACTAGATCACTAGCGCTTTGATCACTAGCGCTCGAGAGATTTGAGAGCGTGTTGAATTGAGAAAAAAAGTGTGAACCATCATTCACAGATGCTGCAATTTCGGCAAGAAACCAGCCAAGGACACGGACTCATTCTCGCAGGAGAGACGAACAACGGGCGACAACTTCAATAGCACAGTGGCCGATAAAGAGGAACGACTAGGTCAGTTGTGATTTATTCATTCAAAAGCAAATTCAAAGCATAATCTGAAAAAAATGTAGTGATACGTGTGCAAAGCCCAAACTAAAACGCGGTTCACGCTCGGGGTCGGAGCCGCCTTTTAGTCAGTCCCGAACGCCTGAGCTGCCCGCCGACGTCGAAACCCATTCAGATCCCCTGCCCACTCCTGGCTTCGAGATGCCTGCAGTGTACATCGATCCGTCCTACGTATACAATAAGCCACCCAGTGTGCCACCGACGCCAATGGCGGAGCAACTACCGGTAAGCGATAATATATATTGGTAGAAACGTGAATCATGCAAAATAACGTTTACCAACGTATGTTATTAAGATCGAGTATCAGCGGCAGTCCAATGTGGAGCATCCTCCGGTGAATCAGACAATATAACTTCCCTCCCACAACCCCGATTTGAATTCAGATCGAGTATCAGCGCCAGTCGGTCGTCAAAACAGCCTCAGTGGTTCGAATGAGGAAGAGAATGTCCAATGCCTCCGCCACTCGACAGTCTCGTCCCTTCAGTAACGAGAGCGTCTCCTCCGTGGTCATTACCGTTCTACTATTTTTATCAGAATAAGTCGATCATCAATAATTCTGCATTATACAACCAATTTTTACTGTATCGCGCACATTCAAGATTTCGAAACAAGTTTATCTCCAGCCATCAATCCGCAATCCTGCCGGTCGCTCATCGGGCAATTACTTCGTCCCATCCGTAACGATCCGATCGAACTCGGAGAGTTCTCTCGGATCGTTCTCAGTTAGATCTACGTCATCCCGACAGGTGAGCTTTCAAGAACCGATCAATATTATGAATATCTGAAGAAAAGAATGAATCCGTTTTGAATATCAGTGCTCTTAGTTAAAACGCGTTCTCTGTACTACTGCAGGTGAGGTGGCACAGTTGGCTCAAAATGGTCGTACATTTTGATGTTTGATCTCCAAAAATTGATAATTTCAAATTTGAGATTTCAGTATCAAGTAACATATCATTCGAAAAAGCATCAAAAGTTAAGCAAAATGCTAAAATGACTCTTGATTTGAGCTATTCTGACGCGAGTTCTAGCTCAAAAAGTGCCTTTTCCTCATAATTTTTGAAAACATCGAAATAGCTACCCATGAAGATATCATTTCCAGGTCCCTATTTTCATATATATTGTGTATTTTTTATCGTAGAATTTAATGAGAGTCTTTGCGAGGCATATTTTCGGTGTCGCTATATCGAGATGTTCACATATCCGTGACCAGACTGCAATGATTTTCACAGTTCTTCAGATTATTTCAAGCATTTTTTTTTCGTTTTTTCGTTCACGATTTGGTGACCTCTAATATTGAAATTCGGATGCAACGCACTAAAACACACCATAATCTTCTTTGGACATATTTTTTCGAGAGAAATAATTTTTCGACTTTGGTCACTTTTTCACCATGTGTTTTTCACCCTTTGGTCCGATTTTGAACAAAATTTTTTTTTTAAAAAGATTTTCTGGCTTATTTCTGGGCGCAGAGAACAAATTTGCTGACTAGATCTCATCAAATCTCGAAATAAAAAAGTTAGGACCGAAATCCTGAGCAATTTTTTTTTGGGATTTTCTCTATAGCATAACTTTTTTATTTCGAGATTTGATGAGATCTAGTCAGCAAATTTGTTCTCTGCGCCCAGAAATAAGCCAGAAAATCTTATCGGGACATTATTATGAGACTAAAAGTTTTTGTCCAAAATCGGACCAAAGGGGGGACCACATGGTGAAAAAGTGACCAAAGTCGAAAAATTATTTCTCTCGAAAAAATATGTCCAAAGAAGATTATGGTGTGTTTTAGTGCGTTGCATCCGAATTTCAATATTAGAGGTCACCAAATCGTGAACGAAAAAAAGTTATGCTTGAAATAATCTGAAGAACTGTGAAAATCATTGCAGTCTGGTCACGGATATGTGAACATCTCGATATAGCGACACCGAAAATATGCCTCGCAAAGACTCTCATTAAATTTTACGATAAAAAAATACACAATATATATGAAAATAGGGACCTGGAAATGATATCTTTATGGGTAGCTATTTCGATGTTTTCAAAAATTATGAGGAAAATGCACTTTAACTCGCGTCGGAATAGCTCAAATCGAGAGTCCTTTTAGCATTATGCTTAACTTTTGATGCTCTTTCGAATGATATGTTGTTTGATACTGAAATCTCAAATTTTAAATTATCGATTTTTGGATCAAAATTTTCAAAAAAGATAAAAATTTTTATGAAAAAAGTTTTTTCGACCCAAAAGGGTCATACACCCAAAGTATGAACCCCGTACGACCATTTTCACAAACTGTGCCACTTTAGCCTCGTTTTGCCTCAGTAGTACAGAGAACGCGTTTTAACATCATTCGACGCTACTTTTTTTTTAGTTTTTTACTTTTTAGTTTTTTAGTCCGATTACCGTCCTCGGATGCGTCCCGACTCTACACAAATCGTTCATGCACTCATCGATGCATTGGACGAGGATCGATTCAGAGGAGGATGGGATCGGGAATCGTCCATTCTTTGATTATGAAATTGTGATTTCAATCTCCAGATACGGGAAATATACGCTGATAAATGTTTACCGATAAATTAATAATAAAAGTGATTTTTAAAAATTGCCACAAGGGATTTCGATACATATGTGTGGCTGAAAACTTGGGGAGGGTTTATGTCTTCAAGTAGTATTGTTAGTATTGCTGAACACATGCTTTCTTTGTATCATCTCCATTTTGTCTGCTTCCGCTACTGATTTGCGCCTGAATTCAGATTATTAAGGATAAAAAATATTGATATAGTATAGGCCACTTTTGCTCAAACCTGACCTCAAAAGGGCTACGAATTCTCTTCTGAAGAGAGGAATAAACAACATGGCGGCAACGGGGTTAACTAGAGTCGATACTTGGGTGGCAGCATTGCTGGTGGTGGAAAACCAAGCAGGGCCGACGATTCCTTGAAGCAATTTAAATTTTGGATAAAAAAAACAGTTATTTTTGGGCGATGATATGAGACAATTCAATTCCTGGGGTATGCAAGGAGGGCATTCTATTATTATGCTAGGCTGCATATTCGGGGAAATAAAGCTACAATTCTATCACAGGCAGTACTACCGTGTGTGTAGTAGATCATTGAGAAGAATAGAACCGATCCGAACGAAAGAAGAGGAGCGAATGATTGGAGGAGGAAACCCAGTGTCAAGTGAAGCTGATCCCGCTGAACTTTGGTCTGAGATACCGATCCTGAATTGGAAGTTGTAACGTAATGTAATACTTGAAAGTCAACTAACTTCTTTTGAGTTGTCTCCGTTTCATCATTAGGAGCGAGATGAGGATGCGAATATTGAGAACTGCGGCCATGATTAGAACAATAATCAGGTATGAACAGTAATACTGCAATTAGTTATTGATACTGTAGATACTACTGGAATATGGTAATAATGATACTAAAATGAATATTGCCATTTGCAGGGTCTGTTATTGCAAACCAAAACGGACTCTGTCTGAACTTACAATGGGTATAACCATGTCCGGAATTCCCAACATTAGTTCACAGCAGTCATTTACTACTATTATACCGCCGAAGATGTTATAGAAAAGCTGGCAAAACTGAATTAGAAAAATAGATGCTTTTTTGGAAACACTGAACTATCGGAGCCGTCACCACTGCTGACACGAATGCCATTCGGAACCAGTTCACGTCAATTCCGTGTAGAAGCGAGAGATATCTTATCACTGAGATTACCTGCAGTTTATGTAACGTTTTGGTGTCAATGGTAAATTTCAATGCTGATGGCACGATTCGGAACCAACCATTTTCAAATACCTTTTAAGAGCCGTTCCGTGAGATTTTGCACCTACCTCACGGTTAACTTTTTTGCAACATATGCCAATAAGTTCAGTGTGAAGTCCCCATACCTAGAGCTGATAGCTGGCCCAATATGAGATGTTGGGGTGCACCCTCCGGGAAATGCCAGAGGTGAGAGGTGTCTCAAAAAAAGTCCGAAATTTCATCAAAGAAAAAAGTACGTTCTTATAGGTGTTTTCGATGTATTTTGCGATGAAAATAACAAAAAACATAGTTTGGAAGAGACAAGACGCCGATAAAAAGTCGAAAACTGAAAAATTTGTCAATTTTTGGCCATCCTGAAAAATAATTTTAGCCATCCGCATTTTTTTATTGCATATTTGGATTCTACGTGCAAAACTACCCCGCGTGTTATATTTTCACGGCAATCGGAATGTGGGCCCGGAATCTGCAGCTTCCCGCACGAGGCTCTCTTGGAGGCTAGCGAGAGAACGATGTCAAGAGATTTCAAAATTTCAAAACGATACAGTCACTTTTACATCATATTTGTATCTCATTTATCGTTTTAAATCATTTATGTTGATTTTAGGGGGTTATTATATCGATTAAACCCGAAAAAAGTGAAAAATCGAAAAATCACTTTTTCAAAATCTCAAAATTTCAAAAATTCATAAGTCATGTATCTGAGCTTCAAATAGTGCATTTTCAACGGAAAATCATTCGAATAAGAGTTATGAACAAAATCCGAGCTTTTGGGGCGGTTTCTTAAGAAAAAGTTTTGGTCAAAAAATTTCTGGATAATTTGACAACCGAAAAATGACAATTTCAAAAAATATTCGCAAATAGGCTATAACTATCAGATATTGTTCATAACTCGTATTCGATTGATTTTCCGTTGCAAATGCATTATTTGATGCTCAGAGACATGACTTATGAATTTTTGAAATTTTTAGATTTAAAAAAAGTGATTTTTCGATTTCTCATTTTTTTCGGGGTTTATCGATATAATAACCCCCTAAAATCAACATAAATGAATTAAAACGATAAATGAGAAACAAAGATGATGTAAAAGTGACTATATCGTTTTGAAATTTCGAAATCTCTTGACACCGTTCTCTCGCCAGCCTCCAAGAGAGCCTCGTGCGGGAAGCTGCAGATTCCGGGCCCACATTCCGATTGCCGTGAAAATATAAAAAGCGGGGTAGTTTTGCACGTAGAATCCAAATATGCAATAAAAAAATGCGGATGGCTAAAATTATTTTTCAGGATGGCCAAAAATTGACAAATTTTTCAGTTTTCGACTTTTTATCGGCGTCTTGTCTCTTCCAAACTATGTTTTTTGTTATTTTCATCGCAAAATACATCGAAAACACCTATAAGAACGTACTTTTTTCTTTGATGAAATTTCGGACTTTTTTTGAGACACCTCTCACCTCTGGCATTTCCCGGAGGGTGCACCCCAACATCTCATATTGGGCCAGCTATCAGCTCTAGGTATGGGGACTTCACACTGAACTTATTGGCATATGTTGCGAAAAAGTCCTCCATCGACCCCTCTCGAAAGCTTCATTATACCGTGGAACGGCTCTTAAATATAAAATATGAGGCCGTTTGTGTTAGGATCAACAAGTGGCTGGAACATCAAAAAAGTCCAATATGCTCAAAAGATGGTTCCTGGGGTAACTTTTGATTCTGAATAGACTGACGTCTCCAGTTTTTCGATAGGTCCCTTCCGAACTGAGTTATGGCTCCATGTTCATTCGGCCAAATTCTTGTTTTTGGATAAAAACTGCCCCGGAAAGGGTCAAAATGGCCACAAATCTCGCGTAACCATACCAGAATTTGATTCTCTACAAAATGAAAAAAATTGAGGCTCTATCTTTTTTCGTTTTTGAGTTATGGTCGTTTTTTGACTCAGGGAGTCATCCAGAAAATCACATCACCAGCAGATAGACCAACTTTTCCCGGTCATTTTAAGCCCTTGGGTCAAGGATGTGAACTGTGGAGAACTGAATTACATCGATTTTAGTGTCGGAAACCTGCATTTTTGCTGTTTTTTGAGTACAACTTTTTTCTTTCACGTTTTCATGATCTCTAACATAAAAATTCGGATTCTACGTGAAAAAATACGTAAGAAAACCCTATAGTGACGTATTTTTGGGAATATGACTTTTTGACCCAAAAACGGAACCAGCACCAGAACCAGAGGCGAAAAAGTCATATTCTCAAAAATACGTCACTATAGGGTTTTCTTACGTATTTTTTCACGTAGAATCCGAATTTTTATGTTAGAGATCATGAAAACGTGAAAGAAAAAAGTTGTACTCAAAAAACAGCAAAAATTGCAGGTTTCCGACACTAAAATCGATGTAATTCAGTTCTCCACAGTTCAAATCCTTGACCCAAGGGCTTAAAATGACCGGGAGAAGTTGCTCTATCTGCTGGTGATGTGATTTTCTGGATGACTCCCTGAGTCAAAAAACGACCATAACTCAAAAACGAAAAAAGATAGAGCCTCAATTTTTTTCATTTTGTAGAGAATCAAATTCTGGTATGGTTGCGCGAGATTTGTGGCCATTTTGACCCTTTCCGGGGCAGTTTTTATCCAAAAACAAGAATTTGGCCGAAAGAACATGGAGCCATAACTCAGTTCGGAAGGGACCTATCGAAAAACTGGAAACGTCAGTCGATTCAGAATCAAAAATTACCCCAAGAACCATCTTTTGAGCATATCGGACTTTTTTGATGTTCCAGATCACAGGCGAACCCTTGTTGATCCTAACACAAACGGCCTCATATATATATATATGAATACCAGATTTGAGCGAACTTCCGAAAATCCGTGCCATCATCATTCTAACATACGAATCCGATGCAAAAGTTGCAGCTCATCAGTATTTGCGGTAACTGTTTGGCGAGTGTGCAGACCAAAACGGACGTGAGAAATGTGCGCCTGAGAAAATAAAACTAAAGAAGTTATTGCGGCGTTTCTCTCACGCTCACAGAGAAAAAGCGACGTGAGAGCGCGGGATTTCGAAACAAGGTGCGGTAATGTAGGCGTACCTGAGACTCGAATCGGCGTCGGTGTATGGTCCAAGAAAGCCCGTCAGGTAGGCAGATACAACAATGTTGAATAGAAGAACGGGAAGCATGAGCAAATAGCCTCCGAGGGTGATTAGTACCACCGTGTACTGGATTTAGAAGGATGGATTACGGTACCTCCATGCCGAACTCTCTTTCTTTCTTTCACCCGTCAGAGAAACTATCCATATTATTTGCATACCTGATATATTTTGCACACTTCTGAACGTCTGCGCATCACGATAACCAGAAACACGACTGTAATCACACCTGGGATTCCGGCAATGGCGTTTCTGGAAAATAATCGCATCAATGAAAGTGAAAGTGACGTATTAACATTTTTAAAAAAAACAATTTCCAAGCCCTTCCTTAAAGAAGGAGTAACACGACCATTTGGTCTCATAAACTGGCAACGTAGGATTGTAGGGGACGTTTACCCGATCAGAGATCACTATGTCCGGAGTGACACAGATACCTCAAAGCCCCGCTGTAGAAATTAGAAGTTTCCCTGATCGCTTAGGCAACATTGAGCATACTGTAGGAGTTTCCCCCATTGATTGATTCTCAGAAACGATCGAAAAATAATGAATCAACAACTTGCATCAGTTGGACTCGAACCACCGACCATAAGCATTTGAGCCAAGCTCACAACCAATGAGCTATGAGACCAGTTGAGCATTGAGAGGGCAAACTGCCTACCATTATCGCGCTCTGTCCTCAACATAAGAGGGCTGGTGTATCACATGCACAATTGAGTGAGAAATAATATGGGAGAAATTTTCAGTGCAAATAAATTTGTGAACATGTGGTAAACATATAGCTGTTGATTCTAGGGTAGATCAGATAGATCTGAGATTGTTTCTTTCTTTTTTAAAAATTCCCATTACATTCGTTTTGCTACAGTGATCAATTATTGATTGCTGTTTCTCTGAATATGATAAAAAGAACATACTGTATCCGATCTATGCTCTAGCTACTGTATACAGTAATCCCTTCCATGTTCATCCGGCTACCATAATCCTTTATGATGTCCCTTTGCCCTTCCGCGAGTCGAACAATCGATTGAAACACAAATGTTTATCATATTTACAACATACATACAATAAATGCGACACCCGGTCACTCTCCTGAGAAACCATCGCCACACACTTACTACACTACCACTTACCGCACTTTAACAAAACTACATTCAATCCAACCACAATCTTCCTTCGCCGGGGGTCAATATCTTCTTCTATTTCTTCTTTCTCCCATCGTGTCGATCGTGTCGGCTGCCACGCCTGCTGCAATAAAACATATATTTTCAAGTTTCAAACAGAATTTTCTCATTTTGTCAAGGGCTGCACATTATACAGGTCCAGGAGACATCGCAGTTTTAAATATTAGGAACAAATATGTTTAATAGTATAATTTACTAAATCTCGGATGTATAATTGGGGATACAAGCGTTAAATATGGTATTAGCTAATGTACAGCACCTACCAGTTCGGGGCTGTGAGGATAATTACGACAGAACGTGAAACTTTCACGGAAACGTAACTTTCAGAGGGACCAAACGAGAAATTAGAACAGAGCGATGGTTTGTGAACATCGCTAATTGTGGAAGATAATCACCTTGTTGCGGACGTTGAGGTAGGGGTACGCGGCGTGCTCGGGACGGGGCGCCGTGCTTCTTGTGGTCCTACAAAACATTTTGTTTTATTAATTGGGCTTTACTTCCAATACTTCATTAGAATGGCTAACGAAAACAACGCTTCCGGAATCTAGAATCAGATTTCTACACATCGACGTCATATGAGAAGCCAATTGAAAACAACAATAAAAGAATCATGGACCATAAAAATGAAGAACGAGAAGGACTTACGGTGAAGGCGACATACATGGTGAGGGCGAGGCAGGGAACAGACGCAACGAAGAAGATCTGGAAGATGACCGTTATATCCATGAAATTAAATTAATAATAAAGGGGTCAAATCGAAAAACAGAAACGACGAAACTAATGAACAAATCCACGTAGAACCGATGGGAGCAAAAGTGGCCAAAGAGGAGAACGAAAATGTGATCTACCATCGATAGCGACCACAGAGAGGGCACAAGAGCTCATTATCGCTAGTAACTCGCAAATTCTAGCTTTGAGTTGGTCGGAGAAGCGTTTTCGAGGTTGTATCAGGAAGTAAAACATGATAAAAGGCAAAGAGAACAGTCCCAGAGCACAATCGCGCGACCGCAAGAGAGAAAGGTCAAACACCGATCTACTTCGAATTTGAAAATTGGTGTTTAAAATGGGTAGTAAAGGTAGTCTGTGCGTAGTATGATAGATCCTATACACAGAATAACTCAAAGAACGCGAAATAGCTCGAGCACATGACGATTTGGAAGAGGATAACTATGATATTTCAAACGAGGGACGATAATGACGCCATTTGATTGCTAGGAGCCGGAAAGGAAGGTTCAGAGAGTTGATTGGTCATGCGTGCACGTATCCGAACACTTTTCAAACATTACGAAATAACGGGAACACCGAAAAACACGAGAAAGTAAAGTGGAAAGCGGAGAAAGGGCTGAGCCGCGAAAAAGTTTGACGCGAGGGGTTACCGTAATTTTTGAACCTGATCGCTCAGTTTTTTCGTGGTGAAAGTCGCACGCCTGTGGTCATGTTCTGGATTCTTTAATGTCCCAATACTTGTCAAGCAAAAGAAGACTAAATAATTCCTCCGTAAATTGTGAATGTACCTTGTTGCTGCCCAATAATACGTCGGAACCAGTCTGGTTGGTGTTGACCATTTGCCCGACAGACTCAGATGGAGAAACATCGGAACTGCGGCGGGGTTTAGAGCCATCCTGAATGGATAATAGTGGGAGATGAACAAGTCGAGTCGGTTTTGGTAGAGAGGAGAAAAGCTATAAAAATAATAATAATAAAGATGACGATGAAAATGAGCTCAATTGTGATCGCGGAAAATGCAGAAGTTTTACACGAGTCAGCAATGGACGAGGCTTTATTTCCGGGTTGAATATTCATGTAGGAATGCGTGGGACTAAACACAGGGTATGCTAAAATCAAATGTTCAGTCTCCTACGGGACTATCGAGAGCTTATGAAATGGAGAGGATTAATTATACCATAGCAAGGTTCGGTTAAATTCGTTCGGTGAAAACTACTTAGAGATACCAATTTCCGATTAAAAAACACTAGTGGGCGCATAGATACTGATATCGTGGCAATATCTGCTGTGTATCAGAGGTTTCCCGATTCTCAATCCAAAATCATGAATCTCAGCAGGCTTCAACTTCACTTCAACAAGGTTGCGTGAGATACGTGAGATATACGTGAGATATACTCCAACATGTTTGCCGTATTTGTGTAGTCAAGGGACATACCTTTGTCCCTGAGGTTTGAATATTTTTGACGTATTCTGCACGCTTTCTCGGCATGTAGCCATATCATGACAAGAAGGAGATTGAGGGCTTGGAATGTAAGATGCTCAGTTTGAATTATTTTTTTAGCAAAGCACCCATAAACATTTGAGGTGTGATAACAGTAATTGTTGGAGCATGCTGAAGGTGAAATATGATACTTATTTTCAGAAGAAAAATAATTCCTTGGCGATTTTCGGGTCACTAGTGAATGTCCTGGTGAAACATTCCTAGAACAAGGTGAAAAACGAGAGCAATAAATATGAAAATTGAAAATAACAAAGGATTACGGTAGGACTAGCAGCTTTTCTCGATACTACCGTAATCACTACTGTTCCGCTCACATTTTTCACCATATTAGAGAAATATTTCACCAGGACATTCCAGGCCAATTCCAGCAAATAAGGGTGGACAAAAAATAAGAAAGAAAAATCGGAATTTATAAGTCAACATCCGCTGGATTTCAAAAAAGGTCAAAAATGATCATCTGTCACGGTTTGTTCACTAAGTACGATACCTGTTAGTACTGGACGAATGAACGAATGCAGTCCGCTAGTGCAGAACAGCTGTGGCGATGGAAAAATGTAATCAAAATGTTGAGTGTTAAAAAAAGAATTGACTAAGCTGCAATACGGCATCTCCAGACAAATGTGGAGCATACGGAGCATAATATCACGCCTCTCACCTAATAATCGAGTTAGACCCGCTGATTCTTGTCAGCGAGTCACTTTATCGAAATCCAGTTTTCTGCAGTTTCCGACTCCACTAGACCCACCTGATTAAAAAACACTAGTGGGCGCATAGATACTGATATCGTGGCAATATCTGCTGTGTATCAGAGGTTTCCCGATTCTCAATCCAAAATCATGAATCTCAGCAGGCTTCAACTTCACTTCAACAAGGTTGCGTGAGATACGTGAGATATACGTGAGATATACTCCAACATGTTTGCCGTATTTGTGTAGTCAAGGGACATACCTTTGTCCCGGAGCTTTGAATATTTTTGACGTATTCTGCACGCTTTCTCGGCATGTAGCCATATCACGACAAGAAGGAGATTGAGGGCTTGGAATGTAAGATGCTCAGTTTGAATTATTTTTTTAGCAAAGCACCCATAAACATTTGAGGTGTGATAACAGTAATTGTTGGAGCATGCTGAAGGTGAAATATGATACTTATTTTCAGAAGAAAAATAATTCCTTGGCGATTTTCGGGTCACTAGTGACTCACTACTGATTACACTGATAATGAAGTTCAGTCAAAAAGCTTGATACTTCGTATGGTTGACCGGGTCAGCATCACTTCCTTCTTTATCGGCATAAGCTCGGTGGCGATTTTCAAAGGCGTCTCCTCAAGCAACTCAAGCAACACTTATATTGTGATAATAATCAATGGGAAGAGGCAGAGAGACCCTGCCGTTACGCATCCCACACCAGTATGTGATTCTATCCATCATATTTGCTGTTTGTCTGATTTTCACTAACATACTAATCTCTCAGATAATGCCATCTCTGCACCCTACTACTCGCTTCGAGCGTGTCGGTGTCTTGGAAATCCTCGAAGAAATATCGTACTTGATGAGCAAACCGTGACAGATGATCATTTTTGGCAAATTTTGACTTTTTTGAAATCCAGCGGATGTTGACTTATAAATTCCGATTTTTCTTTCTTATTTTTTGTCCACCCTTGTTTACTGGAATTGGCCTGGAATGTCCTGGTGAAACATTCCTAGAACAAGGTGAAAAACGAGAGCAATAAATATGAAAATTGAAAATAACAAAGGATTACGGTAGGACTAGCAGCTTTTCTCGATACTACCGTAATCACTACTGTTCCGCTCACATTTTTCACCATATTAGAGAAATATTTCACCAGGACATTCCAGGCCAATTCCAGCAAATAAGGGTGGACAAAAAATAAGAAAGAAAAATCGGAATTTATAAGTCAACATCCGCTGGATTTCAAAAAAGGTCAAAAATGATCATCTGTCACGGTTTGTTCCCTAAGTACGATACCTGTTAGTACTGGACGAATGAACGAATGCAGTCCGCTAGTGCAGAACAGCTGTGGCGATGGAAAAATGTAATCAAAATGTTGAGTGTTAAAAAAAAGAATTGACTAAGCTGCAATACGGCATCTCCAGACAAATGTGGAGCATACGGAGCATAATATCACGCCTCTCACCTAATAATCGAGTTAGACCCGCTGATTCTTGTCAGCGAGTCACTTTATCGAAATCCAGTTTTCTGCAGTTTCCGACTCCACTAGACCCACCTAGGAACCCTGCCAAAGGAATGGTGCTTGGGATCATTCCTGACCGCGCGGCAGCACCTGTTGGGTGCAGCCTGCCAACTTCACCCTTACTTATCTACCCTTCAAGTTGGTCCATGGAAAAACTTTTCTTCATGAACTAGGGTTATTTTTCGAAGCTCTATACGGCTACACAACCCGTTTCTCGATAACTGGTCTTTGAATGTTGCTAGGGATCAAAGAGCTATATCTTGAAAACCGCTCGAAAACCCATAAATGTGATTGAAAGGCTGAAGAGATATGGTGAAGGCGATTCGAATGATAGGTCTGCGCTCGCACATCGACTGCGTTAATCCAGTTTCTATACCAGAAAACCGTCTCTCCGACTTTTGAACTTCATTTTCAACTCTCTCACCGGGTCATTCCGCTCTCTCGCGAGCAATGACACGGTCTCCTTTCGCGATTTCGCCTTATGTTTCATTCCCGAGAGAGCGGAATGACCCGGTGAAAGAGTTGAAAATGAATTTCAAAAGTTGCAGAGATGGTTTTCTGGTATAGAAACTGGATTACCGCTGTCGATGTGCGAGCGCAGACCTATCATTCGAATCGCCTTCACCAGATTTCTTCAGCCATTCAATCACATTTATGGGTTTTCGAGCGGTTTTCAAGATATAGCTCTTTGATTCCTAGCAACATTCAACGACTAGTTATCGAGAAACGGGTTGTGTAGCCGTATAGAGCTTCGAAAAATAACCCTAGTTCATGAAGAAAAGTTTTTCCATGGACCAACTTGAAGGGTAGATAAGTAGGGGTGAAGTTGGCAGGCTGCACCCAACAGGTGCTGCCGCGCGGTCAGGAATGATCCCAAGCACTATTCCTTTGGCAGGGTTCCTAGGTGGGTCTAGTGGAGTCGGAAACTGCAGAAAACTGGATTTCGATAAAGTGACTAGCTGACAGATTCAGCTCCAGTATTACGTGAGAGGCGTGACATAATTAGAGACTGCAGGGTGATCTGCCAAATTGATTGCACCGGTTCAAATATGTGCTCAATGTATTGGTATGGTGTTGAATAACATTTTTGCTTTTTAGAGTTAGTCTCTATCTCATCTCTGAGTCGAGATCTCTCCCGAAAAGCACGCGCACGCGAGCAAGGGAGAGGAGAGGGAAATCGGGCGAGAGAGTAAAGGGGGCGGGGTCTCTCTCGCGTGTGTCTCTCTCCCTCCTCCCGCTCTCTCGCTCGCCTCCCCCCGCGATCGAGCACAATTCGGAGAAAATTATTAAAAATCTGAAATCAAGTTTAAAATTCCTATAAAATACAAATAAAGGAAATGCGAGTGGAGCAGCTGTGTACGACCACTAGAAACACTTCAAATGCCAATTCTTGATCATAAATGACCTTATTTGACCTACTTAGAGTTGACCGATCAGGCTGCTCCACTCGTCATTTGTGAAGACTACTGAGAGCTGCAGAAAACGCTTTTGGTCGGCTGATTCGATTCAGAATTCGAATTGTGCTTGCCAGGCGCAGGTTTTGGGGGAAGTCAATTTCCCTCAAAGTGGGCGGAGCTTGCGGTCTCTATATATAATTGATGTTGAAACAGTGTATTCAGGTGCACCTTTCATGAATATGGCTACTACTTCTCCGTCTTGGATGAGGGTGTTCGTTATAACATTAATTTGTTTATAACGTTATAACATGACGAGTGGAGCAGCCTGATCGGTCAACTCTAAGTAGGTCAAATAAGGTCATTTATGATCAAGAATTGGCATTTGAAGTGTTTCTAGTGGTCGTACACAGCTGCTCCACTCGCATTTCCTTTATTTGTATTTTATAGGAATTTTAAACTTGATTTCAGATTTTTAATAATTTTCTCCGAAAATTGAGGAGAGGGAAATCGGGCGAGAGAGTAAAGGGGGCGGGGTCTCTCTCGCGTGTGTCTCTCTCCCTCCTCCCGCTCTCTCGCTCGCCTCCCCCCGCGATCGAGCACAATTCGGAGAAAATTATTAAAAATCTGAAATCAAGTTTAAAATTCCTATAAAATACAAATAAAGGAAATGCGAGTGGAGCAGCTGTGTACGACCACTAGAAACACTTCAAATGCCAATTCTTGATCATAAATGACCTTATTTGACCTACTTAGAGTTGACCGATCAGGCTGCTCCACTCGTCATTTGTGAAGACTACTGAGAGCTGCAGAAAACGCTTTTGGTCGGCTGATTCGATTCAGAATTCGAATTGTGCTTGCCAGGCGCAGGTTTTGGGGGAAGTCAATTTCCCTCAAAGTGGGCGGAGCTTGCGGTCTCTATATATAATTGATGTTGAAACAGTGTATTCAGGTGCACCTTTCATGAATATGGCTACTACTTCTCCGTCTTGGATGAGGGTGTTCGTTATAACATTAATTTGTTTATAACGTTATAACATGACGAGTGGAGCAGCCTGATCGGTCAACTCTAAGTAGGTCAAATAAGGTCATTTATGATCAAGAATTGGCATTTGAAGTGTTTCTAGTGGTCGTACACAGCTGCTCCACTCGCATTTCCTTTATTTGTATTTTATAGGAATTTTAAACTTGATTTCAGATTTTTAATAATTTTCTCCGAAAATTGAGGAGAGGGAAATCGGGCGAGAGAGTAAAGGGGGCGGGGTCTCTCTCGCGTGTGTCTCTCTCCCTCCTCCCGCTCTCTCGCTCGCCTCCCCCCGCGATCGAGCACAATTCGGAGAAAATTATTAAAAATCTGAAATCAAGTTTAAAATTCCTATAAAATACAAATAAAGGAAATGCGAGTGGAGCAGCTGTGTACGACCACTAGAAACACTTCAAATGCCAATTCTTGATCATAAATGACCTTATTTGACCTACTTAGAGTTGACCGATCAGGCTGCTCCACTCGTCATGTTATAACGTTATAAACAAATTAATGTTATAACGAACACCCTCATCCAAGACGGAGAAGTAGTAGCCATATTCATGAAAGGTGCACCTGAATACACTGTTTCAACATCAATTATATATAGAGACCGCAAGCTCCGCCCACTTTGAGGGAAATTGACTTCCCCCAAAACCTGCGCCTGGCAAGCACAATTCGAATTCTGAATCGAATCAGCCGACCAAAAGCGTTTTCTGCAGCTCTCAGTAGTCTTCACAAATGACGAGTGGAGCAGCCTGATCGGTCAACTCTAAGTAGGTCAAATAAGGTCATTTATGATCAAGAATTGGCATTTGAAGTGTTTCTAGTGGTCGTACACAGGTGCTCCACTCGTATTTCCTTTATTTGTATTTTAGAGGAATTTTAAACTTGATTTCAGATTTTTAATAATTTTCTCCGAATTGTGCTCGATCGCGGGGGGAGGCGAGCGAGAGAGCGGGAGGAGGGAGAGAGACACACGTGAGAGAGGCCCCGCCCCCTTTACTCTCTCGCCCGATTTCCCTCTCCTCTCCCTTGCTCGCGTGCGCGTGCTTTTCGGGAGAGATCTCGACTCAGAGATGAGATAGAGACTAACTCTAAAAAGCAAAAATGTTATTCAACATACAATACATTGAGCACATATTTGAACCGGTGCAGTCAATTTGGTAGATCACCCTGCCGTTTCTATATATATTTTTTAAATACTTCACATTTTGAAACAAGGCAAAAGCTGAAAATCACATTTAAAACCGATCTGAGCGAATGAGCCGTAGCTTTCTCATTACAACTAACTTTTTGAAACATTCAAACATTTGAAAATGTAAACAGTGTATTCATTCACATCCCCAGGTGACTTCCGCTATCGATGCACCTCCAGTCTGCCTTGAGCCTTCCGGAATCCAAATCCTTCATTGATTGTTAATGTCCTTAAAGAAGTAATCAAATATGAATGACTGATGAACATTTATCGATGCCTAACCTAGCTACTTCATACACAAATAGATGCAGTAATGTACAGATACGGAACGTCAGGGATCCTATAATCTGGTTATTTGAATCCTCGCTGACGTCGTCTGAATCCCGACTAATCGTAGTCATCGGGGATTCCGAGGAAGGTTCCGATTGAGGGGAAATGAATGGCGGAGAATCCGTTCGTTCCTCCCACTCCCGCTGCTGGCACCGCCCAATGAGCACCCCATGTTGCCTGAAAGAATTATTTGACACCAAATCACATAAACACTAAATGTGGAGATTAGTGCTTTTTCGTACAGAATGTTTGTTGATAGTGGTTTTTTTTGGAACCGAAGTTTCAGAAAGCAAAAATAACGTGCCTGTCCATTGAGCCAGTCTACTCCCACCGACTCGGGGGCGTACCACCACTTGTTCGCGTGGTCTCTGTTGTGAGGATCGTCGGGATTGGCCTCCCACAGACCAGGTTTGGTGAAGGGAGAGCGAGAGCGAGGACGATGAGCGATTCCTTTCTGAAAGTACGTTAATTTTCTATTGTGTAGGATATAGTTGGAGCTCAACACTGTGTTAGATGATACGCTTTAAATGATTTGTTTGGTGTGAATGGGAACTCACATTGTCGGTAAGTCCATCAAACGCAGTAAACGGATCTCCTCCAGCTCCTGACTGCACTTGACCAGCGCCATAAGCAGCATCCGATGGAAGGACGGGGAATGTACGGGATTGGAGGGCCCTGAAACAATGTGATGTAGCAAACTGTTAGTCATCTTACTCAATCCATTGCCAATGTAAAATCAACAAAATTATCGTGAATTTGAGATTCTATTGTTACTGATTAGTCTGAAAAAGATATCGTACCTAGTCGGCTTGTCTCCCTTCTTACTCGTCGAGAATGGCTCGGGTGGGACGATGAGCTGGGTCGGGTTGGAAGAAGAAGATGAGGAGGAAGATGCTGCTGATGATGATGATCTTAATGATGATGACGATGGGGACAGTGCTGATGATAGGGAGGAGAATCGTGAGGAGTATGGTTCCTCTGATGACGCTGATGATGATAGTGCAGGCGATGAGGATGAGAATCGAGATGATGATTGAGATTCCGCTGATGAATCCAATGATGATAAAGATGAGAAGGGTGAAGCTCTTGAAGAAATAGCTCGTGATGATGATGATGATGATGATGATAAAGAAGCCGACGCAGAAGCTGAGGAGCTGATAGAAGGTGCATCTCTGGAATTATTAATATTTTTTTACTCACCACCTTCATTGGCGTTTATTGCTATACAATAACATACAAAGCAATCGTTAACGTAACATGTACTCCCTTTGTTTCCGAAAATTTAGTCCATATGTACTTGCTCGTAATATGAATTGTTTTCCGTTGAATATCAGACATTGTCTTTCTAACCTTTCTCTGTCCTCTCTTGGCACCATCGGGGGCACGATCCATCCCCTTGTGGGAGTTGGCGAGTCTCTCTGTCTCTCCGTCTGCAGAATGAATCCCTCGGGAGTGGCAGTGCGGGCTGCACGGGCTGCAGCTGGAGCAGCAGCTGCGACCGGCAGAGGCTGAGCCGGCTGAGGGAGACCGAAAGGGTTCGGGTTGCGGGCGGGACCGGCTGCAAAACAAATTCTGTTTTTTTTTTCATTATTCATCCTATCCTGATGGATGGCTGTCTGTTCCAATCTCTTTTACAGCAACAATGTAACGTTTTGGGAAGAACTGCGGACTACTTGAATGTTTTTTTTTTCGAGAATCTAGCTCATGGTCCTGCTGTATCATATTTGAACTGAACAATTTTGTTGGTATTATTTTCGGAATCTATTTTATTTGTTAATAATTCTAACTTGTGCAACTCACGCAGAACTTTGCCCTTCTCCGCCTTTGAGTAGACGTACTGCGAGGCGTAGTGGAAGCGCTCGTACCTGGGAATAATCAGTTATTCCAGCAACCCTCGGTATTTATCAGTATCGGTATTAACTCGAGAAGAAGATAGCAGGATTTGGTTGAATATAACAGTCCATGTTCTGACATGATCATGGCACTGGAACTCACTTGGGGCAACCGTAGTACCAGAGACGGCAAGTGTTCAGGAAGAGAGGGATGGGAGGGGGGTTGCAGAATCTGGGGAAAAAATGATCGAGTTGTTTCTTCGACATCTCGGAGTATTACCTCTTCTAACGACACACTTGCATCCCATAAACGAGCGTATTTCATTCAACAGCAAATATGAGAGTTCGACTCACTTTTGCACCGCTGGATAAATGTAGTCACACTTGCACTCTGCAGTGCAGTGAGGATGGATGCGTCGGTCGCAGTCGGGAGTGCAGGGGATACGCTTCTGGAAGTTAAATGGAATAGTACAAATGACATAACATGCTTCGGATAAAGTAAGTGAGTTTCAGTTGGATAGATGATCCCAAACAAGGATGAAGTAGAATCGATACTCATACCCTGAGCAGCGCCAGTCGCTGATTCTCGATCTGCTGTCGATGATTGACTGCGTCCACTTCCGCCGTAGCTGAGACGACGGAGATCTACAGTGGGGAAGGTTATGCATTGAATCCAACTATGAGATTCAGGGAGGAGTATGGAATGTTTGTTGCCTCGCATTTATCCCGCAAATTCGATTTTTTAATTCCTGTTCATGAGAGTATAGTTTATTTTGTCAGATGAGTGAGTATTGCCGGAAGAGCACCATTCATCAACAATCCCTCTGAGCCCCTTTCTCACCCTCTTTGAGAATGGATCGGCGGGTGCACCTCCGCCCGCGCCTCCACACGCAGAGCGGTAGGAGGGACAGAAGGAACGGACAACCTGAGAGGAGAGAGGGTTACATTAGAAACCACCAGCCTAAGAGCCGACTTTGAGGATTCTAGCCAAACTTTTTTTTTAAAGCAAAACTGTCTGTAATTTATGTTGTTCGTCAAGCGTTAATTGAATGATGATTTTAATTTTTCGATTAATGTTTCAAAATACTACCTCCTGGCTTCCGGCGGTGTTATCGCCCACGCAGAAGTAAGCGTAGTTGTCGCGGTACCTGAGAGTTCTTTATTTTCTGGGCAAAAAAATAATGCATATGCTTATTTCAGGGTTAAAATATTTGTTGAGTTTGATAGTTTTTTGTGTATCTATGACTAAAAACTGACTTCTCGCAGTACTCGTTACGGTCGCCCTTGTACAGAAGGAAACCATCGGATGTGAAGGCGCCTTTAATTTCGGAGTGAAAAATACGACCAAGGTGTGTCCATTAAATTGAATCTCAATCACTCACTTTCCTCCTCTCCGCTTGTTCTTGATTCCTTCAAGGCGGTGTGAGAGTCACGATGACCGAACTAAAATAGTTCACTAATTTCAAGCAAAATTCATCTACGATAAAATCTTTGTCCAACAGATTTTCTCCACGTCCAACAGATAATGATCAAAATCAAAAAGTACACATGCGTATAAATCTCGCACTGACCCCTCTCTCCGCCTTCACTTCAGTGAATGCTCCCTCTCTCTTGACCTCCTCCTCCTCTACCTTCTCTTTGATCACTTCATCTGCCATCTCCTCAACCGGAAATTAAATAAATTTATAAATTAATTAGTAAAACGAATTAGTGAACCTCCTCGGTCTCGCTCTCCACGTCCTCCTTGCCCTCCTTCTCATGCAGATCAGACCCGTCGAAGGGATTGCGACGGTGTCTGGCTACAGCACTGTAATCATAATTGGTCAGCATCATAATCTGTGTAATTTATGATGAGAAACAGTTTTCACATTCTACTAGTTTAAGAATAATTAACTGTCAATATGTTACTGTATGAATAGTAATGAGCAGGAGAATGGAGAGAAAGTCTAACCGAGCAATGAGTGTGAGTTGTCTCCTCACTTCCTCTGGAATGGCTGAAGCTCCGATGGCCGATGGATCGTCCAGAAGACGGCTGAAAACTATTTTTTGGAAAATTAATTGTTTCACACCGAACGCTTTCCACACGAATTGTTGAACTTTTTTTTATAAAGACTAGGATATGGAAACATTTTCTTGTTATCCCTACTGAAAATATCGCACGTTTCCTGCTCAGTGTGCCTCAGCGATTCAGGAGAGGGAGTTGTGGAGCTTGGAGCCTCGGCTGAAATGATGACGTCAACAGAATAATTTGTGGTAATTCTTACGTTTCTTCGACACACAGAAGGACAGGGTGGGACGATGAGCACAGGCGAACGCCATCCTCTTAGAGATACTTCTCTGCTCATTTTGGGCTGAAGAGGATGACAATTACGCATCACCGGCTCATAGATTAGCTAAGGATAAATTTTGCCTCACCGTGTGTGAAGGACACGGTTAACAATGAAGATGCGAACAGCGAAAACTGAAAAGATAGTTTGAGAAAAATTTTGCAAAAGTTCTGAAGAGAGTGGGATTCGAACCCACGCCTCCGAAGAGACTGGTGCCTTAAACCAGCGCCTTGGACCGCTCGGCCATCTCTCCACGGTTTCACTCACCAGGAAGTGCATGATAACGGTGAGCTGTTCGTAATAGGCTTAATTCTGCATTCAACCTGTGATGAAGTGAGTTGATGACAGGTGATTAACAATGAAGAGAGTAATTGGAGAAGGGACAAGCCTACTAGTGAAAACCTAGTTACAACAACACAAAAGAGCTTTCAAGTCGGGCGTTTTCAATAGCAGCCTCTCCTAAACGTGCAGACTAACGGAAATGCCTGTTCAATCAAGAGGTCACACGTCGCGCAAATCAATAATTGTAAGTGAGACGAGGCGAAGGTTGATCTTCTATTCGAATTAGAGGGGCGTGCAGCACCAATCTTTGAAGGTACTGGCAAAGGACAAAGGGACGGGGAGTGATGCGAACAGACCGAACTGAATCGGACTGTCGGGGTATGATACGGGGACAAGGGAGAGTTACAGTGAGAGCGGCAGATCGACCGAGTAAAAAGTGAGTGTGTGAACAATGCGGTGATAAGTTGGCGGCCTTGGCACTGCTTACTGATCGAACTTGGCGCCCTTTTTGAAGTTTTTTGTTTGGGCCGGTGTTCGGTAATGCGATGGAGTTCATCGCACAATTTCACTGAAAGGGACGATTTCTCGAACTTTACCTCCGACTTTCAGAGATCGTCGAGGCTGTAAATAGAATCATTTGATTTTTTCCTCCATCACGAGCGAGAATGGGAAATCAACATCACTGAACAAGTGATAAATCTCTCCCTCGACCACACCCATTCCAACTGATCCATCCCAATCCATGCCAAATCCGGGAGGGGGATTGCTCCGAGCCATTCAAGAGTGAAAGTGACACTGGCTGGAAAGGAGGGATGGAGAGAGAGGGGGGGGGGGGAATGGCACATACCCAATCCTGCTTATCTCCTCCATACCGCACGCGTGTGACTAGCCGATCGATAAATGGCGAGGTCGACTACCGTAGTGGCTACCGTACTCTGGCTGGTATCGATTGCCGCAGCGGCTCCTCATCATGAAATGGACCCCGACTGCTCGGATTGGGACGCCAGTTGCTATGGATGGGTAAGAATGATTTTTTTTATCTTTGAATTATCTTTGCACGAATATGTTCCAATGGATTTTGTCTTATGTTCCACGGCTTGGCTAAGTGGGCAATGAAGTCGAGCCGTACATGAACTGTCTGTAATCCTCTCAAACATCATTTGAATGTGTAATCAGTTGGAATAAATGTCGGCTTTCTCGTGATGTTGATTGTGTCATAATCCTTCTATTGCGTAGCGATGACTCAATCCTCGCTCAGGTGGCCCGTAACCACTCCTCTGCGTGCGACGCAGACACAGTGGTGAAGAAGAGCTGCCCTCGGTCCTGCCATCTCTGCGGCCCGCAGGATGTGGAGCCGAGTGAGTGCGAAAACAGTCTGACTCAAGAACAAACGTAGAAGCCCAATCATCCTTTTTGTACAAACAATTTCATAATTTTCATCACCTGACACACTGGAACAACATAGGCCATTTAACTTTGGTGCTGATGTTCGCATTTTATCGGAAATACATTTATTTCCAGAGTTCGATCTGAAGAATGTCCCGCCTGAGTTGGAGTCGCTCGCGTTCCTCGTCGGAAAGTGGAGATCCGAGTTCGGAGGAAAGGTGAGAACAATACTTTAGATTTATTTCTGTTCTTCAATATTTTAAAAAAGGATGATCAATGTAATCACTCAACACCATACCAAGTTGCCGATTATGGAATCTGTGAAACGCATCCATACCAAGTTGCCGATTATGGAATCTGTGAAACGCATCCATACCAAGTTGCCGATTATGGAATCTGTGAAACTCATCCCATGATGCACCCAAATCCTTGAGTGACTAAACCCATTTGCGATATGTTTCACTCGTTGGTTATATGATCAAATAACGGGTTCGGGATGGTATCGTGATGGAATCTTAGAGGCATTATCAACGTACTTTGAGATGATTCATATGGAATATCGCTCTTGCCCTTTCTCTTTGATTTGATTGTAAGCAATGAAGACGCAGAGTGAATAGCGTCATTCATCATCCATCAATTGCTACTCATGAATCACTTTAGGCCTTTTTCCCTACCATCCCTCGCTTCACTTACGGCGAACAACTGGAGTTTTCCATCTCTGATCAAGTGGAAGGCAAGGTGCCGTCCCTGAATTACACGTGAGTCTCCATATATTTTTTGAAAGAATCAATCGATAATCACGAGGTAGATCACAGTGCTTGCCTAACAGGCCAAGGAAGTTATGTAGAAATTCTGTGCAAAATTGAGGGTGATCAGTTCGCACTTTACCAGAGATTGATAGCAGCCTGCTATCATTCAGAATACTCATAGAACGTTCGAAATAGAAATTTCTTGATCTTTCAGTGCCTTCGCCTGGGACCCCAACGATCTCGTCGAACTTCATAGCGAGAATGGATATCTCATCGTGAATAACACTCATCCTGAAGTGCCAGTAGTGGAGATGAACACCGCCATGAGCAATGGTGAGAAATCTCCTTCCTTCGATCGATAATTCGGGGCGATGAACAAACGATTTCATGTAGATGACACAAATGAGCACTCTTACAAGCCTTTCAAGCGCTTAAAGCTTCCGAAAAAATGCAACGAACAAAATTTCCAGTAGATACCACGAATTACTGGAGGCCGATTTGAGGAAATCGACGATAAAGGCTTTTGAAGAGTATATTTTCAATATTTGCTCTTGCAGGTTTCATGACAATCGAAGAAGGAGAGATCGGACCGAACCAGATCCATTTCAGACTGCTGCGTATCGGTCGCATCTCTTTCTCCCATGACAGCGCTGTTCGAGTGGTGAGTCGCGGGATTCTAGTTCTCTTCGATCTGCACACTCATTCCAAACTCAGAGTGACAAAGTGTGCAGATTGGAGAGAGCTAATGTTCGATCTGGTAGCAAACCCGTATTTTGAATGTACACGATGAAGATGGACATTCATGTAATATTCGGCATGCATAACGCTTTATACAGTATGTATCGAAAATACAAACTTTTACAAAAGTTCGATAGATCCCCCCACTCCATCCTCTTTCATCTCTTTCGAGTGTGCAAAACGACGAGATCAACGCCGAATTGCGAAATCTAGCGATGAAATGAGCTGATTGATAGGGAAAGTCGAGAAAGAGATTACGTCACTTCGAGTGTTCCCCAAAATCAGCGAAAGTCGCCCTTGAAGGGCGAACATTATTCATAAAACAACCACTATCAATGATCTTTAGTGATAAGATAAGGTCGTTCAATTCCACAAGGAATGAGGAAACGAACTGGGATTCAGTTGTTATTTATAAATATCGTTTCACGGATGATCTCCTCAGGGACATTTAATTATACCTGCTGACAAAAGAATGCATCTGCCCCACTGGAAAACAGATCAAACAACATTATGAACCAGCCCGATTACGGTAGGGGGTACGGTAGCATAATCTTTATGAATTTCAGATGTTCCGTGAGTGGACTCTTCTGGATGCGTATCGTCTCGAGGCCCGACTGATGATGTCCACCTCAGTCACGAAGAAGCTAATGGAGCACACCGCCGTTATTTACAAGAAAATTTATCCGTAATACATAGATCGGCAGCTTCTTTTTGTTCTTGAAACGCGGTATCAATGCTAGTGCTTGTGTCACACAGTGCTTTAGTAACGCTCTAGCATAAATTTCTATTGTATTTGATCATTAATAATAATTAAATATTTATAAATAAAACAAAATAGATATGTACGGTATTATTTGAACAAGACAAATTTCGCGCCTACAGTAATCCACGGGCCTGCTACTCAGGATCGGGAGAGGTTAGTGATCTGATCTTTTGAACTATCTTTGTTTTCTCAAATTTTCGCTAATTTTTCGATCCCTCTCATTCCTGATCTCATTCTGTTAGTTTCACTATTCGCTTGGCGGCTGTCCACTCTCTCTGTAAGTGTTCCCTTCTCCATTTCGGTTCTGTTTGAGCTTCTCTTGCCAGTTTCAAATCCTCTCTCGTGTTCTCCCCCTTCCCATCCTTCTTTCTCATCTTCCACTCCCCCCCCCCTTCTTCAAACGTCTCTCTAGCCGTCCAAGAGTTGCCATGAATCGATGAGTAGCAGGCTCTTCCCCGTTTTCCAGTGCTTTATCGCGTTGTTGTTTTGCAAACTTGAAGCCGCTCCGAGAGCTGTGTGTGACCACATCTTTCGCACACCCATCTGTGATCTCTCCCTCTCCCCCCATTCCTCTAGAGATCTTGAAACGTTATCCACGTGGTCTCTTCCCCTCTCCTCTCTTCCCTCTCTTCTCGCCTGTTCTCGAGTCTAACTGATAAGCGATATCTATCTCTCCGCCCTATCAAAGACGCGCGACCGTGGACCATGACCATTCTTATCTCTTCGCCCCTCGAAGCTAACGCGTTTTGATGATTACTTTTGTCATGCTGATAACTCCTTTTCCACTCTTCAATCGTGTCTGGATTATTCGCGTGGGTGGAAGAGTATCATGATCTTTCAGATGCTTCGAGGACTTGTTCTATCCGCGCGCGCCGCTTCGTCGTCCGCGAGCCGCGGTGCCGCGGCAGCAGCATCCGCCAAGAAAGCGCCGGCCGCCCTCTCCAAGTCGGAGGAGGTACGCTGCATTGCTTGATCGAGACATCTTCGGGTTCTGACTGCGATAGTGCACAGAAAACGAGAACAACAAGTGTGCGAATAGAACTGGGGGGGGGGGGGAGGAGGGGGAGCAAAAGACCTCGGCCAGAAACATAAAATGTGCCAGTTCATCTTGCTCAACAGAGAAACAGCTGTTCCCGCCACGTGCGTGCACTTATGAAACCCCGAAGCTGTGACGCAATGATCACTCACGAGTAGTACACCTGCTTGTTATTTACAAAGCAAGCAGTTTGTATTTATTTCTGGTTTCTTCAAACACGGTTAGCGAGCTAATCTTGTGAGCAAGGTCCTTACTTCTCCTACCCTCCCATGCCTACGGTCTCCTCCTTGTCTCAGGCTGTTTCAGGGATACAGTAACCTTTAATGACCTACCGTATCTCTCAGGTGTTCCAACGCGAGTACAAGTACGGCTGCCACAACTACAAGCCGGTGCCCGTCGCCCTTAGCAGAGGAAAGGGTGAGTGGGATGAGAATGGTTGAATATACGGGGAAAAGAGCGTTTGCATCCGCTGTTTCCATACATCTGGTCGCAGGTTTTAATAACTTGCAATAACTTGTTAAATAAATACCAACTCGTCGAAGCTTTTTCTTTATGATCCATCCACTTTCGCGTTTCAACGTTTTCGATTCTGCACTCGGTCTGATTCTGCATTGAACAGCATATCAATGAGTTCAATAAGTTGTTGATGATTTCACCTTTCCTGGACAGAGAACTATTTCCGTGCAAATACTACCTGGTTTGTTATGGTATTCGGGCAACGGAAGAGGCGGTTATGAATTGGAGGATGATAAGAGTCACGAGGTCGCTAACCTGTTCCTTTGTTTCGCCAAAAAGGACAGATGGAGTCACGTGGCTCATGGAATGTTCTCGATCAGTGAATTGGGAGATCTGACCATTCCATCTAACCCCCTGCTCACTCTTGGCTACATCGTTCTCTAACAGACCACTGCGCAGAAACTCTACTCATTAGAGATATCTCTGACCTGTGACTCTCTCGGTTTCTCATTATCTCTCACTCGGCGTTTTCAATGATGATGCAAGTGATTAGAAGTGATAAGGAAAGCAATGGGAGGCAGATTAGTGGGTTATTAACGAGCGACGATCAAACCACTAACGAGCTAGATTTTATGTGAAATGTAATGCAATGCCGATCTCTGAGATTAGGCAGACGATTCGGTGCCTCATACGGCCTACTTCACGATATCAAGAGAGACGAAGCCATTGAGAAGCCGTAGTCTAGCCGAGCCAATAACGATAAGTGATCGTCATTCATATAGTACTGTTTATGCCTCACAGCGGCATTCTCGGTGTTTTGGACACAGCGGAGTGGCTGGGGAAGCCGCTTCTCGATTGAGTGCCTTGGAGGAGAAATCGACGGAGTGGAGCGGTAATCTCCCTAGATAGCAGCAGAGTTAGGAGGGGATTGGTGACTGGGAAGATGGCGATGCAGAGGACGAAGAGGAGATTAACCTGTGAATCTCCGTTGAAATAGTGATTGATTGGGAATACGTTACTGTCTCTGGAAATTGCACGTTCAAAATGAGTCGAGCGAAGTTTGCGAATGAGGGAAGCTCGAATACGAGAAGAGGGTGAATTGCCTGAGAGATAAGAGAGTCTGGCGTTATCGACTATAGTGGGGATCCCCCTCACGAGTTTCTCCCCTATCGGCGCCTTTGACATGTATCTTATGGTGAGCGATTAAGGGATCATTTCTGGGAAATTAATACCAGACACGCTGTTAGGTGTTTCATGGCATTAGCCAACGCAGGAATATTCCCCACCTGGAAGACGAGCAGTCGCAGTACTCTCCTTTGTATCTGCTTTACTCTCTCGGAGGAGATTGAATCGCTGATTAAACGACGCATGCGAAAACCTGTAAACAGGGGGTAGAAAGACTAGAGAAGAAGCACTCCCTTACCACACCTAATTATCAGAATGACAAGTATAGATACTGCGAAGAATACGCTCAGTGCTATTATGAGGAGCCAAGCGTCGATTGGTTCCTAGAAATAGATAATATTGTATTCATGAGTTCATTTACATCCAGGTCAACAGCCAGAAAGTGGAGTTGCATGAAGTCTATGTCATATTGTTTTTCGAATGCCGCATGTATTTTCCTGCTGAAGTTGAACCAGTTCTTTGATTCGGAGTAGATTCGCTCACCGAAGTTTGTCATTGGGTTTCATGATGAAGAGACAGATGCTCTCCCATTGGAGAATTGCTGTGATTAGGAGAATATTTACGAAGCGCCATCGGTTACCATATTGCTCGGAAGGTCTGCGTATTTTAGAGTTTCTTAGCGCTGTATCAGTTGTTTTTTCTCACGCGCACTCAGTTCGCTTACGTAGCTTTATTTCCTATGTGCGTAATCAAAGTTAATTTCATTGGCAATAAGGACGTGAAGTGATACACGTAGCAGAGTTTATTTCATTTGCATTAGGGAAATTACCAAACTCACGTCAGCATGGTTCGGTACCGATGAATGTACATGTACCAAACCAGGCAGATGATGGAAATGTAGGCCACTTGCTGAAGCTGAAATATGTAGAGGAGTATATATTAGTCAACCCTTTCCGGATTCGCCTGAAACGCGAGAGGTGTGAGATACTCGAGGTTAGCCAGTTTCCCCGTAGGAAAGAAGGCGACTGTATGGGGGAGATGCTCCCAATGCTAAATAGACAAAATATTAATTACTATAGTAATTAGTGCTTTACCGCCACTGAAATAGCGTGCGCGATGAGAGCATAATACAGACGACGCAGAATGCATAGATCAATTTCTTAGTGGCTCCGAGTTTGGATGTTTTCCTGCAATAAAATTGTATCAACCGATTCCACGTGTATAGTGCATACCTTGCAAGCATGAAAACGACTGTGCTTAGAATAAACGAGAGGGGGAGGAAAAAGTAGGAAAGAGAGCTGTGAAGGGAAACTCGCTGGCTGGTTGTAGACAGATCCATCCAGCTGTGATTTAATCCACTTCTGATCATTTGTTTCTATTTAGTCTTACAACAAGCAAAGTGAAATACAAATCCACCTAGAGGTAAATTCTCGCAAAATACTTGCTGTTCGTTGCCGCAACTTTCTCGAAATTTATGTTTCTGCAGTCTGGTTCAGTAACCCAAGACATGAAAAGATAGATGAGCTGAGCGGGATAAACAAATGCGCTTCCCCGAGATAAATCTGATTGACGGTTAGCCGGTATGCGAGCCACTCTCCTTCTACTTATCGTTCTCTGACTATCGGGAATAGAAGTGGGAGGTAGAAAATATGATAGTTCGTGCTACTGAAATGGCAGATGCGTCTTGACGGGAGCAAAATGAATGTGTAAGAAATGTATTTCTGGCTGAATAAGTGGAAAATTGAAAGCAACAGAAGACAGTTTCTTTTTAGTGAAGTGCAAGTTGTAGAGCGAAAGTAGTTTGAAATGATGATAAAAGTTTTTCAGAGAAATATATCTGAAATAATATTTATTTATTTTGCTGATTGTAGGTGTGTTCGTTTGGGATGTGGAGGGCAAGCGATACTTCGACTTCCTTTCTGCTTACTCCGCCGTCAATCAGGGACATTGCCACCCCAGACTGGTCCAGGTACGTTAGCATTCGAACATTAGGGGTTACGGTATCTAGTTGTCCCAAGAATATCAGGCTACGATAGCATAAACTTTCCGTTGGCGGTTACTGTAATACATTACTTATTTTTAAAATACGGAGTCCACGTTATCTTGTCGTTATCTAAATTTGAAGGTATATCAGATATTGGTGAAGCTCAAAATTTATAGGTTCATTAAAAAATAGTTTATTTTTCAGACGATGAAGGAGCAATCGGAGGTGCTCACTCTGACCTCTCGTGCCTTCTACAACGACGTCCTCGGTGAATACGAGGAATACATCACGAGACTATTCAAGTACGACAAGGTCCTCCCCATGAACTCGGGTACGGTGTTTGTATTGATTTATGATATTTACTATACATTTGCTCAATTACTGTTTGCACTATGCATTTGCAGCAATGAAGTTAGGATGATTTGTGATGGCGAATACTCGTTTCACTAATGTGTTTAGAGATGAAAAAATGGCGTTGCTGATGTATCTCTATTCTGTTGCCACACAATATTTTCCCCATCTCTCAGGTGTCGAGGCATGCGAATCGGCTGTGAAACTGGCTCGTCGCTGGGCCTACGACGTGAAGGGCGTACCCGAGAATAAAGCCAAGGTGAGCAGGAGAAGTCTGACCTACCCAACCTACCTAATCATCGACTGCCCCTCATCCTATGCATATTGTAGTAGACCTTCTTTTGAGACAGTTAATTACTTGGATGGGTACCATAACTCTTACATTCCTGAGACAGCTATCGTATCAATTACCGTACTCATTTCGCAGGTGGTGTTCGCGAAGGACAACTTCTGGGGCAGATCGATCGCTGCTATCTCTGCCTCCACCGATCCCGACTCGTATGCAGGTACGGTGATTATTGATTGACTCAGATTACGGTAGTTATCGATTGGAGCTGGTTACGGTAATAGTTTCCAGGCTTCGGTCCGTTCGTGCCTGGCTTCGAGACTGTCGAATACAACGACCTCAAGGCCCTCGAGGTACGGTAGAGAGTGGATGCGGTAGATCAATCGATAGCCTCAGCCTACAGTAATCCATTTTCCGCTCAGGAGGCGATCAAGGACCCGAACACGGCTGCATTCATGGTGGAGCCGATCCAGGGCGAGGCTGGAGTCGTCGTTCCCGATGAGGGATATCTCAAGGTGAGGGGGGAATAGAGGAAATACTAATGAAGGGGACTAGGAGGTTTGGTGCTGCGCAACGAACATTTGTTCAGAAACAAACCGAACAGCTGATGGTATTTTTGACATTTTGACTGGGATGTTCGAGTTGCAACAATATCTCTAGAATGTTTTAGCTTTTTATTTTTTATGGCGTGGAAAAAGTCAAAGGAGAAGAGAAAACATTTGAATTACTGCCATTGCGTATCTCAGCTCCCAGTGAAGCTAGCGACTTGAAACTTGGAATGTGGGGTGGAAATCCTCTTTCCACCCTAAAAACGAAGTTTCAAGTCTCTAGCTTCACTGGGAGCTGAGATACGCAATGGCGGGAATTCAAATGTTTTCTCTTCTCCTTTGAGTTTTTCCACGCCATCAATCTCTTTTTCCACGCCATCTTTCTTTTCACATCTTTGCTAACCGAATAAAAATGGCCAGGGCGTCGCTGAGCTGTGCAAGAAGTACAACGTGCTCTTCATCACCGACGAAGTGCAGACCGGACTGGGCAGAACCGGAAAGTGAGTGGTTGACGCACGAGTGGTGACTGCTGATGATGATGACGCATCAGCGGTGATGTAATGAAACGAGTGTAAGAAGTGGCAATGAACGATGATCAGCCGGTAGTGAGAGCCTGTTTCAAGCTCGTGTGAGATTAGTGAATTCGATATCTCGTAGAGACCAGTAGATCGACAGCGATCGTTCGGTCGTAAAGGGATTACGGTAGCCAATATTACGGTATCTTCAGACTGCTGTGCCACTACCACGACGGCGTCCGACCCGACATGGTCGTGCTGGGCAAGGCACTCTCGGGAGGAATGTACCCGGTACGGTAGGGAGGGAGAGGGGATTACCAATTAGTGGTTGATTGTTGGGGAGTTGGTGCTGTCCATAGAGAACAGTTGGTTTGGTGTTTCGGATATGATCTATGAGGTTGTTTGTAATAATGACATCGCTTAACTTCTCATACCCTGGTATCAAAGAATCGAAATGGTGTCGGGATCTCTCATCAATAAATGGCTGCAGGTGTCGGCTGTGCTGTGCGACGACCACATCATGAACAACATCAAGCCGGGCCAGCACGGATCGACGTACGGAGGAAATCCCATGGCCGCCAGACTCGCCATGACCGCACTCGATGTGAGCGAAGGGGAAGGGGAGAAGAGAAAGGAAATAATTGTTGTTAGCGTAATAGAGGATAGTGAGTGGGTGCACCTGCATACTCACTAGTTGTCTTTCGATGAACGTGTTTAAAACGAGAAGTTGCAGACGTTTACATGCATATTTTTAGCGATTCGTAGTAACATTATGAAACGCTAATCATCTGGGTACATGTTTGCTGTCAGTATCGAGGAAGCATTGCAATTGCTGCCACTCCATTGGTCATATTCAATGCGTGAAACCCTAAACTACTCGTGTTTTTATATTTTTTATATATAAAATAATCTATTCAGATCCTTATCTCCGAGCGTCTCTGCGAGAATGCCCTCGAGCAGGGAGAGCGACTGATGACCAGACTGCGCACCCTGCCCAAGGATGTCGTGGGAACGGTGAGAGGACGAGGACTCCTCTGCGCCATCGTCATCAACCAGGGTACGGTAGGGGAGGAGGTTACGGTAGATATAGTATGACTGGAATACGGTAGGGGAGGGGATACTGTGGTGGATGATGTCTGGGGTTCGCTTGCTAATAGAAAAATAAACTTGATTTTTCCCCAATAAATGGAATGTTGATTACTGTAACCAATGGATAATTGCAGACTTCGACGCGTGGCAAGTGTGCCTGCGACTGAAGGAGCGCGGACTCCTAGCGAAGAACACCCATGGAGACATCATCCGATTCGCCCCGCCCCTCTGCATCAACCAGGCACAGGTACGGTAGTCATGAGGGGTACGGTAGGGATACGGTAGTTGGGGAGAAGTTTCGAAGATTACTGTGATCCATCCTGACAGGTTTATGTTTGACTGGTGATTTCATGAATTTTGAATAGTATTGGAGCTGCTGAAGTTGATGCAGTTGCATTATTCGATGAGTGTTAAAATTGTAATATCGTACCGGGTGTTTATCACAGAATGACTATGGGTTAATGTTACAGAAATAGTTTAATAGAAATGAATAGCGGCGGAATTTGATTGTTCCCATACTTCGGTGTCGAATATAAATACACATTAATTGTAGGTCGACGAGGCCGCAGACATCATCATCAGCACGATCCAGGAGTTTGCCGCTAACAAGCAGTAGATGGATCGATAAGAAGCCCTGCCCCCTTCCAAGCCCCTCCCTCATCCAAGCTCCGCCCCTTCCATGCCCCGTCCTCTTCACTCTATCGATAAGCACTCAACACTCTTTCTCTGGTCTCCCAAAATTGATAATAAATCCGTCTGGTATCCAGCTAGTCATTGCCCCATGTAGAGATTTGTTGACGATCAAAGTGACTGAATACGAGATACTAAACCGTGGTAGGTTATTGATTGATTGATTGTGCCATTGTATGGCCCCCTTTCCTAGTAGAAACATTTTAGTATCCTGTCCATTTCCTGTATTTTTTCCAGAGTCGAATATTTTGCGTCTGATAAATGTAATTCTACAAACTCTCGTGTTTATTTGTGATGAGAAAAGGAACTGTTGATGTTGATGTCGTTCGAGATTTATGTTTTGCTATCAGCTAATATGATTAGCGCAGCTGCTTTAGACTAAACATTAGAGCAGAGGGTGTAGTTGTGAAGAATTCCAACCTCAAAGAACATGACTACTTTCCTTTACCTGGGTAGTCGATTATCAATAATCCATGTTTTTGCCAGATATTCTCCATATTTTTTCTAAGACAATTTCCTTTATAATAAAGGCTTTATTCAGGCCTTATCTAGCAACAAATAAATGCCATATTTCTGTCTCAGCGGATCTTCAGAGCACGATATGTGTACATCCCAGGTCGAGATGACATTTTCTTCCCTTTTGTGAATATACATAATATTGCAAGAAAATAAACCGTTTCACTTGTTATTACGAACGGTCCAATCTACTGTGTTTAGCAATCATTAATAAGGGATTCAAGGTTTCTGTGTTTGTATTTAATCAGTGAATTTTGCGTCCAGGATCACATAGGAGAAAGATCGGGAATATTGGAAAACAAAATAATTAATTAGCGAATATTTTGTTCCGCTCATCATGCATACTGTGTGCTAAACAGTCCATGACTCTAACTGAGTTTTTGAATCTTACAATATATCATATGATTGCTGCTTGTAACGATGTCCTTACATTTGGGATGTGGCTGAAACAAAAGTGTCATCTCACATCGTTATTTATCGTTTGCTTACTAATAGTGGCCTCGACTCTTCGCGACGGTTTCAGCATACCGAAACTCCTTCTCACTCGATATATAATTATGCTGAAATTTAGAAAAAAATATTTCTTCTCAAAAATATAATAACTGATACAATAAAGAAGACTGCATAATAAGTGACATACTTTTGGTAGACTCTATTCATTATCAAGTGAAGCAGAATCGCGACCATCGAGTTATTGACGTAGAGAAACATGCCAAGTGCTCGAATGACCTGATAAAATATTTTGATTTTGATTTACTATTGCCCGTGGGAACCAACGCTGTGAATCTGCGGATTGGAAGTTGGCGCTCCGAATTTCATCATCGAAATCAACAGTGCAAGTGGTAACAAGAAAGTGGCCGTTGAGCCCCAGAGCTGTATGAATGATGAAAAAATTTTATCAATAGGTAATAAAATAAATTATTTAATATAAATAAGAATCTTACCTGGATCTGCAACATCCTATTCCCCTGGTCTTTGGACTTCTTCAGACTTGTCATCTTCAGCAATTCTTTCTTCCCCCTGAAAAGTGATCTTTGGCCGAGGCAGAGTACGTATCACGTGAGCAACGAAGTACTATATAATTTTCCAAGCTCTTCCTCTCTGACGTCTGTGAGACGACGTACCTGTGGAGTGCATACGCGCTGTAGATCAGAATTCCCGGATAGAAAACGAGGCCATAAATAAGAGTAGATGACAGTAAAATTAATTCTGAAATGCCAAAAGACTTTCACTGATAGCCATTTAACTCAGACCTTTATCCAACGCCGGAGTGTCAAACATGTCTCCCCAAACAAGAGCATCAGGCCTATCTTGCAACCAGAGGAATTCAGACCGCTTAATAATATATTTTACAATATATATTTTTTTAATATTTTGAAAGTACATTCATAATCTCCATCTTTCGGGGGTCATCCTTTCCGTACAATCCAAATCCAACAGCGTTAGCAACGAAAAGAACAGCAGTGAAACCCATCAACACTATGCTTTGACTGAAAAGTGTTTTGTGACTTCGCCTGTGCCTCGAAACAGAATCAAATACCGAACAGAGAGACGAAAACGTGACTCCAGCGGCAAAAGATTTCTCAATCGCATGAAAACAACCGTACTGAGGCCAACGGAGCCAACGCTGGCAATGATCCCTGTGAAGGTCTGGAAAGGGAAATAATATTATTTCGAAAATGCAACTCACAAAGAGTAACGCCGTCGGAGCTTTCCATCTGCACAAGAGGCCGTTGCAGACGAATATTGGCATGGGAAAGAGTGGATATGGATTGAAGAGGTACGAATGGTGAATGTCATAGAACATTTGGTTGAACTGAATACAATATGCTGATAATATACAAAAAGATGAACCTCAAAAGTTCAAGCTCACGTGATACGCAGAAATCGCATTGCGAAACTCCTTCGAATACATTGGACTGTGGTTGAAGAGAAGGTAGAGAAGAAGGAGACCGAGAGCGATTGGAATCCAGCCAAAACAGAAGCAGAAGTATTGAATGAATCTGTGGTTTGAATCGGCTAAAATCAGCAAAACGAACAGAATCTCACGGTATAAAATAGGTTCTGTCCCACTCGAAACCCATTGAATATCCATGGTAGTCTGGCATTGTTCGAGAGACTAAAATGGCAGATCAACTTCGTCAGACAATGGAACAGAGATTTGATGTTAGGTGCAGCCTAAAGAAGAGGCGGGAGGGTGTTAATCTGCACCCGATATGTAATTACGAAGATCTGTTGACTCTATCCCGACTCTGAAGCGGGTAAGAGACAAACCGGAAGTTATCGGACACAGTGTACCCAAGCAACTCTGCTCCATTGGACAAAATTCTGTTTCAAGGGAAAGATATTTCGCACTCTAAGCTATAACTATTGAACGCAACAACAGATACAAACTATGAAATAGTCTAGCGTTTGGGTATAATTTGTAACTTACGTTGAATGGATAACGCGAAAGACTCTTGTCATCGGTGTGTCTGAAGTCACTTTATTTTCTAATAGTTGGTGAAAGTGCTGTGCGAAAATGAGGCAGATTTTATTACAGCACAATGTTCAATAGGCGATTCTTAGGTGTCGGAGATATGTGAGTATTAGTCAACGATCGTCTAGTGACTAGCTAGAACTATTCGCGGATGAAACGAATGTAAGTGTGAGCAACATGTTTATTTTTTGGAATGTTTTCTTCTCGAAATCGCAATATTATGTATATATTTGAGTTAATTCTAATGAATTCGTAACTGTTCACCCTGCTTATGGAAGTGCTTAATTTTTTTTCAAATCATAAATCATATGTATTCGTCAAAATGGCAGTACTTTACGTTGAAGGCATTCATTGCGCTGGGGTCCCTACCCGTATGCCCCCAAACGCAAGAGGGTATGACCTGTATGCCCCCAGTGCGCGCTACCCGTATGCCCCCTGACCTTTATGCCCCCTCCCCTACCCACATGCCCCCACTACTCATACGTCCCCCGACCAAAACGCCCCTCCCTCTCACTGGTCGGTGAACATTAAATATCAACTTGAGAAAAGATAGGAGAACTACAAAGTAGACATTACAAAGTAGATTTGCGAGACCTTGAAATACTTTTCACTCTTTTATCAGATTTCCCTGGTTCCATCTTTAAATGTTGTTGTTATGTGATAAAAAAGATAAGCTTTCAAATGGGCGTGATTTTATTGCGATTGAGATGATACATTGACGGGAATATATATAAGGCGATTGAGCGAGACAATTATGTTAATTACTGAGTTAATAAAAATAAACGTGATCAATCAAAGAGCGTATTGGGTCTTGGGTAGAAGTGCCTGTTCATGGTTCTTTCTCACTTCAAAGATGATTTTTCCTTGAAGTTTCTTGATGAAGTCATAATCAGAGTGGATTGAGTCTCCCTTCAATCTTCTTCCATTCACAGACACAATCTCATCTCCTTCTTCCATTCCTCCCAATTGATCAGAAGTTCCTCCGGGAATGACTTGACCAACAATCACAGACGAATCTTCAGTGATATTCACAACGAGACCGAGGTCATTTCCTCCCTTCTTGCTCAGATAAACGATGCGAGACTCCGTGTTAGCTGATCCAGCAACATTTCCATTATTCTTATCCACAGCCTCTGCGTTCTGAAAATTATCCTTTTTGACGTATTGATATAAACTTCCTAATGATAGGTCCTAATGAAGGTTTTTTTTTAATGTTCTTTCAGTCAAGCGAAATTACCTTCTTCTTCTCCATCACTTCATTAAACGTCTTTTTCGCCTTCGATCCTGCCTTCTTGACAATAGGGGCTCGAAGTCGCTCCAATTCCTTTTGAAGGTTCTGAATAAATAAATTTAGATTGAAATTTCAATCGTGTGATGTGTTCACTGTAAATTAACAAACCTTATTTCCCCCTTCATTTACTTCGAGAAGCATCTTAAGATCGAACACTTCTTCATTCTTCCTCCATAGCTGATCCTCTCGACTATGCTCCACTTCCATGACTTCCTTCTTGAGTGCGGAAATAATCTGAAAAAAAAATTATACATCGTTCTTAGATATTGATTTATCATATACTAGATTATTTAGTTAAATTTACTGTTCAATCGAGTTTTCGTATTCCCTTTACAAAACTATTTTAAACTGACCTCATTTCGCTCTTCCATTTCTCTGAGTTGCATCTTGATTTTGAATATTTCCTCATTCTTAATCCACAACTGATCTACTCGATTGTGTTCCGCATCCATAAGTTTCTTCTTCAGGTGGAAATGAGCCTGAAGAAAACCACTATGACATCCAAGATGTTTTTCCCGCATGACAAGCGATGGACAATGGATTGTCTTAATTTTGTGAAAGCTCACTTTACGGTAAATTTTGAATTGAAAAATTTATCGTTTGACTCACAGCCTCGAGTTTGTCCATTTCCTTAGTCAGATTCTCAATCAGCTCATCATTTTCCTTGAGGAGCATCTTGAGATTGATCACCTCTTCATTCTTCATCCATAGCTGATCTTCTCTATTGTGCTCTGTGTACATTTGTTCTTTCATCAGATCGAATATAGTCTGAAGATAGCTATTATGAACATTTGTGATATATTTGTTGTAATTTTAAGTGTGAGGGTGAGCTGACGAGAATCTTAATCTCTCACCTTTCTAAGTCTTGAATTATCTGCACTGAGCACACGATTCTGCTCCTCCTTCTCATCCAGTACCATCTTCATATTGAACAACTCCTCATTCTTCATCCACATTTGATCCTCACGAGTATGCTCTGCTTCCAGTAGTTTCTTCTGAAGGTCAATGATGACCTGAAAAATGTTTCATTCTTCAACTGGATCATATTTTCATAGGAATAGAGACAACAATTCAAACAGAAAAGTTACCTCATCATTGGTTTCAACTTTAGCCCACGCATGTCTCCAAGACGGAGAACAGTCTGAACGAAGTATCATTATTATTTGACAAGTTGTCAATATAATGATACAATCATTAAGGCTTTAATCAAATAAAATAACCAACCAAGTAGGTTGTGGGAAGACTTGTCATCAGTAGAGGCGATGTTGGTGTGAGAAGAGTAGATCATCTTGAGAGAATAAGTGAAGAGAACAAAAGATCTCGAGAGAGAATGAGTTGATGACTGAAGTAATGATATCGGAGAGGTAGAGGAGAGAGGAGATATCGGATGCCCCCTCTGACTCCGCCCCCTTCGTAATCTTGAGAACGGAGGAACCCCGATTGTAAAATGACTAAAGGAGACCCAGTGGCATTCCTTCGAAGAGTTCAACCAATGACTATTGCTCACTGTGGTATGTCGTAGTCGAGTTTATTTGCGAAGGAATGGAATATGGCATCCGATTGACCTACTCTCAATCTACTCAAATCAGGCTTGCCACAGGGATTGATTATTTGATCCGTTCAACGTTAAAATGACTAAAGCAAATATGAGATACTTAAAATAAATCACAATAATGATTTTTCATCAACAACACTTCACTACCGCCGTATTACTGTTTTGCGAAATTCTGGATACAAAATTCATTACAAATGTTGACACCAAATATTTTTTATTAGAACGTTATTTATAATAAGAAAGATATTTTGTTGCCGAATGATTTGCAGACAGAGATATCAAACTTAAACATGTAAAATAAGTTACGAAAGCACTCTGACATTTCAAAAGTGCAATTACTAGTGTGAATTTTGCTCTCAAAAAAGCTCATCCGTCTTCATTTTGGTCTGACTTCAACACATATTTTTTTCAATGTACATAAGACTATCGCGAATATTCAATGGATTTATAGTGGAAAAGGAACTAATTCATGCCGAAAGCTCTCTTATGTTTTTTATAATATAAATTCTAGATTTATTAAAACGTTTGTCTCCCATTTGGATGAATTCCGATCTTTCTCGCGTTTGTTCTTCTCTACCTTCTCTTCAACCACAGTCCAATGTATTTGAAGGAATTTCGAAATGCAATTGCATATCACTTATAATTTTTCCCCATTTCCTACAATTTCACGACCTCCAGACGATCCAATTATTCTACTACCTTCACCACTCCTACCTCTTCATTCCATATCCGCTCTTTCCTATGCTCATCTTTGTCTGTTACTTTGCAGAGTATCGGGGCTCCACACTTTTCTGAGCCCCGACACGGCTTCTGATGGTAAATCAACTCCTACAGCGATTGCAAACAGGACATTTCAGTCTTTCACTGGCTTAATTGGCAGTTGTGGCTCGATCGCCCTCAGTGTAGTTGTTTTCATGCGACTGAGAAATATCCTCCCTCTCGAGTCATGATTGCGCCTTTCAGTGTGGTATACTAAAATCGAAATTCAAAGAATGAAAATGTTTTATTTTCAGTCAGAGCATCGCTTCAATGAGTTTCATTGGTGTTTTGTTCTTGACGAATGCCCTTGGATTAACTCTTTTCGATGGAGATGATTCTAGAAAAGAACAGATTCTCAATGTAGAACATAAAAAAAAATTTCAAAAAATCTTTAAATCACTGCCTTTTTTTTTTTTAGAGATCCGCACTAGTGTGGTTGCGCACAAAACCCGATGCACTTGTGTGGGTAGACATGTTCGATACTCCAGCATTGTTACACTATATTGGTACACTCGATTATTTTTCTTTCAACGTTTGCTCGAAAATAATAAACAATTATTATTGCAGAAGTGAATTATCTTTATTGCAATAAACAATTATTATTGTATAAGAAAATTAGCTCTCCATTCTGCAAGCTTCCTCGCCTGATTCGAATTGACAGACGAAAGAGCGTGCAGAATGGAGAGAACTGAGATCCGAGAACGGCATTCATGGTGGGAAGAGGAATGGACACTAGGGAAATAGAATGGCAGCTCGTTCGGGCTCTCCATTCTGCAAGTTACCTCGCCTGATTCGAATTGACAGACGAAAGTGCGTGCAGAATGGAGAGAACTGAGATCCGAGAACGGCATTCATGGTGGGAAGAGGAATGGACACTAGGGAAATAGAATGGCAGCTCGTTCGGGCTCTCCATTCTGCAAGTTACCTCGCCCGATTCGAATTGACAGACGAAAGAGCGTGCAGAAAGGAGAGAACTGAGATCCGAGAACTTCATTCATTGTGGGAAGAGGAATGGACACTAGGGAAATAGAATGGCAGCTCGTTCGGGCTCTCCATTCTGCAAGTTACCTCGGCTGATTCGAATTGGCAGACGAAAGAGCGTGCAGAATGGAGAGAACTGAGACCCGAGAACGGCAATCATGGTGGGAAGAGGAATGAACAGTTGGGGAAGAAGAAGGGAAGGGATGGTCGCGAGGATTCTGGTGAAAAGGGGATGGGGAGAGTGGCGAAGTAAGGGCTTCTTCATGGCTTTGGCGTTACAAGAGTAGACCATTTTGAGAGTAGAAGTGAAGAGAGCAACAGATCTCGAGAGAAAATGAGTTGATGACTGAAGGATTGAGATGGGAGAGGGAGAGAGGAGAGAGGAGAGATCGGATGCCCCTCTGACTCCGCCCCCTTCGTAATCTTGAGAACGGAGGGACCCGGATTGTAAGATGACGAAAGGTTTTATAGTGAGGAATGGAATATAGTATCAGCTCTATGCATTTACTCTCTATCTAATCTACTCAGGCCTGCCACAGGGATGGATTGTTCGATCACTGAACTAACTAAATCAAAATACTATAAATTCATATTTGAAAATCACAAAAATACATTGCTTATTGCAGTTCAGATAAAGTGCCTAATACATGCAGTGTCAACTCAGATAAAATCAATTTTTGAGTGCAATTAGGTTTATCTTTCGTTAGGTTTATTTTTTGTTCAATGATCCGAGGAGTGGATCTATTCATCATCTTGAGTAGTTTCCTTCACGACTTCCTCGACCACTTGAAGTTCCTTCGGTTTCACGATGCTACCGTACATCTCTGACCTTGTGACGTTCCTCAGACTCCGTCCTCTCCTCAGACTTCGCCTTCTCCTCCACCAGCAGCACGTATCCGGTGAAGGTCCGGCAGAAGGGACAGACGATTCGATCGGAGAGATGACTCGTCATCTCGATAGTGCAAGCCGAGCACAGCAAGTGACCGCATGAAGTGAGGACAGCGAGTTGAGATGAATCCTCAGTGAAACAAACGCCACAGGCGCGTGAGAATGACGCGTCGGAGGCGGATCTGAAAAAAATGTGCGGATCAATTTAATAAATTTCCTAGTGAATTTCAGCGCCCTTACTACGATTATGTCAAATTTTCGCCAATTTTTAAGAATTAATTCATTCAGGTAGTAGAGAGAACTCGTTTTGATAACAATAAAGTCTATCGTACTTCGTAAACATTTTCGAACAAATTACATTTTGCAAATTATTTAAATTTTTTGCGTTTTGCTGGTTCGCAACTAAAAATTATAATTATTGTTTCTTAGTTTTTATCCACCCCGAATTCCGGGCAAATACAAAAATCCGACGGTGAAATATTCCTAGAAATACGATTAAAAAGAGAGCTCCCTAAAATCAACATAAATGATTTATAACGATAAATGAGAAACAAATATGACGTAAAAGTGACTATATCGTTTTGAAATTTCGAAATCTCTTGACACCGTTCTCTCGCCAGCCTCCAAGAGAGCCTCGTGCGGGAAGCTGCAGATTCCGGGCCCACATTCCGATTGCCGTGAAAATATAACACGCGGGGTAGTTTTGCACGTAGAATCCAAATATGCAATAAAAAAATGCGGATGGCTAAAATTATTTTTCAGGATGACCAAAAAGTGACGAAATTTTTAGTTTTCGACTTTTTATCGACGTTTTGGCACTTCCAAACTATGTTTTTCGTTATTTTCATCGCAAAATACACCCGAAACAACTACAAGAACGTACTTTTTTCTTTGATGAAATTTCGGACTTTTTTTGGGACACCTCTGGCATTTCCCGGAGGGTGCACCCCAACATCTCATATTGGGCCAGCTATCAGCTCTAGGTATGGGGACTTCACACTGAACTTATTGGCATATGTTGCGAAAAAGTCCTCCGTCGACCCCTCTCGAAAGCTTCATTATACCGTGGAACGGCTTGTAAATAGATAACAGCGTTCAATGTAAACCCTAAATTGATCAACAGGCTTCCTAATCATTCAGAATGATCTCACAGCGATTGACTTTTCGATACATCGATAACTCACCTTCCATTTCTTCTGAAGTTCCACTTCATTGATTGCATCACCGAAGGCTGAATGATAAATATTTGAAATCTGATAAACAAATGAATGAAAACAAAAGAAATACCTCGATACAGTTCAATCGGCGTGCAATTGATGATGTTTCTCTTTTTGAAATCCTCCTCGATGAAATGAGCGTAGATTGAAGGGATGGCAAGTCTCTGCAATTAGCGACTAATTAGAAAATGTTGAATGAATAAACAGCGAGATATGTATGTATTCAGAAACGGTACATTTGTGATCCTTCCATCTGTCTCTAGAAGTCTATCAGTGACTATCACTCTCAAACGCGAGAACCTCGCAAACTTCGATTGTCGTCGATTCATGACGTAGGTAAAGAAGGGAGACAAGGAATTTCATTTCAATTCTAGTCTTCAACAAATGACCGTGATCCTCTTTCATACACACCGAGAATATTTCATCGATTGTGAGAATTTCGTCAACCTCATCATTCGCCCTGAATTCTTCCGAATCAGTTGTCCAAACAGAGACCTCGCTGGGCTCATAATCAACAAAATGCTCGAGGAAATATACAGTATCCTCGTCGTACCATGACTGAAATATTCCGCGTAAATATTCACGAAATCAAACTTTGTCTTGAGAGATATGAGGTAAATTTTCTGACGGAATTAGGTGAGTAGAGAGAGGAATCGCTCGCAATGTACTGTAGACCCCAGGGCTGAAATAGAGGATATGAATGCTGAAACAATTCGAGTAATAGAAATCCACTAATAATCAGTAAAAGTTTGCTCTTTAATGTTTCAGATGCAGAGCATCTCTCTTGTCTAGAAAAATCGAAGTAGTTTCGCTTTGTCTAAAACCAAACAACCTGAGAGAAGAACTACTCGATTAGAAATAGGGAAACCATGCACATTCAGATTTGGAAATACAATATTACAACTCACCAACTCATTCCACAGTAATGGAAGCTCAAACTGCCACTCGTACGACTACTCATTTTCTTCAATGGCCGCAGCGCTGGTTACGGAAGGCGTCGCGTCACCGGGATCATCCACTGAAGGAACGATTACGGTAGGCTAAGAGTTTACGGTATGTACCTTAGAACTCCGTCGAACGGAGAGACGAATTATTGGTCCCAGCGTACTATAGACCCCAGGGCTGAAAGATGATGTTATTATAGCGAAAACGACATAACGACATGCAATTGATCTACAGTACCGGTCAAAAGTCTGGCCCCAAAATTCAAATCTTTGTAATTTTTTTCTGAATTAAGATAGAAATCCACGGTTTGAAGAGTTCGATAGCAAAAACATTCAAGCATAACGTGATGCTGTTAAATTGGACCCTGCTCTATATCTTATTTTTCAGCACTCATAATGCGGAGGCAATTTAGAAAAATGTGTACATAGCTCATCAAAAATTTATGTTGCATCTCAAACGTGCTCTGTATAAACAGCAACTATAGAGAGGTACGATGAAAATTAAAGTTATAGATCGAGAACTTGGGTAGAAAACCTTGCAGGAAATTCTTGCTTCAATATCAAAAGCTGCGTGAAAATTGTTCTAGTGATACAAATGCGCTCAAAATTTGCAGGGAGTCTCATGAGGTGTTGGTGCATTCCTGCAAACAATTAGAGCACTGTGGTAAACATTCTACGAATTTTGGTTTTTGAAGGTAGGTTTTCCTTCAATGTTTTCTACCCAAGTTCTCGATCTATGACTTTCCTCAAAGGTGTTCAATCAGCATGAAATTTTTAGAGTATCTTTCCTGATGAACTCGGATTAGAAATGTTCAATTGGTTGATTTTTAACGACAGTGGCTGGAGAGTATATAGGGACCAAAAATTGATCTTTGTCGAAAAACGATTTTTCGCCGCGAGACTCCGATCGGGCCCAAATTAAACCAGTGATGTCTTAGTATGTACTGACGTACCCTACAAAAATTGGGGACTGTAGCTCTACTAGAACGAAGATTATGCATTTTTTTCTGAATTTCGGAGTTGTTGGGAAATCCAGCTGGGGAGCTCATTCGAAGTGCGCTCAACGGGTCGTAATTTTCATCGTACCTCTCTATAGTTGTAGTTTCTACAGAGCACGTTTGAGAGGCAACATAAATTGTTGATGAGTTATGTACACATTTTTCTAAATTGCCTCCGCATTATGAGTGCTGAAAAATAAGATATAGAGCAGGGTCCAATTCAACAGCATCACGTTATGCTTGAATGTTTTTGCTATCGAACTCTTCAAACCGTGGATTTCTATCTCAATTCAGAAAAAAATTACAAAGATTTGAATTTTGGGGGCAGACTTTTGACCGGTACTGTAGATCAAACGTCCGGATTTGAAAAGAGATTTCCTGCTACTCACCAACTCATTCCCATCAGTCCACTGTGATGGCAGCTCAAACTGCCACTCGTACGATTCATTATAGTCTTCTGGAGACTCTTCCATGACCGAAGAGCGGGGTACGGTAGGTGTATCGATTAGTACGGTAGTACCATCGTCGGGTACGGTGAGTGTCGTGTCACCAGGATAATCTGCTGAGCGAGAGGTTACTGTAGGCAGAAGGGCGATCAATACTCTACATGGAGGATCCATTGGAGAGAGAGGAGAGACCGAACACGATGAGGGAAAAAGACGAGAATGAGGGGAGAATGAAGAGGGAATAGAAAAGGGAGATAGGCAAATCAGTGATTGTCTGAACTCAATTAGACAGGTAAACGTGTGAAACTATGAATTTATAAATGTGTGAACTTTATTCTAAAGAAAACACTGCTAATATCCCTTTATCGGACGAGGTTGTACAGATATCCCAATGATCTACCAATCCCTCCTCCTCCTCTCATCCAGTCTTAGCGTAGTCCATCTGGTACAGGTTGGTCATCATGATCGTCTGCAATTTATCGATTTATGATATTTGATAATTATTATTTGTTAGTACGGATAATTGAATGAGTTTCAAACTTTCTATAAGAAGACCGGGGTTATTGAAGTCATAAAGAGAGTAGCCGAAAAAATTTAAAATTTAATTTCGAGTGAGAAACGTACATTGAGTGGGCCGAGGGCGCATGCGTACTGATCTTTCGTGACCACCTGTTTGGCATTGTTGATGATCTGGAAACAATCCTTAAGAAGTAGATGTTTTCTACATGTCCTTGCTAAATGAGAAGTGAATAGATAGATAAATGCCATCGGGAAACATTCTAATGTGTCTGCTGATTGAAAAAAGTCTAGTAAATTCAAATGACGTCATCTACCATCATCGATGACGTCATCTTCCTCACCTTCTGCACGAGGGCCTTAGTCATCGCTGACGTCGAGATGACGTACGCCTGATTTCTCATGTTGGCAATCGGTTTCTTGTTCTTCTTCATCGTCTTCATCTTGTTGATGATCTGAAATAGAAATTTCTTAATCACTTCATCTATGGTAGAATGATTTTCAGAACATCAAGATTGACTGAGTTTGCTTCCATAATATCAGCCGGGTAAGGTGATTTTGATTGAAAATATCCCCACCGACCTTGTTATAGGGCGCGTTGAGGATCTTCTTGAAGGCGGTGCCCAGCTTCTCCATGCCAGCCGTCATGTTGAGACCCGTTTTCTGAGCAAATTCATTATCATAACTATTATTTTTATATAGTATTCAGGTTCTTTGAAGTGTTCGAGCGCGAAAGAATGTGTAAACAAGAGTCCTTCCTTTCTGTCCGCATGTCGTCTTCCAACTCTCAAAATCGGACTGGGGGGTGATGTTCACCTTGATGCACGATTCGAAAGTGGTGAGCATTGAGAGGGCGGAGATATACTTAGAGACGGGCACGAGTGTCATCACGTTGCTCATCAGCACTCAAAGATTTGGGTGGAAAGTCCTTTTCATTCACAACTTTTAAGGTTCGATAGATATTGTCGCTCATCGTAGGAGTGGTTCATGTATTGAATTGAATTGAGCAAGACTCCTTCTTCTATCAAGTAATCACAGTCCGAATGAAATCTACTAGCTACTAACCATCAGCGATATCCTCGAAGCTCTTCTGATCGACGAGTTGGTCGTTTACCAGAGTCGTTGCCTGCGAAAGCATTTCAGTTTTCGGGTCTTCTTTCACGAAAAATTCTAAAGTGCAATAGCGTTTTTTTCATTCAAATCCTTTATTTTCAGTACAGGAAGTTTAGAATGAAAGACTTTGGCTAGATTGTTGTCCAGATACGTGGAGACGATCTTCTTGAACTTGTTGTCGAACGCTTGCTTCTTAGTGGCTGCATGGACAACAGCGAAGAGAAGAGCAATGGCCAGGAGGGATCTCATCCTGCGATGAGGAGGAGTAGTCATGGCAAATCGGCACCCGACTCTCTTCAATTTGCGTGATCTCTCGTCAGTTAGAGAGGCGAGAACGCACGTTAATTGAAGAGAGTCAGTCTCGATCCGACATCACTAATGAGGAGGTGAATTTATCCGTTTAGGAATAGAGTGGGTGGATTAAAGATGTCTACGATCCACAATGGAGAGAGTTATGTGTAAATTTGCTTTAAAGAGCAAAAAAAATATGGCGGAAATTACAGAAGAAAAGGTGGCCGAAAGAGTACTGTAGTTTAGGAACCACCGTGAGATCGTGGGGTCCATTCCATCAACTCGCTATTTATAGCCCTCCTAATTGGCTATCCGATCGCAACAGATTTTCGCGTGGAAAGTGGGCGTTCAGCGATCTTCAAAGATTCGGAAGATTACGTGAAAGAGACACCACTGGAGGATTACGGCCCAAAGTGTAGCGGGAAGAGGAAGCGGATTGAAACCATCGAAAGAACAGCAACCTTTTGAGTTCCCCAACACAGTTCCGTTTCAAATGGAGAGACATTGAACAGATGAAAATGTGTCCAACAAGAGATCTGCGCTATTTCATAATCACGATGGAAATAATTCCACTTATCGTAATCATTATTCCTCCTTCTCCAGCTCCCACACTACAGTACCGCAGAATCTCCTCCCCAACGAAACCATCACTGTGAGTCGGCGTATGTCACATCATGTCACCCCGACTTCTAGGGGGCATTTACCCCATTTAAAGTGTATGAATTTAGTTGAATTTTTGGCTTTGGGGTAATCTCATGAGGCCCAATCGATTGGTGTAAGCAGATTTCCGATTTTCCCGGTAGGTCATTGAGTTCCCGCGGTCCTCGCGATTCACCCCATCCCTCATTTCCCTACTCCATTGTGTGAGGAGAGCGGCTTTGTTTCCATTTCACTCTCTCGTTTATTGCTCACATCGTTCGGTTGGTTCGACCATTTCTCTTGCCCACGTTGACTCGCTTCTAGATCTACCGTACTCCATCCGATTGCTACAGTACCCCGGATGAGAGAAAACGTCGGAAAATCTATTCATTCCAATCTGTGGAGCGGATGTCACGAAAGAGAGGTACGGGTTCTGGTGTTTCATACGTTGATCTACAGTTGATCTACCGTACTCTCGGACTGGATCGATGGAATTAGCCCGGAATGATTAAATTGACAAGTCGGAGGAGTAGTTCGTGCAAAAGGTGAACTAGAACTGAAATAATTTATTATTGTTAAATAAAATTTAAATAAAATTGATTAAAAATGCCAAAACCAAGTCCAAAATCGTGTGTGCGCTCTGCTTGAACGGAAATACCGTAGTTAGCCATGCCAGTTTGCGATCGGCTAATCCCTCGGCCTCCCTCATTTTCGAAATTCGTTTTTTCTCATATTTTAGCGTTTCCCTTGGCATGTTCACTTCACTTTCTTTTCTATTCCACGCGCCAATCACCCTAACACTGTCTGATTTCAGTTCGATGCCTCCCAATCGCCTCCCCCATCCGCCATCGCCCGGAAACTCCACGCGGATTAGGTTCGTCCCTCTTCTGGGGCGAATTTGGGTCGTGAACTAGGGGGGAATGAACAGATTATTGCTTGTGAGGAATCTTTCAGCAGGTTGGGTCCATTCGGACTCTGTTTATCAATGCAAACGAAACAACAATGGATGCTCTCTATGTGAAAGGTGAGTCACGAACTAAAGACAAACAATAGAACGACCTATGCGTACATTAGTTATAGGTGTGCTTAGTCTTGCTATCTATAATTGCATGACCATTTGCCTTTTGGACAGCACGAGCATTTGAAAGACAATGATCATAGTATTTGTTGCACATTTCTGGGGTGACTTTAGTGGACCAGAACTCTTCGATAGCAACTATGAGTTCTTCCCTGTTGGTAGGTTTGGCCTCCGATTCCACGTAGATCTTGAGTTCCCTCCAGAGATACTCAATGCTATTGAGATCAGGACTAGAAGGTGCCCATTCAGCCACGGTCAACCCCCATTCATTTCTCATGGTCCTCATTGATCGTCCCGATGTATGGCAAGGTGCCCCGTCTTGCATGTAGATGGCCTCCTGTCTACCGTAGGTCGAATCGATATAGGGGAGGAGATGATTTTCCAGGATCTCCAGATAGGTCATATCCTTTAGTCTCTCCATCCTTTCCAGAAACACCAGAGGACCAGGCCCCAGTCTAGATATCACCGCCCAAACGATGACCTAAATATTCCAAGCTAATACCATAACACTGCAAGATACACACCTTTTCAGGGAATTTCTTCTTGGGGATGAGTCGGGCCTCGTCGTGGATGTCATCAGTGGTGATCTGGCACGTGTTTCCACTCAAGGCGACAGAACACTCGTCGGAGAATAACTAAACACAGGTTCTATTGTAATTGTCGAATCTAGAGTTTGAAACCCAGTAATCGAAGTTGACATTGTCTCTGATCCATTCATTCACCATTGTCAGTCTACGAACTGCATGTGCAGCGGTGATACAAGGGACGGAGCTAAAACATAAGATATCACTATTCGTTCTTTGGAAGCAAGTAGCATACATTGGCGAATAGGTCTTGAGATTACACGCCTTCTTCATCGACTGAAGAACAGAGCGAGAAACGTCGATATTGTGATCACGGTAGATGATAGTTCTCACCTTAATTCAACATCTCCTTTAATATGGATAGTCGATCAGAGACAATGACAATTGAAAATAATGTTAATGATTACTTGTCTCTCCGATGCTCCTTTCTGTGCTTCATACGTTCCTTTCACGTATGATTTGACCATATTTGTATTCTCTCCGAACTTGTAGCTCCTTCAAATCGATATTCATAGACATTCGTTTTCATCAGTGATACATTATGTTTTACTAGAAATAATTATAAATGTATTCTCACTTATATTCCTTCTTCGTCCCACTCGTTCTTTCCTTCTCTCGTTGTATGAAAGTCAGCACTGATTGATACGTGACTTTGTATTTGAGTCTGATGAGATGTTGATAAATCTCTGATCCGTTCTTCCCCTTGTATATCTGAGATCGACAGATGCTCTCAATCTGGGGAGTGAAGACCATCCTGTGCCTGAACACGGGTAATACAAATCGATATGAGCCATCAGATAACACGAGAGAATCGATATATGAAAGACAGAATGAACGATCAGTGACACAAAGGAATCACACGTAGTATGGAAAGTAAGGAATGAGATGATGACAATCACGATTATTTGACACGTTTATTGATCGTTGCTCGTCTCTCGTTACTTTCTGTTCGGTATTGTGAATCTTATATTCATCAGATGTCTCGTTTTTTCGTCGGCCAGTGTCTGACTGATCTGACCCTAAGGGAGATCTGTGAGACAATCTCGGTGACCAAGGGCGATCTGGGCATAAACGCCATTGTCACGTATCGCCACACGTTGGGAACTGAATTCGAGAGAAGATGTGTTTTCATTGGAACTCAGAAGGACTGCCGTGCTTTCCTCACTCGTCCTTACAGTGAGCCATTGATGATTATTACGATAACTACAGTATCTCAGATTACGGAAAGGATATTTATTATGTATCTAAAGTAACCTTGCTAGATTACAATCGATCAATGAAGTATACAATTATGAGATACTCTCTTTGTCATCAGGAACTGCTCCGAAGAGACAACTAGTCCCTTTATCTGATGGACCATCTACCTCGACTATGCAGACTAGGAAGAAGAAGAAGATTGATCTTGCTACTACCAATGATGGTTCGGATGAGGAATCAGGTGAGTACTATTATATGCTATTATTCATAGAGACATAAATGATCTTGCCATGTTTCTGCAGAAGGAGTTAAATTAAATGAATCGTTTATCGATTTAACTGTCTATCAAAAAATGAGACAATAACTTATACAACATACAGATCCGGAATCATCAGCTCCTGTAGTCGATCTTTCCTCTCCTCTGCTTCCTCCCCCTGCCGTCGCTCCTTGTCGAGTTGCAGCAGTCCCTCGTGGTAGTGAACATGAAATGGTGATGTGGGAAGTTGCATTACATTTTCTCATTGAAGGCACTCCAACCACTACTGTCACTGCTCATCCAACCGCCCCTCTCTCTTCTGCAACAAGGTAGGTCAGGCAACTGTACTAATCAAACACTAGAACTACAGAAGAGCTGTGCCCCCTCCCCCTCTTCCATCTTTCTCTAATGGATTGATTGGATACAACCTCTTCAAGCCAGTAATTGAATCAACTAGAACACAAGTGAGTCCCATTCAATATTATTATGTTATTATTCCCCATAGTCAAAAATACCCTTGAACAGGTTAATCGATTGGCCGATAGTGTAGATGTCATTCTACAGAATCAAAACAGCTTCGCAGAAGCACTGTCATATATAAGAGAGAACATGCCAATGAGACCCATTGTGCCCAGTGAGTTGAATTAGACCAGACTTCCCGATGGTTTTGTGTTTTAGGAATGGCTAGAGTCTACTTTTCTCGTGAATTGGTGGCCGATTTCTCTAATATCATTGCTGAAGACGTGAGATTCCACCGAGAGTTAATGGATGCACTATTCTATGATTGTCCTGAGCATCGGATTCCCCTTCAGAAGAGAAACAAAGCAAAAGTGGCTTATGTGAAGGAGGTACTACTAATATATCGTATTTACTATTCAAAGAGCCGTTAAGGTCTTTCTGGCTCTTCGTTGTGGAGGTTCCCGCACCGATCTACGCCTCAAGTGGTCAAATGCATGCAGAGCGTGAGTAATTACATTACAAACCAATTTTTTTAAAAATTTCTCAGATTCAACCATAACGTCAAGAGACGCAATTCATCCGCCACTTACGTCATCGAGACTCCAGCTCTTCTCAGTTTCCTCGAAGAAAGAGCAGCAATCGAAGGGGAGAATGAGGAAGTGAGAGGAGAAGAGAGGGACAGCGAGGAGAACGAGGAGAATGCGGAGGGGCCTGAGAGAGACTACAGTAAATAGTAATAGCTTTAAAACATGTCGCTTACCTCATATTGATCTTTCTTTATAGAATCGTCCATTGTTGTTTCGTTTGCATTGATAAACAGAGTCCGAATGGATCCAACCTGCAGCAAGATTCGTCACAAGCAATAATCTATTCATTCCCCCCTAGTTCACGACCCAAATTCGCCCCAGAAGAGGGACGAACCTAATCCGCGTGGAGTTTCCGGGCGATGGCGGATGGGGGAGGCGATTGGGAGGCATCGAACTGAAATCAGACAGTGTTAGGGTGATTGGCGCGTGGAATAGAAAAGAAAGTGAAGTGAACATGCCAAGGGAAACGCTAAAATATGAGGAAAAAACGAATTTCGAAAATGAGGGAGGCCAAGGGATTAGCCGATCGCAAACTGGCATGGCTAACTACGGTATTTCCGTTCAAGCAGAGCGCACACACGATTTTGGACTTGGTTTTGGCATTTTTAATCAATTTTATTTAAATTTTATTTAACAATAATAAATTATTTCAGTTCTAGTTCACCTTTTGCACGAACTACTCCTCCGACTTGTCAATTTAATCATTCCGGGCTAATTCCATCGATCCAGTCCGAGAGTACGGTAGATCAACTGTAGATCAACGTATGAAACACCAGAACCCGTACCTCTCTTTCGTGACATCCGCTCCACAGATTGGAATGAATAGATTTTCCGACGTTTTCTCTCATCCGGGGTACTGTAGCAATCGGATGGAGTACGGAAGATCTAGAAGCGAGTCAACGTGGGCAAGAGAAATGGTCGAACCAACCGAACGATGTGAGCAATAAACGAGAGAGTGAAATGGAAACAAAGCCGCTCTCCTCACACAATGGAGTAGGGAAATGAGGGATGGGGTGAAATCGCGAGAACCGCGGGAACTCAATGACCTACCGGGAAAATCGGAAATCTGCTAACACCAATCGATTGGGCCTCATGAGATTACACCAAAGCCAAAAATTCAACTAAATTCACACACTTTAAATGGGGTAAATGCCCCCTAGAAGTCGGGGTGACATGATGTGACATACGCCGACTCACAGTGATGGTTTCGTTGGGGAGGAGATTCTGCGGTACTGTATACACAGCAGGAATGAATTAAAATTTATCAACAAAATGCCTATGTCGATGTAATTGGAAACAAATTTTCCATTGTTGTTATCTGTCAGCGTATGGCTTGAGTCACTTCCGATTCCTGATTAGAGAAAACATGAAAATTATTTCTAGAAAAAAAACATAACAAGAAAATAGAATCAATTTATCCGATCACATGATCACATCTTAGTCAATTCTTCAGGCTGACTGGCAGTCGGCGTGGGGGCGACGTCTGTCGGTTCCTCGGGGATTCTGAGAAGGTTTAACGATAGCGGTATGATGATGGCAAACTTCGTTGTTGCGAAAACCCTTGTATTTCAAACGTCCAATACAATGCATTTGAAGCATGCCTTGCAAAAAACTTGCACAATTCAAACTCACGATGGGGCTCCCGGTTGTTGGGTGACAGTGGATTGTTTCTTGTCCTCGACTTGCTTAGGGTCCTCTTTCTTCCCGCACAGACAATCGCAGAAAGCCATCGGCTCTAGGGAACTGAACGCATGCAGGTATAATCGTGAGTCAGATGACTTGGTAAGGCAAACGACCCGAAAACATTGTGCTTGTTACTACAATGAAGATATAAATGCATATAGGTAGAATAACAAGAGGAAGATGAGAGTGCACTTAAAATGAGTCTTCGAGAGAAATCTTGGATAATTTGTGGGGAAATTTCCCAAACCCGCACAGAAAAGAGTGACAGCATAGAAAGATAGCGCATCTCCAAAGTGAAGTGATAAGACAGAAAGGAGACGTCAATGTGTTTGAACAATGCAACTCTCCATTGAGTCAACACGCAGTCACGATGATCTCAAATAACTCAGCAAAAAGATAATGGATCAATCGGATCGAATACACCAATAAAACGCTTCAAAAGGCATGAAATTTATCAAAATCCTATTATTTCCACGATAGAATAACAACAACAACAAAGTCAATGTGCAGTAACTGATTTAAAGAAGCCAGAACATGACCACAGGCGTGCGACTTTCACCACGAAAAAACTGAGCGATCAGGTTCAAAAATTACGGTAACCCCTCGCGTCAAACTTTTTCGCGGCAGCCCTTTCTCCGCTTTCCACTTTACTTTCTCGTGTTTTTCGGTGCTTCCGTTATTTCGTTATGTTTGAAAAGTGTTCGGATACGTGCACGCATGACCAATCAACTCTCTGAACCTTCCTTTCCGGCTCCTAGCAATCAAATGGCGTCATTATCGTCCCTCGTTTGAAATGTTTAGTTATCCTCTTCCAAATCGTCATGTGCTCGAGCTATTTCGCGTTCTTTGAGTTATTCTGTGCATAGGATCTATCATACTACGCACAGACTACCTTTACTACCCATTTTAAACACCAATTTTCAAATTCGAATTAGATCAATGACCTTTCTCTCTTGCGGTCGCGCGATTGTGCTCTGGGACTGTTCTCTTTGCCTTTTATCATGTTTTACTTCCTGATACAACCTCGAAAACGCTTCTCCGACCAACTCAAAGCTATAATTTGCGAGTTACTAGCGATAATGAGCTCTTGTGCCCTCTCTGTGGTCGCTATCGATGGTAGATCACATTTTCGTTCTCCTCTTTGGCCACTTTTGCTCCCATCGGTTCTACGTGGATTTGTTCATTAGTTTCGTCGTTTCTGTTTTTCGATTTGACCCCTTTATTATTAATTTAATTTCATGGATATAACGGTCATCTTCCAGATCTTCTTCGTTGCGTCTGTTCCCTGCCTCGCCCTCACCATGTATGTCGCCTTCACCGTAAGTCCTTCTCGTTCTTCATTTTTATGGTCCATGATTCTTTTATTGTTGTTTTCAATTGGCTTCTCATATGACGTCGATGTGTAGAAATCTGATTCTAGATTCCGGAAGCGTTGTTTTCGTTAGCCATTCTAATGAAGTATTGGAAGTAAAGCCCAATTAATAAAACAAAATGTTTTGTAGGACCACAAGAAGCACGGCGCCCCGTCCCGAGCACGCCGCGTACCCCTACCTCAACGTCCGCAACAAGGTGATTATCTTCCACAATTAGCGATGTTCACAAACCATCGCTCTGTTCTAATTTCTCGTTTGGTCCCTGTGAAAGTTACGTTTCCGTGAAAGTTTCACGTTCTGTCGTAATTATCCTCACAGCCCCGAACTGGTAGGTGCTGTACATTAGCTAATACCATATTTAACGCTTGTATCCCCAATTATACATCCGAGATTTAGTAAATTATACTATTAAACATATTTGTTCCTAATATTTAAAACTGCGATGTCTCCTGGACCTGTATAATGTGCAGCCCTTGACAAAATGAGAAAATTCTGTTTGAAACTTGAAAATATATGTTTTATTGCAGCAGGCGTGGCAGCCGACACGATCGACACGATGGGAGAAAGAAGAAATAGAAGAAGATATTGACCCCCGGCGAAGGAAGATTGTGGTTGGATTGAATGTAGTTTTGTTAAAGTGCGGTAAGTGGTAGTGTAGTAAGTGTGTGGCGATGGTTTCTCAGGAGAGTGACCGGGTGTCGCATTTATTGTATGTATGTTGTAAATATGATAAACATTTGTGTTTCAATCGATTGTTCGACTCGCGGAAGGGCAAAGGGACATCATAAAGGATTATGGTAGCCGGATGAACATGGAAGGGATTACTGTATACAGTAGCTAGAGCATAGATCGGATACAGTATGTTCTTATTATCATATTCAGAGAAACAGCAATCAATAATTGATCACTGTAGCAAAACGAATGTAATGGGAATTTTTAAAAAAAGAAAGAAACAATCTCAGATCTATCTGATCTACCCTAGAATCAACAGCTATATGTTTACCACATGTTCACAAATTTATTTGCACTGAAAATTTCTCCCATATTATTTCTCACTCAATTGTGCATGTGATACACCAGCCCTCTTATGTTGAGGACAGAGCGCGATAATGGTAGGCAGTTTGCCCTCTCAATGCTCAACTGGTCTCATAGCTCATTGGTTGTGAGCTTGGCTGAAATGCTTAAGGTCGGTGGTTCGAGTCCCACTGATGCAAGTTGTTGCTTCATTATTGTTCGATCGTTTCTGAGAATCAATCAATGGGGGAAACTCCTACAGTATGCTCAATGTTGCCTAAGCGATCAGGGAAACTTCTAATTTCTACAGCGGGGCTTAGAGGTATCTGTGTCACTCCGGACATAGTGATCTCTGATCGGGTAAACGTCCCCTACAATCCTACGTTGCCAGTTTATGAGACCAAATGGTCGTGTTACTCCTCGTGTTACCTCTTGATCATCGATCAAATTGAAATACTCATCCCATTCTCATCCTATTCTCCTCTCCCATTATCGCTCCCTCGCCCCACGATGAGCGGTCTCCTCCTCCTCTTCCTTCTGGTGAGCTCGCTTTTGATGTAGATTTGGCGCGATTGTGATGCTGGTTTGGCGCCAAGTTGGTTCCAATGTCCGCATTATTGTAGGCGGATCGAATAGTAGCACTCACCATTATGCACACTCGAGTGTCTCTCCAGTGAGAGAGCGTGCACAATGGGGAGGGCTGTCTCAGCTAATCCGAGTTGGTTTCACTCCCGGCACCAAACTCGGTGCCAGGTTCGGTGCCATAGAACCATCTCTCCAGGTACTCGCCCCACTCTGCGCGTCTCTCGTCGGCTGCCTCTCCAGCAAGCAGAAGTGAGTGGGAGATGAGGGGAAATCATCTTTGATTCGGCCACTCTGACTCTGGTGGATTTCTTAGGGATGACGTCTCGAATTTCTTCGGTTCCTGGCCCAGATTGCGCCAGTGCAGATTGAAATGAGAGGGGTTGAATGGAAATGGAGATAGGGGAGAAAGAAAATGCATTCAGAGAATTGTTGGGCCAGAATCTGAAGATGTGCCGACGTCTCTACTTTGGACAATGTCGCAAATACTTAGTCACTACACAACCCCAATTCCGGAGTTTCTGATACCATATCCTTCCATTCTATTTTCAGACCGAAGCCGGCTCCTCTGACGCCCGAGCCGACTCCTCCTCAAGGAGTTCCTCTCGGAGGATCGGGAGAGCGAGACGATGACACACTCAGGAATGTGGGTTATTTGGACAATTGATACGGTGGCAGACTGGGTACGGTACTAAGAGCGCTTGACACCGAACCAGAAACCGAAAGTGACTGTACCCTGATAGCACGGTGATAGAAATGATTGTCACAAGCCCTACTCTATGGGGTATAGGCACGGAACTAAAATTGCTTGGCACCGTGCCAAATCAATCAATAATTTCCGTATCCCTTCTCAGGTGCCCTCGCTGCAGAAGGACTTGAAGAAGACTTGAAGAAGCTTTCATGAGGAGCAGTAACAGCAGATAACTTACAGCAATCCGCAGACCTCTCGCGATGAATAAATAATAGATGGCAATTAAGTGCGGATCGTATTCACATGGGAATACAGTAATAAAAAAACAGGGGAGAAAATAGATGGCTTCGTGTCTCAAATGCAAGATTTTCCTTTTTCAAAGGGTTCTGGAACTCACAATCAGCACACAGTTTCACCCACATTCCTCAATCAGACCAAATTCCTGCGTGAAAGAGATCGCCAGATCATATTCTGCGGATCATACTAAGTCCAAACCTCTGAGCATTGTCATAGATCCATTGATTCATGTCCGATTCCTACTCCGTCTGTTGATCTCCCTTCAATTTCTCTCGCCTCGATCACTTTGCACCAGGTTAGCCTCATGTCCTTATCCGCCCCAATGCCCACCCACAGGTGTCAGTCAACCCCCTCCTCCCACTTTCTCTCCTCTCTCCCCGCGGAGAGAGCACAGCCAATCGAGAGACCGACAATGTCCCCTCAATCGCTTCTCCTTGACTGAATCTCCTTCAAGCTAACTGCATCCCTCCAACCTACCTCCACTTCCGGTTTCCGCCTCTCCGGAAGGCTCCCCGGGCTTACAACCTTCAGTTTGACCTCGAACCAGTCCCGACGAGCGGCGACGAGTCATCTACTATACCCCATAATACAGAAGCTACAGTACGCCATGTATGTACGGTATTCATCCCTCCCAATCCATAGTATCCGCAACAGTACAGCCGCCATAAACAATATCCCCTACCGTATCCTTCAGTCTACCATAACCCTACGCGCGATTTTCATCATACCTAACTCCCCGTGCCTTTTATCGACAAGGATTCCTGAGGAATCACCAGACTTCCTTTACCTACATACCTACCCTATCTAATATACGCGCTACCGGCCTAAATTATCAGTAGTCCAGCTACCGTTGCCGACCGCATCCTTTTCTTTGGTTTGTGGGAGCGTGTGAACAGTATCGAAATTATGTAATATGATTTGTTCGCTTCGCTCGCACAGATCAATAAGGGTTATGGCTACGGTAGTAGGGGAGGGGGGAGTTAGAGTAACCTGAGTTGAGTCAGATCACAACAACCCCTCTTGATTATGCCAAACAGATCCAAAAACTTTGCAAAATAACGAAGTCCCGGGGAAATTCGAACTCCCGCTGCTGTATTCAAAGTCCAAAGGGCTAACCGCTACACTACGGGACCACACGTCTGGGATAGCGGGAAACTATTCACGGGAAGAAACAGAAAGATGCGAAAAGGTGAGTCACTTGCCCCTCTTTTTCAATAGGAAACGTTAACATCATCATACCCTGTGTTGCATGTCTTTACGAATATTCCCGAGAAAACTGCTGTGAAGAAACCACGTTGTCTTGATAGGAAACTTTATCAGCACTACTGGCAATACATTATTAAAAGCATCACATAAGTGAAATGAGACGAAAATCAAGGCAACTTTCAAAGTGTGGAATGTCTTGGATCATGAGACAACCTCAGTCAAATCTCTGGATTACTGTATATTATTACGAAAATTACGGGAAATTCTATATTTCTATCACAAACTGTGCGGACAAATCACGATCTCTGATGTGCGAGACCATAAAACGAGAGAACATCACAATCAATATTATCACAGGCTACAGTATTCTCTAAGAGGTACGGTATATCAATTAGCAACAATCTTTCTATTGAATCTCGAGATGCTTAGGATGCAGTTGGCCAACCAATTAAAGATACGGTACTCGATGGATACGGTAGATAAAGGGGGCGGGATACGGTATATGGATGGATCCATAATTTAAGCGATCTCCTTCTTCTTCTCCTTCCACGATTTTCCATCGAGCGGGATAACCTCCAGCCAATCGTCGCAGATAGCGAGGTTAGACTGCAATGAATACAGGTATATATATTTATATCGGTTGAGCTAAATTGTAAGAAAACTAGATTCTAGGGAGGTATAACTCATGCGCGAAACATAGCATCAGCTGGCCATCGAATCAATGACTCAATATTTGTACAGCGTGATTTCACCCGATTGTTGAAAGGCTAATACAGAATGGGAAAAAAACCAAAGACAGAAACAGCAAATAACATGATAATTTGCGGCACATGTTTTGCTCGTTTTCTTTCATCGTTGTCTTTTAGGAAGAAAATAGATGGCGGAAAAAACTAGACCAAGCAAATTCCTGTATCAGCAGTTTGTTATAATCCAAATGAAAAATTCGAAGCGTATTCCGTGTTTCCGCTTTAAATAATGACCAAACATATATAGTTTTTGAATTAAAAAATAATAAACAAACTAACGGGATCTCTGACTATTCCACTCATGGCAGTCAATGCCCTTATTCCCTCCTCCACTTCATTCTCACTCGGCATCAGAGTGAATCCATTGGCCAGATACGCGTCGATCTCGCACACCTGAGGGAATATCGATTGGATACCGTAGCTATGATTACAGTAATGAAGGGATACATAATTATTCATGATAAATGATTTCCCTAACTGAACATGTATTTATTTAAAAAGCCGACTAAAAATCATACAAAACTAGACACCAGAGTGCCAAGTTCCATAATAACAAAAATGTGGTTCAAATAACGATCCATACTTCTATACGCGAATTTTTTCTTGTTTTAATCAATTATCAATATTCTCCAATAATCGACACTTATAATATCAACCGATAAGGACCACCTACCGTATCCACGTACTCTCCCTCTGGCGTGAATCGAAGGAAGCGACCGCTCTTATCCATCACTATCATGTGCTCGTTGTGTCTGCAATAATAGCGATTGATTCTTCCTAGTGGAGACATAAAGTACCGTATTTCCATCACAAAAGTAAATCACGCCAGCTCAATCCATTTTCATAGCAGCAACAAAGTTTGGCCAATGTAGAGACATCTTCACTCAATAATATCTACCGTAATCGCAAATAAAACCACCTCTCGCGATATACAGTAACCCCAATATCACCTACATTTCCCTTGGATGATCACCCTCGAGTGAAGCTATTCCTAAGTAGCCACTACCGTAATCCCACCGTACCTCTTGATCGATCGAGGGAAGAATATCTTGCCGGGTTCCTTCCCTGCTTCAGAGAACACTGTCGTCTCCTTGGCCTCATCCTCGCCCAGAGAGATCAGACGGAGCGCTTGTCTGCCAAGACAGACAATTATTATTCTGATAGAATTTTTCAAAAAAAACTTCTCAACAATGATTGACACCAAAATACTACAGATGTGAACTGTTTCACAACTATAGGAGACGATTCACAGTAGTGGTGGCAATACTATGAGGTTTATCGATATCGAAATGCTTCCCCATTCTGTGATTGCGAAATATGGGGAGGGGCGTAGCGATATCGCTAAACCACATCGTATTGCCAACACTAATTCACAGGTATGAAAAGTTCGACAAAAATGAAAAATCATTCACTACCTTGCATAACTAGTTGGTTCTGTGTGTCAGTGTATGTGTATGCTTCCAAGAAGCCTCAGAATGGCAATCATACAGTGGTAGTTGACTATCAAAAAACTCACTTGGAGAACATGTTCTTGGGCAACTCCACCGTGCTCGCCATCAGTGTGTCGTCGTCCACCAAGCCGAGTGTATCGTAGAATGAGCCTGAAAGGTACAAGGATTACGGTAGTCGCGTCAATTATTTAAAAATTATGGTAGATACCATTTCTGCAGTTATGATCAATTGCACAGCGAATTACCATTGTGAGGCAATGTTCCAGAACAAAATCGACAGGGACACAGACTACACAGTGGTCAGATATTTTACATTTCTGAGAGCATTTATATAAGTCATATCCAATTTTTAAATTATAATCTTAAATCCTCACCAGTTATGGAGATTACCTCGTCCCAGCCGAGTGGCGCCTCGAAGTTGGTACTGCAAATACACTATTTAAATAAAATTTTAAATCATTTTCTGCTTTATATGCTATATCATTGACACAGACACGCTTATTCATGTAACACCTATCTAACCAATAAACAATCATCAGTGTAAAAAATATATATAAACAATATTGATAACAAATAAATAAACTCACGTGAAAATTGAGCTCTTATCACTGGTGGGCTGCTTGCAGATGTAGATGTCGCCCTTCGAGTTTACTACCATCGACTGAAGAGAGAAAGTTCAGTTACAATGCTTCTGGAAAATGTTTAGACCTCAACGAATATAATCGTTTTCTTTCTAGTGCCGGAGTGTTCATGTTAACTATAGGCTCTACAGCAACTAAAGCCACTGCATCAAAGCCAAATATATGATCGAAGACGGTTGGATACACACATCCCGTCTAACAAAGACATTTCGAAAACCAACCACGTAACTGGTGAAAGGGATGGAAAACTCACCAAAAAATAATTCGTTGGCAAAACCTCTAGCACAACAATTAAAGTCTAATACCTCACAGTCACGCATCCGTTAATTGCAAAATACACTCCTCACCAGCAGCAATCCATCGATGATGGACATGTGCTTCTCAGTGCCGTCCAGATCGAGAAAGAACATCGCCGTCTGGCCGTCCTTGCACTCGGCCGACGTGTAGATTATCTGGTAAATATATATATATATATTTTTTATATTTCGAGGGTGCAATTTCGAGCGAAGATTTTTGCGAGAGGGCGGTGCCAAGGAATGAACTACAACAATGCCCAATAGACAATGATCCGTGAACTATCTATGCTATGCGCTATGAAATGTGAGGAAGAAAACGAGGCTATTCCCATAGAGAAATTCAAAATCTATAATTTAACAAAAATATAATAGATTCTAAAAAGGAAGAAGGCAGCTACCGTATCCCCAGTACTGTAGAGACAATATTTACGGACCAGAGAGGTAAATGTTCTGGCTAATGCTGCTTCACCAGTCATTGAACCTGTTCAGCGAGAAGGGAACTACCGTAACCTGAGAAGGGAACTACCGTAACCACTGACCGTATCCTCATGGTAGATCACTTGACAGAAGGCCGCCATCGTCTTCGGGAAGGGATTCTTGCGCTTGTGGAGTACTCGCTTTGTCTTGGCGTCGAACTTGAAGAGGCCACCCTTGCTAGCCACCCAAACATGGCCTGCAAACACAATATTTATTTATTTATTTATTTTAATATTTGAAGAAATGCTCATAATATAACTAGTCTGCAGGATTCTAGTAAAGGATAGAGGTAGATATATAGTTGCATTTGTCGAGTATCTATCAGCTAATTTGGACCAAAACAGTGCCTGTTCATAAAACTAGCCTATTAATAAGGGCATGAATGAACGAGGAACCGACCGTCCTTGTCGTAGGTGACGTTGTAGGGCACGCTGGCGCCCTGTGGCGTGAGATGGATGAGCATCTCAGCGAAGCGCTGGTAGTCGCAAGTGTCCGAGGGCGCTTCAGTCATGATTCCTGCGAGAACGAACAGTGAATCGAAGGAGAGGCCGGTCACCAGCAAGATTGAGGAGACGCACACGAATTTAAGCAAAAATATAACCATTGTCATGAATAATAAGGTAAATACAAAAGTAAAAGTCCAGTCCAAGTTCAAAGAGCAGTGGTTTGGCAACAAGCCAAGAAAAATGTAATGTATGCGTATCACTCGGCGTGCACGCCGACTTTTCTCTCACTACACTACCAATATTACACCGAATAAGAAAATATTTGTTATAATTAAATCATTTAATTGTTTAACTAAAATCAAATCAGCAATGCTATAGAATAATAAGACGTGTATTCATCGAAATCATGCAGTCAAGAAAATAAATACATTAGCAAGCGAGATTTTAACCATTACAGTATCCCGCGGGGTCATTAATGCCAATTTTTTTCTTCTAAACTTCGAAATTGACGGTATAAAAAAAGAAACGAGAAAAGGGGATCCGATGCACCCAAATCCTATCGCAATGGCTCCATCTGTCACTTGACCTCTGATCAGTATGGTGTTGTGGGAGGGAGAGGGAACGATCGGCTAGGTCACGGTGCAGATTATCTTGGCTCTGTACTCAACTCTGTGCACTCACATGACGAAAGGGACAGATCGTTGTGCGAGGAGCACTATCAATTGAGATTGCTTCTACCTTTTTTTGTTTCCGTAGTATTTCTCATTTTTGCGACGTGTTTAGTCCAAGGAAGGGCATGTTGAAGCAGACAGTATCCATGCGTCTATTTATACACGTTTCTAGTTCTTGAAACTAAGATTTCTGAGCAGATCGGAGATAATCGCCAACTGAAGGCCAGACCGGAGATTCTTCCAGCTATGAAACCAATTCTCTTCGTGCTCCTACTCAGGTAATCAAATCAACTTTTTCTCTTTTGAAAATGCAATTACATTTAAGTTGCGCCAGTGCACATTCTGTCGTCAACGAGAATGGTGAAAAGGGAGAATTTGATGTCGTCATTGACAAGGTAAGGCATTTCTTCCAGCCGACCTCTAGATTTTAGAATGTCTAACACGTAACGCAAAAGGTTCACGCAACGCCGGTCTCCCCATACTCTATGCGGCTGTCATGGACTCCCTACACAAATAGCAAGCTGAGTGTCGTGTACGATGTGCATGTCACAAGGTATCGCGGACTGATTTATTTGGACTACAAATGATTGCACGAGGAATAAGTAATGCACTCCATATTTGTACAAATATTCTAGACAGATCAATGCAAGACGTCTTAGCATTCATCTGCCATGTTCCCTCATTCCAGAGTGAATTCAGACCACGCCTGTCTGCTCAACACCTCGCACACTTCTATTCTCGTGGAGGGCCTGTATCCGGGAACAGCTTACTCCTTCTCCATCAGGTGAACGGATTAATTAGCTCAATATTATGCATATTTTGCGAGTAACAGAGTTGTACCACACCAATTACATTATCACAATGTGGGTTTTGATGAGGAATTGACGGCCAACATGAGAGGTTCATGAGTTGATGCTCAACTGCTCAAATGCTTCGGGAATCCTATCGGACAATGCTCCGAGATCGCAGTACTTACTTACAACTTACGAAATGGAACCCAACACGAAGATAATTTCGCTTGAGATCATGGTCATTGAATGGAGTCTGTCAAACTGTTTATCTTCAGAAATCCGCAGTTACAATTCGTGCTCACATGGCTCCTTCGAGTGATTGTCGGTTACGTGTTCATGGTGGTATCCATCGGTGCTGTGGTAAGGAAAATTTGAAGTTAACAGTTTAAAAAATATAAGTCATTTATCTATTTGTAAATTAGCGAGCTCCTCTTTTCAACCAAATGCCTCCTATTCTTGGTGCATGATTTCACCAAAGTGTTCTTGTAAATAGGTTGATAATATTTTCCAATTCAGGGCGGCTTGCTCGGAAAGAAGGAGCTCAAGCAGATTAGTCTAAACATGATCATCTTCGCCCACGATAGATTGATAAGGCCATTCATTCTCTCCGATATTATCGTCGGTATCCTTTCAGGATGTGTCTATCTCTTGTATTATGTGTAATAATGTTGAAAATTTGTTTGAGGAAATATAGACATCTCTTCAATGTTTGAATGTTTGGAATCATTGAAAATTATTGAAAACCATTTAATTTGTGATCTCACATCATATCTATAGCCGACAACATAGTTTTGCATTTAGAAATTATTTGAAGGTTCAAATTTGATGTACAATTATGAATCCTAATTGCCAATAAAGCGAATGAAAATATGGTGTAGTGCCTCCTGTATTTTCTTATATTCATATTCATATTCTTTATTCACCAACGCATTAGGAAGCGGGAGGAAAGTGTAGGGTAGGGTAGGTGGTATTATGGAAGCTCGGGCGAGCTTGAAAGGGTGAAAATGTGTGGCAGTTTCCGTGTTACAATTTGATAAGGGATGAGTCGACAGTATAAGAATGGGTTTTCTTAATGGTGTTACGGTATGAAAGGCGGGGCATGGTCACTACTGGGTTGGTTCTTGGTGCCTTTCTTTGAATATCTATACAGTAATAATGGTCCCAAACTTTGCTTCCATTTTCAAAGAACATCTCTCAGTCATAGTCCCCGTATGATCTTTCTCTTGTTCGAAATTCGACATTAAGTTTGACGTTTTCGTTTTCGTCATATTTCTGAAGCGAGTTTTGACTACAAGCAAAGCAAATGTAGTCTTCCTCGCCTTCTCTTTCTTCCGGTTTCCTAAACATATTGAGACAATAATATTGACTTTATATGTTGTGATATTCAGGTATGGACTTGCGGAATCCGCATGCGATATTCATATGCGACGCATGCGATATGCATGAATATGCATACTGACCGAGGAGTAGCTGTTAAAATGTGAAACCTATTTTATATGACTTCCAACAAGCTACATTATTGCGGGTCATCGATGAACCTGTCTCTACACGGTCAATCAAACTTTAGCAATATAATAAGTAAAGAAAATAAATTGAAACATACAAAGCGATTCCATTACTCAAAAACCGGAGAATAGTTAAGCGTGAAACGTACGCGGTCTCGTCCTTTGGTCACAATTATGATCGTATCATAATAAAACTGTAATATGTGGACACACTATAACCCGGACACGGTTAAGCTGGGTCAGACATATGATTAGGTTACGCATAGTCTCACATTGAATATATAATTAGCTCGTTACAACAATAACTGTCGTCCTTGTCATACCACACAGATATAAACTATCAGATCCGATTCGAACGAGGGCCGTTACTTCATTCACTTCTCTCACCACGATTCTTATCAATGGATTGGAATAAAAAAAAAAAAAGAAGTACACATTCAACGTCGTGGGGAAGCTGAGATACGCTACAGCCGGAGCCACGACCGGATAATTCCTAAAAGCCGGCTCTGGAACTAATGACCGGGATCGTTCGAAAACTCTTGCCCAGGACATCATCCTACAATTATATGGGATTTTTTAAAACGGGTTTGAAAAAAATTGTTCCCGGCCTCCTCCACTCTCTCGTGATTCCTGTTATAAACAAATCTTTATATTCAAAGTTTTTTTTAAAAAGTTTATTAAATTTTTTTACAGCAACTAGATAAGGTGAGAATTATTGAGTGTAGCTTCTGCCCATCATACTGCTAGTATGCACTATTTATGTGTCTTTAGTAAACTTACGGTCTGATAACAGATAGTACAAGACCCTGGCAGTACGCTCTTCCCACACATAGACCTATGCAAGCAAATTTCGAACTGGAAAGGCGATAACAATTAACTACCGAATTTGCGTTTATTATTATATTTGAATCTACAGTATCCTTCGCGCGGTAAATTTTTGGACCACCAAAAATGCGTCTCTTTTTTCCAAAGCTGTTTCTATATTCTTCCTTTTCCATCTCCCCTATCATGAAGCTTCCCTACCTCTTTTAAGGCTTAAAAGCCCTGTTCTCATTCTGAGGTTAATTTTTTGGATTCAAAAATTTGGTCATTATTCTATATGTCAGGTTTGGATTCTCTGAATGTTCTGATGCGATGTTCTGATGGACCGAGAGATGGGCGCAAAAAATGTGCGTTTACTAATTTATTTTTAACGATAAAAGAACTAAAATTTACTTTCATGGAATCATGATATGACGATTGAAGGTAATTGCTGAGTCTGTCTCATCTCATTCAATTCGCCTCTCGTGGTCGCCTCATGACTGCGCATCCGAAGTTCAGTATAGCGTCTATGTGAGCTTGTGAGCTAAAGTTATTTACATTATCATTCATTGAGAAATATTATTATTTATTCATAATACATATTTTAATTATCATTCGTATTCTAAGAACACAAATTCACTGTAATATTCAGATCAGACTCGATTGATGCTAGATATCTCATTATTTCATTCACGACTATCTTAATCGAAGGATTGGAAGAAGATAAGCAGTACAACTTTCTCGTTCGAGTACTTCCATGGAGCGAAATTATTCACGGATCAACGCTCTCCAAGTAGGCAGCAATCGCCAAGTATTGTGCAATATTTTGTGTTTTCAGTATTTCATGAGACCATTAAAATGCCAACTTATTTGTAGGAAGCTTGACAGCTCTGTGTCGCCTGAAGAATCCGTAACTTGGTTCGAAGATTCAATGCAGGCCGTGGCCGATAGAACTAAGACTAAAAATGGAATGGATATGCGAATGTGTTCTGAATTTTGTTGCAAGACCAATCAGTACATTGATGGAGACACACCGAGAGATGCTTGTTGTGATAGAAAAAATCATTGTCATATCATGGATATTCTGTGGACTGTACGCCCTCTTCTTTCTTCTAGTGGTTAGTTTAGAGAAGATGAAAAAATGAAACTGATGCAATTTCAGGGTAACATTTTCAAAAAAGAAGCATTAAAGTACCTGTCCACAGAAAAAATTACCCCCTCTTTTCATTTTATTTAACGAAATAACTAAGCGCCATTAAGAACTTCCCACAAATAAAATTTGCCGGAAACTCTTCCCTGGCTCGAAATTTAACTTTTGAAGTTTTGTCAGAACTTTTTGAAATTTTTCAACTTTGCGAGTTTTGCGCTTTGGTGTGTCAAAGTGTTAAATACTTTCAGCGAATATTATACCAAAATTATTTGTGGTGAAACAATATCAATCGCACGCACCATCTCTTCAAAATCCAAAGTTTGCACAAATTTGCAAAAGTTTTGACAAATGTTTGAGGTTAAATTCCCAGTCGAGGAAGAGTTTCCGGTAAGTTTTCATGGTGAAAACTTCTTAATGGCGCTCAGTTAATTATAAATATGGAATAAAAGAAAAAGTCATTTTTTCTGTGAAGGGGTACTTCAATGAACATGGCTGACACAGCCGGATTCATTCTCGGACTATCCTTGCTAGCTGTATTAATTGTATTTATTTGCGTCTTCCTAATTCGCTTTATTTTTCATCGCGATTATAATTGCTATCTGTGATGTTCTATGTTGCATTTCAGCCAATTTATTCGCAATTCTCAATTGGTAAATTCCTCGTCTTTCACCAGATAAATTATTTGCTGAAATGAATTCATTCTAATTTTTGCCTATGTTGCTATCCTAGCCCTTTTACACTCATCGTTCATATCTATTGGGTCGAACGGAAAGTCTTTGCCGATTTTGGTTCTTCAGTTTGAGCTCAGATATTTTCCTTGTCTCTAAGTCCAACCATTTATCCTCATAGCATTATGTGGGGACATGTTCGACTAAAACTTACACAGGTGTAACTTGGTCGTCTCTTGCTAAGTATGGGATAAAACAATATCTAAATATATATATATCTCAATAACTCAAACTTTTTCCAAAAAATCTAGAATATTTTCGAAACAACTGTCCTTGGCGCGGAATTTTTTCTGTGGAATGGCACAGGGTTTGGAGAGAGGCCCGATGCAATCGCTCAATGATTGCTGAAGCAGAATGGTGCTCTATTCACAATGACCAGAATACAGACCCTGGAACCAGGGCCTCCCGAAAAAATAACCGTGCACTGGGTTGAATTGCGTATTTCGACTATCTGAGATAGAGACCTGAACAGAAGTGCGTTTCATCCGGATAACAAGCGGCTACTTGAACACTATAAATGTTTAAGCATGATTTTCCTCCTTTTGCAGAAATGAGAATTTTTTAGAAATTTTATTTTTAGGCAAAAATATCGAAAAATGTAATTTTAGGTGTTATAGTTCTCACCCTACTCCACAAAAAGTAGAGATCTCAAATTTTTGTCCTTTCCCCCAAATTTAAATGGAAACTAAGTAGGGTCAGTACTGTGCCGTACTACGTAAGTGCGGTCTTCAGATTCATTGGCACGATTACACGGTGATGAAAACTGATTTCGACCAGATACAGCCAGGCAAACTATTGAATCGAGTGCCTATCTATAGAAGGCTATTAGTGCCCCCATTTTGGTAGTTGCTTCGTAATGACATATAACCATCGTAATTCGCGCCTGTGCTATTCGTTTGACCATATCTTCGTTCACCATTGAACACCGACCCAATGAATTTCAATGGTTGTGGTCGAATGCGCTAAGTTTGATCAATCACTGTGTCCGACTTACTGATCGGACAGATCTGAGATAACGTGCGCTAAAGAGAGTATCAAGGACCTCATTCATCATGGAATGACAAAAGTTGAAACTTCAACTGGGAAACGAAAGAGAAGCCAAAATCTCTAAGTGTGAAAATCGGCAAAGACTTTCCGTTCAACCTGATATATGAGAGGGATCGCGGTATTTTCGACCTACAGTATCGGACATAAGTCACCGTCCAAAATTTCAAAGTGTTGTAACTTTTGAACCAGATAAGCAATCGGTTTGATGTTTTGGCAGGATACATTAGACCTATTGATGCATTGCCACCGATAGTGACGTCATGCTACGATTTCGCAATATTGCATAGTGATGATGCAATCATATATATGTTCTTCACTTGTGATTTTAAAGTCATTGGTATTTTTTTCTAAGTCTTCTCTCTTTTTGTGATGATAGAAGGCCTCAGCATCTACCGATTAAAAAATAGTACTCATGGGGCGTTGTCGTACAGAAGCAGAAAACAGGTTCAAAATAGGGTCCCGAAAAAAATAATTTCCATTCATTGACGTGCTAGAGACTCGTTCAAATGCTCAAAATGACCCTTACAATAATTCCTGATTACCCACAAAGTTCGATATTGATATCTCTTAATTTGACCTCAGGGCACGAATTTTTCACTTTTTCAAATAATTGTTTTCTTCCTATTTTGGATGATCATAGTTCCAAGGCCGATTTTTGTTCAAATGTATTTTCTAGACAGGGTAGTTGCAAATCCATGGAATATACGATTCCCAACTTTTTAGAGCATTTGGATAACTTTCTCACCCGCGGCAACCGAAAATCAGAGGTCAAAAGATTTTTAAAATCGGCTATGTTTCGACATAATAAATTTTAACTTTTTTCATTAATGATATCATGGACTCTCATACCGAAATTCGTACTCAGCACACAAAAATATCCCAGAAAAAAATTTAGTCAGGAAGTTTTGAGAGAAACTTTTTTTCGACTAATGATGGGGGTATCATGGTCATTTTTTGGGTTGAAATCGATTGACCTCTGATTTTCGGTTGCCGCGTTCGGGAAAGTTATCCAAATGCTCTAAAAAGGTGGGAATCGTATATTCCATGGATTTGCAACTACCCTGTCTAGAAAATACATTTGAACAAAAATCGGCCTTGGAACTATGATCATCCAAAATAGGAAGAAAACAATTATTTGAAAAAGTGAAAAAATTAAAAAAAAAAAATTTTTTTTCGGGACCCTATTTTGAACCTGTGTTCTGCTTCTGTACGACAACGCCCCATGAGTACTATTTTTTAATCGGTAGATGCTGAGGCCTTCTATCATCACAAAAAGAGAGAAGACTTAGAAAAAAATCACAATGACTTTAAAATCACAAGTGAAGAACATATATATGATTGCATCATCACTATGCAATATTGCGAAATCGTAGCATGACGTCACTATCGGTGGCAATGCATCAATAGGTCTAATGTGTCCTGCCAAAACATCAAACCGATTGCTTATCTGGTTCAAAAGTTACAACACTTTGAAATTTTGGACGGTGACATGTCCGATACTGTACAAACGGAAGTAGAATTTTGGATTTTAAAAAGTTTTGGAAATAATAAATTAAGTACTTTGAATGGTGCTCTACAAAACTGCGTTGGCAGAATATTTTTTAAAATTTTCTTTGTCGTGTCGAGACCAAACAAGTAAAATTCAAACTCGAAAAACGGTCATAACTAGCTTCAAAATTAAGATAGAAACTTGTTCTTTTTTCAGATTGTATAGGAAACAGAGCTCTAAAAATTTTTGCTTACAATTTCATTCCAGCTAGGTTTTCTGATAAAGTTGCATAACTTTTGAAATCGGAAATACTCCACGTTTCTTTTGTGCTCAAGTCATACCCCCTGCTAGGTAGTTTCTATCCCCATTATATCAGATTTATACCGAAATGTTAAAAAAAAACAGGCGGTCATTATGTGCAAAAAGTGCCGATTTTGACGATTTTCAAGCATAACTTTTTTCATTCATGTTTTCATGAGCTCTCATATGGAAATTTAGAATCAGCACGCCGAAATACACCAGAAACTCCTATGGGCATGTTTTTTCGAGATGAAAATTTTTTCGAATCTGACCACTTTTTCACCATGAAAAATGAAAATCTCAAAAAGATTTTCTTCAGGATTTTGTACATAACTTTTTTCTTTCGAGTTTTCATGAGCTCGAGTTAGCAAATTCATGTTCTACGCTCAAAAATAAGCCAGAAAATGCTATAGGGACATGATTATGAGACAAAAAAAGTTTCGACCAATATCGGACCAAAGGGGGGACCACATGGTGAAAAAGAGGTCAGAGTCGGAAAAAATATTATCTCCAAAATATATGACTATAGGAAATTTTGGTTTATTTTTGCACGCTGATTCCGAATTTCGATGTTAAAGCTCATGAAAGCGTGAATGAAAAAAAGTTATGCTTGAAAAATAGTCAAAATCGGCACTTTTTCGCACGTAATGACCGCCTGTTTTTCGGTATAAATCTGATATAATGGGGATAGAAACTAACTAGTAGGGGGTATAACTTGAGCACAAAAGAAAAGTGGAGTATTTCCGATTTCAAAAGTTATGCAACTTTTTCAGAAAACCGAACGCCCTGTTGTAACATTCTCTCACTCCCCCTATATATAAATATGTATGACTATTTGATTGCCATTGGGGTCCGTGTTTTGATGTCCAACAAAAAGAAAAATGTAGGAGTATCAATATGAACAGTGAGTCTTCAAATTTCACACTCAATAAGCTCTCGCGAGGGCTTCGCCTGTGCTTCCCATCGATTCCCTGACTAAATTATTCGCAAAATTGTGAGAAAAATTCTCAATAACAAATAATGTGAATAGGTGAAACTGGAATCATTAGTGCATAAATCCTCATAGTGTATATTGCGAGTGAGCATAACAAATTGCTCCAATCACAGTACACTAACATTCGCGACGAGAGCGCGCGCCGTTTATCTCCCCCATTTCCCGGCCCGTTCTTATCGGGGCAATTGCGGACCCGCCCCAGGGTCACCCCCTCCTCCCCCCCCTCCTCCTCCCCTCTCGTTTCCTGCCTAAATATATATCACAGGTATCTCTGTATGTTCCTTAGGAGTTATTCTAGCCATGTTTACCTTCTTCCTCCTTCCGAAGAGGAGCGGATGAGAGAGGATCCTCTCCCCATCTTTGTGTTTACATTATGCACGCCTGACCCCGGATGGCCCCTAAACCCTCTTCTCCCCCCCCCTCCTCACCCTGTTCTTGATCCCTATCGGGAAGGCGATCAATGGCCTAATCTTCCCACGAGATGGAGAGAGAGGGAAAGATGGGTGGGAGGGGGAGAACCCCCCGATGGGAGAGTCTCCCTTCTTCAATCATTTCCAGGAAGGAAGACTGCACTCTTGTATTAATTTCGTGAAAATTGCTCTTCTATGATTCACATGCTAGAATATCATTTTCTCACCACTTTTCTGAATGACGCGTTGTTTCTCCTTCTCTGCATCGTCGTTTTCTTTATCAGCACATGCTCCTTCTCCGCTGAGTCATCGCTCTGGATGACTCACTGAGAACTCCTCTATTTCTAGCTCCTCTTCTCCCTTTTCCAACTTTTCTTAAGTCAGGCGGCACAAATCCGAAATTCTCAATACAGGTGTACTAAATTGCTCAATTACCATTTATCACCTCATGACCAAACATACTTTTCTTTGTTTGATTGTCCTTTGTTTTTCTTATCTACGCTTTCGCCACGTCTTATTTATCAATCAACATCTCAATCCCTGTCTTCAACATTCCTCTTCTGACAATGTGTTGATAGTTCCTCTCAATCAGCAATTCTTCACCGACTGCAGTATATCCCTATCGTCTCTTCAAATCGATAATCAATCCAACTACAGTATGTCGGTGTATGGTCACACGCCGGGCGAAACGCTGGAGTGTCTGAGTCTCGCCATTGAGTTGCGAAAGGAAGAGCATATCGACTCGGAAACGAGAGAGGTCGTGCTGAGGTGAGCGGGGGTTTAGCACACTTGTCAGATTCTAAGTTATTGGGGTGTTCCGAAAGTATCTTCCGCGTTTTTTGAAAATTAATTTTCACAGGTTCTAGGAAACTTATCATACTAAAAAAGTCAAACTAAAGTGTGCCAGCTCTACCAACCATTGCTCTGCTATTTAACCACTTGATCACTGTAAGCCCTCAGGTTAGTGACAAACGGCGCAAATTAGACCAAACTTCATCAAAATGATCAAGTCTCAGTTTTCATTTAAAAAATCCGGGCCCCGTTTTGCGTATAGATAAAAATCATTTTATCGTCTCATGGTAGTTTGGAGATGACAACGCTCGAATTGCGCGCTATCTAATCTTTTCATTTTCAATTACATCATCACTACGAAGCTCGCAATTTCCCACGCATTTTACTTGAAATGTGCGAATTTTTCACCAACAAAAGTTTGAAGATATTACACATAAATCATAACGTACAATTATCAGAATTTGAGAGAAATTCATCGCCATGAAAGATAAAATTCTAAAAATCGACCATCGAAAAATGCATTAAAACGAAAGATTTCGACCTAGTTCAACCATCGTTCAAGGTATTTTCTATTAAAGGGACCCAGTAGCATCAAACTTTGAATTTTTATTATTTTTTATATTTTAAATATCGACAGAACTGCCTGAATTAAAATCAATATAAAAATTTAAAAATAAATACAATTTTACTTGATTTTTTAATTAGGCGAAATAAAATCAGCGAGAATTCGAACGGGGTGGTGAACTCTGGCGAGGTTCACCACACCATTTTCCGGTCACGATTTCCGGACGCGCGTCTTTTTACTTTATTTTTCTTTCATGTCTTTTATTGATTTATTGACCATTTCGCTTACTTTTTTCTTATCAGAGTTTTACCTTAGGTCCACCACGATGGCGTGATGTGATATTTTGCCACTATTTCGTAGCTGCGCTTGCGTTTGATCGCTTCCTCTCCACATCACCGTTATTTGCTTGCCTGGTCACTCGATATCGTTGCGATAACGCCCGTATTTGCTAGATGGCGCGTTCCGAATTGCCGCCTGCCCGGAAGCGCCGCGACTCCTCGTCCTCTGCTTCGGGCTCTGACTCGGCCAGCAGCAACGGCTCCAAGGGTAAGCGCCCCAGGCACTAAGTAGGGCCGTTATTTTCGAAAATGGCGCTTTCTCGCTTGTTCTTTGGCCAATTTGCTGTTATGTTCGATTATTGCGGTACTTTCTCCTGCTTAACATTAATATCGCAGAAGCTGCTCCCTCGAAGACGGCAAGAATGTCCTCGTCGCCGTCCAGCAAGCGGAAAGCCTCGCCGCCGTCGCGATTCCGAGGTATTTTGGTCTCATTTCCTCATTTAGTCGAGTATTTTGCTATTTATATTATTTATATTTAAATATATAATTTAAATATTGATAGACGATCGTAGACGCTCGCGTTCGCCTCGTCGCGACGACAGAAGGGAGCGCGACAGGGATGAGAGGAGGCGCGATGATCAGTTTGTGGTTGCTTCGTTCGCCATTCTATCGTACCAAATAGGCTCAAAGCCAGACGTAAATCTATTGTAATCTGCCTACTACGCTGTCCATGTTTTTGCTGGCACTGTGTATATCAAGTTATTCATATTCATATAATTTAACTATTAATTAATGATATTTAGTCGTCGCGATTCGCCGCCTCGACGAGATCGAAGCTCCCCGCCACGTCGCTCGAGATAGCCCAGGTATTTACCTCGAATTTGTGTTTAAGTTTCCACCAGCGGGACTAACTATCATCGAGCTCGAGGTTTGGGATTTTTGTGATGTCAGTGAAACACAAGTTCAGCCGGGAATGGTAATTGCAATATAAACAGCGGTTGAGAGTAGTTCGCTGATGCTGATCGTTCCGGTGAAACTCACTCGAGCTATGCTGATAATAAAATAATTACTAAATTATTAATTTAAATATTTTAGAAGAGATCGCTCGCCCCGTCGTGATCGATCGCCGTGGAGAGACAGAGGATGCGATAGGGACAGAAGGGATCGGTCGAGAGACAGGTACGGTGAGAACAGCCATACTAATTGCCTCACCTTGATTCGAGGTAGATCAAGGGCGCTCTCCCCATGTTATTTCAATGGAAATTCACTCAAATTGATATTGCGACTACTATAGTTTCATTAGTTTCTAAGCTGATGCGGTTAGTAATAATATCCACTGGTGTTGTCTAGTGACTGTAGTACTGATCTCTCTGAATGGGATGTTCTCTTACTTTGGCGATAGGTCTGATGATAAGCTATTCGATGCGCACCATTTATAATCGAGATACGACTGTTCTGTAATAGACGGTATTCAGAAATGGTTATCTTCCAGTAGGTTATCATCCGACCTAGTGCCATAAAAATAAAGTCATTACAATATTTAAATAACAATAATTACAGAGATCCCCGCACACAACGAGCGCGGAGATGGATACGGTCTGTCGAGAAGAGGTACGGTAACTTCTTATTCCGTGAAGATGCCAATCTTCTCCACTGACTATAGCAATAGTGGGGTTGTGATTGTATCGAGAAATACGAAAGCTTCAACTAATTAGATACAGGGACCATTCCTGTCCAAGCCGCAGGAGTGCGCAGTGACGCTAATTTGCGTCAGTGCGCAACCATATAGGAGTTCATTGTCCATAAGCGGTCAGACTTCATGACCACTTCATAACTACATGGTTGCACACCGACGCAAATTTGAGTCACTGCGCAAAAAACCCGCCTCCAGAGCTGGACACGTATGACAGGGACTAACTACAGAGCGAAACGTCCCACTCACTCGCTGTCTTTATGTTTTTGTATTGCCCCGTGCACCCAAGTTTTCCCATAAATAGTCGAAAATTGTCGCCGCAAGGGTTGAACTGGTATGAATGTCATCTTCAAATGAAAGTGAGTTATTAATCTGACTAAGGTGTTCGTTGTAGGACCTGCGCGTCTGGATCGGACGACTGCTGGTCGTGTGTCTGCAGGACAAGCAGCTGCCATGGCACTACAGGTGAGAGGAGAGGAAAGGGTTACGGCATTTGTTCAACAGGATACGGTAGTTATCGATCTAAGCAAAAAAAAGATCTAAGCAATGATTTCAGAATCTGAACGAGCGATCGGAGAAGTTGAATGCGACTGTGGATGCGACTGAGAATCTGAAGAATTCAACGACGAATATGGAATCTCGATTAGTCAAGATTCGTTTCTTTCACTTGTACAGATTGATCATCGTTAGTGTTTTCGTGAGAATAAACATTGTTGTATCATACCATTCAATTTCAGCTGTTCAACGAAACTTTCGAACGTTTCTGAAACTTTCCAAACTTTCAAGCTGAGTGTGCGCTTCCAAATTTGCTTCTTTTCATATTTTTCTCCATGCTCGATTTGTTCAAAGTCGCGAGTAATTAAGCGCAATACTCCATATTCATTGCGATAGAAGCTCGAGAAAATTTCAATGAAAATTGAGCGTTATCGCGCTCGCCATATTGGAAGAGTGGGTAAATGCCGGTTTCTTTCAACGGCTCTCCTTCCAACCGAATGTGCTGTCAGTCGTTTCTCCTTTCTTTCCAATCTTTTTGCGCCCTTTGTATCGCTAATTGTATTAATATTTTGTTTCACAATGGTAACTGGTACTCAGGGAACGCTACGATGTCGAATTTATCGAGCCCACGCCGTTCGGACGCTCGATATTGGGCGGTCAGTTAGAGAAGCCTTCTCCCTTTCAATCGTGGTTGCTTTGTAGAGCCTCAATTAGCGTTCTCGCACTCATTTCCTACAATTCAAAGTGATTCCGCAGGCTCGGTCGGTCGGATGAATCGCCTTTCGTTGGGAATCGGCGGCCGCCGCCTCGAGGTCAGTGTTTTCTCACTTTACGAACTTACAATGAGCGATGTTGGCTTTTCTCCATAATGAAAGGTGCGAATAGCTTTATTATCTTTAATATTATTGGCAAAAAGGTATACATGTTATACGATACTATAGTAGCATCAACGTTAAATACCGTAATCGACTGCTTACACAGTATAATCGTAGTCGTGACCATTTATACAAAATAATGTTCTAAATGATCATAAACAATAAACGTGATATTCCAGATGACCTACCCGAAGTCGCCACTCGGTTCGTTGGCTTCTCTTGCACTCACATCGAATCAGGTTGGTTCTTCCTATATTTATCTAGTTTTACTGCCCTACTTTATTTTCCCTTTGCATCAGTTCCCCCTTATCTTGTGTGTGATGTTCCTCAGATTTTGTGCTTTACTACCGTCAGTGAGATTAGTTTCTTGTATAAACTGATCTTCTTTCGGTGGTGAACCTCTTCCTGGGCTTTCAATCCGCAATTTATGTAAAATATAGTCTACCCATTATCCTTCATACCCACCATACCCCTTCTCGTCCCTATTAGTACGTTACGTCTCATGTTGAGCTATTCCACCCTCGGCGAGATCAGCTTTATCGAATGCGCTGATCTCCCTTGAGTGGCGAAGCTATACTGAGATGTCAACAGTACTGACTTCTAAAATTTTCGATTAACCAATAGAACAGACTATTCGTATAATACATGAATATAACAATGCTTATTTTTCCAGTGTGATAAATATTTCAAGTTCACGGTCAGGACGACATGACATGTAAATTGAGAGTGGCGGTTTGTTGCTATCGAAGGAGACTTTCATTACTTAGTACGCTATTTGATAACTTCGGATTACGGTAATAATGTTCGGGGTACGGTAGTTACCTACAACGGGCGAACATTATTTTAATTGGGTTATAAAGTAGTTGTGAAAGTCGATCTGAGGCTCGGCTCAACTCACCATGTCTCTATAGAGTAATGATGATCAGGTATACTGTATGTAGGTGTTAAATATTAGTACCTCTCCACGCATGCGACTTTCACAACTACTGTATAACCCAATTAAAATAATGTTCGCCCGTTGTAGGTAACTACCGTACCCCGAACATCATTATTACCGTAATCCGAAGTTATCAAATAGCGTACTAAGTAATGAAAGTCTAATTCGATAGCAACAAACCGCCACTCTCAATTTACATGTCATGTCGTCCTGACCGTGAACTTGAAATATTCATCACACTGGAAAAATAAGCATTGTTATATTCACGTATTATACGAATAGTCTGTTCTATTGGTTAATCGAAAATTTTAGAAGTCAGTACTGTTGACATCTCAGTATAGCTTCGCCACTCAAGGGAGATCAGCGCATTCGATAAAGCTGATCTCGCCGAGGGTGGAATAGCTCAACATGAGACGTAACGTACTAATAGGGACGAGAATGGGTATGGTGGGTAAGAAGGATAATGGGTAGACTATATTTTACATAAATTGCGGATTGAAAGCCCAGGAAGAGGTTCACCACCGAAAGAAGATCAGTTTATACAAGAAACTAATCTCACTGACGGTAGTAAAGCACAAAATCTGAGGAACATCACACACAAGATAAGGGGGAACTGATGCAAAGGGAAAATAAAGTAGGGCAGTAAAACTAGGTAAATATAGGAAGAACCAACCTGATTCGATGTGAGTGCAAGAGAAGCCAACGAACCGAGTGGCGACTTCGGGTAGGTCATCTGGAATATCACGTTTATTGTCTATGATCATTTAGAACATTATTTTGTATAAATGGTCACGACTACGATTATACTGTGTAAGCAGTCGATTACGTTATTTAACGTTGATGCTACTATAGTATCGTATAACATGTATACCTTTTTGCCAATAATATTAAAGATAATAAAGCTATTCGCACCTTTCATTATGGAGAAACAAGCACGGATTGGGAGGGTTGAGGAGAGCCACCGACCGAATGGAGAGCCATTCTGAATAGACATCGATCGACCGACGTTCCGCACCTCAGTGTAAATAATTAGCAGTAGTATCTACTCACAAACGATCTTTTAAATTAAAAACTAGCTTTCAATTGATCAAATCTGTATCAAAGCCATGAACCTGACCCTTTACTCGCAATTTTCGGCAGATATAAATCAAGTTTAGCTTTAAAAAGATGGTCAAGGCAACAATCAATAGTTCGCCGCTCAAAGTAACAGAGCACAGCCTAACCTAAGACAACATCGCTCATTGTAAGTTCGTAAAGTGAGAAAACACTGACCTCGAGGCGGCGGCCGCCGATTCCCAACGAAAGGCGATTCATCCGACCGACCGAGCCTGCGGAATCACTTTGAATTGTAGGAAATGAGTGCGAGAACGCTAATTGAGGCTCTACAAAGCAACCACGATTGAAAGGGAGAAGGCTTCTCTAACTGACCGCCCAATATCGAGCGTCCGAACGGCGTGGGCTCGATAAATTCGACATCGTAGCGTTCCCTGAGTACCAGTTACCATTGTGAAACAAAATATTAATACAATTAGCGATACAAAGGGCGCAAAAAGATTGGAAAGAAAGGAGAAACGACTGACAGCACATTCGGTTGGAAGGAGAGCCGTTGAAAGAAACCGGCATTTACCCACTCTTCCAATATGGCGAGCGCGATAACGCTCAATTTTCATTGAAATTTTCTCGAGCTTCTATCGCAATGAATATTGAGTATTGCGCTTAATTACTCGCGACTTTGAACAAATCGACCATGGAGAAAAATATGAAAAGAAGCAAATTTGGCCAAAATGGCTTGGAAGCGTACACTCAGCTTGAAAGTTTGGAAAGTTTCAGAAACGTTCGAAAGTTTCGTTGAACAGCTGAAATTGAATGGTATGATACATGCTCAATTGAAGAATCAATAATGCAACGAACCCGAGCACGAATTGTGGTGAGGGTGGAGAGACTATCGTGCTCATCACCAGGCTGGTCACTGATGGGTAGATCAGTCAGTATGAGTAGGCCGTATACCGTATTCATCGATACCTCCGGCTGCGATAGAACAAACTAGTAATACTTCAACTGTGTGTGTTATCTGCTTCCTCAGCACACTCTATGACATGATTGTGTTTGGCGGCAATACATCCCTTTATTAGATTACTAACAAATATTTAGCCTATGGCTGATCCTTATCAGCCTAGATATGTCCCAAAGAAGTCTTAGCAAGAAGCTAAGCACTGATGGTCTAATCATGACCCTAGGCAGCCTAAGAATATGCCTTGGCTCAGCCACCAATCTAGTAAAATGAAGTAGAGACGGATGAGGAGCAACACGAAGCTAAGCCCGCGGAATGAGGCGAAAGAAAAACAAGTAACTCGAGCTACCCGGCTGCAGTTCCGTTGAAGGCGTGTGCTTCTCTCGCCCAACTCTTCCATTTCTCGCTGGAGAAGGTTAAGACGAACTACCTATTCCCTTCTCATCAGGAAGTGAGAGCAGTTGCTTCGCAGGATGCTTGCAAGTCACGCAAGATTGTGTTTTTACCAAACTGGGGGCAAAAATAGGCGATAAGTGCAAACTGATAAGGCTCGTGACGCAATCAAAGCGCATTCTCGGCCGTTTACACGCCTTTTAGCTGGCAAAGACTGTCTAGACTTATAATTCAAAGCTCTATCAAGCGCACTGCAACACAATAAACTGAAAATAATAAAATAAAACCGGCAAAAACTGCTGAAAAAAGCCCGAAAAATGGCGAAAGGTGAAAGTGAAGTGACAGCACGACATTTTGGCTAATTTCAATCGAAGCGCTTCGACTACCGTACTTTTTGGGATATATCGGAAAGCCACACCACCCCAGCAGTGTAACCTATAAGCCGGTTTCGTTCACTTTTTGCTTTAAATAAATTTATTTAATTTTTTTGCTTAATGTCATTGAATTAATTAATTGTGCATCAAGGAGCAAATTGAAGCACACTTCATTTTTGGGTACTGGATCCCTTTAAAAAATTTTATTTGATGATGCAGACCCTTCTTCATCTTTGTTCCCAATCCGGAGTTCCCAACGAAATCCTTCACTGAGATAGAAAATTTCAAAGATGTAGCCCGAAAAAACACATTTGAGCGTATTTCGTCATCATTACGCAATGTTTTCGGAATCTTAATATAGAACATTTTAAATCATCTATATCTTCAATTAATACTAAATAGAGTTTAGGATTTAGTCTTATAGTTCGCAAGAAATAAAAGTTTTAAAAACGCGGAAGATACTTTCGGAACACCCCTATACTTCTCAATTTCGAGGATTTTTCTGCTCAAAATTGTGTTACTCACTCGTTCTCAAAACTTACCACACTCGCAGGAAACTGATTCATGCATCTCAAGCAAACAAATATCGTGTGGGAAAGCCGACTACTTTCTTTTATGTATTCATTTCTGACTCTTATTGTTAGATAGGTTAGACAGTGTTCAGATGGTTTCATCGCCAAAATGAACCATTTCAGGGTTGGCTTCAAACTAGGCGGAGGAATCGACCAGGACCCCGCTCGTGCCCCTTACCAGTACCCCGATAATGTGAGATTTTGTAATCTGCCGAGAACCATACTTATTTAAAAAAAAAAAATTTTGCTATTTTATGAAATCAATTCTCACGTTGTGTTGAATGCTACCATAAGAGTCCAGTGCAGAGTGTCATTGATGACGGTATAGATGATGATGTACGAAGAAAACAAATGCAGTAACCGATAATCGTTTATCTTTTTTACCTTCAGGGCATTTACGTGACCTACATCGAGCCCGACTCTCCGGCCGACCGCGCCGGATTGAGGAGACATGATAAGATTCTCAGGGTACCTACCTTCTTTCCATTTGCAATGAGACTACGAATCAATCCATATATTAGATGTACGGTAGATCATCGTGATTGTTAGTTAGATTCAGGGTAAGGTGGATATTTGTGTAGATTGGCAGATTGTTACGGCGTCGGAACATTGTTCGAATATCATATTAATCGGTTCTGATACCAATATATTGCTCTTTAGGTGAACGGGAACGATTTCACGATGGTGACTCACGATCGCGCAGTAAAATTCATCAAGCGCGACAACGTTCTCAATATGCTCGTTCATCGATGGGGCCTTCCCGAGGTACGGTAGCTACCGTATCCCCCTCTCTAATCCAATCCCATCGTACCTCTGAGCAGCCCAATGACATTCCCCGTATTTGCTCCTGAATCGATTTGTGACCGTGTTTTGAACGACTTGCCATGCAATGAAATGTGCTCAGATCGATTGATTTTTCGATGAAACGTATTTATCAACAATTTTTTTTTGAATTACGAGAAGTTTGAATCCATTATAATATCAAATAGCGTTTACGAAAACAAAAGACATCGAAAAGCACAGATTCAATGAAAATTTCTTCAGTAATTGTATAAACTAGTTCTTCAGCAAATTCGAGTCAAATACCTCAAGAATATTGTCAATCGACAAACTTTATGACTCAATAACTTTAATAATATTTTCACTGAGATTATTGCTGAAAAATTTGTTAACTGTTGTTGTTGCATTGAAGACAGGCTATCCATAAATTATTCCGCGTCAACATAAAAAAAACCAATACTCGAGATTCACTCTACTTTATTCTTATCTTGCATTCTGATCATGCATTTGCGCAGGAAGAACACTACTATTTTTACCGCCAAATACACTGTGAAGAAAAGCAAAATTGTGAAAAATGCAGCGACATCCCATCCGATTTGCACTAGAAAGTTGTGCTTTGCTCCTGCCAGTCGATAGTGTGGTGAGAGGTTCTGGAAAACGTCCGAGTATAAACATCATGAGATTTGTAGTTTCCTGCACGCATCATAATTACTAACTATTAAAAAAGAACGATGATGAACCTTGAACTTTGCCGCGAACTCAATTCCTTCTAGAAAGATTCTCTGAGGTTTGTCAGGAAGGGCGGTTATCATGGATGAAAGTTCTTTAGCGCGGTGACCATATCTTAAACATATATTTGTTTTCACTGTTTAGGATAAAATAACCTCTCCTCGAACAGAACTTTCTGTAGAGCTCGACCGAGATTTTCTTCGGTTATCTCGGTCTTCCTTACTATTTCTCCGATACCGATAGCATGTGCTCGACGAGCGTTATGCTGAATCGATCGTTAAAAAGGAGATCGCAAAATTCAATCGTAACGGATGTATCTGTACGCGTCGGAAAATCAGTCGAACAAAAAAACACGAACTACTAACCACTTGATCGGAGAAAACAGGAATGGCCACTACGGGAACTCCAGCGAAGGCAGTTTCGGTGAAGGAGTTGAGGCCAATGTGAGAAATGAAGGCAACCACACGGGTGTCATCTAAGAGTCTAGAGAATCACCTGTTACATTCACATGTGCCCTTTCGCCCACTGCTGAAACCCTTTCTCGAAGTAATCCTTCTAGTTTTCATATCGGATTATCAAATTTGTTCTTTTATCGCTAGAAGCTAAAACTAAAATTGCGTAGAAGAGGTCTACTCACAAAGGAGATTCGTTGGTGGGAGCCACTCGAGATTGTAGATGTTCGTGGCATTCATTGGTGTCTTTCCGTCGAATTTCCAGAAGAAATTAAAGTCAGCGAAGCGCTGAAATTTACATTTAAAATCTCATGAAACAGGAACTTCAGACATGCATCAAGCACAGACAAAGATGGAAAAGTTGGTAACAGAGTACCTTGAAAGTGTTAACGAACACATTTTTCAGTTCATCTGTGATCTTCTCTGCTCCTATCTGAGTTCCGAATGAGAAGAGGACATTTCCCTTTTTAGAGAGACTAAGCATGTCATCAAGATCCTGCAAATTAATTTAAGACTTCTTACAATATTGCCTGAAAATGTCAAGTTTCTATAAAGAACTAAACAAATTTTGAACAGATTGCTGATAATCATGCATACCTTGCTGAGAGGTTTTGGCGTTGGTAGTCCGACTCCGCCAATGTACCTTAGCCGGTGAGAAATCGGCTTTGGTTCCTCCAGTAGTGGATGAGAGTTGGTGAAGTCGAGAGAGATACTCATAGCAATGTCTTGGACATCGGGGAAAGCATTGCTGAATCGGGCACGAAGTTTTTCATTCTGTTGTGCATTAGCAATTTGAACTTGATAGAATTATCTTCAAAATGAAGAGACAGCGATTAAAATTTCGAGCACTTGCTCTCGGAGATCAAGAAGCTCACGATTATCGCAGTATGTCGATAATGATCGTATCGATTCCTGAAGGTTCGCAGCGTCTCATAAACTCTAGTTGTGAGGATGATAGATCAGCATGTCTTGTATCAAAGACTACTGCAATATACTTCGCATCATGAATCCACAATCGAAGATTGATCTTTGTTTTTTAAAAATTTTCTTGTCTTAATTTCTCATTACTCATCACTAGGAGTCACATAAAATAAGTCATAATCCCATGAGTCAATGCGTCCCTCTTATGTCACGTGCGTTGAAACTAATGCACGTACCATTCTCATATAACGGCAGCTCCGGCCGTCCCGCACGATATGTCTGAGTGTAGTAAGCAGCGGATGGGACATAACTGACCACGGGAGGATACCTGGGACATTCTTTTACGAGCCGCTCGTAGTTTTAACGAATATGGGGTACTATCACTATCACTGGGTCCTAACAGTGATTTCCCGCAAACGCAGACTCAAAGTAGGGATGGGAATTTCCTCTGGGTGTTATACGATTGTATCAATGCACCTTGTGGTGATGAGCCAAAGCGAAGGGACAGAAATCGTAGCCGTTGATTAGAGCCAAGTCGTATTGATTAGAGGAAATAAGATCCTCGACTTCGGATGAAGCGAGAAGTACTGAGAAGTAGAAGTATAAATGAAAAATGATTATGAACATAAGTAGAATCAGCAGGTTCAGAAAATGGCAAACTCACAATCGCATAATAATTCCTTCATATCCATGAATGCTCGTTCGTTTGTTTTCGATATCAATCGATTCCAATCCGATAACTCTTGAAAGGAATTGGTAATACGAGTTACTGAAACTTGAAGCGTAAACTGGTTTGTGGTCATCTACAGACCTGCGCCCCATGGGCTCTTTCCTGGAAAATTTACAGAAATTGAATTTCGAGCTTCATAAGATCCCTTGATGACAACAAACGGGTTCAGCATTCCGAATATGACATCCTGTGAAAATATCGATCATAAAAAGCAAGCAAGCATTTAATCACTCACCACTGTATGCCCATTTTTGGTCAGCAGCGTTATTAGATTTTCGGCAAATTGCAGATAACTTTTACCGCCCACATTGACATACATTAAAATTTTCAAAGTTAACGCTCCGTTGAGAAGAACGACGAAAGCAGGGAGAACGTGCATTCTAAATATGAGTGAGATCTGCAATATAGCTCAAAATGAGGGTATCCATCATCCAACAGTCAGAGAATGGGGAAATAAAGATAAATTTTTATATACTCTATTTTACAGTTTCATTAAACTGGAAGTAAGAGATATACAAAAGAGTTGTTTTGCATTCGAAGAAATGCAAGAGACCGAAAATCTGTAGTTGGGCGTCAAAACATGAATGGTAGAGGTGAATATGATACGAGACGGGCAGATAAGATATGGAAAGGAGAGTGGGCTATTCTTGGTCATTTCTTGGGCACTCTTCTTTCAGGGCATTTATGTAACCTACTTCTAGCCCGACTCTCCGGCGGATCGCGCGAGATTGAGGAGACACAATAAGATAGTCAGGATACCTCATATTTTGCATCGCTAAATTAATCTTTTTATTAGAATTCCGGTAGTGTTCAAAATCTAGTTTGCGCGAACAACTCATGTATGTAAATATTCTAGACTTACGGCGTTCACCGCAGGCAATTTTTGGGATGACGTTATTGTCGGTTCTCATACCAATCTATTGCTCTTTAGGTGAACGGGAACGATTTCACGATGGTGACTCATGGCCGTGCCGTCAAATTCATCAAACGCGACAATGTTCTCAATATGCTCGTTCATCGATGGGGACTCCCCGAGGTACGGTAGCTACTGTATCCCCCTCTCTAATCCAATCCCATCGTACCTCTGAGCAGTCCAATGACATTCCTCATATTTACTCCTGAATCGATTTGTGACCGTGTTTTGAACGACTTGTCATGCAATGAAATGTGCTCAGATCGATTGATTTTTCGATAAAACGTATTTATCAACAGCTATTTCACGAGAAGTTTGAATCGAGTATGCAATCCAAAAGCAACTGCATTCCAAAAAAAATATTGTGAGACATCGCAAAGCACAAATTCTAAAAAAAATTCTGCAGTAATTGTATAAACTAGTTCTTCAGTAACTTCGGTTCAAATACTTCAATAAGATTGTTAATCGACGAACTCCCTGACTCAACAACTTTAATAATATGTTCACTGAAACTATTGGAGAAAAATTTGTTAACTGTGGTTTCTGAATTGAAGCAAAATGATTTTCTTTGAGAAGAGAGATTCTGAAAAAAAAACAAATAAACATTCCGAAATGAATCGTTCCTAAAAACAGAAATGAGAAAATAAAACTCACCTCAGAGAGCTGGTAGGCGTGTCGTACTTCGAATTTAATAGAAGCATGGTAGAGGTCAAGATAAGAACTTCGACTCTGGAGGATTTGGCAAACGATTTGTATGATACGACAGCTGCGTTGGTAGTCCACATATTCCGGCCGTCCAAGATTCTTAGAGAACCAATATTCACCGACATCACTGGAGAACGACAGATACATAGCGTCAACCATTCCGGATAGCTGTATCAGAAACTTGTCTGAAATTACATAATTGAAATATCCAAGATTTGCTGTCATGGCAAAGGCTATTCTTTTTACAGTAAAATACATTTTAAAAAGTGCCTTGAATGTAAGCCCTAAAATGCAAGCGAACGCATGTCGAATGAAGTTGACTGACGGTTTAGTCAGCCAAAGTAGAAATCAGTCTTAGTTCGAAGGTAGTTCAGTGCGGAAATGAAGAATAGTTTGGAACGACTGAGTTAATTCATTTCATCGAATTTGAACTCGATCAAGATTTGTTGTGTGAACTGAAATTGAGAATTTCATCAATCTCTCCAGTACCAACAATCAGACCTTCTTGTGAACTGTGAGTCTATTAATCACGGTATTGGACAATCGGATGAGTATTGACACATCTGCTAGAGATTTAGTGATATTGCAGACCTAAAATGATTAAAAATAATAACTAAAATTAATATTCAAAAAACGAATTAAGGAAGAGGGCTTCACCGCTCAAAGAGTGCAGTGATTTATCGTCGAGAAACTCGAACGTTTTCTCCACTAATTCGATCAAAGAGTGCAGTGATTTATCGTCGAGAAACTCGAACGTTTTCTCCACTAATTCGATTGGGAGTGACAGAAGATTGACCGCCAGTGAGCTTAAGAGGATACATTCATGAATTAGAAAATAATTCTAATAAATAATAAAGATAATGATATCATAATAAGAACTGACTGCGCATTCACAAAGATGTTGCATGAATATTTTTTTTAAAAAGAGGTTAAAACAAAGGTTTGGAAAATGTCTCTTTGCAGACTTATACTGAGTATTTATAGTGGGATCATGATCGGCTGGATCCGATGTGTATTGAGAACGGAAGCCCTCATTGATCTTACCATCTCCATTCTAAACAGTTTGTCCTTCCGTCCTTCCAAGAATCATTGATTGATCGGAAGAGCAATAAATAGTGATAATGGAAGTCGGGCAATTCATGATGGTGAAAAATGGAGATCGAAAGTAGCAAGAACGGTTTTGAGAAAATATCGATTGTGGTTGAAACGAAAAGTGTTTTTCTTCTTCAATATGAGAAGGTCATTGCGAGAGAAGTATTTATTCACATCGTATTATCGTACCATCTGTAATATAGTCCCTACGAGTAGTATAATTAGTGTGACCATGCTATTGATATTCATTGCCTCGCCACGATCTTAACTAGAACTTCTTCGGGCGAAGCAATGAGACAACCACGCATGGTCAGTTCGCAAGCCTGAAAAATCAATAATTAACCATTGATTCCCCACTTTCTGTTTACCGTAGTTCCCTTGACGATATCGTACTTGCGCAGGATGTGAGCAAGTACGATCTTCAGCTCAATCATTGCAAGTCTGGAATGTAGTGTCTTGTCAAGTCTGGAATGTAGTGTCACGTGTCTTCTGAGAGATTGCATGACCCCTAGGAACTAGGCCCCCAAGTTTCAGCAATCACCATGCCAAATTTAGAGTATGTTGGGGACGAGAAAAAGTTTGACGTCGACGATTTGTCTCAGAACCTTTTTAGTCAATTTCCGGCTCTGGGACCGGCTCTATCGAATTTCAGCTCCCAAAATAGCTACAAGGACGCCCTTGAGCTTAAAATGTGCGGAAAAATAATCTAAGAAACTTTTATGTTGACTACAAAAAGCGATCGTGTGATCTTGATGTTGAAAAAAATAAAAAAGTGAGATGAAAATTTGAAAAAAATTTCGACCAAAAGCGGACCACATGGTGAAAAATGACCAAATTGTAATGAAACAAGGTTCGGGGAAGGGAAGATAAGGAAACTGCCTAGGGGAATCAGAGGGAATAGACAAAAACACTTCCTAGATAACGCGGCCGGATGTTTCGGTTCATTAGGTCGTAGACATCCGACCGCCTCACGAAGGGTGAACCTCATCAGTACGATGCCCAACGTGAGTGAGGAAACAAAAGATGGGGAATTGAGTAAATGTTCGTGACGCGACAGTAAAAACAAACAACTAACAATAGCATAATTTGTGTAAACCAAACGGTGTGAGTAGGGGAGAGACCTAGTGAGAGTGAGAGAATGGAGGGAGAAGAGGGAACGGCGGGAAGAGGGTAGATCACTAAGGTCAGAGATGGAAAAATATACCTCTTGACCAAGAGTGAGGGGCGGTCGGTTGGCAATTGCGCTCTCAATGGGACAAGTCTAGTCGCCTATCACCGTCGCCTACTACCGATCGCAGTCACCAAGAGTCTTGTGCCGGACTCAATCAACACTATGGCACCACCAGAGGTCACCAGTTCTGTTTCGACGTGTTCTCTTCCTGATTCATCCACACCTCAGCCACTCTCGCCATCTACTCGATTCTCGTCATTCATCTCGCGGTTCACCAAGTCGACAGAAGATGCGGTTCCCCTACTGGATCTGGTACGAGCCATGAAGGTCACGATGGATGCAATGAACGTCAAGATGGAATGCATGGAGTCAAGTAATCGAGCTGTGAGTCAACGCGTTTCGGAATTGGAGAAGAGTCAAGAGCGATTGTTGGATGAAAACAGAAGACTGAGAGAGCAACTGATAGAGAAGAAACCCCTTCCCGTTTCCTCTACCATCCTTCCTCCACCCTCCCATCCGTCCCCTCTCAACCAACTCATTCCAAGTCACCCGCGCCGACCGCACCCATCCCCCTCATTTCACCCTAAATGACTTTCGAGAATTGTGACGTGAGAGTGAGAGAGATTGTTGAGGATGTTGAGCGTGAAAGGGCGGTCGTGATCTACGGTCTACCCGAATTCGCCTCAATGCCCACTCCGAACAGGGCATTGAACGATCGGGCACAGGTCATGGATGTTCTTAATCACCTCGGCATCCAGGCAGTGCCCACGGCTGTCTTTCGCATGCCGGTGAATGGAGCGCCTGATCCCAGGGGTCGTCTGCTAAAGGTGATCTTGCCCTGCTCTAAACTGCAGAGCCAGGTCATCTCCAGACGGCACCTGCTGGCCCACTTCAAACTTGGCCGGGTCTGGCTGCGTCCTTCTCTGACACGCGAAGAGAGGGCGAATTCTGGCGACAAGCCATTCACGTACAACAACCCCGGCAATCACAGATCATCAGCGGGCATAGGAACGAGAGGAGTGAGGAACTCGGGTGGTCTCACTTTCTATAACTCCAGTGTCCGTTCTCGGGCTTTCCCGGGTTCGAACAGTGGTGGTTACGGGGTTGATGCCACTCAGCCCTCCTCGTCTCACTCGTCCTATGGGCGCCCTCCCCCATCCATTCATCAGAGCTCCTTCTCTCCTTTTTGAGAGGTAGAGGTGTACGCAAGTGTGCTGAGCCTCCTAAAGTTACTGTGATTTATGCAAACATTCGATCTATCTTGAACGAGGTGAACCATAGTTGTTTGAAGTCTCAACTTGAGACGAATGAGTATCTCGTTTATTGTTTCACTGAGTCGTGGCTGCGTAAATCTGACCCTGATGGAGTGGTTCTAGGGTCACTAGCGAGTAACTACAATATTATTCGGTGTGATCGTGTGAAAAAACGAGGCGGTGGAGTATGCATGATCATTCACTGTAGCATTGATTTCAAATTGGTTTTCGCTGAGTCCAAACTTGAATCGCATGAACTACTAATTGTAGATCTGACTGTTGGTACCCAGAGTACGCGTGTGATTCTGTTATACCGTGTCCCGGCATTGTCTCAAACCAATAGTGCGCACATCTGGGAGAAATTGGATGACTTCACCAAATGCACTCATCCAACAGTTATGGTTGGTGATTTCAATCTCCCTGATATCAAATGGCCACTCGACTCTCAAAATTACAACGGTGTCAACATTGACTTCATTAATTGCTGTACTGAAGTAAGACTTGAACAGCGCATCACATTTCCGACTAGAGGGAATGCATTTCTAGATTTACTGCTGACTGATTCCGACAGAATTGTGGGAAATCTAGAGCAGTTGCCGAACTATGGCAATTCAGATCACAGCGCATTCAAATTCCAATTACTGATGCGAACAGAACCGCAAAAAGCTAGATATGTAAAAAATTTTCGAAAAGCGGACTATGCTGCGATAAATTCTCTACTTTCTAGTATTGACTGGCTTCTCTTTTTCAATGTGAACGAAACTGTGAATGAGATGTACGAAAAATTCATTCTTCTACTCGAAGACATAATTGAAAAATCTGTCCCTTTAATGAGGATTGATTCAACTGGGAAACCACTGCCTGGTCATATTCATAGACTCTCTAAGAAACGCCACGAAGCTTGGATCACGTTTTTGAATGACGGAAAACCTTCGTCTAAAAGACGTTTTGACAAGCTTCATGCCGAATATAACCAGGAAGTGACTAAATACCACCAAAATTACGAGAGAAAGATAATAGAGAATAAGAACCAGAAGAAGTTTTATGGTTACATAAAATCGAAACTTTCTAATGCCTGTACTTCTGCTGTAGACTGTCTCATAGATAATTCAAATCATCAAATTGAGTCTGACGGCGATAAGGCAGAATTACTGGCAGAGACATTCTCAAGGGTTTTCACTAAAGATAATGGTGACACCCCATCTTTTTCTCATGAAAGAGAGAAAGTTTCGAATGTTTATGTTGACCCCTTCTGTCGGTTTGAAATTTGTGAGCTTATTGAAAAGTGGAAAGCATCATCGTGTCGAACTCCAGATAATATACCTATGATTTTTATTAAATATACCGCAGTCCCTCTTTCTGCGGCTCTTGAAATAATTTTTCGAAAATCGTATGAATTATCTCAACTTCCCGACCGGTGGCGCTTATCCACAATAACACCTCTCAAGAAGAAAGCACCATTTTCAAACCCGTCAAACTACAGACCTGTCTCAATAACAAGCTTCTTCTGTCGTGTATTTGAGAAATGCCTTGCCAAGCAAATGATTGCTGACAGTGAAAGATACGGTCTCTTTCCTGACACGCAATTCGGCTTTCGAAAAAATCGCTCAGTTGAAACTCAAATGATCGAAGTGGTTAATGAATGGTCAAAAGCGATTGATGAGCACAGGTGTGTCGATGTGATATACTTCGACTATGCCAAAGCATTCGACACAGTAAGCCATCCAAAATTAATTCAAAAGATATCCAAAATGGGCTTTCCACTGCTGACCGTGAGATGGATTGAAGAGTACTTATCCAAAAGAGTATTCAAAGTGAGAGTCAAAACGACATTATCTGAATCAAGACCGGTCATTAGTGGGGTCCCACAAGGATCAGTTTTAGGACCTCTGCTATTCAATCTATATACTGCCGATTTATCGCAGGTTATAGACAAGCATGGGTGCAAAAGTTTCACTTTTGCTGACGATCTAAAAAATATACCTCGCATTCGAAAAAGATGAACTGAGTGGTCCAATCAAACTTCAGGAATGTGTTGTTTCAATTTTGGAGTGGAGCGATATCTGGCAATTGCGAATTGCAATTGAGAAGTGTAACGTACTCCACTTAGGAAATGAAAATTCACTGTTGAAGTATTACTTGAATGGAACTCAAATAGATCCGAAGTCTTCTGTCAGAGATCTCGGTATTCAAATCGATAAGGAATTGACATTCAAAGAACACTTTGACATAGTGATCCAAAAAGCTGCGATCCGTTCCAACTTAATTTTCCGTGGACTCAGCACCAATAACGCTGCGGTGATGGTTAATGCATACACTACTTACGTTAGACCTATGGTAGAATTCAGTCCTAGTGTCGCATTTCCAGTTTTCGATAGAGAAGCTGGTAAACTAGAGAAACTGCAGAACAAAGTCACTAGGTTGATTAGCTACAAATGTTTGGGATACAACTTTGAAAACAGGCCATTACCAGTTGAACGAAACGAGATGCTCAAACTGACCACGTTGATGTACCGTCGAAAGATCAATGACTTTAAACTAGTCTATGAAATGCTATTCGGGAATTCAAGATTATCCCGAACCAGAAACGATTTTCTGGTTCTTTCCAAGTCTAATCTCAGAGGCGCAGGCTTCAAATTGTGTCGAGAAAAATTTCGAACTAAGATTCGCGAGCACAGTTTTGCAAACAGAGTAGGTAAATTACTGTATGTTGTACTTCGAAAAGGAAAAATACCTACAAACTATGCAGAGTTCATGAATGTGATGTGTAAGGAGGTTGGATGATCTGTATACTTGCTCGCTCTACTCGCTTAGTTACCCCCCTATTTCACACATTCTTTGTTCTTCTTGTTCCAACCACCTCCCCCCCCCACCCCTCCCCCCCCACAACAATACCACCTGTGCGGATAAATCTATTCTATTCTATTCTATAAAACTTGCGATTTTTCCTTTATCGTGGCAGTAATAACCCTCTGCTCACCCCTGGGCACATTGAGTCTATTTATCCTTAAACTAAGTCGAGTGCGTAAAATTCAAATCTGCGCTCAAAAAGTACTAATTAGTGGGGTCATATTTCGAGGAGATTTTTTTTTCTAATTTTTATCTCACTTTTTCATTTTTTTCAACATCAAGATCACACGATCGCTTTTTGTAGTCAACATAAAAGTTTCTTAGATTATTTTTCCGCACATTTTAAGCCCAAGGGCGTCCTTGTAGCTATTTTGGGAGCTGAAATTCGATAGAGCCGGTCCCAGAGCCGGAAATTGACTAAAAGACGGTTCTGAGAAAAATCGTCGACGTCAAACTTTTTCTCGTCCCCAACATAACATAAATTTGACATGGCGATTGCTGAAACTTGGGGCGCCTAGTTCCTCAAGGGGGTCGATTTCCTGCAATCTCTCAGAAGACGCGTGATATCATATAATGTGCGGATTTGCACTACTGGTGCAGAATCAAGATAAATTGGATGTTTTGAATGCCCATATATCCCATAAATCACTCTTTATCGAGAGAGGATAGTGATCGAACGTATCTAAAATATTGTAAGGATTTTTCAAGATATTCAACATCTCGAGGAAAAGGTTCGTCAAAAATGTGTTATACGGCATCACTTATATGTACTATTTGCGTTATCAGGAGAACACAGGTACTCTCAAAAATATCGTTTCAGTACAACCTTCCATTTTGGCTTATACAATCGTTTCCTGATATATCTTCATTGCCTCTCATTGGTCTTTCCACGAGTAGCTTGATGGCCGAAAAAAGTAAAATGGTGAATCGTACCTCATTCCTATGCAGAATCGTGGTCCAGAATCGAGCTAAAGAGAGAACTGTTCATAGGACTGCCATGTTTACCGTTATTCGGAAAGCTGTGCTTCTCATGCCCCATGCGAAAGAGATTATGGGGATGGTAACATTCTGAGAGGGACAATACCGTTCTGGCTTGAATTCGTCCACATCGTCTCCCCAGATTGAGGGATCGAAGTGAAGACCGTAAGTGTCCACCTGAATATCAAACGACTAAAGCAACATTCTGGACATCCAAACTTGGAGAAATCCTATATTACAGGCGACGAGATACGATAAAAGTAGCGAATTTGCTAGAGAGAGAGGTCAGCCGGTTCTGTGGCATCACTCGAAATACATAGTTCACAGGGAGGACAGCGAGAGAAAACATCGAGGAGCGCAATACGAAAACCGCACGGAGAGTCGTAATAAGAACCTGGATGTTCGTGCCTGCCTCGATGGCCACTCGCACACTTCTGTATCTTTCATACACAGACGGGCATTCGCACTGGAAAGTGAACTATTATGGGTCTGATCGTGATCTGCTCGATCTGTTCCATGAGTCACCAAGAGCGTTCTACGTCATCTACTCTCATTCATCACCTTCCTAATTAGTTCAACATCGTCAAAATAGCGGCCAAAAACTCAGTTGACGAAGGAAGAATATTTAGCTTACAATGTGGATATTGGGTAGAATCTGAGTGTCTCCTTGCACACCGCATCGACATACTTCAGATTGGCAAGGTTATCATAGGAGATTGACTGAAATCTCTTATCTCCCCTCCCACTTGAATTCCCGAACCTCATCACTGCATATTTCATCGATTTCCTCCTGGCATTGTCTCCTAATTTCCGGGTGAGTCGCAATAATCCATGTTGTACACGCAAGAGTATTGGTGGTTGAGTCGAAACCTTTGATTGCGCAAAATAAATATGTAAAGATTTCATCACGACCGTGCCCTTTCCTTCAGGTTTAAAAACTCAGATATCTTTTTAAAAAATCCTACCGCCAAGCAGAAAGACGACAGCTTGAGCGATGACTTCATCAAAAAAATTTTTGCCTGGAAAAGTAAATGGAAAAGTAGAAAGATTTGAATTCGCGCAGGAAAAGTACTGAGATTTGAATTCCCGCAATTTCTTTATCTCTGTTCCCAGTGCACCTAGCGACTTGAAAATCGGTTTTAGAGGTTAAAAGGTTCGAAAAAGCCTATAAACCGACTTTCAAGTCGCTAGCTTTAATGGGAACCGAGATACGAAATTGCGGGAATTAAAATCTTTTTACTTTTCCATTTACATTTCCAGCGACAAATTAACACCCTTTTTACTTTTCCGTTTACTTTTCCGGGATTTTAACACCACATCAATAAACTTGAAACGAGCTGATATCCAGAATTGGCAGAGTTCTCATATTTCCGAACGGATAAAAATCACGAGAATGAATAATTTGGAACAGATTAGAATACCTTATTGACGGCCCATTTTGTGATTGGGTTGAGAAGGGGAATTGCAAGATTGAAGTGCACTTTTTTGACACCCTCTTTCGATTTTTTGGACCAAATTGCCGATTTTCGCCAAAACTTCCAGTAACCACTAAAAAAAATTGCACGGGCTACAAAACGTATATACGTGGTCACTGGAAGTTTTGGCGAAAATCGGCAATTTGGTCCAAAAAATCGAAAGAGGGTGTCAAAAAAGTGAATTCCGCAATGAGCAGTAATCGATCAGAACAGTTATTTCAGACCACCAGGGCACCCCTAAATAAACGCAAAAAAGAAATTGGGTCTATCTTGATCGGTTGTGAAAATTTGATTTTTCGATTATTTTACCTTGAAAATCATGTTTCTCCCTGTGTCGGGGTAGCAATGACAAATAAGTGGTATATTGTCTATTACGGGACCAAGACCCACATACCACCCGGGTATGGATTGGGGATTCTCATTGCTAGAGGAACGGTTCCGGGCAGGGGCCGATATGCTTCAGAATAACGGAGCCGGTCTCTTAAGGCGCTCCTGCAGATCTCCGGAGAACCAATTATCACTAAATCAGCTAACTGCACAGATCAATCACCTCAATCTCTTCCATCTCGCTTCTCTTGCCAGGAAGAGATTTATTCTTGCGTCATTATCGATATCCGGCCCAAGCACCAGATTCTGAATTTTACGAATACAAAATAATAATACGGCTCTCAACGATTCGGCACACACATGAATGATCCATGGTCAGCGTTCTGAGTTTTTCTTGGATACTAGAACATTTATGCTGACCTTTCTTGAGTGGAAACAGTCGAATTGCTTAACGAATAACTCGTGTATCATTTCGGGGTCCGAAGTGACGAGAATATTGCGCACGTCCTCCTTGACTCCAAACGTCTTACCGTACTCCTGAAGACACAATTTTGAGAACGATTTTCATTTTGAACAAAAATCACCTAACTATTCTTTCAGAATCGGGAAAAATATTGAATAAATAAGGACTATGTAACATAGTTTATGTTAGTATTTGACAAGCGCAGAAAGACTCACCCTTCCCCAATCCCTCAGCGTGAGCTTTCGCGGGTAACTCCTCCGAATAAGTACTTTGCTGTGTCCGAAAATCTGGAATTGCATCATCTCCTTCCTTTATGTTTTCCTAATTTTTAATAAACATTTGACAATATATTTTCTTACGAATGTTGGTGAATTTTTTAAATGAAACTCCTAGATTTTAATCAAAAAAATGATCTAAAAGACTGACAATGGATTGCGGGGGAACTGCCACTACTCCCCGTCGAACCCAGTACGTGGAAGAACGAATGTAGTAGCTGAAAGATAAATCTTTCATCATCTCTACGCAATCCTGAAAGAAATAGACTCACGTATAGATGCCAAATAGAGTAGTGATAAAGAGGATAATCAATGTGATCATATCTGAAGAATGGGCATAAGAGATTATTATTTAGAAGAAATCAAGTGGAATATGGGAAGAGCTAGCGATTACAAGCTTGGGCAACTCGAGAATAACCCTGAGATAGCAGCAAGACTCTCATCTTTTATACAAGGTTTCAGAGAGATAGAGTATAGTAGCGATATCAGCCTGGCAGAGTTGGGGTGAATGACTCCTATTTATAGGGCCTGTCTGTAACCATTGAATTCTTTTTCTCCCACGATAGCTCATAAAACATCGCTTCAATATCGCAGTTACTACGGGTTTTCCATGCTCGAGAGAATTGGAGATTCAATATCAGGTATGTTTTTTCAATTTTCGAATGCTTGCTTGCAGATGTGTCGGAAGAGCCCATTGAATGAATTTACACTGAACAAATAAAAATTTAATGAATTTACAAAAAAAATTGCCTAATTGTAAAGATCGGAACATCTGATTTTGTTTGTTTTCTGCTTTGGTCTTGAATAGTTTTACAATTGATTTTGTTTAGCAGGCGTTCCATTCGCTCGTCAAACCTGACCGAAAAATTACTGTTTAGTTGTAGAGAGCGTGAAAAAATCGGGAGTTTAAGAGACCGTCCACGGTATTTCGGTACATTTGTACAGTGGCTCACGGATGGCCAAATAATCGATATTCCCCATATTTTTTTCGTGATGTAAGGGTCCCGAGTACTCATCACGGGCACATCTAACTAAGGTCTCAGATCGATTTTGGTTGAGTAAAATATTTCCTCTATTTTCGGGGTCGAAAATAAAAGTTTTTCTTATACCTACCCCGTATAGATAGAAAAATGTTAAGAGACGTTCCATGATATTCTGAACCTATCCAACGGATGACATTTTTGCAACCTATGCCAATAAGTTTAAGGTGAAGTCCCCATACATAGAGCTGATAGCTGGCCCAATATGAGAAGTTGGGGTACACCCTCCGTGAAATGCTGTGCATGTCCCAAAAAAAGTCAAAAATTTCATCCCAAAAAAATACGTTCTTATATTTGTTTCGGACGTATTTTTCGATAAAAATAACGAAATACATAGTTTGGGAGCGAAAGGAGATCGATAAAAAGTCGAAAAATAAACATTTCGTCATTTTTGTACCACCGTGAAATTTTTTTTTTAGCCGTCGGAAAATTTTTATTGCAGATTCGGATTCCGCGTGCCTAACTACCCCATATGTGAAATTCGCAGCGTTTTTCATCCAGGCGCACGGAATCCGCAGCCTCCCTCCCGAGGCTCTCTCGGAGGCAGATGAGAGAACCATGTCGAGACATTTCGAAATTTCGAAACAATAAAGTCACTTTTATATCAGATTCTCATCTCATTTATCGTTATTAAGCATTTGTGTCGATGTTATGGGTTGTGATATCGATAAAACACGAAAAAAGTGAAAAGTCGAAAAATCAGTTTTTCGAAATCTCAAAATGTGAAAAATTCATAAGTAATGTATCTGAGTTTCAAAGCGTGTATTTGCAACGAGAAATCACTCGAATATGAGTTTGAACAGTATCTGAGAGTTATAGCCGATTTTCGAACATTTTTTTTTTGGATGGGCGATGATCGATAAAATTTTCGACCAAAACTTTTTCTTTGGAATCCGGCCCAAAAGCTCAGATATTGTTCATATCTCATATGTGAGTGAGTTTCCCTTGATAATACTCTATTTGAAGCTCAGAAACATTACTTATGAATTTTTGAAATTTTGAGATTTCAAAAAAAGTGATTTTTCACTTTTTTCGTGTTTTATCGATATCACAACCCCGTAACATCGACACAAATGCTTAATAACGATTAATGGGATGAAAATCTGATATAAATGTGGCTGTATCATGTCGAAATTGCGAAATCGCTCATCATCGTTCTCTCGTCAGCCCCCGAGAGACCCTCGGGCGGGAAGCTGTAGCATCCGAGCCATAAGTCGGATCGGCGTGCGAATTTCACACGAGGGGTAGTTAGGCACGCGGAATCCGAATCTGCAATAAAAAATTTCCGAGGGCTAAAAAATGTTTTCACGGTGGTACAAAAATGACGAAATTTTTATTTTTTGACCTTTTATCGATTTCTTTTCGCTTCCAAACTATGTTTTTCGTTTTTTCTATCGAAAAATACGTCTGAAACACCTATAAGAACATTTTTTTCAGGGATTAAATTTTCGACTTTTTTTGGGACATGCACAGCATTTCGCGGAGGATGCACCCCAACATCTCATATTGGGCCAGCTATCAGCTCTATGTATGGGGACTTCACCCTGAACTTATTGGCATAAGTCGCAAAAAATTCCTCCGTTGACCCCTCCCAAAAGCTTCACTATACCGTGGAACGGCTCTTAAGCCCAAAAAACCGTTTTTGACGTTCAAATTAAGACATTTTTTGTCATAACTAATTTCAAAAAAATAAAAATTTGGTGATTAGCATTTTTGTGTAGTGCATTCCGTAGGGAATCTTTGGTTATTTTTGTAGAATTTTAAAAATGCGGATATGTCTTCAGATTTGGGCTGAAACAATAGGTATCGATCAGGCTCATTTCAGGCCCAAAATATTTTTCATCATGGAACCACCAGACTAGTAAATTTTCTGGCGTAATTTAACGCGTAGAACCCGATTTTCCGTACTAGAGCTCATGCAAATGTGAAAGAAAAAAGTTCTGGTCAAAAAAACGATTATGACAGCGATCTTTCGATCCAAAAATAGATGATGAAGCAAATCGTAACGTAGATTGGAGCATATCAAAGTTTCATTTGCTAATAAAGAACTCGAAAATCCTTTATGAGAGTCCAGCACGAAGATTCATTATCATTTGGAATTTAAATATCATTGTTAGTCTCGATTTTCTCTATTCATCATATGTTTTTTTCGAACAGAACTTTTTTCTTTGGCGTTTGCATGAGCTCTAGTATGGAAAATCGGTTTCTACGCGTTAAACTACGTCAGAAAATCTACTAGTCTGGTGGTTCTATGATGAACAATATTTTGGGCCTGAAATGAGCCTGATCAAATCGATACCTCAGATATTGTATCAGCCCAAATCTAAAGACATATCCGTATTTTTAAAATTCTACAAAAATTATCAAAGATTCCCTAAGGAATTCACTACACAAAAATGCTAATCACCCAAATACTTATTTTTTTGAAATTAGTTATGACAAAAAATGTCTCAATTTGAACTTCAAAAAAACGGGTTATCGGGCTTAACTTTTTTCTTTTGCAATCTTATGAGTTCTAACATAGAAATTCGGTTTCTACAAGTAAATATTCGTCAGAAAATCGATACGAGGTATGTCTAGGAAAAACTTTTATTTTCGACCCCGAAAATTGGGGAAATATTTTTATCAATCAAAATCGATCTGAGACCTTAGTTAGATATGCCTGCGAAAAATACACGGGACCCTTACTTAAAGAAAAAATATTGGAAATATCGATTATTTGGTCATCCGTGGACCCTTTCCAAAATATCGTGGACTGTCTCTTAAGAAAAAAAGAAAAAAAGAAATAAGTGATTTTTTTTCGAATCGCAGATGACTCGTCATGTCGTGCGAATTGCTTGCATCTGCCGTGTAAATAATTGCGAAATTCATGAAAAAATGCAAGATTTTTTTGTTTGTTTTTGGTTTTTGTAGCCGATAATTTTCGCCGCTTGATTCTCAATCGTTGCACTACGCTTGTTATTTAATTCCGTGAATATAAATTTTTTTGTAAACGTGAACGAGGAATTTGGCGATAATTTAACAATAGACAGCTGATAATTAAACCGATTAAAACATCCGATTAAAATATCCGTACAGTTAATGAATATCATTAGATTCTCAGTCGAATTTTTACTTCCTAGGTACGATCTTCACAGGAACTTCGACGGGTGTTATCGTAAGACTTCCCTGTAGCTCGAGCTCAGTCGCCTGAAAATCAATAATTGCTTATTTTATAACGTAATCTTCTGAATACCGTAGTCCCCTTCACGATGTCAAACTTGCGAAGAATGTGAGCGAGCGCGATTTTTTCCTCCATCATTGCGAGTCTGTAAATATCGATTTTCACCTTAACCCCATCCTCGTCTTCTTGTAAATTGCAGAAAATAAGATAACATATTAGGTCAATATGCATTTACAGTCCTAAAAGGGAAGTGACCAACCTCATTCCGATGCAGATTCTTGGTCCGACGCCGAATGGAATGTAGGCATGAGGGGGAACACGACGATCAGTGTCGAGCCATCTGAGACATGCTAGTCATCAATCACGTCAATAATTTCTAACGAAAAAAATTTCGTAAATAATTTGAACTCCACTCTTCGTACAGTATTCATAGGATAAAATGAATCAGTGGATTCACCGTTCTGGCTTGAATTCGTCCACATCTTCTCCCCAGATGGAAGGATCGAAGTGAAGGCCGTATACGTCCACCTGATGTAATGAATGTTTTTTTATAATTCAAAATGTTACTAAGTTTCAAAAAGTAAATGCTCTTTCTTTCATTTTCACAATGAATATCGAAGATCAAACTCACAACAATGTTCGTTCCACTCTCGATTTCCATTCCGCAAACCTCCGCATCTTTCATGCACAGACGAGAGTTTCCACTATAAATCGGCAAATCGAACGAGATTCCTTTTTGTTCTAGAGTTTTTTTCCGTGATTAGTTCGTTTCACCGGTACACATTAATCACCGAATGTTACACTTACAATGCGCCCAACGGGTAGAATCGCAGAGTTTCCTTGCATACTGCCTCGGTGTAGGTTAGATTGGCGAGATCCTCGTAGGAAATGGACTGAAATTCGTTGATAAGCTCCACTCCACAACTCACCCCGATTGAGCCAACACTGTTCATTCAAGGAAAAAGTACCTCATCGCAGCAGTTCTCATCGATCTCCTCCTTGCATCGTTGAAGTACTTCTGGATGGGTCGCGAGAATCCAGGAAGTGAAGCCAAGAGCATTCGCGGTTGTGTCGAAACCTGCAAATGTCGGAAATAGCTAACTGCGTCCAACCCTGCATAATCCAACCCTGCAAACTATAACATTTCTCACACGTCCAGATCTGCAGAAACTTAATATTATTACAAACCAGCAAGAAGAAAGATCATGGCTTGAGCAACGACCTCATCCACTGTGAGGTTTTTGGGGACCTGAGAGATAGAAGATCAGTGACCAAATAAAATATTTTACAGTAGAAATGAATAATCGATAGGAAATATCAAAGGCAATAACTCATTCAAACCTGAGCCTCGCTAAGCTTGAATTCCTTCTTCTCTGTTTCTGCCATCTCTGCAGCAAAATCGAGGAAGAGATCGATGAAATCGGCCGTTGGAGTGGTCTCATCGGGTGGATTGGACTCCTGAATAGATTCAGACCCCTGATTGAAAGAAGATGAGTTGAATGTGCAAATGATGAAGTCATAAAAGAAGAAAATAATGTCTGATAAAGAATTGAAACGAACCCGTTGCTTGATTCGCTCGTATACTGCCGTTTCCATTTCTGCCCTTATCTTGAGAGTACCTTCCGACAATTTTGAGCTGAACTGAAATTAAATTGCGAAATCCAGCGAAAAATTGAGTTATATTTACCGTCTCAAGTCCCCACATTGTGATGGGACTGAGTATGGGAACGGCCTGATTGAGATAGATCACAGGACGGTCGAAATCTCGAAGAAACATCTGAATTGCATACGTGTTTAAAAAAAATTTCTGCACGTTGAGAAATGTCGGTGAAAGGATGTGATCTTTGTATTTTCCAAATGATCTCTCTCAAGTTGATAAATAGTGTTTACGATAACAGACCACTGGGCGGTTGAGCAAATGAGTAATTCAAAATTTGCAGAATGCAGCAAGTGAGTACGGATCACTTTAGGTGGATGGCAATGTTTGAGTTTGATGTGAGCTTGGTTCAAATTCGCGCAAATTAAAACACGAATTTTAAAAAATAATAATAGATAAAACTCTAACCGATTGAGCGACAGCAACTCGTGGATTGTTGAAGATAAGCGATTCTTTCTGTCCCATTACAAGTCGCCCAATCGTGTCCATAGTGTACTCACAGTAGAATCTGATGATCAAGGATCAAGATATTGACTCTTGTATTGCAAAACAATGATTTTGCAGTGTTTGTTGTTGTTGTGATTGTAGCCATCAATCATACTACCGCCAGTATGCGATCCAACTCACTGATGGATATTGAAGGCTCCTTTTCCTGCGTGTCGCTCCTCCATTATATTGACCATGTTGAGAACAGAATCTTCGACGATCGGACGAATTTTCTTGAGGGAAGAAACGGAGAAAGAAGGGGCAGAAATCGATCTGAACACATTTTAAAGAACAGCTTGTTGTGGATCCTCTTTGAAGTGAGTCATCCAGAATACATTTTATAACGAAGTTTCAGCAAGAATTCGTGAGTAGTACTTTCTATAGTTAAATTTTGATAATTTTCTCATTCGTAAATTCACCTCAATCTCTTCCATCTCGCTCCTCTCGATTGGAAAAGATTCACATTCGCGTCTTTCTCGAGATCCGGACCAAGAATAACGCGCTAAATATGTGATGTTTGCAATTGTATTATCTAAATTGAAACTGCGCTGGGTAGAACGAGAGCCTATACGTAGAGAGAGTAAAACACATAAAAATCGTCGAAAATAGATCTATTTCGAAATGAGATTGGTTGAGTGCCTTTTACTATGGTTGAATGTGAAGGTCACCTTTCTCGAGTGAAAGTTGTCGAACTGTTTCACGAATATCTCATGCACCATCTCTAGATCCGAAGTGACAAGAGTGCTGGCCAATCCCTCCTTGATTCCAAACGTCTTACCGTACTCCTGAAGTACGGTCAATTTGTTATTTTGTTTCTCATTGTTTGATTAGTCAGAACGAAAAATGTTGGTCTACCTTTGCCCATTCCCTGTATTTGATCGCTCGTGGAAGGTTTATCTGTTGAAGGTCCTTACTGCTGCCGAAAAACTGGAACAAATCATCATCATTCCTCATTTAAAACAAAATATTTGAAAATACATTGATGAAAGGGAAAGATTTGATGAACTCTTGTTTCTTCGTCTTTCTAAGAATTCAAAAAAGGATTCGGAAAAAAACGAACGATGGATCTGGGTGTCACATTAGGTATTCCCCTCCTTTGCCAGTATGTCGAGGAGCGAAGGTAGAATCTGAAAGCAAGTAGTTTAATTTCGTAATCGAAAGCAGTAAATGGGTGAAATGAAAAACTTGAAGCTCACGCATAGATGGCGCTGAGTGCACCAATGAGGAGAATGACGAGAGTGATCATCTCTGAAATTAGTATTTGCACATGGGGAGGCATAATCGGTTAATTTCTAGTGATATTTTTATCACAGATCTCCTCTAAAAATCGAAGGAAAACGCACAGAGCAGTTCAACGGCGAGGGAAACGCGGGAGAAAATCAAGATGAGAAACGGATCAAATGAGAGTGATAATGCTCTTTCTCAAACCTTCTCTACTTTCACTCTCTGTTTGATTCCGAACTGTCAAGAAGGATCTGAGAAAGGTGAGTAAGACAGACATAAAACGTATTCCTGACAACGATATGATGAAAAAAACTTTCGTTGAAAGCATAAATGTTATCTCTGTAGTCTGCCTTCCCGTATAATTACAACTATAAGTGACCCGTGTTCTTGAAGAGATACAAAGCTAAGCCAGATCGGTCGCTTGAGAATAATGAATAAGAGGAGTTCAGTAAGAAGTCAACACGTGTGTTTATACCAACTCAATCGAGAGGGGCGTGGCTTGTAGTTTGTAGGTTTGTCACGGGAACGGAAGCAATTGAGCACGTGGGAATGGGAATGATGAGTGTTGCCGACTAGAGCATCTCTCTTTCTATTTCGCTCATCTCTGCTTACTATCCTGCGAGTCAGAATGATGAGAGAGCATGCTGTATAGTATCTAGTGGCTAATGAGAGCTGCTATGCGATCAATCTAAATTAATGTAGCAGTAAAACGAGAGAGTCGGTGAGATTGAGAAACTGCGATGAGCAAGAAGGGCACGTGAGATACACACTGACCACTTCCTCTTTCTCTTCAAAAATTCCTAGTTACTCTACACTCTGAATAGCTATAGATCATGGCATATTATGAAAGATGCACATATCGGTCTTGTAATGCGTCTTGTAATAATAACTTGTAATGCGGATATTGGAAGAATCCGTCTTTGGATCTTGAAATAATTTCCAGGTCGTTTGACCTTCTATCGCGGACAGTGTGTGAGTGCATTGAGTGCTCAAATTAATCTTAATCTCTCCTCGAACTGACAGTTAGACTGCTCGATATAACACTAAGCCATATTTAGCACGTTAGCTTGATTAAAATTCGTCTGAATCTTGTAGAATCACACAATTATATTTTATTTTTGTAGAGCTAAACTCCACTTTCCCTTGACTTCAAAGGAGCTATTCGGTTTCGCTCACAATAAAACTTACAATTGGCAGTTAAACCAAAATCCATCACGTTAACTCGCTAGCTCTGACTGTTCTCCTTTGATGTTGTTCGCTAAACTGCAAACAGAAATTTCAAATTGGATGAGCATTTGCAAAGTTGGGATATTTTATCGAAGCAAATGTTGTATAATAATGGACTAGAGAATAGATCCGGACAATTACCCCCGCTATGCTTCAGAACTTGGAGTGAAGATGACTTAGCGCGTTGTTCCGAACTAGTTAGAATCTGTTTTACCTCTCACCTCTCAAAAACGATACGCTGCACGCCATTGGCCATTCAAGTTCCATCAGTTTCCAATAAGAATACGAAGTAGAAAGCCTCCAACGAGGGGTAATGACAATATGAGGCTGTTTGTGTTAGGATCAGCATGTGGCTGGAGCATCAAAAAAAATTCGATATGCTCAAAAGTTGGTCCCTGGGTAACTTTTGATTCGGAATCGATTGGCGTTTCCAGTTATTCAATAGGACCCTTCCGAACTGAGTTATGGCACCATGTTCATTTTGTGAAATTCTTTTTTTGTTGATAAAAACTGGTCGGAAAACGGTGAAATTGGCCCTAATCTCCAGAATTTGATTCTCTACAAAATAAAAAAAAATTAATGCTCTATCTTGTTTCCGTACGATCGTTTTTTGACAAAGCCAGTACGCGTGCGCAATATATCAGTAGAAAGAGAATCTTTTCCTGATCATTTTAGGCTCTTTGGTTAAGGATATAACCTTTGTTGAACTGAATTGGATCACTTTTAGTGTCGAAAACATATGATTTTTGCAGTTTTTTGAGCACAACTATGTTCTTTCATGTTTTCATGATCTATAAAATAGAAATTCGGTTTCTACGTGCAAAAATACGCCTGAAACTTTTATAGTGACGTATTTTGGAGAATATTACTTTTTCGACCCTGATTCTGGTTCCTGATTCCATTTTTGGGTCGAAAAAGTAATTCTCACAAAAATATGTTACTATGGGGTTTTCTAGCGTATTTTTGCAGGTAGAAACCGAATTTCTATGTTATAGATCATGAAAACGCGAAAGAAAAAAGTTGTGCTCAAAAAAAATTTTTTTCTTGGTTTTTTTTAGGTTTTTGACACTAAAAGTGATCCAATTCAGTTCAACAACGGTTATATCCTTAACCAAAGAGCTTAAAATGATCAGGAGAAGATTCTCTTTCTACTGAAATATTGCGCAAGCGTATCACTTGCTTTGTCAAAAAACGATCATAACTTGGTGCGTAAAAAAGATAGAGCATTAATTTTTTTCATTTTGTAGAGAATCAAATTCTGAAGATTAGGGCCAATTTCACCGTTTTCCGACCAGTTTTTATCAACAAAAAAAGAATTTCACAAAATGAACATGGTGCCATAACTCAGTTCGGAAGGGTCCTATTGAATAACTGGAAACGCCAATCGATTCCGAATCAAAACTTTTGAGCATATCGATTTTTTAAAATGTTCCAGCCCTCCGTTGATCCCTTGTTGATTCTAACGCAAACGGCCTCATATGCAGAAAGAGAGAGAGAGAGGCGGACATATCGTATACGCATTTATCGGAACATAGAATATTATGACACCGTATACAGTCCTTTTTTCTCTCTTTGCACACTTTCTACACAATAGTCCCATGGGTTCGTGATCACTATACAGCCAAAACTGAATCATCATAGCTATCAATCCGTACAGAACCCTCCGGAAACCTGCGAACCATTCAGTTTCGTTAGATAGAGGCTCGCTCCATTCTACACAATATCCATAATCGTTATCTTACCTCTACCTTCTCTCTATCAGAAACTCGACGATTCGGCCAGCAGACAGCAGACCAAATCGGACAGCAGACACTGCGGGCGCAGCAGACACAGCAGACCAAATCGGCCAGCAGACACTGCGGGTGCTCGAGACGCTGCACTCCATTGGCTACATTCATCAGTGAGATCCGGGAAATCGATCGTCGAGCAGGAAAATCGTTAAATACCGTCTACATTGAGTGATTGGAGACCAGAATGCAGATGTGAGCTTTTATTCGATCCTGCAGCACTATCTTACAATAGTTTATCTACTAATAACTCCCGCCCGGCATTTGAAATGTGAGGAAATTGAGTAAGACCAAGGCATTTCATGTAGGGTTGGGAATTCGACCATTGCGACTGCGCAAAGCGCGCTTCTCTTATTTGCGACTGCGCAATCCCTGATCAGAGGAAGGGGAGTAATTGCGCAGTCGCAATTCGTGTGCGCAGTCCCAATCTGCCGACCATAACTTTATGAAGAAGAGAGTGCGCGCGCTAGGTGAGACGAGCTTGGCGAGGAGGCGGAGGCGAAAGGAATGGAGGCGCAGTTTGCACATGGAGGACATTTGCGACTCCTCTCCCTCTCATGTTCCGCTTCTTTGACTGTTCTCCTTTGAAGTTGCTCACTAATCTGAGCAAAGAAAGGTCAAATTGAATGAGCAATTGCACATTTGAGATATTTTATCGATGCAAATATTCTTTGGCAGTCATCATTGAAATGTACACATCTGATTCTTGTATCCGTACGAGTACTGAGTATCATTACAGTAAAATAAGCTCGTGATCAATCTATATTCACTTTCTAGCTACGATCTTGACTGGAACTTCAACTGGGGTTACCGTAAGACTGCCCTGTAGCTCCAGATCAGTCGTCTGAAAAGCGATAATTGATATTTTAAGAAGCATCGATCAGACTACCGTAGTCTCCTTGACGATATCGAATTTGCGAAGAATGTGAGCGAGAGCGATTTTTTCCTCCATCATTGCGAGTCTGAAATTACGTATGTACCATTTTTTCATTTCTTAAAAACTGCTATTGTAGTAAAATAGGAAAATCTTGAATTACATAGTATTTCAAAGATCAAATGCATTGCTTTGACGTACCTCATTCCGATGCAAATTCGTGGTCCGACGCCGAAAGGAATGTAAGCATGAGGGGGGACACGACGATCAGCGTCAAGCCATCTGCGAATTACCGATTATTTGATTCTGAGAGTGATGTAACCTGATTTTTGGTGATCATATTTGTGTTATGCTGCAAATCATCGTTGACCCTTGCCGAATAAATTACATAAATGATGCCCAAGCGATCAAATTTTAACCTTTCCGGCTTGAACTCTGTTGCGTCCTCTCCCCAGATGGAAGGATTGAAGTGAAGACCGTATGTATCCACCTGAAATGTGTCGATTGAGGAATGAAATGATTGAAGACGGCTGTGGAATATAACTAGGAATCACAGAACAGTATGTCTTTCATATTACTTTTGAAAAATGGCTAGAAACATCCTCGTAATCTGTATGTTTGCAATTACTTACGATATTGTAAATTGATTTTATCTTGATAAAACATACCTGGATGTTCGTTCCTTTCTCGATGATCAATCCGCACACTTCCGTCTCCTTCATGCACTGACGAGAATTCGCACTGAATATTGATAATCTTGATATTCTGACGAAAATTGAAATATTCGCAAGACAGTTTCATAAATAGTCAACTTACAATGCGCCAAGAGGGTAGAATCTCAACGTTTCCTTGCAAACTGCCTCGATGTAGGTTAGATTGGCGAGATCTTCGTAGGAAATGGACTGAAATAATTGAATTTAATATAACAACACTCATTTAGATACAGCCCCTGACAAGCTACGCCCACCTCATCACAACAGTTCTCATCAATCTCCTCCTGACAACGTTGAAGGACTTCTGGATGGTTGGCGAGCATCCATGAAGTGTAACCGAGGGCATTCGCAGTTGTATCGAAACCTGAAAATAAAATAAACTAATTCAACAGACAAATAATTCTCTGAAACCTTTGGAACAGTCAAAAGATTTCGACAAATTCCTTATCCAATCAAGAAACAATTTTCTCATTTTTAAATAAATAATATCCACAAACCAGCAAGCAAGAAGATTACAGCTTGAGCGACGACCTCATCGACCGTGAGATTCTTTGACACCTATAAGGTCAAAGATCAGAGATGTGTCGGGAACTATTGTACTCAAGTGATTTTAATTGTTGATGATCATTAAATTATATAAAAGATTAAAGATCAAGTCGCTAACCTGCGCCTCACTGAGCTTGAACTCCTTCTTCTTCTCTCCTTCTGCCATTTCACCAGCGAAATCGAGGAAGAGATCGATGAAATCGGAGGTTGCGGAAGTTTCAGAGGACTGATTCGACTCCTGTGGAAATCGGAGATTCAAATAGATTTTCTTTGGAGATCGGAGAGCTATGACTGGGAATTTACACAGAAGAATGGAAATTATGGCTATGTTATGGCTGAGAGTTTGGTATGTTTCATATTCGCTATGTATGGGTAGGAGATGCACTAGATCAATATCACTATGGTGATTTTTTTAACTAATGCGAAGATCAAAGACGATGGACATACCCTCTGATTGATTCTCTCATACACAGCCACAGCCATCTCGGCCTTGAGTTTGTCCCCGTCTTCGGACAATTTTGAGCCGAACTGAAAATTATTCTAGAAATTCCAAAATATGAATAGAGTGTTACCGTATCCATTCCCCATTTCGTGATGGGGTTGAGGAGAGGAATGGCGAGATTGAAATGGACCATGGGCTGGTCGAAGTTGCGAAGGAAGAGCTGAGAAAAAATCCTGGTCTTTTCGAACCTACTCTGGTGTGCGCGCCCAAGTTGGAAACAAGCAGCAAAATTCGTTTCCAAGTTGCGCCCAAGCTTGTTTCCAAAACTCTGATCAAAAATATCTCTGCATGTTTCTCAGTACTCGACAAACAATGTCACTTTGTGCGAAGAACCCTTCTGTTTGACTTGTTCTCTGTGAGGAAACGCTCAGATCACAATCCAGTACTAAGTCAGACCCATTGCGCAACTAGTTCTTCAGACTTTTCTTTGTTAAATTCGAGAAGTCTCTATCAAACGCATCATGAGTACCTCATTAAATATGTTTAGACCTTTCCACTAATTCAATACTCGGCCAATTGTTACAATTTGATGATGACAAAGTAAAACTCTAACCGATTGAGCGACGGCGACTCGTGGATTGTTGAAGATAAGCGATTCTTTCTGTCCCATTACAAGTCGCCCAATCGTGTCCATAGTGTACTCACAGTAGAATCTGGAGAGGAAGCCATTGGCTTGAACTCTTCTATAGAAATAATGAGCAGAACTAAATCGAATGATCATCTGAATCCTAGAGATTAGTGTGAAACGTAAAGCATTGCCCTGTATAATATTTAGCAAACCAGGAAAACTTAGAAAAATTAACTGACTGATGAATATTGAATGATTCTCCTCCCGCGTGTCTCTCCTCCATTATTCTGACCATATTGAGAACGGAATCTTCGACGATAGGACGGATTTTCTTGAGGGAAGAAACGGAGAATGAAGGGGCGGAGAGAGTTCTGGAGAGGTTTTTCTTCATCGAATTTGTAAAATGCACAGTCGAACTCTAGAACTCCGGAAAAATTCCAGAGCGTGTTAGCTTCTAACCTCGGTGAGATTCCAGACTCCAGGAGTCACTATTGCCTTTCCATCTGGTTAAAATTCTCACCTCAATCTCTTCCATCTGGCTCCTCTCGACTCGAAGAGATTAACCCTCGGGTCTTTATCGATGTTCGGACCAAGAATCACGCGCTGAATAATATGACAATTTATTGAGTTTATATATTCCAGAAAAGTCTGGATTCACTGCATCGGTTGATTTTACTCATATTGATCCTCAAACATATCGAAAATTTCCGGAAATATCTGATCACACTCAGTTGTGGTCAAAGCAATGTTGACTTATTGTGATTGATTGAAAAGAGTAGGAAACGTTTATGCTGTAGAATTCTAACCTTTCTCGAGTGAAAATAGTCGAATTGCTTCACGAATATCTCTTGAACCATTTCGAGATCGGAAGTGACGAGTGTATTTTGCACACCCTCTTTGATACCGTACGTCTTACCGTATTCCTGGAAGAGGAAACTACACTATATTTTTTATATTTAAAAAAAACTGCCTCGACAACACGAAATACATTAATCTGAAATGGCCACCTTTCCCCAATCCCTGTATTTGAGCACTCGCGGGTAGTGCTTTTGCATGAGATCCTTACTGCTGCCGAAGATCTGGGAATGGCGTTGTTATTATTACGCATAATAAGTAAGTGATACTTGCATTATTGAATATTGTAAGGACTTCGATAAATGGACCATTTGTATCAACAAATAAGTGTTTTGTTTTCATCTTACGATCGATCTCGGATGAACGGCAACGACTCCCCGTCTAAGCCAGTACGTGGAGGAGCGAAGGTAGAAACTGTAAGAAATGAATTGCGTCATCACTAGGTAATTGAGAATCGGAAATTGTTGAAAACTCACGCATAGATGGCACTGAATGCGCTGATTAGGATGACGACGATTGTTATCATTCTTAAAATTTTTAATTTATTTTGTTTTTTTGAATGATAAATGCGTTTACAAATGGAAATGCATACACTTGAAACAAAATTCAATTAAAATAACGAGATAATAGGGATGTAATAGAGACCCGGGAATAAAATTAGGGAATAAAATTATCTTGTAACAGCAAGACATTGTTTCCAGAGCACCACTAGCTGCTCTCTTATACCAACTTCTCCAATAGGGGGCGGACCCATAGTTTGTCAGTTTTGCGCGAACAACGTGGTACTGCACGCGGGGAGAACACAATTGTGGGACAAGAATAGGGATCGGTTGTCTCGTGGGCCAGAGAAACGAGGGAGTAAGGGAATGGAGAGACTTAACCTGTTTGAGCAACGAGACGTGAGGGTACGCGAGTGACACACCAGCGACCCAGTGTGCCCTGGCCAGCGAGTTTCCTCTCGCTTACCTCGAATTCTTACGCACTTCAGCCATGGAACATAATCTCACTGAACTCTGGAGGAATACCGACTCTTCCGATTCACTTCCGAGGGTGCTAAGGAGGTGCACAATGTGAAAGTATCATGTCCTGTCTTTCTCAATTTCCTAATCCTCTCTTATCACATAAGGGATTTATACGGGGAAATGAACTTTTGGATAATAAGATATCGTCTGATAATAAGATATCGTCTCAGTATCGCGATAAAAGTTCCTTGTCTATGTAACAATACGGACATATTCTGGTATTTCTCTGATGAATAAAACACTTGCAGATTTAGTTTCCTCGCCAGTCGCCTACTCAATTTTAATGTAACTTCTCTTCGTGTGTAGAGCACGCCAAACGTAAAGACCTACTATCATGTAAAAGGAAAAAAAGAAGAATGAAAGAACTTGATAGTGTAGCTTCGTTGTAGCCTTTGGAGGGCTAATTCGGTTAGGCTCGTCGTACAAACTACGACTGGCTATTAGCCCATCTCCCTCCCTCCGTTCCTTCTCTCTGACTGTTCTCACTCTGATCTTTCACTGTCTTGAGCAGAGAAATGTGTTCCCTTCGATACAGGTTACCACAAAATTTGCACAGTGGTGCAGGAATGAGTCAGAGGAGGAAAAGGGGAATAAGGGATAGAAAGGAGGAAGTAGTCAACGTTTCGATAGTATGCTTTTCATAGGGCATTTCTAGAATGAACCTCGTTTCCCTTTTCACATTATTTTTCCATGCTGTTTTTTTTTCACATCCTCACTGTTTCAGTTTTTTATCGATCTGACTTGATATATTTAGCAATTGACGAGTGAAATAGCAAGAAAAGTGTGCAATTTATTACAGTGATGTGCTGATGCATGGCACAAATTGATTAGTGCGATGAAAAAAGTGACGAAGACGACTACGAATCATAAGTTAGCTCTACCGTGCGCTAGGCATGCACTGGCGGTGTACTGTTGGCCGGTTACGGTATCCATGCGGGTTGGTGCTGGTGGTTTCTCTACCGGTTCTGCTGTGATAGCTTGCGTGATCCTCGAACGTGCGGGTTGCTAAAAGTGGATGTGATTAATTATGTGTTGTATCGGATCGAATAGTTATTTCTCTAGTCTGCACGCTCACAGCACTGCCGCAAAAAAAGTGCGCAGAACGGAGAAAGCAACTATTCCATGCGGCAGGGATATTATTTACACTTGTTAGTGGTTTAGTGAAATGCATATTTTCGAAAATGGTTGGTATTTACAATCCGCGAGAAAGGAGCTGGAGAAGGAGCGAGTCCAGTTCCCACAGATCGAAGAGTTGAATCTTCTGGTGACTCTCGAGGATCTCCAGTCCGACGTCCTTCAAAGAGTAAGAAGAATAAAATGATTTTTTTTATAATCGCTGCTAGAATCGAAAATCTACGTTTTGGGTCAAATTGAGAGCCATCTCCAGCAATATATGTAGTTACAAAACAATGGGGCTTCAACGAAACCTATTTTCTAGAACAAGGATTTTGTGTATGTTTGTATTCTAAGCCCTGGTCTAAACTAACCACAATGCTGCACATGAGTAGTACGACAGCTCCGGTTCTCTCAGCTATCTTCTCCTCGTCATACCCGATACTCAACGATATTAATATATAAATTTTTAGTTGATATTTTGTTTCTAGATTAGAAAATTGAAATGTATCACAAAACCGTCTCCGTTTTAATTGATAAACGCAAAGAAATATGAGGAATTACTCCAAAAAGAATTGCCACCTGCAGGAATCGAACCTGCGACCTTCGCTTTACGAGAGCGACGCTCTGCCCCTAAGCCAAGGTGGCCATGCAAACAATGCCCCGTTTGCTTGCAATATAGCGCGGCTATGAACTGTTGATAGTTTCGAAAGAATTGCCCATCTTCATATATATTTCGCGTTGATCGGACCTGGGTTCACCAATATGGACGATGTAATTTCCTATGAATCAGTCCTTTGTATGATCTACCGCATCGCATACACATTTGGGAGAATTTTCGAGATCAATTAAATAAGAGACAGCAAAGTGAGAAGATCCCAAATACAGATGCGCGGCTTTTAAAACGCAAACGGGGTGAAGTTTCGCAAACAGACTAGAGCCCGCATGGCCACCTTGGCTTAGAGGCAGAGCGTCGCTCTCGTAAAGCGAAGGTCGCAGGTTCGATTCCTGCAGGTGGCAATTCTTTTTTGTAATTTTTCTTTGGTCGATGCAGGCTTCCAATTTTTTCTAATCTTTAATAAAATACCTCCGATAATGATTGTGCAGCGAAGTGAAGAGTGCATCGATCTGCACTTGCATGTACTCCTTTGCTGTTGTGGAGAATTCAGCGACACCTATTTTTAAAAAATCAATTAAATTAACGATTTTTCTATCTGTAATGACTGACTTACAAGTGGATTTCCATGAGACAAGAGCCTTGAAGGCGACGAATTCAGTGAAGGAAAGATTGAGATCAGCGAGGGGTTGGACAATCTGCTTCATTACTCGGGCGAGGAGGGGACGGTACAGACTGGAATAACGTCATACTTAGGCAATCGAGTCCATGAGTCTATCACAGTGTTCAATGGTAGGTCCCAACAAAAATAGAAAAGCGGGAAGCGGATAATATATTTTTCAAAGAATTTATAATAAGAAAATCGGAGAACATGCAGATCGGAAATTTTTTCTTAATGCGAACCTCTTCTTCATGTCTCCCTTGATGAATCCCCTCTCGTCTCCCCATCCGATCTCCGAACCTTCGGCGATTCCCACGAAGCCGCCGTTGAACATGATGAAGCTGCAAGCAGGAACAAATTATAATATGCAATCATCAGGGATATCGCGGTCCGGTTTTAAAAAAAAGAACTCCATAATAAGAAAAACCCGGAGGTAAGCCTAGATAGAACGGAGATTAGATTATGAGATTTCCTTCAGGGAAAATATAGAGAATCATCCCTTGATCCTGGCAGTCAACAAGATTTCAAATATCACCACTTACCGATCAGGCAGTCCCAACTGCACCGTTACGTAGGCGGGATCGAGGATGCACTGGTAGAGGAGAGCACGGCAGAGGAACGCTTTCTGCATGGGAAATACGATTTTTTTGCAACTTCAAATTGTTCAATCACGAGTTCGATATGAATTGAATGGTGAAAATTAAGTATTTACATCCGCGTTCTCGAATGATAAATTTTTTTCATTGCTGAACGAGTCCAACATAACATTCGACTCTGATGCCTGTCCTCAGTCCACCTCATACAAACCTTATCGTAGAGTGAAGACATTTGATTGTAGCCGGGCAGTGCCTTGATCCACTCGTGCACGAGCAAAATCATCGATCGAGAGTCCTAAATTTAATCGAGTTTAAAGCTATGCAAAACAATTTTAAAGCTATCAGGAATTGTATGAAATTCCACAAAGTGAAATCTCTCTGAATTGTGACTGAACAACTACCTTCTGGATGCCGTGGAAGGTGAGCTCGAAGAGGTCGCCGTCGGTGAACGGCTGAAATTGTTTTTTCTGCATTTTGTTATGTTCCTCATGATCAACAAGTCTTGATGAGCAAGACCTGATAGACTCACAGACAACCGTAACAACGAACTTCTGAGTTACGTTATTCACTCTTCACATTACTCTAATCAGTGAAGATATTCAATTCATTACATGCTGGTTCCAAGCTACCGGCAATTGTGTTTCGCGCAGTTCCCCTGTAGCGATAAAGATATAACCCTCAGATGACAGAAGACAAAACTGACAATATCATTGTGGGATTCATGGGCGATCATGGCAGTAACTGTGTGAGAAGAGGCGAATAGGACTCGTCTGGAATTATTAAAATATTTTTTGTTGTTATTTCATCATCCCTATTAACTCTCATGACTAGGATTCACTAGTTCAGTTTTTAAAATTTTTTAAAAAATTGGTGTTTCAGCCATTTTAGTTCAACTGGCTTGAAGTGTTTGATATTTGCAGCATTGACAGTCAACCAAAGCAAAACAGAACAAGTAGAAGATCGCTCGCCTCCGGTCGTTGTACTTTCGCTCCTCCCTCAGCAACTCGTCGAGGATATCGACAGCACCACTGCAATCAATATATCACATTTTATTACGGTATCATCGATGAAACGACTGCATCATATCGTAACCTCATTGTCAGTGATATCGATTTTCGGAAGTTTGCGTCGATCGCGAAGATTAGATTGACCTACCGTAAACTGCTCTTTTCACTCACTGGTTCATGGAGAAGGCAGAGGATGGCATCGGAGACATGGCTGGGTCTGAGAGATCTGCAATTGAGGATGTTTTTTTTTCGTTTTCAGCCTTTGCTGGTCAGAAAGAAGTGTGCAAAACGGCAATTGTAACTGCTGTTTAGTCTGGAGATGGTTTCGATGCGTTGAGTTTCAACCGCATCTGTTGAACGTGTTTTCTTTTACTTAATTTTAAAGGATTTACCAATCAACTAAATAAAATCTCTGAAGATCTTTCCTACAGTACATCAATGACTCTCCACTAAATCCAGAAAGTTTCTCTTACCAGTGGCCCCAGTCGAACTGGCGTACGAGGTTGCATAGGTCGCTTCCTGCGGCTGCTGCAGCAGCTGCACGGTCGGATCCTCGATTATTTCCTGCGATCGAACAATCTAGATTATGGTAATATAAACTACCGTAATCCCTGATACTTACGTGTCTTCTATCAATGAATTACAATAATAACCTAATCATTGAAACCCAGACATTATAATTAATTGATTGCTTTATTGTTCATTCAAATGAGTTGGTCTCCATTATCCCCTCCCTCTCCTATCCCTCTCTCCTCCTCCCCTCATTTCTCACCCTCTCCTCGCTCTCAAGTGGTAGCTCCGCCCACTCTCGTCCCTCCTCTCTCTTCATCCTCCTCCTACTCGACACTCGCGTACACACACGATGGCGGAACTGGTCGACTTCCAGAGTGGCAAGGTAACGCCCCTCCCTAAGCTCCGCCTTTCTTAGGCTCCACCCGTTTCCTTGGAACTCCACCAAAACACCAACCTACTTGTTGATACAGTAACCCACTGTGTCCCACCTATCCACTGAAGCCTGTTCCTCCTCGCAACAGTAACCTATCTCTCTCTCAAACAACAGTATCCTACCGTAACCCTCCCTCCTCAGGTGATCTGCGGTCGCTGGAAGGTCTCTTCCCAACTGGGCGCGGGCGGCTGCGGCGCGGTCTACAAGGTCGAAGACCTCTTCAACAAAGGATTCTCGGCCGCGATGAAGGTACCGATCCATTCCCTAGCTCCGTCCCTTCCAGACCACGCCCCTTTGCAGGTGGAGTCGTCCGACGTCGGGAACATGGGCGTGCTCAAGCTGGAGGTGCAGGTGCTGCAGAAGCTGAAAGATATGCCCGACGCCTTCCGCCTCTACGATATGGGCAAGCGGAAGAAGTACTCGTTCATGGGTCAGTGGGCGGAGTCTGGAGAGGAGGCGGAGTCTGGTGTCGAAGTCATTGCTCGCACGAGCACTGAACCGGTCACCGAGCGAGCAAGGGAGTGAAATGGAAAGGGTTTTAAATGGAGCCACGAAGGGGGCGTGGCTCGGCACGGTGCCAGCATCGATACAGTAACCCCCCTAATTGCAGTGATGTCGCTGGGCGGACAGGACCTGCTGAATCTGGCGATGAAGTCGCCGAAGACGCTGTCGCTGCCAACGATCGCCCGGATAGGAATCATGTGCCTGTCGGCCATCAAATCGGTTGGCCCCGCCTTCTTCTGACACCCCCCCCCACTAAGCCCCGCTCCTTTTGCAGATTCACGATGTCGGCTTCGTGCATCGTGACGTGAAGCCGGGTAACTTTGTGCAGGGCTGCACGACCGGCCGACTCTCCCGACTACTGTACCTCATCGATTTTGGTCAGTTCCGTAGTCCGGAGTTATCGATGACTGATTTTATTCCGCAGGTCTCATTCGCGCCTACATGAAGGAGGGCAAGGACGGCGAGATGAAGATGCGCAAGGCGCGCAATACGGTAGGCCCGCCCCCTTCCTAAGCTCCACTCCTAACTCCGCCCACTTATCAGGTGGCACTCCGCGGCACCTTCCGCTACTGCTCGCTCAACACGCACAATCGCCTCGAGCAGGTATGGGGGATACAGTAGTTGAGGAGTACGATAATCGATCAATTGCAGGGACGCGTCGACGACCTGTACTCGCTGCTGCACGTGCTGCAGGTATACGATAGCTGCAGCGATCGATTGCATCGGACTACAGTATCCATGCCCTCCCTATGTGGCCCAGTTGTGCCCCTAACGGTTAACGACACTGAAACAATCATGACTACGGGAATCGGCATACCGTAGTGCGATCAGTCGAACCGACAACTGACGTTATTGATCTTTGATCTTTGATCTTTCCTCTTCAGGCGATCAATCGCGGACTGCCCTGGGACGGAATCAAGGACGAGAAGGAGATCATGAAGAAGAAGGCCATGGACCCCTCTATCATCTTCAAGGTCCCGACCCTCCCTTGGCTCCGCCCACTCTAAGCCCCGCCCCTTCCTAAGCCCCGCCCCCTCTTCAGGACGCGCCGGCCGAGTTCGTGACGGTGGCCGAGTACTTGCAGACGCTGAGTACGGTGGACAAGCCGGACTACGTCAAGGTGTACAAGCTGGTAAGCCCCGCTCCCTGCTGGCTCCGCCCCTTTGACTACGCCCCTCTCCAGTTCTACGAGGAACTCGACCGGAACAACGTCAACTTCCTCACGCCCTACGAGTGGGAGGTGTGGATAAGTCTTAGCATGGACTGGCTAAGCTCTGCCCCTTTTTAGTCGAAGAAGAGCGACGTCGCCACGATGATCGAGCCGTCCAAGCACGAGCGCAAAACCTTCCAGAAGGACACGGGTGAGTGGGACGGAGTCTCGAGGGGGCGGTGTCTAAAGTGGGCGTAGCCTAACCGATCTCGATTGCAGACGAGAAGCTGCAGTACCGCATCTACCCGCAGCTGCACCCGAAGAAGTTCGAGGATTCGGGCTTCCAGTTGAAGTGTTGATTGGACCGGAGAAGAGAAGTGCGCGGCGCGTGCGCGACTACCGCGCACTGAATAAACACAACCGAGCGCGGAGAAGCTGCGATAAACCTCATTTCATGCGTTGTGTCGAGATCTTGATCAGGGAAAAGGCGGGGCTTGCAAAACGCACCAAATTTCGTGACATTCTACCTCACTTCCTACGATGAACATGGGAGACAAAGAGGGGGGGGGGGGGGGAATGAGAGTAGAGAAGGGAGTGGGGGGGGGGGGGGGGAGAGGGGGGAGATTGGAAACGAGGGATGAATTTCACTATCCAATTCGGAACGCGAACCAGATTGCATTTTGATATGTTTCGTCTTTACTACGAGTCACTACGAGTCTATACGGCGATCACACAATATGTGCCCTAATGTAGCTCAAAATTGGCCTAGCCAACTCACAGTTCGTGTCATGGCGTTGGTGATAATATTGGAGGGAGCGGAGCAGGGGATCTGGAATGGACTTGGAATTAATTCAGGATAAAATGTAGAACAACTAGGAGGTTTTGACGCATGGATATCTGAGGATAGCCTCGTGTTGATGTGAAGTTTATTCTTGTAATTTGTCTCAATATGGATCTCTCACATGTTGTCCAAAGATTTGAGGGTTCTTGCAATACGATTGATAAAGAAGTGGAATGATATGCACCAATTCTGCACTAATTCCTATTCTGTGATTGATCTCTATCTCTGCCTTCCCTACATCGATTTCCATTCTACCTCTTTCACTTCAATCTGCGAGGCTGTAATCAGGGCAAGAAACCGAAGAAGTTCATCAATATCTCTCACCTGCAGTCCATTGGTCTGCTGTGGCGGCTGCTGTTGATTCGGCTTGAGTGCGTATCCCTTGAAGGCCGAGTAGTTGATTTTCCTCCTGCCGACGTTGCAGTCGCGACGTGGTTGCACGGCTGCAAAGGGGCGGAGCTTAGAGAGAATTCTGCAGTTCGCAGAAAATTATTATCTGCATGATCAAGTAGACCAACGTTTCGATACAGCTCTACTACTGCTATTGCTGCAAATATAGACGGTGCAGCAGCAGCACATTCGAATCACTAGTGAGATGACAAATCGGCACCGACTCTCCTCGATTAGCGTGCTATCTCACCGGTCAGAGAATCGAGAGAGTACGCGAATTGAGGAGAGTCCAGTTCCGATTTGTTATCCCAACGACTCACCCTTTCGTTCCATGCCATTAGCAACGCACTTGGAGTATCGACACGCCCGACAAATTACGCGCATCGCTGAAAATTCGTATTTTTTTCAAAATTTTGAATTTAATCATATCTTATCAACGCACTGAGCAATCGATGGTTGAAAAATACGCGATTTCCAGAATGTACAAAACTCACAAAAGTTGACACGGCAGTTGTTGACATGGGCGCAAGCAAACTTTCGGTCCAACGTCACGGTTCGTCTAAAAATGAATATGACGCCGTTTGCCTTATTTTCGAGCAAGCTCTGGCACAGCTCAAAAAGGTCGATTTTCTTAAACCGTGTGATTTGAGGTTATCGAGGGTGCTGAAGACGATGGGCATATCCATTTTGTTCATAGAAGCTTCATTGGCTCCAGACGGCGATACGTCGAAATCACATTTTTACGTGCTTCTCGGCTGTCGAGAGGGCTAATTTTAGGTGAACAATTTTCCTATAGTAGAATTGCATGGCGAACACGCCTATCTAGTTCATTTTTCATGATTTTCAAAAATAATTTTTAAATTATCAACTTTTCGCAGACTGAAAATAGCGTAATCCAATGTTCACCACGCGATCGGGTGTCATGAGAGGATTCCATTGCTATAATTTCAGCCAATTCTGTCATGGGGACTGCGAGATAATCGACTTAGTGTTTCTACACTGTCAGCGAACAGCCGCCTCCCTTGATCTACCGCTGACAGTGTAGAAACTCTATAAGTCGATTATCTCGCCAGTCACCATGACAGAATTGGCTGAAATTATAGCAATGGAATCCTCTCATGACACCCGATCGCGTGGTGAACATTGGATTACGCTATTTTCAGTCTGCGAAAAGTTGATAATTTAAAAATTATTTTTGAAAATCATGAAAAATGAACTAGATAGGCGTGTTCGCCATGCAATTCTACTATAGGAAAATTGTTCACCTAGAATTAGCCCTCTCGACAGCCGAGAAGCACGTAAAAATGTGATTTCGACGTATCGCCGTCTGGAGCCAATGAAGCTTCTATGAACAAAATGGATATGCCCATCGTCTTCAGCACCCTCGATAACCTCAAATCACACGGTTTCAGAAAATCGACCTTTTTGAGCTGTGCCAGATTCATCTGAAATTGCTCGAAAATAAGGCAAACGGCGTCATATGAAGAAACGTTGCATTATATTGCTCAAGATTCCAGTATTGATCTGGAAATGATTCAAAATGCACAGACAACTTTGCATAAAACTGTTAATAATATTCATTATTCACCGGAAGAATGCAGCGCAGGCACTGCAAGAAGGCGCGTTGAAGTGGAATCCATTAGAGGGAGCATCTGCAAAGGGTTTTTTTTTAAAGTTTATTTTTTTTACTAAAAAAATTTCTACAGTACCCCAGATGGTTACTTTTTTGAAAGAGCGCAACGTCAACAAGCCAGACTTATTGTGGGAGTATCGCGCTGTAAATCATTCTCCCCTCCGCTTTTATATTTCGAATAGGTTTCGCATGTTCTTCTTCGTGAATTTTACATTCTCGTTTCGTTAGAGATGACAGAGATTGTATCAATAACATCAAATTATTGATACAGAGCAATATTCAGTACCGCTTTCTATTAGATGCGTTTCCCGATTTGCGTTTCCCGATTGATCATCTAAGTAGATCACTCACCACAAATCGAGCAAATCTTGATGGGCGTATTATCCTCATAGGTGGCGAACCATGCAGGGGGAGGAGAGGCGGAAGTAGTGGGAGGAATGTACTTGTCTGCAAAACTTGAACTTTTCTCAATCCTTCCAAATCCAACAATTTGATCAACATTATTTGTTTGTTCCGCATTCCACAGGGAAACTATTATACAAGTTCCCTTCGCAAATTTTAATCCAAATTTCCAGTTGCAAAGATAATCTTTTGAAGCGTTTCTGAGTGAACTTTAGTCGTCGCCTCGAGCAACAATGATCACGATAGATTGTATCTTCTTTGCTCTCCCTTGTTCATTATCAGCTGATTTTATGGGATGAATCACATCTATTTTAGATGCAACTCTCTGTTCATCTTGGCTCGCCACAGTTCGCACAGCATGGATACTACACAGTCTACAGGGGCGCCTCTTTCCCTTCAGTGATCATCAAAATCGGCGGGACGGGCGTGCCAAAATAGTCGAGTTCGCTGCCCTTTCCGAGTGGGGTGAGGGGAGACGAGCGGAAGGAAAACATTGGTGGAGAGTCGCGAGAATTCTTGAGAATTCTTCAATTTTTCCCATGATAGGACTGCATGGAATGAGGGGAGATAAGTGGAAATGATACTACACCCAGTAGCCGATCTTGCAGGCCCGACGCACCTAGATTGACATGAAAATACCGTTGATCTTTTTCCAACGTGAGCGAGGAATGTAAACCGTTCAGCTTCAGGTTGCTTCATAGCATTGAAATTTCATGTAAGAATGGAGTGATGTTTTGGCTTCACTACTATGAGCGCAAGAAGGCGTGATAGTGATGCTGATGTTACAAATCTGCAGATTTGTTAGGGGTCAACATATCGAGAAGCGTCATTGCTGGTCGATGAAAGAATAACGAGGTCCACGTGGGTTTAGAACTTTGGAATCGCTAAAAGGCAATTGGGATCTTTGCTTTCAATTGACGATAAGAGATCGACACGTACTGAGGCACATTGGTTTGATTGACTGGTGCTCTCTCGATTTCATACACTCTCTCATTAGTCTGACAGGCGAGAGGGGGTGGAGAAAGAAAAGAAAAGCACAGATCCCTGCTAGAAGCGCACAATTTTGCAGAGGAGAGGAAGGGTTTCGACGACAGAAAATCAGGCGCGATTTAGTGACACGCGTCAAGAGATTTTGATAGCATGTGAGAATATTTCGCCCAAGAGGTCAGAAATCGGCATCTATAGATAATCAGGCAACCTGCCTGCTGAAGGAGCTTCGAACTAGGATTGGCGAATGATTTTCTTGGCATGTTCTTAATAATATAATCATTATCATGGATGAGATCTGCGGGATCAAAAACATAGGAAATTTGCATAACAAAGACTTAGTAAAAACATATTTAAAAATTATTCTAGTTTCTTCAGAGGATTAATTGAGTCTCATTTCCTAGGTTACAAAAAGAATTGCCACCTGCAGGAATCGAACCTGCGACCTTCGCTTTACGAGAGCGACGCTCTGCCCCTAAGCCAAGGTGGCATGGCTTCACACTTTCCAGATTGCACGTAAATTCGAGAGCGATCGTTTAGGGTTTCCTAATCCGATAATCTCTCTCGTATCACTGCATGCTCTCTAAGAGACGAAAGAAGATAGTGTAATATCCTAAACAACATCACTAATTCGAACTGAATTCTCTATTGCACGTAAATATCTCCGAACGTGTAGGATAGCGTGGTCCCCATTTCGGGTGAGGCAAAATAGTTATCGCATCAAAGTGAAAGTGCAAGTCAACCACTCCTTCCTTGTTTTTCGTTGGTGTGATTAGATGTCACGGGTCAGAAAAGGGGATCATGCCATATTTGTGTCACTAAGAGTGCGGGAGGGAGCGAGTGCCGAAAGTAAGCCTTACAACGAGCAATAAAAGCAAATTTCGAAAATTTTCAATTGCAAATCATGATTATCATAGCTCTACGAGCTCTCACTGATTTCAGATTTACAGAACACTAACGAAGAAACTTTTTAAAAATAACCTTTCGCAAATTCTACTTCTTCTCAAACAAAAAACGCGTTTATTCCACTATTCAAATCTTTGGAACTTATCATTTCGTTGGAAGAAAGAGACCATCAATTGCTCACTATTAAGAAACTTATTGCTAAGTGTTTACACGAGTGGAAACATGGTTTACGATATTTAGAATAAAAAGGAAAAGTAAAAGCATAAACTGACCCTCTTCATAATCCGCCGTGTCATAGTAGATCTCGGTCATCATCGATGGTGGAAGGGAAGGGAAAGAGACAAACCGTCGTAGTCTACTCTGACTCCCCCCAGAAAGCCTCACTGAGTGGTTGACTGATAAGGGAAGAGACGAGTAAGGGGGAAGGCGGAAAGAGGGAAGAGAAACGGGGGAGATTCTCTCTCCCTATTATGTCACCATCGAGGATGTTTTCCATCAACCAGGACAACCACACTTCTAATCAGTGTGGGGGGAGGAACGAAGGAACGATTATCGATCACGTGGTGGCTATCGTAGGCTGATCTCCGTGTCTGCCCTCCTCGATTCACACACTATCTCGTCGTCTCTGACCTCTCTGCCGTCTCTTCTCTCTCCTGTCTGTGTCTCCGTAACATTGACGACCCGCCACTCACGTTTATGTTATCACTCAACACGATTGCTCGCTCATTCCGACTCACTCAAAGGTTTCAACGCACGAGGGGCGGAGTAATTGCTCACACCCAAGAATAACTGTCCCCAACTCTGGAATGGTCCTTCTTATAGTACAGAATCTCCATACTCTCTGACTTTCAACCATCATCAACCTAATCGGGACACATTTTAAGACCATCGAGAGCGTATGAAAAATGTGGGGAGAGAGATAGTGGATAGGAATCCCCTCAAAGAACGTCCTGTTTATTCAAGTGAAGGGAGAGTCATTCGTAATATTCCATTCAGCACGTAGGTCGTTTATCAGCGAGCGATACATCAATAATAGGTATTCCTATTACAGTATGGGATAAAATATTCACTGAGGAGAAAAGAGGACGCGTTTTGATTTATGAGACCTAGCGTAATCAGACGATCGAGATAGGATCAGTTGTTGGACCTAATATTCGGAGTATCGTTTTGAATGTAGTGCTTTGATAGGTCCAGTTTGGAGTGGAGGTTATGGCTCCTTATCTCATTCTGGTTCTCCCGATCGACTCTACTGTGTCAGAGTCGTACCTGGAGGAAGAACAAGTTACCATAGGAGATAGCAACATATTATTATTTTAAGAGGAATATTTATTCTGTTCCATAGAGGTTATCATGTGAGGCGTTAAAAAAAAACTGATAAGAGCGAAACGTTGATGTTATGCATGTTCGAAAAAATTTCAAAGATTCAATCTTTATCTATGACGTTCTTTTCTCATTTTGAGTAGTAATTTCACACTACGATTCGGTATATTTTTCATTGCAGAGAGTGTCAAAAATAACAAAACAATTTCGTTGCACAAATTAAAGATCGAATGTACCCGGGATTTTTTCGACAGGAACAACATCGAATTTGTTTTTGTCTGCGTGTCTTGTCCGACACGTTTTCTGTGTTTGTAAAAAAAATGTTCCGGAAAAAAGGCAATCTTTTTCTTTTCATCTTTCTCTTGCTCGGTGTATGACAGAACAGAATGTGTAGACTGAACAGACTAATACCCCCTCCCAAACATTTTCCATGGTCCTCTTCGACCCTCCTTTCTTTGGCATTCCCTTCGTGGCTCTGTGCGCCGCTCTAGATACAGTTACTCACCAGAAAACTAGGGGTTTTATGTTCTTTATCAAGCAAGACGAGCACATTTTGTTTCTCCAGTTAGCCCGAATGAATACGGTAGTAGAGTACGATCGAGTGAGAGACTCGCGTTGGTCTTCAGACAATGTTTGCCAGTCGTCTGTTTCGGTGAAATATTACTGAAGAGTTCGTTGAAGACCCTCTCTTCCATAGATTGCTCAAAAAAGAAAATAACAGTCGGACAATTAGCAGATTTGAAAATCGACCTTAAACAAATGACCCATTGTCTCTGCTCTTCCTCCCTCTCCCTCTCTCACTCCTCATTCCCACCATTCCTCCATGTTCCGAGCGGTTTCTCTCTCTCCTACTCCACTCACAGCGTGTCAGAGAGGCGAAAAAACTTCAGACGGACGGCCACGCATGTGATATATCATTAGTCGAAAAAAAGTTTCTCTCAAAACTTCCTGACTAAATTTTTTTCTGGGATATTTTTGTGTGCTGAGTACGAATTTCGGTACGAGAGTCCATGATATCATTAATGAAAAAAGTTAAAATTTATTATGTCGAAACATAGCCGATTTTAAAAATCTTTTGACCTCTGATTTTCGGTTGCCGCGGGTGAGAAAGTTATCCAAATGCTCTAAAAAGTTGGGAATCGTATATTCCATGGATTTGCAACTACCCTGTCTAGAAAATACATTTGAACAAAAATCGGCCTTGGAACTATGATCATCCAAAATAGGAAGAAAACAATTATTTGAAAAAGTGAAAAATTCGTGCCCTGAGGTCAAATTAAGAGATATCAATATCGAACTTTGTGGGTAATCAGGAATTATTGTAAGGGTCATTTTGAGCCTTTGAACGAGTCTCTAGCACGTCAATTAATGGAAATTATTTTTTTCGGGACCCTATTTTGAGCCTGTTTTCTGCTTCTGTACGACAACGCCCCATGAGTACTATTTTTTAATCGGTAGATGCTGAGGCCTTCTATCATCACAAAAAGAGAGAAGACTTAGAAAAAAATCCCAATGACCTTAAAATCACAAGTGAAGAACATATATATGATTGCATCATCACTATGCAATATTGCGAAATCGTAGCATGACGTCACTATCGGTGGCAATGCATCAATAGGTCTAATGTATCCTGCCAAAACATCAAACCGATTGCTTATCTGGTTCAAAAGTTACAACACTTTGAAATTTTGGACTGTGACTTATGTCCGATACTGTATTTTAGGCTCACAACTCACTCTATTCTGCTCCTCGCGTGACCCTCCCTCGGAAGCTTCATATGGATGTCATTTTCAAAAAAAAGAAACGCTCAATAATGTCCGTTTCAGATGGCAGCGCTTACCTCTAATGTTTCGTCGCTGCAATTTCCGAACCTTCTGAACAGGAACACTCCGTACATGTGTTTCTCGATTTGGATTGGATCGCAAGTCTGCTACGTTCCATCTGAGTGTCGAAGAATAAATCATTTGTTCTTAAAATTCTAGAATTACCTCCAGAAACAGTCCAATTGATCAGCGGGCGATATGCTTGCCATGAATTTCCATCGAAGATAACGATATGAAGCTTGTACATGCCTGCGAAACTATATGGTTAGCTTTCCCATGATGTTTGTGCGATTCGCCAATCATATTCAACTCTTCTTCGGTCGCAGAATCGCTCTTCTGCAGATAAAAGAGAGACCGATAATAATGCATCATTGAACAAGGAGATAGTAAATCCTGTTATTCACCGGTTTGCGAAAGCGCATATTTTGATGTAATGAATAGAGCTCCGAATGAAGCTCTTGCAGAGTCGGTGTATGCGACTGCAAGGGAAAATAGTTGGCACGAGTAATAACTGGTACGGTGATCGGCCGATACAACCATGTTTCAGAAATTCATTCAATAAAGAAGGAATAGAAGTGGGAGCGAAGGGAACACGTGGAGGAGAATAGCCCGTGTAAAAGCGAACTGAAAGAGCCGAGGGGGAGGGACACTCCTTTCCTCTGCTCTCCCTTACACTTTCTCGTTCGATCCTAGATTGGTCTCTGTTTTTAGAGTAGAACGAGAGAGAGAGGAGAAGGAACCCCATCTCTCCCCATATCTCTCTCTCACTAACTATTGGGGTGTCCCAAAAGTATTGATATTTTGTTTTACTTATTTTTTCTTTCGAATCACAGCAACGTATCCCAATCAGTCTATCGTATTTATTGAGTGTGCTGATGCACTATTTTATTCCGTTCTCATAGTGCACAATTATTGCCTACTGATGATGTAAAAGACGCAAAAGCGCGTTTTGGTGCTCAATATTTGAAATTTTGTAGCATAGCGTAGGATGAAGATAGAAACTCCATATTGAAACCAAAGTGGGAAAGGGTCATATACAGTCTATTAAAAGTATAAAACTTGAATTACCTCATGACACAGAAAATATAAAAAATAATTTTTAAATTTTTTTGCATTTTTGAAAATCGATTTTCTGCATTTTCCAATTTCGCAAGCTTCTTAGCGAATCTATATTAATCAAATGGTATTATTTATTAGTTACAATTTATTAGGAATAACTTCAGACTATTGTCGCCCTGAAATTTGCAAATTTTTCGAAAAATGTGTGAGAAATGGCGAATTTTAAGCTATGCATGTAGGGTAATGAAATGGTTAACTTTTAGATTATTGTCAACTCCGAACTCATAAAAAGTGATAACTTGATTTTTACCTCTACATTAAAGAAAATTGGAGAGGATTTTATTTTAGTGGTGTCCGGTCTGAATGACGTAAATTTTCAAAAAAGTAATATTTACAATTTCTCAAACGTCGAAATTGAAGGGCAGTAGTTACTCAATCCAGCGCATTTTAGAATAAGATATGTTTCGACCAAAGAGAATAAATTGAGAAATATCAATACTTTTAGGACACCCCAATAGATCGGAACTATAAATGAAAATCCTTATATAGTTTACTTCAATGATGTTTCAGCAAAAAAATCGCAATAGGAATGGCCGCGAATGTGATCATTAGACGTATTAGTGATATATTCAGCCATCCATTCAGAAACCTGGTCTCAAAATGAAGGTGAGGGTGTGTGAGAAAAGCAAGTGCTCGCAGAAAGGGACGAGACAGTTGTTCACCTCCTCTGACCGCTCGTTTATTTGACCACCTTTCTCTTTCTCCGATGCATCGTCCGATGCTAGAGCTATGGGAATGGAGGAAGGAGAGAAGGTCGAAGAGGGACAATGTTCATTCTATCGCCAAATTATCATGAAAACGCATTTAGTGAACAGATGGTGAGTGCTGAAGATCCTAACGTAACTGTATTGAACTTGTATCACTGTGTTTAGAAATAAATAAAGAAAGGAACATTAATCAAAATACGAGATTATAAGAAGAAGAGTACGTTGATAAAAAACTAAGGTCTGATGTGGATATGGTAAAATGGTACATATTTTATATTACAATGTAATATTACACTCGACATCTGACAAAAAGAGTGTCCATCCCTTCCATCTTAGAATAAGGGACGAATTGCCATAGTGATTCCACTTTCCTCATTTCCTAATCCATCAAGATCCTTCTGAGTCTGGACACTTACAGTACCGGTCAAAAGTCTGGCCCCAAAATTCAAATCGCTGTAACTGTTTTTGGAATTGAGATAGCGATCCACGAATCGAAGCATTCGATAGCAAAACCATGCAAGAATAACGTGATGCTGCTGAATTCGACACTGCTCTACATCTCAGTTTTCAGCACTCTTATTGCGTAGTCATATTACCAAAATGAGATCATAGCTCACCAACATTTTTTGCTAGCCTCTCAAACGTACTGTGTAGAGAGTACTAGTATAAGTGTACACAGAGAAAATTACAAACCGTTGTGCAGATTTAGATTGAACCCTCCAGATGGATTTCCCAACAACTCCAAAATTCACAGAAATTGTCATCATTTTTGTTCTAGTAGAGCTAGAGCTCCCAAATTTTGTAGAATATGTCAGTACATGCTAAGACATAACTGGCTGTAATTTGGGCCCGATTGGACACTTGTGGCGAAAAATCATCTTTTGATAAAATTCAATTTTGAGTCCTTTTATACTCCCCAGCTACTGTCGGTAAAAATCAACCAATTTAATATTTCTGATCCTAGTGCAGCAGGGAACATCATCTCAAAATTTCATGCTGAATGAACGCCTTTGAGGAAAGTTATAGATCGAGAACTCGGATAGAAATCCTTGTAAGAAAACCTTGCTTCAAAAACGAAATTTCGTAGAATGTTTACTGCAGTGTTCTAATTGTAAGCAGGAATGCGTCACCACTTTCTGACAACCCCTGAAAAATTTGAGAGCACTTGTATCACAAAAAGAATTATGACGCCGTTTTTGATACCTTCGATATCAAAGTAAGGTTTTCTTACAAGAATTTCTACCCGAGTTCTCGAGCTATAACTTTCCTCAAAGGTGTTCATTCAACATGAAATTTTGAGATGATGTTCCCTGCTGAACTAGGATCAGAAATATTAAATTGGTTGATTTTTACCGACAGTGGCTGGGAGTATCAAGGGACTCAAAATTGAATTTTATCAAAAATGATTTTTCGCCGCAAGTGTCCAATCGGGTCCAAACTTTAGCCAGTTATGTCTTAGCATGTACTGACATATTCTTCAAGATTTGGGAGCTCTAGCTCTACTCGAACAACAATTATGACTATTTATCTGAATTTTGGAGTTAACGGTTTGTAATTTTCTCTGTGTGCACCTATACTAGTACTTTCTACACAGTACGTTTGAGAGGCTAGCAAAAAATGTTGGTGAGCTATGATCTCATTTTGCTAATATGACTACGCAATAAGAGTGCTGAAAACTGAGATGTAGAGCAGTGTCGAATTCAGCAGCATCACGTTATTCTTGCATGTTTTTGCTATCGAATGCTTCAATTCGTGGATCGCTATCTCAATTCCAAAAAAAGTTACAGCAATTTGAATTTTGGGGCCAGACTTTTGACCGGTACTGTACTCCAGCGACAGAGATAATTCGAGCTCCTGCTCTTAAGTCCATGAAGAAAGACAGGAGAGCCCGCTTTAATGTGAACGATCTCATTGTTTAAAAAATCTTTATGTCAAAAGGGAAATTTTTTTCAGGAAGAAGTTTCTCAAATTCACAATGACTTCCTTATGAGAGGAATCGCCAGATTTTCGAGAGCCCTGCGGCGGTAGGAATTTGTACCTCCGATCTTGTTCAAAAGTGAAACTTAAGTACTTTCGATGATGCTCTTTCAAACCGCGTTTGCGGATTTTTGATTTTGGGTCTCATGTCCGAGTATTGGTAGGTCAAAGTAAGTGACCTATGAAATTTTAGGTGAAATTCGTCACACGAAAAAGACCATAACTCGCTTCGAAATTATGCTAAAGACATTTTCCAAAAAGCGTTCGAATAAGGAGGCAAAGAGACACATTTCATATGTTGAGGATGTCATTCCTAGTAAGTGCGCTGGAGCGCAGCCGTCAGTTTTTGGAAAAAGTGGTGTAACTTTCCAAATAGTGAATTCCGCAAGAAGCGCCGAAAAGTTATTGAAGAAAATCCTTTCACATACCTACAATCCAAAAATCAGAGGAATCGGAGAATTGAAAAAAATGCGCGCGGCCTTTTGTCCAAAAAACCTGCGATTTTTACAATTTTTGACGTTTTTCAAGCATATCTTTTTTCGTTCATGTTTTCATGCGCTCTCAAATCGAAATTCGGAATCAGCGCGCCAAAATACACCAGAAACTCCTATAAATTTATTTTTTCGAGATACAAATGTTTTCGACTTTGACCACTTTTTCACTATGTGGTCCCCCCTTAGGTCCGATTTTGGTCGAACATTTTTTGTCTCAGAATCATGTCGCTATAGGAATTTTTGAGCGTAGAAATCGAATTTGCTAACTAGAGCTCATGAAACCTCGAAATAAAACAGTTATAACCAAAATCCAGAACAAATTTTTTTGAGGATTTTCTTTCTAGCATAACTTTTTTATTTCGAAGTTTCATGAGCTCCAGTTAGCAAATTCGTTTTCTACGCTCAGAAATAAGCCAGAAAATGCTATATGGACATGATTCTGAGACGAAAAATGTTCGGTCAAAATCGGACCAACATGGTGAAAAAGTAGTCAGAGTCGAAAAAAATTTTATCTCCAAAATATATTACTATAGGAAATTTTGGTGTATTTTTGCACGCTGATACCGAATTTCGATATGAGAGCGCATGAAAACATGAACGAAAAAATATATGCTTGAAAAACGTCAAAAATTTGTAAATCGCAGGTTTTTCGGACAAAGGCCGCGCGCATTTTTTTTCCATTCTCCGATTCCTCTGATTTTTGAATTGAAAGGTAGGTAGAATTGATAAGTAGATGAAAGGATGTTCTTCAATCACTTTTCTTGCGGAATTCACTATTTGGAAAGTTACACCACTTTTTCAAAAAACAGACCACTCCGCTCCAGCGCACTTACTAGGAATGACATCATCAACATATTAAATGTTTCTCTATGCCTCCTTATTCGAACGCTTTTTGGAAAATGTCTCGAGCATAATTTCGAAGCGAGTTATGGTCTTTTTCGTGAGACGAATTTAAACTAAAATTTCGTAGGTAACCTACTTTGACCAACCAATACTCGGAGATGAGACCCAGAATCGAAAATCCGCAAACGCAGTTTGAAAGAGCATCATCGAAAGTACTTAAGTTTCACTTTTGAACAAGATCGGAGATACAAATTCCTACCGCCGCGGTATGGTCATTTCTCTCGAATCTTTCGCGATTCCTCTCTTATTCATTACTTTTCCGATTAGATCAATTGGCTGTTCTTTGTGCGAGGGATCAAGTGTGTGATTCACAATTTGTGACTAGACTGGGATATTCCCCGGTCACAAAGTGTGATTTAGTCCGAACTATGAACTGTGTGTCACTAGACTTTCCTTCTGTCTCATTGCTCACTACACTTACATCGCCGCCTCTCTCAATTCCACATGATCTCTCGTCTCTCTGACGACTGATGTTCTCCATGTGGTGACTCGTTAATCGCCTAAGACTGTGCTCCTCCCTTCTTATCGCATGGAGGGGCTAAACATAAATATGACAATATCAATAATATTATTCACCTGACTGACCTCTTGCGAAACTGATAAACTAATCATCCGCTCATTTGGGGTATAAAGGAAGAGCGAGCAGGGCTCTGGTATCAGTCTTTCCTGTCTTCTCTTGTTTTCTTGCCTGTTCTAATCTATTCAATTCTCAGATATGATTACGCTCTTCATTCTCGCTATCAGCGCACTAAGCGCTATCTATGCGTGAGTTTTCCCTCTATTCTTCATAGTGATTATGTTATGCTATCATATGTTATGTTATCATGATATTTAAATTATAATTTAGTATAATTAGTATATTACAGTTTCTACCATCGCTCCTCGACTTACTGGCAACGACGGGGTGTTGTCGCTGTACCTCCCAGATCAATGGTTAGCTCATATTCACTTCGAATTCTAGAAATAAAGATAACACGAATCTATTGGAAAATTATGGTATTCGCTTGCAATGTTTGTAAGAAATGCTCATAAGTGTATCTCGAATTCATTGGTCAGCATGCGATTATTTTTCAGATTTTCGGAAGCATGAAGGACCTGACACAGAAGGACTATCCTCGCCCACTCAAGTACAGGGACTGGGGAAAGGTAGGTCACACCTTTCTTTTTCTATTCGTTGCTTTTCTATTTAATAATTCGCATAATAATCCATGCAGGTCAAAGATAAACGTGTGCAAGTTCTTTGAGTTCATTCTGCTCATTGTTTGTTAGAGGAACAAAAAATGCGGCGAAAGTTTTTGTTTATGCTGCGTTGTTTTTCAGAAATACGGTAAGACGTACGGTATCAAAGAGGGTGTGCACAATACTCTCGTCACTTCCGATCTCGAAATGATTCACGAAATATTCGTGAAGCAGTTTGACTACTTCCACTCGAGAAAAGTGAGCATTTATCAATAAATCACATCCAATCAATTAGTATCCGCACTCATCTATCATATTCAGCGTGCAGTTCTCGGTCCGGACCTCGAGAAGGATGCGCGAGTGACTCTCTTCCAATCGAGAGGAGCAAGATGGAAGAGATTGAGGTGAGAATTATGAAGTTGAATCAAGATGAAGTAGTGGAAATCACCATTCGATCGCCTACTTTTAATATTAGAAAAGTAAAGATGATTTTCCATTTTAATGAGCGATACTCATCGTGTATTCTATTAATCATTTTTAATAGTACGCTGAATGAACAAATTTCAGAACTATCTCTTCTCGCTCTTTCTCTGTCTCTTGCCTCAAGAAAATTCATCCTATCGTCGAAGATTCTGTCCTCAATATGGTCAGAATAATGGAGGAGAGACACGCGGGAGGAGGAGTATTCAACATTCATCAGTGAGTTCGTTTTATTCTGAAGGACTTGATATATCGTAAACTAACCTCAGTTTGCATTCCGAGTAAATAATAATAATAATCGCATTTCATCTTTAACGACAATTAAAAAAACAGTAAGTATCAGATCTTTTTTTCAGATTCTACTGTGAGTTCACGATGGACACGATTAGTCGTCTCGTGATGGGACAGAAAGAATCGCTTATCTTCAACAATCCACGAGTCGCAGTGGTACAATCGGTTAGTATCCCTTAGTGATCTTCTCTCAGTCGATGTTTTCGCTCTTTTTACCTAGCGGAATACGCTACTGAAAATAAGTTACAAGAGAGCGATTTTCCAGTTGTTCCTTCGCGATTTTGACATTCCGGTGGTTCATCTCAATCTCGCTATACCGCCGCTCAATCCGATCACCAGATGGAGCATGAAGACGGTACCATATCAATTTAATTATTTTAAAATTATTTATTTATGTATTTTCAGTTTGCCACAAAAATGTCCGAGGATGACAAGAAACTCAATGCCGAAATGGCAGAGGCTGTCTATGAGAGGATCAAGCAGCGGGTTTGTCTATTTATTTCTCCTCTTATTTCACCCTGAATTTGATAATCCCAGTCCAAATACATTATTTTATCGTTGTTCTTTCCAGGAGTCAGACCAGTCAGAGGACTCAACGGAAACAGACGATTTCATCGATCTCTTCCTCGATTTCGCAGCGGAGAAAGCAGAAGAGGAAAAAAAGGAGTTTAGACTAAACGAGGCACCGGTGAGAGCCATTTTTGACATTTGAAAAATATGACTATCGACAATACAGTTATGTATTTGATATTTAGTTTATCCTGACGTAATATCATTGATCTTTGATCTTTGATCTTTCCAAGGTCTCAAAAAATCTCACTGTCGATGAAGTTGTGGCTCAAGCTCGCGTCTTTTTGCTGGCTGGTAAGTAACTTTTAAATATATATATTTTTGAGAAACCGATTTTCTATTTTAAGATGTACTTGTGATATCAAACAATAAAGTGCACAGGTTTTGACACCACCGCCAATGCTCTCGGGTACACTTCATGGATGCTCTCGTGTCATCCGGAAGTCCTTCAACGTTGTCAGGAGGAAATTGATGAGAACTGCTGTGAAGAGGTGAGCCTAGTTTTTTTCTTCTTGAATTATCTGGGTTCGCACGTAGCGGATTTTGAGGAATGGAGCTTATCTTCGACTTTTCAGTCCATCTCCTACGAGGATCTCTCCAATCTGACCTACATCGAGGCAGTTTGCAAGGAAACGTTGAGATTCTACCCGCTGGGCGCTTTGTGAGCTTTTAATGAATCTAAAAACGTAATTCATACTAATTCAATTAGATTTACTAATCTGTAAACTTTTTTTTCTGACATGCGGGCCTTTTTGGATTTTGAAACCGAACAATTTTTCAGTGCAAATTCTCGTCAATGCATGAAGGAGACGGAAGTGTGCGGATTGATCATAGAGAAAGGAAACAATATTCAGGTATTATTAGAAGAGAAAATAAATATCAAAGAACTCATAGATACGGAGTTCTCTCGTGAAGGGCAATCATGCGCCGAGTTGATCGATGATTTTCAGGTTGACACTTACGGTCTTCATTTCGATCCTTCCATTTGGGGAGAAGATGTGGACGAATTCAAGCCAGAACGGTATACCAGCAGTCTCATATTGTTACATTGAAAAGCAAATGATTTTTGAAAAAATATATGCATTTTTGTAGAGGACTCTTGAAAAATATGAATGTAGTATAAATTTCTAGCTGGCTCGACTCTGATCGCCGTGTTCCCCCGCACGCATACATTCCCTTCGGCGTCGGACCAAGAATCTGCATCGGAATGAGGTACGGTTACAAAACCTTTTGAGGCAATTTTATCTATAATGTGCAGTAATTTGACCATCGATATTTATTTACTGTTACCGATAAAGGGAGTGGAACAATCAATATTTACAGGCTTGCAATGATGGAGGAAAAGCTCGCGCTCGCTCACATTCTCCGCAAGTTCAACATTGTCAAGGAGACTACGGTACGTGCAAGTGTACAGTATCCAGATTGCCAGTTATTGATTTTCAGGCAACTAAGTTGGACCTACAGGGCAGTCTTACCGTAACCCCCGTCGAAGTTCCTGTCAAGATCGTTGCTAGAAAGTGAATATAGATTGATTAATGCGCTTGGTCATTCCATTGATTCTCCTTTTTACTGTGTCGATACTCAGGAAATTGTACGGATTTCAAATTCTGGTGAGAATTGCTCAAGTTGCTCTTGTCATTCAAATATGATGTAAATCAGTTAATATATGTATGTACGAGTTAATAAACATATCTATTTAAATTGCTAAAATAGTCGAGATAATTATCAAAAATTAGCTACGGTACTTAGCCAACGTTGGATGAAACAAATTTTTTCGAACGGTTTTCTGCTCGGCTTGATTCTTCCGGTCAGTTATCTTTGCGCTATATTTCTCACGAGAGGATCATTTGATTTTGTAGTTATGATGCACTCTCTTTTAAAAAATATATATGAGCGAACAATTGGTGGTGAGGTACTGAATGGGTTGCACGCAGTGGCTCGAACCGCGACGCGTCTCTCAAGCGCGCATTAACCAGCGTGTAGTCAACATTTGAAAAGAAAGATTCTCACTACATATACTCGCCCTGTAATTGCTTTCGCTATTTCTTCCATTCAGATCCGTTTATCTGCCGCAAGTTCAGCATGGAGTTCATATTCGAAAACCAAGTGAGTTTTCAATCGTCGTTATTTTCTTCAAATTGCTCTCACATTCATGTGACGATACATTGCAGTTCGGAATGGGAGAAGCAGATCTTGATCAGATGATTTCCGAGTTCGGATCGTGTAGCGTCGAGCAGAGCAATGGGGGCATGTGTATGACAGGTGCGATAGGAGGAGAGGGGAGTGTTTACTGTGATTCTGTCTTTACACTTTCTAACACTTTCAAAACAAGATCAGCATGATGTGAGTTGCATCCAACACATCTGTCCTATATGGATGGGAATGCCTTCTTCTTTTCATCTTGGTCTTTACGAAACATGAGAAAACTAATATCCGAAATGGCCTTCACACTTTCTAGTCGGATCCCCTGGCAGTTCTCGCTCCGCTGCCCTCCTCCAGTGTCTTCATGCCCTCGAGCACTCATGTTACTGCACGGAGGGACAATGTCTGCTCATTCTCAATTGCGCAAAGATGAAGAGGGTAATCGCCCACACAAAACTATGCAAGATGGTGAGTTTATTAGTCGGATAACTTTTTTTGATATGAGAGAAGAGTTCTAATGAAGATTCAGAGTCTCTCAAGATATCAAGTGGGCAATGCTTCAAAGCAATCATCTTAATTGGCAATTGACTCATTGCAGCGAGAATCAGGTCTATGCCATGTTTGTAAACAACTGATCAGTTTATGCTGCTACCATGCCAAGAACTGCCAGAAAAGTGAATGCGAGGTGTGTGGAAACAATCGATTGGTAGATCAAAAGCTTGTTTATTTGACGATAATTCAGGTGCCGTACTGTCATGATATTCGCCAGCAATTTTTAGATCGTCGGATGGCTGCAGCTGCTGCAGGCAACGGATGATTTCATTATTTCCTCCCCTCATCAGATTTTTCAAAAAAATAATAATCCAAGCCGCCTTTGATCTCGCTCACATATTATCATCGCTGCCTATTGGGTTGCACATTTCAACTTGTTCTCACGGGTGTCTTTTATAATTGTATAAACATTTTTACCATAATAATCTATAGTTACGAGAAATGAGTTGAAAACATAAGATATTTGGGCTGACCTACCCGATTTTAGTCGTGATCTCCAGGAAGACACAATGATCAGCACCCTCGTAATGTGATGGGATTGTTTTCGTAAATGCACAGCGGCAGAGGAAATTTGAATAAGCGCACCAAATGCTTTCTGGATGGTGGGAAAAACAAAAACATCATTCTGCATTGATCGAAAATCATTCACTTCTTCCGCTATCGATTAGTTTTTAAAATAAATTTTCTTCATGCCAAAATTCACATTTTGCCTATTCACTCATTCCTATCTCATTCGATCAATTTGATGATATATTATTCGATTCGGATTAGTCTATTCCGTTAATCTTCAAGATCAATGCCGATTTCACTCCGTGTCACTCTCATTGTACTCATCTTCTCCGCTCTGGCAGAAAGTCACCCGATCTGTGATATTCTCTACAAGTACAGCCTCAAAGGTAACGTCAACTTCTACAACGATCAACATTGCGCCAGATGTGTATCAAACCTATCGAAGCAAGAGCTATAAAAACTTGAAAATTCACACTGAACAAAGAGAATAAATGCTGTTCAATCGATGTGTATTGATTTCAACTGATGTTTTGATAGTTGAATCCGTTGCAGGGAGGGTGATATTCAGTGTTGATGAAGAGACTGGCAACGTTCAGGCTTCCACTGCGCCAGGAGCTCGCGTGTGGCCTGCGATATTGCAAGTTTTGGTAAGACAAAGAAACAATTGACGTTGAGTCTGTTTTCTGGGGGATATCTCGCTAGTGATGGGCTGGACCACACACAAATGCCGTGACGTTGCGAATAATTTACCCAAATGACTCATGGGAGAATTGTTTCGAGTGGATGTGTCTTGAAAATTACGCTGACATTTATTTCATTCATTTCTTTACAGAATGACGAACTCTCAAATCTGGCCATCACGGAAATCCCGGCCTGCTATTGAGAAGCTGGAATTCTCGCAAGGTTCACTGGAAGGCTCATTATTGATTCCTTTTCACCATACATCTCGGACTACGATAACTTGTTTTTTTCTCTCTTTCAAGCTGATTGGGAAAAGTCTAATTTAAATGTTTTCTTTTAATTCGAGAAATTTGAATAAAGCTATTACTTTGGACAATTTTTCGCAATTTACTAGATGAAGAAACATTTTAAAGATCTAATTAATTGTGAGAAATATAGCCGAGTTGCTGAGAATTCATAAATAACAACGGGATAGTTCATTGGAAGGTAACGTCCGATCTGATTGAGATCGAGGTACTAACCACTTACTACCAGCAGGTGTCCATTCCCTGTGGCAGCGTGGCCATAAAGATAATGGAAACATCCGTCCGGACTATCAATTGATCGGATGCTTCCGTATTGTTCTGTATAAAAACCCTCGCCTTTCTCTAAAGTTATCGGTTCGTTTTTTTCTCTTCTTGATTTTTCTGCAAACCGATATTTGTTAAAATGTTATTTCAAATATTTCTTTTGAATCATTCAGACTAGCCATGCATTACACTTCTCAGCCTGCTCGCATTCTCGTTCATCCCTGCTCTAGAGTGCCCATTCACATCTACTCTGCGCCCTCTGTTCCTACCCACTATCCTCCCGCTGCTTTCGGATACCCATCAATGGCCCCACTCGTGCAACGCGGAGCATACGTCCCGTACCAAGCTCCATCTCGCATTTCCACTGCGCCTGTTGAAATACGTAAGTGTTCACTTATTGATGAGAACAGAAAGCATCGCAAAAGTTTAGCCATTCCCGGAACGAAAAATAATTTTTCTTTCGATAATTTTCTCGTTCCACGAGAAGCAAATATTTTTGGATTTCTATGCACCATTTTGCTTCAGTTTCTGTTCTCACAGTAATGTCTGAGTTACTAATTTTAATTTTAATTGTGTTTCACAGTAGTTGGTCGATCGATCATATTTCCTTATTTCAGATCGCCATGTCTTTTGCGGGTATCGCCCCTTCTATCATTCACCCGATCTCGGGTTTTACGACCAGTTTCCCTCTACTTCCAACGGTTCTCCCAACTACGGAAACCATACTCCGTCTGGCCACTACGAACAAGATTGCGATGGTAAGTCAGTCTAATATTTGATTGGAATTAATGTAATTATAATTTTTTGACATTCTAAAACAATCCTCGTTCAGAGTATTGAGCCCTCTAATCTCGATCAAAAGTTCAGCGAATATGACCTCCCTTCTCAGGATTACGGTGAGAATTTCACAATAAAATCATTCGTTTGCTTATTTTTCCGTGTAAGTAACACACCACTAAGTGTTTTTTTTCCGTTGTGAACTAGAGAGGAACATGAACGATTTATTTGCAGGATATTTTTCCGACGCAGAAAGTGAGCTGGAGAGAAAAAGAGTTCCGAAGTTGTTCAAGGGAGACACGTACTGTGATCTGACTGAGATGCGAAGAAAGAATGGAGGCCAAATGGTGAGAGGGGATCAAACATATCAGGGTGATGCATAAGTTTTGGACTTTTTTTCTTCAAGTGTTTACAAATTCTTTATAAAAGGGAATTATCAAGTGAATATAGGGGTGTTTTGAAGCGCATCTAATGTGCTTTCGATCGCGCACTTTGATATTCTGACGGCACTCTGGACATGGACATTATGAGTCTTCAAATGCGGTCGATTCATCAAGGTCAGGATCGGGTTTCCAACATTACCCTTGCCTATGGGGTTAAGCTAATGGATCAATTTCAGTACTCATTTTGAAGATTGACCCTTTTGGCACAACTCACAGTAAGATTAGAGTACAATTCTCGACGACATCTATCTGGCACAAATTCTTTCAGACCACTATCCAGCGATTTTTTGATTATTTTATGGTTTTCAGATTTTCAATTTATTTGACCTGTGGCCAACACTGAGTCAATTCTTTTCTATGATATTGTGGACGTAACATGTGAAAATACAACGCCCCACACTAGACCCTTGCCACTCTTTATATACACAATTGAGATCAATTGTTGAAAGCATCAATACTATGAAATTCACATCGGTTTTCGAGTCGTCACTACTCAAATATGTATCGTGGACCCCAGATCTCAAGCGAATTCGAAAGACAATGATACTAGGTACCCATTTATGTATGATAGATACCCCGCGAAAATTTTCCCGATGAGAGCGGGAGGTTTCGTTAAGTTTTTAAAATTTGAGTATTTTTGTGATGTCGACTTATAAAATATCTCAAGTACCCATGCTAAAGGAAACCATCTGAGTCGATGATTAATAACTCAAAGTCCATCCCTAAATTATGTATTGGTAAGATGGCTCCATGATCTCACTCGGCTGAATGCCAGTCTATCAAATTCACCAATGAAAAAAGTCCAAAACTTATGCATCAGCCTAGTATAATGCTATTTTAGTCGCCTTTATTGAAGTTATTTCTTCATATGGATATATCCGCCTGGCAAATATTGATTATTGAAATTTTACTCAATTCATGACTCTTTTTTCAGACATACGACGAATTCAAGCAGCAAATGCAAGAGATTCACGAGTTGAAAGGGCCTGTTTCAGAGCTGATCAAGCTTCACAAACGGTAATGCATCATAATTTTTAAAACAATTATAAATAATTTGGGCCGCTGTAATAACGACTTTAAAATACGAAACCTGAAATATAAAGGAATTTTATGTTCAGATTCAACAACTTGCTCGATGAGAACGTGATCGATCTTCACTTCCTTCCGCATAAAGAGGCTCGCACTATGCTTGGAAGAAGACTTATGGAGATCAGGGAAGGCAAGCGACCCGCGAACAGACTCTATGTAGTTACTGGTGAGTGTTTGACAAAAACATATTTTGCGCTAGTTTACAATAGCGGAGAAACGTTACTATTGACTCCCAATCAAACAACTGTAACTGAATGAGATTATTTTCAGGGCAGGGAAACGGTAGTCACGACGGAGTTTCGTCGAACAAGGAATTCATAATGTACAATCCTGGCTATTTCGGCGGATATAAGTAAGTTCCGAATCTTATTCATTTAACCGATATTGACAAAAAATATGTCATAAAATGCAATGAATATTTTTCAGGTGTGTGGTCGACGACAATATGTAATATTCCATTGAATCTACTGAATCTATGTGTCATATGTTCATTTAAATTGTGTATCCTTGCTTATAACAATAAATATGTGAGCAAAAATCAAGTCCAGTACAACAATACAGCGCATACGAGCCTGTGGCACGATATTATCACGTTTATTTTCGAACTCGTTCACTTCACAAAGCAGGAGGGCCTCGGCTGGGTGAGAGATCAGGGTCGGTTTTGCGACAAGAACAGGTGAATCGTATTCTAAAAATGTGCCTACAGTAGGCAGAATGCGATGACATTTTTCCTCCCCATCTCACATGGGGAGGGATTATAAGACGTACGCCGCCCCTCAAAGCACCTCTTTTATTCAGTCTGACACGCTGTGTTTCTGTCTGACAACACCCCCGGGCATCCTCTGTATTTATCGATCGCTCTATTCATTCGCTATTGGTCGATACCACCGACTTCTGAGCATAGAAGATACCTGATGCGCTCTCGGTTTGCACCGTGTCGACAACTGATAAGATGCCCTTATGCCAAATGGAAGTTTGTCACTAGAGTTTCTCATGACCCTAGCAAATATATGCATATTTCCCACTATTTTTCTAATCATTAATGAGAAATATAACCAAATCGGAGTGTCAAAGACAGCTGATCTGTGTTACAATGCAAAACTCAAGGCATACAATCTATGAAGACTTTATCTTTTGAATCACTCGTTGGCGTGTGATTTATAGTCACTTATCGATCAATTGAAGTTTGGGGCAGGGGATTACGGTAGTGGCCATGTGATATATAGTCACTTATCGATCAATGGAATTTTGGGGGAATGGTACTGGGGCGGGGAGGGGACCGGAGCAACCGACCGGTCCGCTAGCAACTAGAATGCTGCGTTTTCTGTGTTTCCGCGTAGCTGTTTTGCGTCTGTACGGTATGCTTGGCGGAAGCGGGGTTGCTCTTCGCATCCTTTGCCTCTTTGGCCTCTTTGGTCTCCTTGGGCTCCTGAATGAAAAAGATCAAGATCAAAGAAGGTCAAACTAGCTACAAACAAAGACAGTAGAGACAGTTTCATAAGTTCTAGAATAAAAAAGTATTGGATTGTGAAATTATGTGTCTGATCTATGATCTCTGACTACTGATCTCTGATCTATGATCTTTGAATTCTAATAAACACACCTTATTCGACGCCGTGACCTCTTTCGGCGTCTTCGGCTCCTTCTCCTTTATACTCTTCATACTCTTCACCTTCTTCTTCCTATTTCGGCTGTCCTTCGAGCTGAGCGAGACCTTGCCTGAAAGATCAACGATCAAACTACAAACTACACAGATTAAACTACAAGTTGCCGGATTTCCCTGTCTCATTAACACCTAGGGGTTACGCAATCGCTGCACACTGAACTATGATCAAACTCATTAATCAGTGTTCTTGATCTTTGATCTCTTCCCTTTCTTCCGATCTCACCTGGAGCTGCCTTTTCCATCTTGATCTCTCCGCCCTCCTCGACACTCGGCAGCGTGTGGTCGCCGTCAGCTGGAAGATCAAAGATCAACGATCAAATTACAAACTCTAGGGAGATCAAAGAACAGGGTACACACGAGACACACGAGACTATAGAGATCAAAGATCACGCAACAAACCTTGTTCCATGGAGGCAGCGCCGGTGTCCGTGTTGTGAACGGCGCCGTGTAGTGAGATGCGCCCCGACTTGTTCTCCTGGAATGGTTAGAATCTTTGATCTTTGATCTTTGGTGTTTGATCTTTGATCTCTCCCTCTCTCCTCACCGTTGTCGTACCGGCCTGGGTGTCGTCGCCGAGCTGCAGTCCGCCTCTGCCAGTCGAGTCCATGGCCGTCCCTTCAAAGATCAGAGATCAAAGGTCAAAGATCAGTCGTGCGTGAGCGCTAGGCTGTCCCTGTGAGCATAACTCTCAGAGATCAAAGACCAAAGACCAAAGCTACCGTACTCAGTAACTCGTCGCCCGATTTGGAGCCGCGAGTCGCCGCGCTCTTGATGGACACGTTCGAACGCGCGGTGCCGGCGTTCTAGAAGGGAAACTGTAGGATTACGGTAGTTTGCAACTACGGTAGGCTACTGTAGATCGGAGGTATGTTAGCGAGCGCTTACGGTAGTACGAGAGATGCGCTACTCTATCCATGCTGTGCACTCTCGCATAGCTCTTACCGGCGAGATAGCGTGCAGAATGGAGAGTGTCAATCCGCACCCCGTGACCTACCGACTTGCGCTTCTTCTTCGCTCCTCCGCAGAGCGCCTGCAGCAGACCGAGTGGGACGAGTAGCATGATTACTGTAAGAAGGTTACGGTATCGATCGATTGCGTCATGGTACGGTATCCAATGCTCGGAGAACGGTATCCATTGCGTGTGGTTACGATATGGTTTGAGTGTGGGTACGGTATTGTGGGGGTGCGATGTCAATTGATCTCGTGAATACGGTAGGTCAGCGGGACGCGAAACTCACGTTGATAGAGCAGCAGCGGGGGCATTCGACCGAGCGCGACGGAGGAGAGGGAAGGTAATGAGAGGAGGAGGGAAGGAGGAGAGAAGAGAGAGGGGATAGAGAAAGGGAGAGAATGGGAGAGGGCGTATGCAAAGCGAGTGTGCGCGTGCAAAGTTGAAGATTAGGCGAAAATAGATAATTTATGATTGCAGATTAGTCAAAGTAGTTTCCAATGACTCGAACGTCAATTATCTCATGTGACAAGGGGAGCTGAGACAAGATAAACTTCCGGTTCATCACAGATGAATCTTTTGAGTTTAAAAAAATCAGTTATATTTATCGTCTACGACTTAGGCGACTTCTTTGCTCATGTGACAAGAGGCACCTATCTGAAAAATGAGAGCTTTCTCCACTATAACCGTTCAAGGAAAAACAGAATCCTTTGTAAATTATGCTCTAGAGTCAATTTTTGACGTAGAGTTCGCAAATCGACTTTGGGAAGACGTATCTCAAAAACAGAATTCCCAGTAGCACACTTATCGTGCCAGGTGGGAAAAAATATCTCCAGAACCGCGCTTCGGAGACCACAAACCCATAGTATTTTTCTGTCGTTGAGGAAGAGATTCTTTATCATTTCTATATCTATCAAAACTACAATCGCTGGCATAACAAAAATATTTATGAAAATGAAGAAGTGTCCTATGGGATAAAGCGACGATAGTTAAATGGAAGGCACGCGATTCGGAGTCACGAATGAAGACTCTACAGTTTGAAGAACACTGCGTTGATAATTTGGAGTACCTGTATTATACATTACATTATTTTATGTTTTAGAAAATAATTGTCCTGATGACAGTGTTCAAGGCTAGGTCGATTATTTGAGTGAAAGGTCCAAGCTCTAGAGTTTTTAGTGCCTGGAAATAACATTGAAAATTAACGGGAAATTTTTCAGAATGTTTGTTTAACAACGTGTCGTTACTATGTATATTTATGATGTTGCAACACAATAAAAAAAAACTACTGTCAATACAGATATTACATGAATTGCTTATGTCAGTCGTTTGTCAATTCTCAAAAAAAAGCGTACCTGTCGCTTGAGCTGCTCAACGTGCTCCACTACCGTATCTGAAAAAAAGTAATCATTATGATAATAAACGGGTCTATTTTATCTTACATCCGTAACCGATCGCGTTCAACGTTGCCTTGGAAACGATAAATACAACCAACCCCTAAACCCCTCGATTTGGGCAAGGGCATGCAATTTTGTCGCTTGCATCGCCTCTTCGATTGATTTATCGTCTTTAGACGATTCGATTACGACTGAAATGGGGAAAGAAATTGTAGATCCGCGTATTTCCTTGGATCGTTGGAATTGTTTTCAGCGACCAGGATCCTGACAATCCGATTCTAGATCATCTCGTGGCGTTAAAGAAGGGGAGGCACGAACGCGTATGCAAATCGCAGAGCCGAGAGGCGCGCGCAGATTTGCATGCGCGGTCTCTTCATTGTCACCTTATCCCTCTCTCGTTGCCTGAACGATCAGGCCCGCTTGGCACACAGCCAAACGTTCATAGCTAGGTTTGAATGAAAATTGGTTACATGGGAGTTTCGCAAGTGTGATCGGGTAACTAATCCCCACAACCTCCCCTATAGAAGTCATCAAGCCAGATATTCGTGCCACCCCTCCTTTAAACGGAAAAGATGAAAGTAAAATAAAAACAAACTGCCTCTTGCTCTCCGTTTTTCTCGCTGTCACCGCCTACGGCAACACCCGATTGAGTCTAAACAGGCAGTTTAAAGTGAGTTTCAAAGAGGGCACCCTCATTGTCCTAATGGCCAAAGATTGGGCGGAAAAAAGATACCGTATCGTGCATCATTCATTTAAATTTAAATGAACGACCTCCGTCTCGGGACGAGCGTCGACTCCTTCAAAAACAGCAGCGGAGACGAGAAGAAGGAGGAGGAGAAATCGACCAGACATTATCCTGTATTTTGTGACCATTTGAATCAGCGATCATCACAATCCATAAAGTCGAAATGCGAGGAGAAATAAAATAAATCTGTCGGACGTTGAATGAGAGAGAATGGCTATCGACCTCTTATGTAACCTTATACGTTTGTGGCATCTGAAAGTCTAGACGCAGAATGAGACCAGAGACAGGATTGGTAGTGTGACAATATGGGCAACTGTTTTTCATTTACAATTTTTCGATGATAAGGCGAGTCCGAGACTGATAGTGAGAGTTCTTTGTTGCCTCTTTCAACACATTCACTCCGTCTGGGGTTTATTTTGTGCACTTGTTGGAACGTATTTTGAACTTAGAGAGAACTGAGGTCAGAGATAACAGTCGTTCGTTTGTTCCTCACCTCAAGATTGAACCCTTGTTCCGAGTGTTGAAGTATCATACCGAGCTCATTGGAGGAGCAGATCATTCACATAAAATTTAATGGGATGGAAATGTGTGATTCTTTTTTTGCTGTCAAAACCTTGATTCAGGAACTTTTACACGGAATCGCCGTTGGAAATGAAAGGTGCTAGTACTTTGAAAGCAAATTTACATATGGAAATTATCAAAGTGTACGCTTTCATTTCCCTTGCGAACGTGCACAAATACACCATTAAAATATCACAACTTGATCTCAGCGACTGAAGTTCATTTTGGAAAACAGATAATTGTTATCATACATTATGATGATTGCATCACTTCCGCATTCTTTTCAGAGACTACATTCAACCAGAATGTATGCCTGCACTTTGTATTCGTGACTTACTTGATTATAAAAATCTTCATAGTGTTGATACCATTTTTTTACAGGTTCACACAAATCAGATCAGAGATATATCTATCATTTGATCGTAATGCATACTATTAACTCTGAACTTGACCATTCCTCCGAAACAAAAGTATCTCAGTGAGACAATGACCCCTGTTTGCTACTCGACTGTTTACTCTTCTCCTTATCATTTTGCCTTTCCGAGCCCGTCTTATCATTGAAAAAAAAATGAGACATGAAAACAGTTGCCACACTGTCAGTCTTTGCTGGACTACGATCAACTTTGATCTAGCGTCTAGACTTAGTTATGCAACAGCCTAGCAACGTTACAAAAGAGGGAGACCTCACACTTTCTGACACCGTGACCTATCTCTGTCCCGATTTTTAATTCATTGTGATTATGATTTTCTGACTGCATACTTCAACTGAATTCTAGTCTTTCTTTACTCGTCGCCAATCGAAATCTGATTGCGAACTGGAAACTCTTCGAAACCCTGATTGTAACCACAATCTTTATTTGATGATGGATAATAAATTTAAATTAATGTAAATTAAGAAGCCAGAATCGTTGGCTGAACTCCGACTTGTCCACATCGATAAAAGAGGTGAGTGTAAAGAGTCACCAATGGAGACAAACAGTTGTATCTCAAAAAAGAGGTTTGTGGCGTCAATCGGTTTGAATACTTTTCTCCAAATCAAAAATTAATGATAAGAGAGGGTCACCATTAATAAAATTTAGTGGAGGGAGTGATACCTTTCGATCTTTCCACTGGATTTGGAAATTATTTGAGGAGGTCCAAATAATATTAATTTCAGAAGTGATGCAAAATAAAGGTTTCGGAGAAGCTAACTTCGAAGCCTTTAGAGGTTCATTTTATTCGCATAAGTTCCGGTCTCCGAAGAATGGAGTTATTGGTGAATTGATTTTAATTTTTTAAGATTCGATACTGAACTCTGCCGATCGGAACAAGAGAGAGGTACGGAGTGCATTATTATTTTAAAATCTAAATGAATGTTTTATTTTGTCCGCGTTCTCTTTCATCGAATTATGCAGCAGGCTATTGTAATCATCAGGATGCCACCACTCGTTCCCCCGTTTCCACTACCTCTGGATTGCCTCTCTTCCGGCCCTCGGTCCCCTCACAGGAACGACCGCGTGGCTATTCAATTCCGTTGCCACTTTCGCCGATTGGATCGGAAAATCGGTGAGGAATGTTTCGAAAACGCTTTTTTTTTCAACAAAAACATTAAGTTCCTCGATCTCGTCCACAAGTTTCTCTTCGGTATCTAGAGTCATTGATCGTCCCTCTGGGAATCAATCATCGTTATGTACTCCATTTCGGATAGTGTATTTGCATCGATAAACAATTTAGAATGTAATTTTGCCATTATCATGCATACCTTTCATTTCCAGAGAATTTCACGTAGATCCCCTTGTTATTACGACCATAGACCAGTCAGTCTAATGTTATCAGTCCGCGGCATGTCTCACGTATCAAAGTGATAGGCTTCTCTTCTCTCTCCTCTTGCACTTTTTTTCGATCGAAACGAAGTAGTCGTTCATAGGATCTGATGCCCGATCTTGAAGAGTGTGTGATGATGACGGGGTATTTTATTCGGGCATCTTTATTGATTTTTTCTCAATGCTAACTATAAAAATGCTGAAAACTGAGAACGAAACAACCGACAATAGCTATGCAAAGATAATACAAAAACAAATAAATGAACGTTTTAACGCTTTAAAAAGCTTTTGTGAATTTGAAAGAAGATCGCACCTGATTATGAGCGATGAATTCCATGATTGTTGAGAGAGAAAAAGAAGTAGAAGAAATGCTTTCCGAATGTGTGTGACATTTGTAAGATTGAGCCGGGCGCATCCAGTCTCATGATCGGACGCCATTGAGGGAGAAAAGGAGTGAGATCGGGCTGCTATCATAACCGAGGTGCGCCACCGGGCATGACTTGCATCCGAATACAACTGAGGTATCTATAATACTCGTGGGCACGCCATTCATTAGTCCTTCCTCATTCGACCAACATGGAGTTTAACCAGCAGGTGTGTTCTTTATTATTTGCGACAACGCTACCGCTTATTTAATTATTAGGTTGTTCCGAAAGTTTTTTCATTTGATTTTAGAAACTTTTTCTACTGAAACCTTACCATCGCTCATGAATTTTATAGTTACAGTTTCTCATCTCAATTCACTTTCCCAATACTTAGAAACAATTGCAGTTCGATGGGCTCAGAGATCTGGATCAGATAACGACGAGGTTTTCATCGATCTATGTCTCGAGAGACGAAGGAATGGATCGATCCATCCAGTCCCTCCTTCACTCCATTCATTGCAATGTTGATGACTGCGGGAGGGCGGAGTGCAGTGGAATGAAGAGAGTGGTAGATCACACAATTGTGTGCACGAAGGTAAGCATTAGCTGGCTTTCGCTTGTCAGGTTTTTCGAAATGAATGTGCCTCTATCACTGTTCTAACGTACTCTTCTACAGAGAGCGACTGAACGATGCCCCATGTGTAAGGAGGTTTCATCCCTTCTCTACTACCATTCGAAGAACTGCCAGAAGGCACAATGCGAGGTGAGTTTGGGGTGAATAATATTAAGGGATTGTGGATAGTTTAAAAATCTATATTCACCTTCGATTGATAGATTCGCGATTGGAAAATGACTGCTAATAGCACGTAGCAAGAATTTACTCTAATTAAGGTTCCACTGTGCATGCACTTCCGACAACACCCGACGCTTGCTGCTACTTCTGCATTCATCTAAAGGACTCGCTGTCATCTGCTCTTCTGATGACCGACTAGCGATCCAATTCCTCCTCCCATACTTTATATCAAGTTGTCTCAAGTCCCCATATTTTTTATTATCATAGTCAGAACTATGTTTCAATAACTTGTACATACTCTATGAGTATTCCGCTTTGCAAAGTAATAAATACGATTTGTTTTGCAAGTTTGAAATTGATTGATTTGTCCTCGACAACAATGCTATTTGTGTGTTCGAGTTGTTATTCTCCTCTCCCCAACTCCTCATTCTTCTACAATGCATCTCTTCTGGGCTGTTCTTCTCCTCCTTCATATCGTCTCTATCGTCGCTCGTCCCTACGATGAGGACGACTTCGAAGACAACGGCAACTTCGATAATGATTATCTAGGTCTAGGTGAGAAATATCTTAGTGGTTTAGGTGCATACACACCTGGCACTTGATTCCTACTAGAGTGCACGTCCTGCACGCAGTGCCTTCATAGGTGCCCATTCGAGATGTGAAAAATGCCCAATCCGTTTTGACGAAGCGACCCTTTAGATTTGGTGCATGACGCAAAGTGTTAGCACGCAAAGCTCTCAGGCCTTTCTCATGATTCACTGACACAACTGTGTACTCGTAGATAATCCGCTACCGTTCCCTGTATTAACGAATTACTCTTCAGAGGCAGGGGATTGTCAGGGTGTGAACTGCGCCACGCCGTGCAGCAAGAAACGTGCAGCAGGAAAGATGTGCTACGCAGTGAGTATTCACTCGCATAAAATAGTTCGGCAGATCTTTTCTACCAGATCTAGTCTATAAGAATCCTTCTTTACATAGAGACCGCAAGCTCCGCCCACTTTGCGGGGAATTGACTTCGCCCAAAACCTGCGCCTGACAAGCACAAATCGAATTTTCAATCAAATGGGCCGATCAAAAGCTTTTCTGTAGCTCTCAGTAGTCTTCAAAAATGACGAGTGGAGCAGCCTGATCGGTCAACTCTAAGTAGGTCAAATGTGGCTATTTATGGTCAAGAATAGGCGTTTGAAGTGGTTCTAGTGGTCGTACACAGCTGCTCCACTCGCATTTATTTTATTTGCATCTTAGAGGAATTTTAAACTTAATTCCAGAATTTTAATAATTTTCGCTGAATTGTGCTCGAGCGCGGGGAGAGGCGAGCGAGAGAGCGGGAGGAGGGAGAGAGACACTCGCGAAAGAGGCTCCGCCCCTTTTCACATTGAGCGTAAGCATACATTTGAACCGCTACAATCAATTTGGTAGATCACTCTGCGGTCTCTATCTTTACAGTAGGAAATGTTCTTAACACCATACAGTTAATTTCAAGAAACTTACATTTTAGTTAATGAATGACGTATTGACTAGCTGTGGGGATCTGGTAGATTCCAACGTTATTTTATTTGTGTAATTCAATTGTTTTACATAATTGCAGTACTGTGATGGTCGGAAGAAGAGATCGCCCGACGATGTCGATCTCGATTCCCGCTCATTCCTGCGAATCTGAAGCACATCTAATGCGATAAAGATTATCCGCTCTGATAACACCAATGTGTATAAATATAATTACTTGATCTTGTTTTGCTTTACTATCGACATTTCTATATTGCTCCTCGGAAAGTTCCGTGGGCGTTGTATGAAGAGATTACCTATAATCTTTCCATGACCAAAGTTTACAGTTATTTTGTATTCATCAGTTTACGGCAACCTTCTGGCATCGGTTGGAGACAACGAACGAGTACGATTGAGTGGATAGACTGCGATTCCATCTTTCGTATTGATCTTCTCAGTAATAAGACACATTCCCTCTCTCATTATCGATTGGTTTTTAGCTATTCTCCTTGGTTCTCGTATTATATTGTTCTGTAATAAATCTGCCCATTGGCATCTATCTATCTCAATGATCAATGGCTCCACCGCCTCTAAGCGCCCACTATGCATCGTAAATAAAGGTTGAAAATCTAGTCGTAACTCATATTCGCTCGCTTCTCGCAGGGTCGCAATGGGTGCTACATCCTCTTCTCTTTCTTCTTCTCCTTCTTTTTCTCCCTCCAAGAAGGGAAACTCCTTCGAGATGATGGGTATGTTTCCGTTGATTACTGACAGAGTTACTGTAGGTTACCCTATTATTCGAGGCCAATTTAAGTTCCCGTAGTTCCAAATTTGATAGATATTGCAGGCGACGGTATTCAATAATAATAAATAACTTGTATGCGAGTCCGTGCCTCCTGGCAAGGATCTTTCTGATGTTAGCGACAACACCTCTGACTGCGACTCGGAGGCCGACTATGTGGTAATAGACGCTTACTGGGTAGTCATATTCAAAGATATAAATCCCAGTGGGTAGAGTTTTGAGAGAACTTACGGTAATAACAAGGCAAGACATATTCATATGAATGAATTAGTGATGACAGATCGGAATTCGATTATCCCTATTTCGCACACTCTAGTTTCTCTGACTAGCGAGAGAGTATGGGGCTCGAGGAGAGTCGTTTCCGGAGTCACAAATATAAATAAAAACATTACTTCATCAATTATCGTCGTTGAATGAATGGATTTCTCAGGACCACGATAGTGAGACAGAAGAGGATCGAATCCAGAGACTCGTGGAACGATTCGACGAACTCGCTGAGCTTCGGGAGGAAAGAAAATCGAAGGAGAAACTTATCCAGAAAACGGAAGCTGATAAGGTGAAAAGTTAGATAAAAACGGTTCTTCCTCATTCTGATATTGTTGCAAACACGCAAGATCAAATCAGATTGGTAGTGTAACCCCAAATATTCTGAATCGTAGAATGAACTGCCCATGATCGTCTGCCTCTTCGTCTTGCTGGCTATGGCTTCGGGGGTCACCATGTACTTCGAAGTCGCCTTCTCTATCCTTCCAAGCACCGAGGTTAATTGATAGTGTCGTTCAGAGGGACTTCCACTTTGGATTTTTGGCTGTAATCGTATATGACGAGTTTTCTGACAATAACCAATATTGTCTATTGAAATTCCAGGTTCCATCTGGAGAAGGGTTCTCGATCATGATAGACGCAAGAGATGGTCGAATGGCGACAGTTCCTGAGGACCTCCTCTTTGAAAGATTTATGGAACGAATGGAGAAGAAGCGAGCGGATGAAGCGAGAAAGGACAGTGAGAGAAAAATGCGGGTAAGGAAAAATGGCGCAAGTCTTCTTGATTGGTTAAAAATAGACTACACATCGTGATTTCTACGTCAGAAATTAATCCATGAGTGGAAGGAGGTTAAGATGGATATTTGGAGAACACGAATTTGATATAAGTGAGGACTTCTGTAGTAGAGTCTCATTACGAAGTACATAGATGCCAAAATGGCTTATTCTCTTCAATTTCAGAACAGTATCTTATTTTGCTGTTATGCTTTATCACGGATTTTCTCTAATTTTGTAGGAACTCTTACTACAGAAAAAAAAATTGTGTCTCCGATTTCTACGAAACTAATGTTACTAACTAAAGTGAGGACGGAGGAGAACGCCTATCCACTTTATTTGGCCAAATTTGTATATGGAGCGGATCTGTGATCTACCACTTCAAAACGCTCTAACTCGCTCAGTTTTTGACCTACCGAGCCAGATTTTTTTTCAGTCTCTTTGTATTTCCGAGATCTACATCTTTCTTCGGGAAGGATACGGTTTAAAATGTCATTTTCAATGTGTTAAGCATGAAAATTAGTTTTATCGGGTATAAAAGTCGACTGTTCTCGAGATTTTTCTCTAAAGGATACGGATTTTATTTTCGAATCTGAATTATGCAAATTCACAAATTAGGGTAGCCAAACGAACGCTCTCGTGGAGATAAAGAAAAAAGGTTTACTACTCCAAGTGCTCAAAATTGACGGTTTTCGAGTAATAAGACAAAATCTTCATAAACACAGCTCTTGACGGGAAATGAATGAGAAGCCCACGTGAGTTGTTTTTGTCTTATTACTCGAAAACCGTCAATTTTGAGCACTTGGAGTAGTAAACCTTTTTTTCTTTATCTCCACGAGCTTTCGTTTGACTGCCCCATTACGATTTTCAACAAAACCGAGTGCAGCGAAGGTTAGAGCAGTTAAGAACAACTTTAGTCAATTTATAACTCTAGAGTCCACAGTACCGACTACATCGCTTGCAACCACGGTAAGGCGTTTGTAATAATCGCAAACGTCTCTGGCTTCCTCCTTTTCCTACCTGAAACAAGCTAATTCCTCGCACAGGCTTCAACGACCTCCTCAACCTCAACCACTACTGCACCCAGTACCACAACGACTACTACGCCCTCTCCGACCACCGTATGGATGTTGAAATATTTTCTAACCAATTCTCTTACTTCCTCCTTTTCCTACCTGAAACAAGTAAATGTCTCGCTCAGACTTCAACGGCATCCCCATCCTCAACCACAACGATTCCTACAACAATAACTAATACACCATGTCCGACGAATGTGAGGATCTTGTAATATTCGCTAAATGAATTAATGAAAAATGGTCTTAAAATTGTTGTTTTTCCGGCCGATTGTGTGTGGAGTGAGTGGACGGTAACTGGGACTTGTGCCGCCACTTGCAGGTCTTGCAATGATGCTACTAGGACCAGGAGTTGTGCAACTGGATCAAACATGTGAGTATCAAAGTATCCTATTAATGTAGCTTGATCTGACTCGAGTATATTCCATTCAGCGTCTGTACTTCGGAAGACATCGGGCCTTGTGGTATTTCAATGTGACTCCATTCTGCTCTGAAAACTCCATTCTGCTCTGATGGAGAGGCGGCTTTCCCAACCCAGTCGTCTATCTACTGACCCTTCAATACTCAAGAATCCCTCCCCTGTCCCCGGCATGACTTCGGAGGTTTCAAGCCACGGATCTCGAACAGAAGGAAGGAGACGTTTCATGATGGACATGATGGTATCGAAGGTGTCCTCTTTATCAACTTCTAAGGAGGACTGGCCATCCGGGATCCGGGATCTCGGTAGCGACTAGTCTACGGGAAGAATGCTGCGTGCCTAAGGAGGAGAGGCGATCCGACGTCATGCGAAGCTTGCCACAAAAGTGAAGTGTCACCGTGTCAAGCGATATCGAACGGATCCAGTGAAAGAAAGAAGAGTCAAAAGATCCCAACTGACCAATTCTCCCTACTCGTCAAAGGCACAAGGCGCCAGAGTCCTTCCCCACCCATCCCCCCACTTATCGTAACACCAAGTGCGGATAAATCTATTCTATTCTATTTCCTGCTAAAACTTGCTGCAGAACCTACATGAAGACTCTCAACTGTATAACCACTAAAGTATTATTATGTTTAAGTAATCGGATGTTTAGCTAATACGAGCGCATTCTACTGTGGCAATGGCAACTAAATTGAGGAATTGAACCATCCAATTCCTGTTTGTGAATCACATATTGGTGTTCTCATTCATTTGATTTTCAGGTCATTTCTCACTCGCTTTTACATTTGTTATTATTCTCATCAATACAGGAAACCCTCCTATCACCGCGTTATGATAAAATAATTGTTGTGCATAAACAGTTAGAAAGCATTGAATTCCTCTAAGAATTTGCAGTGAAATGAGGTGAATATCTTGAGAGACGAGAGGAGGAAGTAAGTGCTATGTAAATATGAAGGAATCCTAGGGGAAGCGGGTGCGGGGTGCGCGCATACGGTCGAGGATGACGCTCGAGGATAAAGGCAAAATCGCAGTCGAACTCGAGCAGGGGGGGGGGGGGGGGACTATTCGGAATCACTCTGACTGCACTGTAGAAGAATGCCTTGCATACTTACTGATTCAATACGCTAAGAAAAAGGATAATGCAGATTCAACATTTTTTGAAATTCCTAAGAAATCAACTATTTTCGAAACTCAAACAACATTGTGAGAATCGTTCAAACTGTTCCCATACAATTATTACCGAACAAGAAGTGGCGACTTGCACTCACAACACTCAAAAACACTCATGTTAAATTTGAATTCGTTCCAGCCGCATCCGTATTTTTTTGTTCAAATATTTAGTCATCCCTGTGATCACTTTTCGTCTCCTGATGGATTTTCCGGATGGTCTTTTGGAACATTTCCTCGAAGGAATGATGGCAGTAAGTTCTGATGATTATATCTGAGAAGGGCCTATCGTGCAATTTTCAACACTTATTTTTAATATTTTGAGCAACTCTTATATGAAAAAAAGTCACTGAATACTCTTCGAATCACAGTCTCTTCGAGTCTCCGATTCGGCTCCAGACGAGGTTGAGCTCAATCTCGGGAGCCTTCCTGCGGATGTCATTCGAAAGATAGAGTTAATCAGGGGAATGATGCAGGTATATTTATGGCTAATATATTATTAATGAATAGATTGTGACTTTTCTTGAGGCCAAAAAAATTATTATTTAGTTTTGCCGAACTGGAATATTGTCGCTGATTCCTTTCTTGCGTTTATGATTGCTTTCAGATCTCCCCTGGATGGAATTCTTTAATTCTTAATCATCTCAAGAACTTCAAGCGACTCCCTGCCATTGAGCAGTTCCGTTGGACGATTGACAGTCTGGGAAGAACCTATTTGAGTATGCGAATTCCGGAGAAATACCGACACTACTTTGGAGTAAGACGATGGGGGTCTGTGGCACTGAAGATGGTAATTATGACGAAGTTAGTTGTCGGATCCTTTCGGATGACTTTAAAAAATGTGTTTTGCATTATCAATCATTGATGACTAATTGATGTCGAATATATATATATGTCGAATATACACACAAGTATATTTGGCGTGCGGCTTTACAGTCCAGTCACATTCCCCCTGAACATGGGCGGCCCGGGGTGGCCCCTAGTAGCCCCTGACCTTTTATAGCCAGAAGAAAAATATATTTGAGACAAACTCGGTGCCTTTGAATACTATAAGGTGTGCCGCATTTATTGACGTTTTCAGAATATTGAAATTTTAATTCAAAGCTGGCAAAATAGATGAATAGTTGAGTTGGTTCGACCAAAACGAAAAGGCACGGTAAGTAAAATGTTCAACCTGGTCGGGGATTGAACATTTTACTTACCGTACCTTTTCGTTTTGGTTGAACAAACTCAACTACTGATCTATTTTGCCAGCTTTTGAATTAAAATTTTAAAATTCTGAAAAGTCAATAAATGCAGAATACCTTCTAGTATTCAAAAGCACCGAGTTTGCATCAAATATATTTTTCTTCTGGCTATGAAATGGCAGGGGCCACTAGGGGCCGCCCCGGGCCGCCCGGGACGGTCCATGTTCAGGGGGGAATGTGACTGGACTGTACATCATACGATGTGCAGTATGTAAACATAACCCGGTTGATACTAGTATGTATAAAATACATGTGATAATAAAATATAATAAATAGATAATTTACGAACGCACACATTAATAATGAATAAGATTTTTTTTTAAATACAAATTGATAATGAAAACAATACAGAGAAATTCCAGTCGGTCATTCGCTTCCAACTCACTCTTTCTTCTCATACCACTCTTTCTGTTGCGTCAGCACCTTGTCCCTGAAATCTTGGGCCGCCTTCAACCCCTCCATATTTTGTTTCACGACCATGTCGACATGACCTCTGCTGACCCAGGCCTTACTAATGAGGTCGAAGACAGTGCCTTCTTCCACTCCCTCAACGACAACGTTATTGACAGTGAATATCTGATCTCCTCGACAAAGATTAGTGTAGAGATCGGCTATGCCTCCCTCGGTGACGTCAGCGACGAAGATTCCACGAAGCGTGAAGGGAAGATATTTCGGAGGGCTATTTGGTAAAGGCATGCGAATGAAGCGGAAAGGGTGCACTGTTGGGACAGCCTGTAAATAATATGTCTTTATCGGAAAAAGAGTTCACAGTAACGTTTAGATGTGATCATGATAACACGTTCTCAAGGTCTGTCTTCCATTCACCTGTTCTCTAGTATTTTCACATATCCAGCTTCATATCACATTCAGGTATCATATACGTAAGGTCTAAGTATTTCAACGGACCTTCTCAGTGGTTGAGGCAAAGATTGCGACTCCATTAAGGAAGATAATAGGCATATCTGCATAGTGGGCAAACACAGATATGCCAATGAGGACCGATAACATAATCGCAGTCCACTTGAAGACGCCAATTCGGAATTGCTGAAAGGAATTTTAAAGACTTTATTTCTGTCACACATATTGATCTACCTGTGACTCTTACTGATGGTATCACTTAGAAAAAGTATTCACCTTCCGCTGTTGCTTATATTCAATTCTTGCATTATCAATCTTGATTCTTTCGTTCTCCAGTCTCTTTTCCTCCACTCTCTCCGCGATTTGATCGATTCGTTTCTCCACCAGTCTCGCGATTCGCGCCTCTTCCGTCTCATTTTCAACCGTATCCTTTTGCTTTCCATCAGCATCCTTCATGACCTATTATACCAATATTGCATTCGCTATTGAGACAATAAACAGACGATTTCACTCAGGGAACGTGACTCACCTCAGTATCGATCGTTGAGTCGAAATTAGACGCGTTGTCGTTCTCGTTAGAATGATCACTGCCAGGAGGCACAAGTTGATCTGAAGAAATTGATTACAGTGAAAAAGAGAGTTGCTACATGGAACATTAACTAATTATATCTACTCTGCAAATGCTATCGTCTGGTTATAAAGTGTTGAGAATTAAGACAGCCCTATTGGATCCGAAAGCGCAAGCTGTAATCATGGACTCTACCGTATTCTATCCATAGAAACTAACCGATATCCTGGTAGGAATCCTGATCCGACTCAAAGTCTGAGAGAGGAAGAGGGAGTGTAGCCATGATCGATCGATCTAAGAGTGAATCGAAAGAGTTGCACCTTCTCGGGGGCGTGGTTTATGATGGGCTGAGTCTGTTTATTCATAGAAAGAGAGAGATCGATGCCAGTGGGCAGGCGCTCGAGAAGGAGAGCAGGTGGAAGGAAGGCATTCCTTTTGGCACGACTCTACTTCGAATGATAAAGAAATCACGAGAACATGACAAGATTGTAATCTTTCGTCAGCGTTTCGTATGCATTTTGAAAATTTCGATCCCGCTGACTCTTCAGAGATCCGAAAATAACGAAAAAAAAATTATTTTAAACCCAAATTACGCCGGCGTCAACATTGCAAGACAAAAGAAGAAGTGAACAGAATTGGAACCGCGAGAGTTCATCACTTTCTCCGTGGAATATTTGAATGTCTTACTTCTAGAATATTTCCATCTTTGTTCTTCACTGCTTCAACGAAATCGCCCGAATGAGTCTCCCTGCACAAGTTCTTTTCAGATGTCAAAGTAGATCTGTTTTCCGAGCACTTTATTGTCGTGAAACTGTAATGATCTACCAGAACGTTCGAAATAGTCTTTAAAGTATTTCCATATTTTTTTCAGAAGTCGAGCTCAAAAAGAGATCTTGTGAGAAATGGAAAACTCACGAGAGATGGAATATATTTGGCTCTATGCATAAGCATATTTATGTGAGAATCGGTCAAGTCGAGATATGAGCATCGACTCTTCAGAACATTAGTTGCAATACTTTGAATATTGATTTGAAGGTACCTATCACAAGATCAGCAACAAGAAAAACAAGAGCAACACAACAATAGAAAATGAAGGCTTAGCATTTAAATGACATTGATCCTCCTCTTCTTCCATCATCTCCTTAATTCGCTGATCTCTCTTCGCTATGGCACGTTGGACCATCAGGAGATAGTCCGGACTATGGCACTTCAGTTTAGAGAGATGCGTCTGCACTCCAGTCCGCCCTTTCAGAATGCCGGGGGTCTGGCTGATCAGATCGGCTAGAGCTTGACCTGCCCCTTCCCCCTTGACAATCAATCCCGGAATGGAGAGATACTTTCTGAAATCAATAAAGTAGATACTTTAGATACTTTAGATATAGAGATATTTAGTACTGGACAACCAGTACTATTCTCGTGGCGTGAAAGTCTTGCGAATGGACTAGGGCTGTTAACACTGGACATCCAGGCTTAGTCGGTTTAATTCCAAGTCCGAAGAATCAGTCAAATTTTTTTTACTTACTCGGCCAATCGGTAGATCTCTGCGTCTTCCTCGTCAGTCCAACCGTTTCGCACTCCGTTTCTCACGGGTGAATCCCAATCATCAGAAGCACGTCGCTTCTTCGCGGACCCCGATGTCTCTTTCATGACTGCGGATCTTTTGGGTGCGTATGCGATCTCCGTCTTCTTGACGGTTTTCAATTCATTCCTCACTGAATTCTTCGTCGGCAAAGAAGTACTGTCAACCTCCTCGCAGCACGAGCAAGCAGCAGTGCATTTGTTCCTCTTGCCCCTCTTTCTTCCATAGCCTTCACCATCTTTGGAGTAGCTCGAGCCTTCAGAGCTCTCCGAACCGTATCCCTCTCCTGTAATTAGAATACTCAGTTCGGAAGCTAGCGCTATTACTGGGTAGTCAGTACTATTTTCTTAGTTGCACTAATACAATAAGCGAAAGCATAGTGGGGAATAGCATACGTTCGTCATCTGTCTCTATACACTTATCCCCTTAAAAAGAACACAGTGCATGGTATTTAGTACTGGGTGTCCAGGACTAGATTTACTTGAGAATGAGAAATTTCAATGTAAACCAACCGTCTGATTTAGTTGTGTTTGTCGTGGCAGCGGCTTCCGGCCGAGTCTGAGACTTCGCATCATGCAACTCTGAAAACATCAAAATTAGTTAGCGACTGAATCAAGTATCCTCCACAGAAACTAACCGATACTTTGGTAGGACTCCTGATCCGAGTCAGAGTCGGAGAAAAGAAAGAGAGTGAACCCATGATAGCTCTATAGAAGAGTGAATGAGTAGAGTTGCACCCTTCCGATGAGGAGGGAAGGGGGCGTAGTTCGGATGAACGGAGTCTGTTCATTCATTGAAAGAGAGAGAGAGATGCCTCTGGGCAGACGCTAACACTTCTAGAATAACTAGAGTGAGAGACGGAGTGAGGGAAGGTTTCCTTGTGGCACGACTTGATTTCGAATGAATGATAGAGCATTCATGAGTAGCACTGTAATGATTTGGAAGTCATTATACTAGATAGTTAGAAAAAAAAATAAAAATAGAATGCAGTGCAAACTGAGTTGGCAGAAATATGATATAACCAGAAGCTTGTTATATGAGTCATGCGTCTCAGTCAAAAGCGCACGAATAATATCATAATTGAATACTCGTAAGATCAAGTTCATCCTATCCGTCCACGATTGACGTGTCCTTCGATCTTCTAAGAGGAATTCTCGAAAATCGAAGTATCAATGTTTTTAGCAATGTGTTTGAGTGTGCGCATAAAGTACGAATTTTGATATTCTGAAATTAAAAGATGCTCTTCGTCGCAGTTTGAATTACAGATGTGAAAGGAATCATGTCATTGCTTCGCCACATTTCTTGATAGTTCAAAGTATCTGCGTTCTTTGGGTCGAGATCTAATGTTGTTTTTGGCGCTGATCCTGAAGCGAATAAATTGTCACCTTTAAAATCACGTTCTGAAATCGTCGATATCATTTGACTACACCAATAATGCAAAGTGACTGATCTCATTATCCCTCCCTCCTTCTCTCCTCCCTCTCTCTTCTCCCTCTCTCCTCCCTCCCTCTCCTCATTCTCTCCTCCCTCTCTCTTCTCTCTCTCTCCTCCCTCCCTCTCCTCATTCTCTCCTACCTCCTCCTCCTCCTCCTCCTCCTCCTCCCCTCACTCTCCGCCCGACCGTCTCTCCCGAGTGGTCGTCGATCGATTCTGAAGTGAGTTTTCACCGTAGTCCACGTATCAATCGATATCCATAGGCTACGGAATAAATCGATATCTCACTGCAGATTACGGTAGATGGCCGTGCGCAAGATCGCCACCAAGGGCAACAAGCCTGGAGAGCCGCCCTTCAAGCTCGAGGTATACGGTCGATCACGGTATCCGGGTACGGTATCGATTGGTTCTTCAGTTGGACACGAAAGACGTGCTGAACATTCGGTGGTAGAAGAGCCAGGGAAGCACATTCACAGACATCAAAATCCATTCGACGAATTTCACACCTTCAAGGTACGATAGGGGTACGGTACCTGGAAGGGTACGGTAGACTACTGTAACTCGAGGGAAGGTCCTGTAGGAGGAGTGCGATAGGGGTACGGTAGACTGTTCAGATCAAAGATGAATCTCTTCTTGCAGGTCAAGTGCACGGACAACAACATCTTCCGCGTGCGCCCGCCGATGGGAGCCATCGATCCCAAGACCACCTTCACCATTCGGGTACCGTATCCTGACCGGAGAACTACCGTACCCCCACAGTCTTACTCGGATGGAATACCGTACACCTACCGTAACGAAAGTATCGTGACACGACGAGCACTATGATCTACCGAGACCTTATCTAATATCCTACCGTAACCCTTCCGTAACCCCTATCAATTCAGGTGATTCAACACGCGCAGGAGCGACCGGCGAATAACAAACACTTCGTCGCCCTCCTCCATATGAAGTGCACTGCCGCTGACGCGAAGAAGAACAACTGGCGAATGGTGAGGAGAGGGAGGAGTACTGTATATTAGAAGGGGCACGGTAGGTTAGGAGGGGTACGGTAGGAGGGTGGGGTGAGGGGTACTGTAGACTAGAAGGGATTACGGTAGGACGGCGGGAGATTTGGTACTGTAAGGGGTATGGTAGTGATACAGTACAAGGGAATGCAGCAGAGTACTGTAATGGAAGATCCTGTGAGGCTGTGGGCAAATAAAAATTGTGTATGACTGCAGGTGTGGCGTCCCGACACGAAGCGCGAGGGCATCATTCGCATCCCGATCGCATTCGTAGTGAGAAACTGGAGGGTTACTGTAGATAGTTACTGTATGATTGTATGAATACCGTACTCTATTCAGCCATCGGTGACTCCCTCCGCGCCGACTCCTACGGCTGAGGCCACAGCCGCCCCTTCTACCGTAGCCCCGACTGCAAAGCCATGAGAAGAGAAGAGGAGAGTGGGCTCTCCTGACAAAGAGATCACTAAATGGCAAACGATACCATAATAAACTGATTGGATCTCGCCTCGCCATTGTCTCGATACACTTTGATCTACAGTGTCCGCAATACAGCTAAGATAATACGAACAACAGATATAATTCTCCTACCGTAACCCATTCGTAGTGTGGCTGATACACTGCGGTGACGCTGTGGCGATTACTGTGAATATTGTTGCTTTTGTGTGTGAAGGACAACATTTTGGTACTTGTACAGTTCGCTGGAAGGCCCATTTTGCAACTATTCCCCTTGTCTTGCAGGTATTACCCCCATATACTGAATTGTAGAATCGATTCTCTCAGTGGAGGGAAACATTTTCATTCCTTGAGACCACAATATATGCATTGAATAAAGCAAGATTGATGGAAGTCCAAAATTCAAAGTTGATTGATCTGACTCCGATTGATCCTCATCAGATGCTCTCATCTCCATCATTCTTCTTTGTTAGATCGACATCATCGAAGGGGTAGTGCTTGTTACCAGCGGCGCTGAATATTAGATACTAAACAGTGCGAACGATTTGATATGAATACAGTAGATCATAGTCGAAGGCAACGTGATATTGATTGAAGATAGGAAACTAACTTGGAGTGATAATTCAAAGTTGGGTTCTACCATAATCGCTCAAACTTACTATCGAAACTCGAAAAGCCGCACTCTCTTCTGAATTCCAAGCAGCTTCTTCTGATCTTCAGTGCATAATCTGCAAAGAATATTTTTGTCACAGAGGAACTCAAAGATGTCGATTAAATCAGAACGTTATACTTTATGAAAAATTAATCACAGACTCAAAGTCGAAGATGTCAATGTTCTGCTTGACTCTCTCTGGATTGGTTGACTTCGGAATGACAGAGATTCCTCGCTGAATCAGATGACGAAGAAGAATCTGTAAAGATATCAACGATCATCTCTGAGCACTAACATGATTTCATTTTCGCCTGGGTTGGATATCTGCCATGACCTATTGATTTGTTGCCGCTCTGACATCTAAGATCAAAAATCAACCTCGGCGGGTGTCTTTCCGTATCTCTTCGCCATCTCTTCTACGACTGGATCATCCATGGGAGATCCGATGGGCCAGTTATCGTTCGGCCGGAAAGTCTGCAATGGAATTGGGGGCTTGAGAAGTGGACGATGTCGAATTGATACCGACTTTTCCGAATACAATCGAATGAAGAGCTAATGATCATCTCTCGTTTGATTTGTTCATCAAAATCTCTCACCAGTCTTCCCGGTGATCCAATAGGGGCATACGCAGTCAGAGTCATCTTCAGTTTCTCGCACAACTCGTGCAATTCGTGCTGAGGCCAGTAGATGTGCAGTTCGACCTGAACGAGATCAATGAGTCATCACTATGCAATATGCTCAACACTCCCAATTATTGGCCACTATGACTGTCTGAAATAAGGAGGCATAAGAACAGAAAATAATAGTCTCGCAAACAGTTGCATCATCCCTACGCAATCCCACCTGTAGATTGGCCGGTTTGATCTCCGCCTTGTCAAAGAGAGACTGGATTTGCGATGCATTGAAGTTGGAGACACCGAGGGCCTAAGAGGAATTGTATTTTTGTTGGAGATACCTGTGGACGATAGACTGTCGAAAACAGCTTCATTGAATTTTATGAAGGATGTGAAACTCAAGCCAAAAAATTGAGCAATATTCATAGAAACGAAAATCAACACACTAAACTCGTGAGCGATTTGCTAACAGTAATATGGTCTACAATAAATCGATACCATATCCTTCTACCGTACCCTCAGCTGTCCACTCCTATAGTACTTCTCGAGTGTCCTCCACGTGTCAATATGCTCAATATCCTCGTGGATAAACTGACCGGAGGTGAAGTTTTTCTGCAAATTGTTTCTCATTATTGCGCCATCATTAGGCAAGGCTGTATCGTCTGCCGTCTTCTCTCTTTTTCATTGCAAACCTTGGATCAATATTTAAAGTTTTGTCAGAGATTCCGTACTGTTATTCACCAGGAAACTCACTGGGTTGGTGCCACTCATCTTCATAGGACAAGGGACGTGAATGAGATAGAGATCGATGTATGAGAGACGAAGAGATGAGAGTTGCTTCTAAAATAATTCTCTCATTATTCCGAATATTTATCAGTTATCAGACACCATGTACTTTTTTGAGTGATTTATCGAAGAAGTTGAGCAGAATTCAAGGAAGATCTCTGCGGAATCGAGAAAGAAATACTAATTTTTCGAACTCTCGATACTTTTATAGATGCCTCGGCTTCTTCTGGTTGCATCGAGTTGAAGGGAAGCTGGAAGGAGTGAAAATTAGGAGGTAATCATGATTAGATGGAGTAAAATCTGCCTTGTGGCCCAGTTCTCAGATCGATGCAAACTATATTTCTTTCAAAAACTTCAATTTAACGGTGTATTATCCGTTGATTACTCCTCTTCTCTCAATTTAGGAACACACAAATCATTCTGGATATCTCACCTTTGTGGTGATGAAAACCTCTTCTCGACGGAGCTTTCCCGCAGTGAAATATTCCTCCAGAACCTGCAAGTATTTTGAATTTCGCCCTGATTCGGATACTCCTCAGTAGATTTTTTTTTAAAAATTAAAACTTAATTAACTAAACAGCGAACCTCTCCGATGACATGCTCGTTCTGGTAGAATTCAGCGGTATCGATCAGTCGATAGCCACTATCCAAAGCCACTCGCAGTGCGATTCGCAGTTCTTCGGCGTTCATTGCCTGAGGTTTGTGCGTTTTTTACAGATACTTATGTAGATCCCAGAAATGGTTTTGATGCTATTTCATCGTAAAGCCTTATTCAGAGAACTCCAGACTTCAGAGAAAGCAAAGGAAAAATAGAGAATCCCCCGGTTACACCCCATGAATCACGAGATATACAAGTTGGAATTATCCAAAGTTTTCAACTCACCGTCCACGTGCCCAGTCCGAACAGAGGAAGATGAGCGCCAGTGTAGAGAGCCACAGAGGGAATTGAACTCATCTTCCTGAAAAATAAGTTGACGAATGAAAATGTGCTCGCTATAATACTGAAACGTACTGAAACCCGCGAATTAGAAAGAAAAGGTGGTTGCTAAATCTCCTCACTCGCGCTCTGGCCAGAGAAACGGAAAAAAATGAGCGAAACGCGGCAGTTTTCTTGAATTACCAGCCATAGTGATATACACGCGAGAATAATAACTACTGAGAGAGAGAAATGCGAAAGGGAAGGTCTTTATAAGCACGAACGGGAAACATCGCGGCTACTAGATCTCGGCCATTTTTCTAATGTCATTTTTTGCCTCTCTCTCTCTCTCCTTCCTCTCTCACTGAACATCATAGATCACGGTTTCCTCGGACGTTTGTTTGGTTTGCACTCCAACTAAACATCACAGTTCAAGGCGATTTCCCGCCTATAGCGGCTATTTTTTCTAGTATCATCCTTTTCTCATTCCAGTTTGTATGAAATAAAGAGCAACAGTGGTGTACAGAAATGCAGACATTCATACTACATCTGAGACACAATGACAACAGGGTTAAGGGCAGGAATCCTCGTTAGTTTTCTGTTATTTATTAGTCCATGCCAAATCATCCCACTAATTTCTCACATTGGGATAATGTGAAACTATTCTATCCAGCAACATTCGCCGGCGCTAGGTCGGATGATAACTATTTCGAAATACCGTCCCGAAATAATGCACTCATCTCCTTTTCTCGACCCCCCCCCCAGGTTCCCCACCAGATTGCGACCTAGTGCCAATTGGCAAATTATTCGCCCGCCCGAGTTGGTGGAGGCACGTCAAAATGCCCGGGATTCTTTTTATCGTCACCCTTCTTTGGCACTGCCCTCACAGTCTCCCGACGGGGTGCACTTGGAGAGCCCACGGGGATCCACCGTGTGTATAGGAGAGACACACGAGCGATGGCGTGGTGACGCGTCCCCAGGGAACGCGGACGGGGCTGAGATCAGAGCTCAGGGAGAGAGGATGAAGGCACGCTGCGTTCTAGACAAGATGCGATTAAACGGGCGGCGGAGGCGCGTCAGAATGGGCGGAGCTTCGCGCGTGAAAGAGCAGGAGCTGAGAAGAGTGATGGCCTTCTTTTCGAGCGCTATACAAATAAACAATTGACATACAATTGACATATAAATATGGCGAGAGAAACACATCTCGTTCTCAACAATCTCCATTTTCTTCACCATTTAATCGTACTTCAATGCAAATCGTTGAGTTTAGAATACACAAAAAATGCGGGTTTTATCAAACAATATGCACCACAAAAGAGATGATCATTGATTACTGGGTAGGATTGGAGGCACGACAAGGATGGAGAGGGAGGAAGAGAAAGGCACAGATGAAGATGGGCCAGAAGATCATGGAGGGGAGGAACTTCTGGAATAGAACCATTCAGTCTTTGAAACTTGGACAATTATCACCTCGAGGGCTGTCTTCTCATTTCCCTTTTTCTCTTCCAGTTCATCGATTTTCTGTCTCTTCTATAGTTCTCTGTCCCTCAAATCGACGTTGTCTGTCCGCCTCAATCTGGAATCAGTTCAAATAAATGTTATAAAATCAAATCAAATCAGTTTTAGGACCTCTGCTATTCAATCTATATACTGCCGATTTATCGCAGGTTATAGACAAGCATGGGTGCAAAAGTTTCACTTTTGCTGACGATCTAAAAAATATACCTCGCATTCGAAAAAGATGAACTGAGTGGTCCAATCAAACTTCAGGAATGTGTTGTTTCAATTTTGGAGTGGAGCGATATCTGGCAATTGCGAATTGCAATTGAGAAGTGTAACGTACTCCACTTAGGAAATGAAAATTCACTGTTGAAGTATTACTTGAATGGAACTCAAATTGATCCGAAGTCTTCTGTCAGAGATCTCGGTATTCAAATCGATAAGGAATTGACATTCAAAGAACACTTTGACATAGTGATCCAAAAAGCTGCGATCCGTTCCAACTTAATTTTCCGTGGACTCAGCACCAATAACGCTGCGGTGATGGTTAATGCATACACTACTTACGTTAGACCTATGGTAGAATTCAGTCCTAGTGTCGCATTTCCAGTTTTCGATAGAGAAGCTGGTAAACTAGAGAAACTGCAGAACAAAGTCACTAGGTTGATTAGCTACAAATGTTTGGGATACAACTTTGAAAACAGGCCATTACCAGTTGAACGAAACGAGATGCTCAAACTAACCACGTTGATGTACCGTCGAAAGAACAATGACTTTAAACTAGTCTATGAAATGCTATTCGGGAATTCAAGATTATCCCGAACCAGAAACGATTTTCTGGTTCTTTCCAAGTCTAATCTCAGAGGCGCAGGCTTCAAATTGTGTCGAGAAAAATTTCGAACTAAGATTCGCGAGCACAGTTTTGCAAACAGAGTAGGTAAATTACTGTATGTTGTACTTCGAAAAGGAAAAATACCTACAAACTATGCAGAGTTCATGAATGTGATGTGTAAGGAGGTTGGATGATCTGTATACTTGCTCGCTCTACTCGCTTAGTTACCCCCCCCCCCCCCATTTCACACATTCTTTGTTCTTCTTGTTCCAACCACCTCCCCCCCCCCACCCCTCCCCCCCACAACAATACCACCTGTGCGGATAAATCTATTCTATTCTATTCTATTCTAAATACATGTTATGTTTCTCTGATAAAAAGTGAGCTAAATCCTTTATGAGTTTCATCGAAACACTCCAAACTGGAGGTTAAAAAAAGGACTTTAGAAACTCATAAGTGTTTCGGAAATGGAAGTATGCTTCCTATCGAACTCGATCATATGATTAGGGACCACCAGCCCCGCCCCTTTTCCCTCGACACCATTTCCCTCAAAAGCGAGATCGAGGGAGCACAAAGCTATTTCGCGATGAAATCGCTCGCCAAAAGCGCGATAGATAGCTCTCGATGTGCTCTATCAATGACGGGCTGGCAAGCCGGATCTGACAAGTCTGAGTAGGTCAATAATCGATATTAAGGATGGGAATAGGGTGATTAGGGCACTTCCAGTGCATGCACACTGCTCGCCAGTTGATATTATATTAATTTGTGTTTTAGATGAATTTTAAGCACAAAATTGGAATTTTACTAATTTTCCCCGATTTGTGCTCTATGAGCGCGGGAGGAGAGCGGCGAGAGAGCGAGAGGAGGGAGAGAGACACACGCGAGAGAGGCTCCGCCCCTTTATGTCTCATCTCGCCTCCCCCCTCTCTGGCTGGGGGAGTCGCGCGCGCTTCGAAAGCTCTCCCGGGCTAAAGAGAAGAGCTATCGACAGACGTCCAAAGAAAATATGATATTGAGACCCAGACGGTCACATTGAGCCTACTTGCGACAAGATTGCAATAAATCGGCTCTCAGCCTGGTGGTCCCTGCATATGATCGGCTACAAATTAGCAGTCAGCAAAAACTACGGTAGCGACTACAGTAGTCAGATGTACAGTAACTGACCGATGATCTCAAAGCAATCCTCGAGATCCGCGTGGGTGAGAGGAAGAGAAGAGGCGACTGCAGGTATTACCATCTGATCGGGTGGGGGATTGAATGAATGTTAAAGAGAAAGTCTCTTCGCGATGGAATCTAGAGGGAGCGAAGCGTCTCAATTAATTCTAAATGATCGTAGGTATCCTCCAAGGTGACAATGCTAGCGAATAAAAGGACTCGACCGTAGTGGAATGACTCGGTCTCGAGTCGAGACTCTCGACTGTATAGAATAGCGTCGATATTTGAAGAGAATATCGTGCACATTGGTGCATTCATTCATTGAGAGTGATTGCTGAAAGTGGGTTGATTAAGAAAACCATCGATCGAAAGAAGCGTGTTTGCCACCACATGAAGTTTTGTTTGGAAAACAGTAAATGTGAAGACAAAGATTATCTTAAAGTTACTGTAACAGGAAAAAATTCGACCCCATTATTATTTTATTTTTTGGAAGAGGACGTCTGGGAGAATGAGGAAACCAGTATAAAAAAGTTTGAAAATAAAGAAGAATGTCAAAAACGATTTTTGAAAGTCGGGACTGACCCCAGGGAATTGTTGGATTACTGTAGCTGTGTGATTTATTGATTACTGTAGCTCACTTTGCTCACAGTTGCATTTGCGCGTTTTCCGCTAATTCTTTTATTATTTTTCGTCGTTCATCGTGCATAATATGATTTCTATGATTCAGAGGGGACCATATTTGAGTAATTGCCAATAGCCACTTTTTTATATGCTGCTCAAATTCGTTGTCACTTCCTCTTTTACGTTCGTGTTCTTTTTCTAATAATTTATTTTGATTTCTCAGGCTTTGAATAACGTCAGGCTCTCTTCGGGAAGGATCTAACAGCGGCGACAGCCGCAGGCCAGTTGTGTCTATATTTAAAACAAATTGTCTGAGTGATTTGGACTCTATTTTAGCCGTGTACTCGGAAAAGTTGAACAGGAAACAACTATTTGTTGTGTTCAGCATGTAATTGAAGCTGTATTTAATTTGCATCAGCTGAAAATTGAGTGTTACTGCACTTTATCATGCATAGTTATGTATGAATAATGAGTTTATTTGGTATATTCGCTTATCTTTGAGTTTATGACAGTTGTTAGAGAGCAGGTTACTACTGCAAAATAATTACATTGAGGAAATGAGCTCCTCGCGATCGATTCTGAAGGTGACTGGACTACTTTTCACCTCCAAGGTATGCTTTATCAATCTTATTGTCCACCTACACACTCGATTTCAAGCGAGTTTGCTTGCTTACTTGTTGCTTGTGAGTATATCGAGCATTCTGGTTCTATTATATTTTGCATTTATTTAACGGCCAATAAACTCAAATAAACGGATGTTGGCTTATTAAAAACACGAGCAGTTTGCGTTGTCACTGCCTGCGCTCGTTCGTCCCGCTTGTATTCGTTGATCTACCAGGAAAAAGAGTCACTTATTCAGGACCACTATTTTTTTTCGTAAAATCTCATGTAATCCTCACTCATTTATTTTATTATTCGTCCATTGTCTGATTCACTCTCACTTCAATGCTGTAGTTCAGCCCAAAACACCGTATCCTTTCGTTATTTATTGTCTGAAAATACAGAAACCTTTCAGTCAGTCGATTGTGAGCCGGCCTCTCGACTGCTACTACCTAGAGGTGAGCTGGCCCTATTTATCGACCCTAATGTGCGAAAATATCAGTTCACATTGCAATGGTAGATCACGCGGATTGTTTATGAGTAGAAGGTTACTGTAGCTATTGTACTACCGAATATGCGTAAATATTCGTGGCATCATAGTATGATAATACTCTTTTTATTTGCGTTTACTGCTGCATCTATCGTAGTGATCTACCTTCAGGATAGAGGATACGATTTACGTTGTCACTAACTACGCTTGTTAGTCCAGTTCTTATTCCTTGCTGTACCAGGAAAATAAGAGTCACTGATTCTGGTGCATTCCTTACCGGTTATTGCAAATGCCACGTAATCATCACTCATTTATTATATTATTCGTCTATTGTCTGATTCAATATCTTTGCAAAGCTGATTCATTCTCACGTCAGAGCCGATCGTCAAGCGGTCTTCTCTCCATTTCCCTCTTCCTCTCTTCTCTCTTCTTCATAATGGAAGGTGAGAATGGCTGAAACACCTCACCAATATTTTTCATCAAACATCATGCGTGTTTGGTCAATTATTCTATATATTTTCTGATTATCCTTTGCAGGTTACGGTAACAGCCAAAAATATGACAACTTCAGGTCTCTTAGATGTGGGATGAGCGTGCGTGCTCCGCGATTAACAGCGGCGAAATCCGCCAGGCCAGTGCTTTATTATTTAATTTAAAAAAATAAATGAGTGATTAGGACTCTGCGGAAAATCACTGTGTATTCTGTTCGACACGTAATTAAAGCTGCAATTTATTTATATCAGTCGAAAATGGGGCGTAACTGTAGTGGTTTATGCCTAGTTTTAAAAACAATACGAGTTTATTCAGTATATTGGCTAACATTTGAGTCGAGAACAGTTGTTAAAGAGCACATTACTACTGTTAAATAATTCCATTGAGGAAATCAGTATCGCGTGATAGACTCAGAAGGTGAATGGACTATATTCCCCACTCAGGTTATTCTTACCAATCTTCGTTCACTTTCCTTTCATTTATTTACAAGATAGAGAAGATGAATAATTAAAGGTTCGTCTAAAAATAATTCAATATTGAATGATGCGAGAATAGGTGCATTAGGGAAGGGCTAATGCGGCAACGTACACAGTTCTTATTTTTATTCACTGGCAAACTAAACTCCGACTTTGTGTTATAGATTGGAATATATTTTGAACTGATACTAATATACTATTTAGATATCAGCGCGAGTTTAAAGAAGCTGATGTTTTCATTGAGAAGTAGGCACAATGTCTTTCGCACATGGTTATTAGATACTTCCTGTTCATGCAAAACTCGACTAGAAAACTTCTGGTTTATTTATTCGCGCGATAAAATAAACAACTTCGAAAAGGACAGTAAAATGATTTAGCAAGTAAACAGTATACATCCTTTCGTTTAACAGACAATGTGCGATATTTAGAGCAAAGATGAAGGAATAGAAAAGATGAAGAGAAAAGGGCAACAAAATTTTAAAAACAGCACTTCTGGTTTATATATTTGCTTAAATTAAAATATGACAAAATATGATGGAGTAATGGACAAGAAAACGCGAAATAGGTGAAATGATTTAGCAATAAACGGAATAAATCCTTTTGTATAATAGACAATGTACGATATTTACAGCAAAGGTCAAGGAGCAGAAAACACTTCTTTTGTATGAATATGAGTAAATTAAAATACGACGAAAAATAGGACGGAACAATGGAGTAATGTAATCAGTAAAAATGTCTTCTGTTTAATAGACACATTTACTGGACTATGCAGTTTATGACGACGGAAATAAGTTATTTACAGTTCCTCACTTCCCTCGTCTTCGATCTCTTCTCTCTCATCCTCAATCATTTGTAGCAAGGTCAGTCTTCTGGTTACTTTATCAGCTCGAGATTCGTGGATCGGTTCCTGCAACCATTATTCTCTTTGATTAAATTGTTTTCTTGTTAAATTTATAATAATGACGTCTTCATATTTTCGCTCGAGAGCTAAGAAGAGACCAGCGCTCAAAATACGAATGAGAAGAGACAACGGGCAATGAATTTGATTACAATTGCTCGAAACACGTACGCTCTATTGTCACCTCTCATTCTACGCTCGAGCGCTCGCGAGTGCTGGTCTCCTCTCATCAGTGAATCAGGTAAAAACGCAATAAAAAAGTTTTCACTTCGTTCTCATCATCGGACTCCTCTTGGTTACAGATATCTTCTTCCATCTCTTCCTCTTCTTCTCCACTTTCTTCATCACTCTCGTCTCTTCTCGATCTCTTCGCCGCTCTCGAGTGAATATTCTGAAGGTGAAAATATTTGTTCCGCCTTTAATTAAGCCGAATATAATGAACCTCATTCTGGTCATCTTCGTCTCCGATAGACAAGGATGAGGAAGGAGCAGAGGTAGATTTTGAAATAATTCTCGATGCCCATTGTTTCTCATCCGCATTTACCATATTGGCTCTGGAATATAGTGATATATTGATGGTTGTTAGGTAATTTCACACCTGATGGCATACATTTCTTGAAGAATGTTTTTTTCCCAATCACGACTAGGCGGAGGTCGAATCATCCTCACTCGTCTTTCTTTGAAGGTCTTATCAAAATATCCTTTCTTCACAGTGGCCTCCCTCGTTCCCTCCATGTTCTCAAACCTATGAAAAATAATGTGATTTTTCGTTTCTAATAGGAATGGCAAATCGGAATCCGACACTCCTTAATTTGCATACTCTTTCGTTTCTCTGATCGACGAGAGATCACGCAAATTGAGGAGAGTGCTTTGCGATTTGGGATCACTAGTTTCTAAGGATACTTACTGTGCTGAGTTGTGACGGAGAATAGTTACTCTCGATCTCAAATCATGTCCTTTTTCGGAGAAGTAATGATCTTTTGGAGCAGAATACCCGCTAGATGGTTAAATCCTTCGACTTCCGAAGTACCAATATCGGGACTGATCCGACCAATCTGGTCCATTACAGATTTAGAATTGATCAACGCTTCGAGTGCTTTGAATGCTCCTTTCTTAGGATCGAGTAGAGGAACACGGGCTACATGAGTAGCAGGATGAGAAGCACACTTCTTGATTAACTTGAAATTTCTGTCCTATAAAAATTGAATCTAAAAATAAAATAAAATAGAGAACTGACCTTTTCCCAACTGTGAACTCCTACGATATGTTTCAGACATGATTGAAGTTTCTCTCTCGCTTCATCACCACTTTTGCTGCTTCGAATCGACCACCAAAGGTGAGCGTTGATGTATCTAACCCATGGGCCAAGAGTACACCGAGTCTTCAGCTTAGCTTGCTGGAAACGATTTCTAAATGAGATACTTTCATATTGAACTAACTTTGAGAAGCTTGAGCAGCAAATTTCGTGCATAGTGCCAAAGATCAAATCGATGATCGATCGATGGATACTCTCGAGACATCATCGCAGTAGCCTGATTTAGTTTAAAAAATATATATATATATCATACTGAAAAGATAAACCTCGGGCTGCCGATCAGTTGTGAGTCTTTCAATGGGATCATCCATTTCTTCATTGAAGATTGTGTTCACTTCGTCCAGACATCTCTTCAATCCGATGCATTCCAATCTATTCGACGACTTTCCTGAGAAAACAAAGATGAGTTTATATCTAATCTTTTATTTTCGCAACCTTCAATCTTTTTCGAGCAGTTGGAATAGGAAATAATCAGTCCATAGGCTGCAATCATCAACACATATCGTGACCAAATGGCTGAGTGTCCTCGCGTATCGAATTGAGCATCTCCTGCTAGACTGAGTTTGTTACCCTGAAAATCGAAGCCGAAGCGTAAAATATGAAATTGTAATTGCAAACCTTCCTCAAATCTTCTCTAACAATTTCAATGATTCGTTCTCTTTGTTCATTGAAGATTTTTGTTAGTGCGGGTTCGAAGTAATTCGTTTTGAGTCGATTAAACGCGTTTCTGCTAGGAAAGGCGCAGCCAATCGACTTAGCGAATGGAGCGACACTCTGGAAATTGTATGTAGGTCATTTTCAGTTTGAGATTGATGATCTGACCCCATATCCAAAAGACGTGCAGAATGCCGAATTGACGATATCGAGAGAGATGCGATGTAATTTTTCCTTCCCACCGGCTTTTCTTGTGGGTAGAATTGGCGAACTTTGCCAATCACGCGATATCCCGCAATTTTGACACTCACTCTTCACAAGTAGTACCGCGCCCTAAGATACGTAATTTAGAAAATGTCCGTTAGATAATGCTCAACAAACTTATATAGAAAATGTGTACCTCGAGATGCATAACAACTTTGCAATGTTCGCCGCATCCGTCAGAACAATGTACAAATGCTTCTCCGATTTGGGAAATCTGGACCATACAATACGTTTCTTTGCCCTTGAATTGAATCTGAGCTGTTGGACTTGACCGGTCAGTCATTGGATCGTAAGTAGAATCCTTCCTGTCCTATAACACAAGGATTATTGAATTAGCTAAATGGAACACACTTCTTTCTCATTCTTCTCTTCTTCCAGTTCTTCGCCTGACGAATCTCGAATATTATCATCACTCTCCTTCGAGTGAGATGACGACACAACCTGCGAATAACTATTTAATGTAAGCTCTGCCTTTCATACAATTTCTCTAAAATATTTTTTTACGCAGATAATTGTCATTCAACCACTAATCGTCCAAACATTGGTTCACAGAAAAATGATGAAATCATATTTTCTGATTGTTTTATTTTTGAAAAATATTAATAGTATAGCTCACTTTTTTCAATGGTTTCGCATGCGGGACAAGTCTTGTACCACTCGATCCTTCGACAATATGAGCCGAAGGGAAATGAGAACGACAGAGAAATGTTTTTCCTTCAGATCTAATTGCATCTTCCAATCGCTTTTTCTCAGTGTCATCCCCATTCGATAGAATAGCAATCCACGTTGCTTGTTGCTCAGGACGATTAGAAAACGCGAAGCATTGCGATGAAAAAGATTTGCAAACGATGCAATATCGTTTTTTCGGGGGCATCTATTTTAATAAGCATTATACATAATCACTTCACATTTTTCAGATAACGCTTGGTCTCAACCTTTCACAGACAAGCCGTATTTGTGAAACGAATTCATTTATTCATGACAAGTGATATATCTACAAAAGGAAAGTGAACGAAGATTGGTAAGAATAACCTGAGTGGGGAATATAGTCCATTCACCTTCTGAGTCTATCACGCGATACTGATTTCCTCAATGGAATTATTTAACAGTAGTAATGTGCTCTTTAACAACTGTTCTCGACTCAAATGTTAGCCAATATACTGAATAAACTCGTATTGTTTTTAAAACTAGGCATAAACCACTACAGTTACGCCCCATTTTCGACTGATATAAATAAATTGCAGCTTTAATTACGTGTCGAACAGAATACACAGTGATTTTCCGCAGAGTCCTAATCACTCATTTATTTTTTTAAATTAAATAATAAAGCACTGGCCTGGCGGATTTCGCCGCTGTTAATCGCGGAGCACGCACGCTCATCCCACATCTAAGAGACCTGAAGTTGTCATATTTTTGGCTGTTACCGTAACCTGCAAAGGATAATCAGAAAATATATAGAATAATTGACCAAACACGCATGATGTTTGATGAAAAATATTGGTGAGGTGTTTCAGCCATTCTCACCTTCCATTATGAAGAAGAGAGAAGAGAGGAAGAGGGAAATGGAGAGAAGACCGCTTGACGATCGGCTCTGACGTGAGAATGAATCAGCTTTGCAAAGATATTGAATCAGACAATAGACGAATAATATAATAAATGAGTGATGATTACGTGGCATTTGCAATAACCGGTAAGGAATGCACCAGAATCAGTGACTCTTATTTTCCTGGTACAGCAAGGAATAAGAACTGGACTAACAAGCGTAGTTAGTGACAACGTAAATCGTATCCTCTATCCTGAAGGTAGATCACTACGATAGATGCAGCAGTAAACGCAAATAAAAAGAGTATTATCATACTATGATGCCACGAATATTTACGCATATTCGGTAGTACAATAGCTACAGTAACCTTCTACTCATAAACAATCCGCGTGATCTACCATTGCAATGTGAACTGATATTTTCGCACATTAGGGTCGATAAATAGGGCCAGCTCACCTCTAGGTAGTAGCAGTCGAGAGGCCGGCTCACAATCGACTGACTGAAAGGTTTCTGTATTTTCAGACAATAAATAACGAAAGGATACGGTGTTTTGGGCTGAACTACAGCATTGAAGTGAGAGTGAATCAGACAATGGACGAATAATAAAATAAATGAGTGAGGATTACATGAGATTTTACGAAAAAAAATAGTGGTCCTGAATAAGTGACTCTTTTTCCTGGTAGATCAACGAATACAAGCGGGACGAACGAGCGCAGGCAGTGACAACGCAAACTGCTCGTGTTTTTAATAAGCCAACATCCGTTTATTTGAGTTTATTGGCCGTTAAATAAATGCAAAATATAATAGAACCAGAATGCTCGATATACTCACAAGCAACAAGTAAGCAAGCAAACTCGCTTGAAATCGAGTGTGTAGGTGGACAATAAGATTGATAAAGCATACCTTGGAGGTGAAAAGTAGTCCAGTCACCTTCAGAATCGATCGCGAGGAGCTCATTTCCTCAATGTAATTATTTTGCAGTAGTAACCTGCTCTCTAACAACTGTCATAAACTCAAAGATAAGCGAATATACCAAATAAACTCATTATTCATACATAACTATGCATGATAAAGTGCAGTAACACTCAATTTTCAGCTGATGCAAATTAAATACAGCTTCAATTACATGCTGAACACAACAAATAGTTGTTTCCTGTTCAACTTTTCCGAGTACACGGCTAAAATAGAGTCCAAATCACTCAGACAATTTGTTTTAAATATAGACACAACTGGCCTGCGGCTGTCGCCGCTGTTAGATCCTTCCCGAAGAGAGCCTGACGTTATTCAAAGCCTGAGAAATCAAAATAAATTATTAGAAAAAGAACACGAACGTAAAAGAGGAAGTGACAACGAATTTGAGCAGCATATAAAAAAGTGGCTATTGGCAATTACTCAAATATGGTCCCCTCTGAATCATAGAAATCATATTACGCACGATGAACGACGAAAAATAATAAAAGAATTAGCGGAAAACGCGCAAATGCAACTGTGAGCAAAGTGAGCTACAGTAATCAATAAATCACACAGCTACAGTAATCCAACAATTCCCTGGGGTCAGTCCCGACTTTCAAAAATCGTTTTTGACATTCTTCTTTATTTTCAAACTTTTTTATACTGGTTTCCTCATTCTCCCAGACGTCCTCTTCCAAAAAATAAAATAATAATGGGGTCGAATTTTTTCCTGTTACAGTAACTTTAAGTGAATGACACTACTGCCGATTCCATCCCTGATCTGCCAAGATTTCCTCTCTGACACGAAATCTTCTCTAGATGCCACACTTTGCTGTGTGTGATAATCAATCTGATACATTGTCGAATAAGCAGTTTATCAAATCTATTAAAGTTACTGTAACAGGAAAAAATTCGACCCCATTATTATTTTATTTTTTGGAAGAGGACGTCTGGGAGAATGAGGAAACCAGTATAAAAAAGTTTGAAAATAAAGAAGAATGTCAAAAACGATTTTTGAAAGTCGGGACTGACCCCAGGGAATTGTTGGATTACTGTAGCTGTGTGATTTATTGATTACTGTAGCTCACTTTGCTCACAGTTGCATTTGCGCGTTTTCCGCTAATTCTTTTATTATTTTTCGTCGTTCATCGTGCATAATATGATTTCTATGATTCAGAGGGGACCATATTTGAGTAATTGCCAATAGCCACTTTTTTATATGCTGCTCAAATTCGTTGTCACTTCCTCTTTTACGTTCGTGTTCTTTTTCTAATAATTTATTTTGATTTCTCAGGCTTTGAATAACGTCAGGCTCTCTTCGGGAAGGATCTAACAGCGGCGACAGCCGCAGGCCAGTTGTGTCTATATTTAAAACAAATTGTCTGAGTGATTTGGACTCTATTTTAGCCGTGTACTCGGAAAAGTTGAACAGGAAACAACTATTTGTTGTGTTCAGCATGTAATTGAAGCTGTATTTAATTTGCATCAGCTGAAAATTGAGTGTTACTGCACTTTATCATGCATAGTTATGTATGAATAATGAGTTTATTTGGTATATTCGCTTATCTTTGAGTTTATGACAGTTGTTAGAGAGCAGGTTACTACTGCAAAATAATTACATTGAGGAAATGAGCTCCTCGCGATCGATTCTGAAGGTGACTGGACTACTTTTCACCTCCAAGGTATGCTTTATCAATCTTATTGTCCACCTACACACTCGATTTCAAGCGAGTTTGCTTGCTTACTTGTTGCTTGTGAGTATATCGAGCATTCTGGTTCTATTATATTTTGCATTTATTTAACGGCCAATAAACTCAAATAAACGGATGTTGGCTTATTAAAAACACGAGCAGTTTGCGTTGTCACTGCCTGCGCTCGTTCGTCCCGCTTGTATTCGTTGATCTACCAGGAAAAAGAGTCACTTATTCAGGACCACTATTTTTTTTCGTAAAATCTCATGTAATCCTCACTCATTTATTTTATTATTCGTCCATTGTCTGATTCACTCTCACTTCAATGCTGTAGTTCAGCCCAAAACACCGTATCCTTTCGTTATTTATTGTCTGAAAATACAGAAACCTTTCAGTCAGTCGATTGTGAGCCGGCCTCTCGACTGCTACTACCTAGAGGTGAGCTGGCCCTATTTATCGACCCTAATGTGCGAAAATATCAGTTCACATTGCAATGGTAGATCACGCGGATTGTTTATGAGTAGAAGGTTACTGTAGCTATTGTACTACCGAATATGCGTAAATATTCGTGGCATCATAGTATGATAATACTCTTTTTATTTGCGTTTACTGCTGCATCTATCGTAGTGATCTACCTTCAGGATAGAGGATACGATTTACGTTGTCACTAACTACGCTTGTTAGTCCAGTTCTTATTCCTTGCTGTACCAGGAAAATAAGAGTCACTGATTCTGGTGCATTCCTTACCGGTTATTGCAAATGCCACGTAATCATCACTCATTTATTATATTATTCGTCTATTGTCTGATTCAATATCTTTGCAAAGCTGATTCATTCTCACGTCAGAGCCGATCGTCAAGCGGTCTTCTCTCCATTTCCCTCTTCCTCTCTTCTCTCTTCTTCATAATGGAAGGTGAGAATGGCTGAAACACCTCACCAATATTTTTCATCAAACATCATGCGTGTTTGGTCAATTATTCTATATATTTTCTGATTATCCTTTGCAGGTTACGGTAACAGCCAAAAATATGACAACTTCAGGTCTCTTAGATGTGGGATGAGCGTGCGTGCTCCGCGATTAACAGCGGCGAAATCCGCCAGGCCAGTGCTTTATTATTTAATTTTAAAAAATAAATGAGTGATTAGGACTCTGCGGAAAATCACTGTGTATTCTGTTCGACACGTAATTAAAGCTGCAATTTATTTATATCAGTCGAAAATGGGGCGTAACTGTAGTGGTTTATGCCTAGTTTTAAAAACAATACGAGTTTATTCAGTATATTGGCTAACATTTGAGTCGAGAACAGTTGTTAAAGAGCACATTACTACTGTTAAATAATTCCATTGAGGAAATCAGTATCGCGTGATAGACTCAGAAGGTGAATGGACTATATTCCCCACTCAGGTTATTCTTACCAATCTTCGTTCACTTTCCTTTTGTAGATATATCACTTGTCATGAATAAATGAATTCGTTTCACAAATACGGCTTGTCTGTGAAAGGTTGAGACCAAGCGTTATCTGAAAAATGTGAAGTGATTATGTATAATGCTTATTAAAATAGATGCCCCCGAAAAAACGATATTGCATCGTTTGCAAATCTTTTTCATCGCAATGCTTCGCGTTTTCTAATCGTCCTGAGCAACAAGCAACGTGGATTGCTATTCTATCGAATGGGGATGACACTGAGAAAAAGCGATTGGAAGATGCAATTAGATCTGAAGGAAAAACATTTCTCTGTCGTTCTCATTTCCCTTCGGCTCATATTGTCGAAGGATCGAGTGGTACAAGACTTGTCCCGCATGCGAAACCATTGAAAAAAGTGAGCTATACTATTAATATTTTTCAAAAATAAAACAATCAGAAAATATGATTTCATCATTTTTCTGTGAACCAATGTTTGGACGATTAGTGGTTGAATGACAATTATCTGCGTAAAAAAATATTTTAGAGAAATTGTATGAAAGGCAGAGCTTACATTAAATAGTTATTCGCAGGTTGTGTCGTCATCTCACTCGAAGGAGAGTGATGATAATATTCGAGATTCGTCAGGCGAAGAACTGGAAGAAGAGAAGAATGAGAAAGAAGTGTGTTCCATTTAGCTAATTCAATAATCCTTGTGTTATAGGACAGGAAGGATTCTACTTACGATCCAATGACTGACCGGTCAAGTCCAACAGCTCAGATTCAATTCAAGGGCAAAGAAACGTATTGTATGGTCCAGATTTCCCAAATCGGAGAAGCATTTGTACATTGTTCTGACGGATGCGGCGAACATTGCAAAGTTGTTATGCATCTCGAGGTACACATTTTCTATATAAGTTTGTTGAGCATTATCTAACGGACATTTTCTAAATTACGTATCTTAGGGCGCGGTACTACTTGTGAAGAGTGAGTGTCAAAATTGCGGGATATCGCGTGATTGGCAAAGTTCGCCAATTCTACCCACAAGAAAAGCCGGTGGGAAGGAAAAATTACATCGCATCTCTCTCGATATCGTCAATTCGGCATTCTGCACGTCTTTTGGATATGGGGTCAGATCATCAATCTCAAACTGAAAATGACCTACATACAATTTCCAGAGTGTCGCTCCATTCGCTAAGTCGATTGGCTGCGCCTTTCCTAGCAGAAACGCGTTTAATCGACTCAAAACGAATTACTTCGAACCCGCACTAACAAAAATCTTCAATGAACAAAGAGAACGAATCATTGAAATTGTTAGAGAAGATTTGAGGAAGGTTTGCAATTACAATTTCATATTTTACGCTTCGGCTTCGATTTTCAGGGTAACAAACTCAGTCTAGCAGGAGATGCTCAATTCGATACGCGAGGACACTCAGCCATTTGGTCACGATATGTGTTGATGATTGCAGCCTATGGACTGATTATTTCCTATTCCAACTGCTCGAAAAAGATTGAAGGTTGCGAAAATAAAAGATTAGATATAAACTCATCTTTGTTTTCTCAGGAAAGTCGTCGAATAGATTGGAATGCATCGGATTGAAGAGATGTCTGGACGAAGTGAACACAATCTTCAATGAAGAAATGGATGATCCCATTGAAAGACTCACAACTGATCGGCAGCCCGAGGTTTATCTTTTCAGTATGATATATATATATTTTTTTAAACTAAATCAGGCTACTGCGATGATGTCTCGAGAGTATCCATCGATCGATCATCGATTTGATCTTTGGCACTATGCACGAAATTTGCTGCTCAAGCTTCTCAAAGTTAGTTCAATATGAAAGTATCTCATTTAGAAATCGTTTCCAGCAAGCTAAGCTGAAGACTCGGTGTACTCTTGGCCCATGGGTTAGATACATCAACGCTCACCTTTGGTGGTCGATTCGAAGCAGCAAAAGTGGTGATGAAGCGAGAGAGAAACTTCAATCATGTCTGAAACATATCGTAGGAGTTCACAGTTGGGAAAAGGTCAGTTCTCTATTTTATTTTATTTTTAGATTCAATTTTTATAGGACAGAAATTTCAAGTTAATCAAGAAGTGTGCTTCTCATCCTGCTACTCATGTAGCCCGTGTTCCTCTACTCGATCCTAAGAAAGGAGCATTCAAAGCACTCGAAGCGTTGATCAATTCTAAATCTGTAATGGACCAGATTGGTCGGATCAGTCCCGATATTGGTACTTCGGAAGTCGAAGGATTTAACCATCTAGCGGGTATTCTGCTCCAAAAGATCATTACTTCTCCGAAAAAGGACATGATTTGAGATCGAGAGTAACTATTCTCCGTCACAACTCAGCACAGTAAGTATCCTTAGAAACTAGTGATCCCAAATCGGAAAGCACTCTCCTCAATTTGCGTGATCTCTCGTCGATCAGAGAAACGAAAGAGTATGCAAATTAAGGAGTGTCGGATTCCGATTTGCCATTCCTATTAGAAACGAAAAATCACATTATTTTTCATAGGTTTGAGAACATGGAGGGAACGAGGGAGGCCACTGTGAAGAAAGGATATTTTGATAAGACCTTCAAAGAAAGACGAGTGAGGATGATTCGACCTCCGCCTAGTCGTGATTGGGAAAAAAACATTCTTCAAGAAATGTATGCCATCAGGTGTGAAATTACCTAACAACCATCAATATATCACTATATTCCAGAGCCAATATGGTAAATGCGGATGAGAAACAATGGGCATCGAGAATTATTTCAAAATCTACCTCTGCTCCTTCCTCATCCTTGTCTATCGGAGACGAAGATGACCAGAATGAGGTTCATTATATTCGGCTTAATTAAAGGCGGAACAAATATTTTCACCTTCAGAATATTCACTCGAGAGCGGCGAAGAGATCGAGAAGAGACGAGAGTGATGAAGAAAGTGGAGAAGAAGAGGAAGAGATGGAAGAAGATATCTGTAACCAAGAGGAGTCCGATGATGAGAACGAAGTGAAAACTTTTTTATTGCGTTTTTACCTGATTCACTGATGAGAGGAGACCAGCACTCGCGAGCGCTCGAGCGTAGAATGAGAGGTGACAATAGAGCGTACGTGTTTCGAGCAATTGTAATCAAATTCATTGCCCGTTGTCTCTTCTCATTCGTATTTTGAGCGCTGGTCTCTTCTTAGCCCTCGAGCGAAAATATGAAGACGTCATTATTATAAATTTAACAAGAAAACAATTTAATCAAAGAGAATAATGGTTGCAGGAACCGATCCACGAATCTCGAGCTGATAAAGTAACCAGAAGACTGACCTTGCTACAAATGATTGAGGATGAGAGAGAAGAGATCGAAGACGAGGGAAGTGAGGAACTGTAAATAACTTATTTCCGTCGTCATAAACTGCATAGTCCAGTAAATGTGTCTATTAAACAGAAGACATTTTTACTGATTACATTACTCCATTGTTCCGTCCTATTTTTCGTCGTATTTTAATTTACTCATATTCATACAAAAGAAGTGTTTTCTGCTCCTTGACCTTTGCTGTAAATATCGTACATTGTCTATTATACAAAAGGATTTATTCCGTTTATTGCTAAATCATTTCACCTATTTCGCGTTTTCTTGTCCATTACTCCATCATATTTTGTCATATTTTAATTTAAGCAAATATATAAACCAGAAGTGCTGTTTTTAAAATTTTGTTGCCCTTTTCTCTTCATCTTTTCTATTCCTTCATCTTTGCTCTAAATATCGCACATTGTCTGTTATACGAAAGGATGTATACTGTTTACTTGCTAAATCATTTTACTGTCCTTTTCGAAGTTGTTTATTTTATCGCGCGAATAAATAAACCAGAAGTTTTCTAGTCGAGTTTTGCATGAACAGGAAGTATCTAATAACCATGTGCGAAAGACATTGTGCCTACTTCTCAATGAAAACATCAGCTTCTTTAAACTCGCGCTGATATCTAAATAGTATATTAGTATCAGTTCAAAATATATTCCAATCTATAACACAAAGTCGGAGTTTAGTTTGCCAGTGAATAAAAATAAGAACTGTGTACGTTGCCGCATTAGCCCTTCCCTAATGCACCTATTCTCGCATCATTCAATATTGAATTATTTTTAGACGAACCTTTAATTATTCATCTTCTCTATCTTGTAAATAAATGAAAGGAAAGTGAACGAAGATTGGTAAGAATAACCTGAGTGGGGAATATAGTCCATTCACCTTCTGAGTCTATCACGCGATACTGATTTCCTCAATGGAATTATTTAACAGTAGTAATGTGCTCTTTAACAACTGTTCTCGACTCAAATGTTAGCCAATATACTGAATAAACTCGTATTGTTTTTAAAACTAGGCATAAACCACTACAGTTACGCCCCATTTTCGACTGATATAAATAAATTGCAGCTTTAATTACGTGTCGAACAGAATACACAGTGATTTTCCGCAGAGTCCTAATCACTCATTTATTTTTTAAAATTAAATAATAAAGCACTGGCCTGGCGGATTTCGCCGCTGTTAATCGCGGAGCACGCACGCTCATCCCACATCTAAGAGACCTGAAGTTGTCATATTTTTGGCTGTTACCGTAACCTGCAAAGGATAATCAGAAAATATATAGAATAATTGACCAAACACGCATGATGTTTGATGAAAAATATTGGTGAGGTGTTTCAGCCATTCTCACCTTCCATTATGAAGAAGAGAGAAGAGAGGAAGAGGGAAATGGAGAGAAGACCGCTTGACGATCGGCTCTGACGTGAGAATGAATCAGCTTTGCAAAGATATTGAATCAGACAATAGACGAATAATATAATAAATGAGTGATGATTACGTGGCATTTGCAATAACCGGTAAGGAATGCACCAGAATCAGTGACTCTTATTTTCCTGGTACAGCAAGGAATAAGAACTGGACTAACAAGCGTAGTTAGTGACAACGTAAATCGTATCCTCTATCCTGAAGGTAGATCACTACGATAGATGCAGCAGTAAACGCAAATAAAAAGAGTATTATCATACTATGATGCCACGAATATTTACGCATATTCGGTAGTACAATAGCTACAGTAACCTTCTACTCATAAACAATCCGCGTGATCTACCATTGCAATGTGAACTGATATTTTCGCACATTAGGGTCGATAAATAGGGCCAGCTCACCTCTAGGTAGTAGCAGTCGAGAGGCCGGCTCACAATCGACTGACTGAAAGGTTTCTGTATTTTCAGACAATAAATAACGAAAGGATACGGTGTTTTGGGCTGAACTACAGCATTGAAGTGAGAGTGAATCAGACAATGGACGAATAATAAAATAAATGAGTGAGGATTACATGAGATTTTACGAAAAAAAATAGTGGTCCTGAATAAGTGACTCTTTTTCCTGGTAGATCAACGAATACAAGCGGGACGAACGAGCGCAGGCAGTGACAACGCAAACTGCTCGTGTTTTTAATAAGCCAACATCCGTTTATTTGAGTTTATTGGCCGTTAAATAAATGCAAAATATAATAGAACCAGAATGCTCGATATACTCACAAGCAACAAGTAAGCAAGCAAACTCGCTTGAAATCGAGTGTGTAGGTGGACAATAAGATTGATAAAGCATACCTTGGAGGTGAAAAGTAGTCCAGTCACCTTCAGAATCGATCGCGAGGAGCTCATTTCCTCAATGTAATTATTTTGCAGTAGTAACCTGCTCTCTAACAACTGTCATAAACTCAAAGATAAGCGAATATACCAAATAAACTCATTATTCATACATAACTATGCATGATAAAGTGCAGTAACACTCAATTTTCAGCTGATGCAAATTAAATACAGCTTCAATTACATGCTGAACACAACAAATAGTTGTTTCCTGTTCAACTTTTCCGAGTACACGGCTAAAATAGAGTCCAAATCACTCAGACAATTTGTTTTAAATATAGACACAACTGGCCTGCGGCTGTCGCCGCTGTTAGATCCTTCCCGAAGAGAGCCTGACGTTATTCAAAGCCTGAGAAATCAAAATAAATTATTAGAAAAAGAACACGAACGTAAAAGAGGAAGTGACAACGAATTTGAGCAGCATATAAAAAAGTGGCTATTGGCAATTACTCAAATATGGTCCCCTCTGAATCATAGAAATCATATTATGCACGATGAACGACGAAAAATAATAAAAGAATTAGCGGAAAACGCGCAAATGCAACTGTGAGCAAAGTGAGCTACAGTAATCAATAAATCACACAGCTACAGTAATCCAACAATTCCCTGGGGTCAGTCCCGACTTTCAAAAATCGTTTTTGACATTCTTCTTTATTTTCAAACTTTTTTATACTGGTTTCCTCATTCTCCCAGACGTCCTCTTCCAAAAAATAAAATAATAATGGGGTCGAATTTTTTCCTGTTACAGTAACTTTAAGTACGGAGAAAGACGATTAGTACATTGAGATACAATAGATTGTGTTAGAAGGGATGTGTCAATGGGAATCCATATTTTCTGCTTCAGCAGTAAACCTCATCAATAAAACCCGACCGACTGCTTCTGCTTCTCTCCTCTCGCTTTCGTCTCTGCATTCCGTCTCACTACCATTTTAATAGTATTATTTTCCATTTGACGAATGAGAATTTTATAGTCCTCGTGGGTCATTCCAACTACGATCGCGTCGTTTATGGCAATGATTTCATCACCAATATGAAGGCCTGCGGTAAAGAGGAAGACGTCTGCGTTAACGCATACGATTCCTTCAAAGAAGAGTTGTTCGATCGAGTATCTGTCGCTATGCACTTTGATGATGAAGAAGGACTCGGATGATTCGGCCTGCAAGCGCAATCATTTATTGAATGTCCCCCTTCATATTCGTTCTTAATCAATAGCGTAAAGTTATCGACTAGATCTTCAAATTAAAGAAGCCGTGTCAGCAATCCAATGTCAAATATCCCACCACGAAAGTCCCTGCCCTATCAGTCCCTGTCATACTGTCAGCGTCGCTAAACAGAGTGTCGGCCATTCCCTAGTGAGAGAGGAATCCTCCCTTGATCTACTCGACTGACTCTCTGACGTGACCTTTGGCCGCCTCTCCCTACGGTCTCTAGTCTCTCTGTCGCTCTAGCCTACCGAAAAGGAGAGGACAGGGAAGGGCGGAAAAGTTACGGAGAGGGAGGGATGTGCTGCGCAAACATTTAGCAGCCCTTTCCCTGCCCTATCACGCGCGCGAATTTCTCGGCTCAGAGACGAGCTACAACGCTTAAATTTTGGATTTCCATTATCGTTCAAGGGACAATAGGGCTATCGTCTCAGCTTCCCCGAAAAAAATATTGCTGCCACTCCTTCTTTAACCGTCCTATAGAGATTTTGCATGCTCAATCTTCCACTTCCTCTCTACATGCTCACTATCTCCCTCAATTTGTCCATCCACTGCGGTTCATTACCTCATCAATGGCTGATTCACCCTTGGAAGAATGATACTGGATCGAGACATAGTTAATGCTCATCATGAGGACCAGCCAGACCCCGAAAGCCAAGTATTCCAGTACTTGCTTCTTCTTCCTTTTCTTCTCCTCTTCTTCCTTATCCATCTCCTCTTTCAGCAGACTCATCTTTCGACGGGCTCTATCAATGGTGATCTGAGAAAATCAATATCTGACAACTAATTATGCAAATGAGAAACATTTCTCCATAAGTCATAATAGGCTCTACAACTCACGAGTCTATCGAGTTCAGATTTCTGCTTATCATCAAACACGTCCGATCCATCATTGCTCGTAGTCCCAGATTGATCTGTAATCAATCCATCAATACCGAAAATCAACAGTAATCGACCAGCACTGCCACGCCCTACCGTAACCATCATACACCTCACTAATCTACTGTAACTAACCGATGATATCGTAGCAATCATCGAGGTCAAAGTCGGAGAGAGGAATAGGGAGAGAAGGATCAGTCGCTTCCATCTGATCGAAAGGACACCGAATGAAAGAGGTTCGCTTCTTTTCAGGAGCGGAGTTTTAGAGACGGAGTCTTCTCATTTATTGCGAGTGAGGGCAGCCAGTGGGAATGCTCAGGCATTCATCTATTGAGATAACTGGAGCGTCAGAACCCAGTGGAACGACTTGGGTATTGATGTATTCATTACCATTCATTGAGAGTGATCGCAGCCATTGGTTCAGAAAACTGGGGACATGACAGAAGTGCCAACGACAAAATCGCCAAATTCCGAAAACGACAAAACCGCCAAATGCCATAACTCAGTCCGGAATGATGTTAGAGACTTCTGGTTGGGTTCATCTGGGGGGGGGGGGGGGGAGGGGCTATCATTCCTGATACCTTATCACCTTATCATAAAATCACTGATAAGGGTCTTATCAGTGATAAAAAATGAAAAAGATACCCCTTATCACCAGCTTTCCGATAAACACAACCAGAGATCTCTAGCATCATTCCGGAATGATTTATAGCATTTGGCGATTTTGTCGTTGGCGCTTCTGTCGTGCCCCCAGCAAACTATTGATTGAAATATATGTGCACCCCAATGAAGTTTCGAAAATAAAAATAAAAATAAATACATACAATAAATACCAAAATACTACCGATTCCATGATTGATCCGACAAGATTTCCTCTCTGACACGGGATTTTCTCTAGATGTCACACTCTTGGCTGTGTGAGATAAGCGATCTGATACATTGTCGAATAAGCACTTTATCAAATTGATTCGATACGAGGGAAAATGATTACGACACTGCGATACAATACCTAGATAATGATCGTGTGAGAAAGGATGGGTCACTGCAAAACCTTCGTTTTTTCCTCAGCTTTATCCTTCATCTTCTCTCCTCTCTCTTTGGTCTTTGCATTCCGTCTCACTACCATTTTGAAAGTAGGATTCTTCCATAAATCGAGAGCGTTAAGTTCATCGAAGGTCTTTCCCACGAAAATAACGTCGTCTATGGCAATGATCTCATCACCCAGACGAAGACGAGAGGGAATCGGGGACTTTATCTTTTGAACGTATACGAGTCCTTTTTCGTGGTAAAGCTGGAAGGATTCCCTAGGAACTTCAACGATGAAGAATGGACCCTGAAATCGAATTCACTTATCGGATAACCGTCTTATATTCCCTAGAAGACTCCTATTGCAACCATCCTATAGAGATGATTCTGCATCATTAGAGTATTCGATAGGGTCGTCTTTCACTCTAGATGCACTACATTTCTCTCTGATATCGTTATCCACTCTTACCTCATGAAGTCGTGGAGCCGTTCCATCCTTGGAAGAATGATACTGGATCGTGAGATGGATCATGGCCATCATCAGGAGCATCCAGATGCAACAGCCGCGGTATCCTCCTACTTCCTTCTCCTTCCTCTCTTCTTCCTCCTTCTCATCTTCCTTCTCCTCTTCTTCCTTCTCCTCTTCTTCCTTCTCCTCTTCTTCCTTCTTCTCTTCTTCCTTCTCCGTCTCCTCGTTCAGCAGTGCCATCTTACGACGCGCTCTATCAAGATTGATCTGAAAGAAACCAGTGATCTGACAACTAATCCTGGAAAAGGAATCATCTCAATAGCTCTCCATAAACCAAGCGTGGCCATAATGGACACCACAACTCACCAGCCTATCAAATTCATCCATTGATTTATGGATGTCTTCACTGACGGTCGAACCATCATTGCTCGTAGTCAGAGGTGGATCTGTAATCAATCCATCAAAACTCAAAACCTACCGTAATCGACCAGCACACTACCGTGACCTACGGTTTACTAACATGCAATAACTTACCAATGATATCGTAGCAATCCTCGAGATCTGAGTCGGAGAGGAGAAGAGAAGGAGGAGGGGAAGTCACTTCCATCTGATTGAGAGGAGACCGAATGAATGAGGATACCAGCTTTTCCAGAGTGAAGTTTTATGGGGCGGAGCTTGAAGGGGCGGAGTCTTCTCATTCAATGTGATCGATAGATTCCAGTAGGTTGGATCAGGTATTAATCTATTCAGTTAACTAGAGCGTCTACAACCCAGTGGTATGGATCGGCTCATGATGTATCGAACAGCCTGGATGGATGAAATGAGTCTACCCATATTGATTCGAGCATTGATAATTGACTCTGTTCATTGTCACGCTGTTCTTATTGAATAAGTCACCAGCCGTACAACTTTAAACAAATGATGAATTTCGAAAAATAAAATTTCAAAAAATTGAGTTCGGTCTTTGAATTCACGATCACTCCAAGCAACTTCTCGTCTCAGTACGCTTTTGATAAGAATGAAAAAGCTAGCAAATTATTTAATGTAAGTGTTGGCTCAGGAGATAGTGGCCTTCCAAGATTTAAAAAAAGTGAAGAGCGGCTTGATTCTCAATACAATGTGAAACACACTCAAATTATGATAACTCTTCATTGTATATTCGATAATTTAAGTGAATTTGATTAGCGCAAACGGCTTCGGAAAAAATCGAGTAAAAGTAATGAATAAAAAGGCTTCGAGTCTGCTTGAGATCGACGTAACAGTAAGGAATAAGGGAATATCGATTGATTAGCGGATGAGGTGTGGGATACTGTAGGAGAAGGCGATTTGATTATTATGGATACGGTATTATGGGTGTTCAACCGGGGAGGAAATCGATAATCGAAGAGAGAGGCGAGAAGCACACAAGCGTACTCGGAAAATCATCTACCAAAGACACATATAGTGAATGGAAGGAGGGATGGGACTAACAGCGAACGTTGGGGAAGAATGTTGAGGAAGATAGATCAGAGATGTGACTGAGCGAATGACTGAGTTGGACTGAAGCAGCGTACAGTAGACAATTGGCGGGAAGAAGGACTACTAGCACTAAGCCAATGGAAATGGAAGCTGGTTACACGCTTATTATGAGGGAGAAACGAAACAACGGAGAGAAATGCACAGTAAAATACACACAGATACCGTACCCGGTACGGTGGATAGGGGAGGGAGGAGGGTGGAATGAGAACTACCGTATCCTACAGTACTCTCAGTCGTCATTACTATCTTCTGAAGTTGTCGAATCGTGACTTGAATTCACGGCTCCATTCTCACTGGCCGCAGCGGCTTCCTCAGGTTCAGCCTTCCCCTGAACAATATCTATTTAATCCAATACCGTATACCCCATTCTCTTTTCTAAATCAGTTAACGATGCGCCTACCGTACCTTTTCTTCGTTCTCCTTCTCATCGACTTTCTCGCCAGAGGTCACGCTTGATTCGGCGCTCTGCAATAAAATCAATAAACTACCGTAACCATTATTAAATCAGTTCTCAATAGCTCCAACAGGCAATCTACCGTACCTCTTCCTCCTTGGGTTCTCCATCGACCATGGGCGGGGTCTTCTGATCGGCCGCGTCGGTCATTCCTCCCACTCCATTCAGCAGTCCGACTCCGCCCACTGAGGACGGCCCCGCCTCTCCGAGAGCCGAAGCCGCGCAGTTATCGATCGTCTGATTGGCGGCTATGGTGGAGGCGAGACGAGTCTGGAGATCGACGAAGAATCCAATGGCAGCCGGATCGTGGATGACGATGTATGAACGGAGAATGTCAAGGGCACGGGCGACCTGAAGAGAGAGAGTGGGTGAGGAGGAGAAGAGTTGCACATGGCCCATCGCAGCCTAAGGCTGCATGGAATACTATGATCAGCATGGAATACTATGACTTGAGATAAACGCAATCGAGAATTTTTGTCAGTCCAGGTCAAGCTAAGTTTCATCCTCCCTCCGGTTCCTTCCAATTTTCAATCGATGACTTGTCGTGAGTCGAGAAAAAAAGATCGATCTGACCTCTGGATTCGGCACGTGCACAGCCGTGGATCGGATGATGTTGGTGATGAGGGAGGACTCGTCGATGCGGAAGTCTGGAGCCATTCGAGGATCGTCGTAGTTTGGCTGGAAGGCTTGCAGGCCTGCAATGGATTTGTTGAGATGAGACAGAGATGGCAAACGGAATTAACTCCCATTCATCTCTATGCTTATGAATAGCAACTGCGACGCCAATGTCGCCAGTAAATAGCGTTTTTGATATTTTCCGAGGAATTCATGGATGAATCATAACAATATCTTATGAAGCATCAACCTTCCTAGTGCCAAACCAATATGTGTCCACTCGAATACCGGATTAATGAGTGCCACATGCACACCGACCCTATATCCCTTGCATACAAACCAATCCCCCTCGACTGACCACTGGATCCAGCTCTTCCCTCTCCCATTCTATCTCCGTCATCTTCCATCATTGGCAGATGGACGGGCACTTCATTGTTGACGATAGCCGTCACACTTGCCAGTAGTTGATCCGTCGGATTGTCCCCCGCCATGGGAGAAGAGGAGGAACGAGTCGTCTCGTCGTATGAACCTGCAGGAGAAAAGGATTCGTTACGGGGTACTATCTTTTCATCCAATCCCAGTCCACAGACGCTGCTTTCACCTGTGGGTTTATTGTTTCACACTGCTATAATTTCCTTCACTTCAATAGTATCTGCTAACGCTATCGATGGAAAAAATCAAACACTTTCTGATCTCCTCTATCACACAACAAATTGTATCTTATCTCCGATTCCTTGATCGATCCCCGATCTACCGTAATCCCAATCGATAACTCACAATCGTCATCATCCGCTCCATCGGCCGACGTGCACACGATGTTCCCATCGGGATCGGACTCGTAGTTGACCGCCTGAGATACGGTAATTGGGTACGGTAGAGAGGAGCAATTGACGATTGGCGTGATGATTGTTTTATTAATTGATAAGCTGTGCATTATCATTGCACTGATCAACAGGGGGTTTTAGTAAACCTTTGTAACCACGATATCACAAGTTTCGTTCTGAAATCATTAGGCGCTGCGCTTAAAAAAATATTTTGTATCGTACTTCTCCAGTCATGGTCCTCAGATCGATTTTGTGTCGTCGCTTGAATGCGTCCAGCCAGCCCTCGCTTCCCTTGAAGTTCGTGAGACCTGAGAAGAAATATTCATTTTTATTTCTGAACATTCATCATCGTTCCCGAAAATTCGAGCCCTATCTGAACCTGGCGAAACATCCCACCACGCATTAAACGTGAATCTTCTCTCCATTTTGATCATACAAACTGATCTCTAATCATTGATCTTTGATCTCTCACCCAATTGACTGGCAATGGTCATCGCATGCTCCTTCAGTTGCCTGCCAGTCAGCGCGATTCCGCGATCTCTGTAAAAAAAATTTAAATCAGTTTTGCTAAACAACGAGTTTTGTGTTCTTCCCGGAAGGTTCCAGGCTTCAACGCCCCTTTGAAATATTCGGATCTGTGCTGTTCACCAATATTTGACCCGCTTGTGAACAAACTAACGTTTCACCTAATCTACAACAAGAGCATGGATCATAAGTGGTAATAGGAAGTATTTTCCATCTGTGAAAAACTCCCCCACCTGCAATCCTTGAAGAATCTCCACATCATGATGTTGAGGCCAACGAAATTCGTGCGGCGCACCTAAAATAATTATTTTTTAGAATATTTTATTCAATTCTCAAAAATACCACATTAGAGTTTTATTATCAAATTCTCTGCACCACGACATTTCCCAACCCTCGCCCCTTTGGCGCACTCCATCTACCATAATCCTCACCGGCAAGGCGCGGATGGCAGAGAGTCTCATCGATGATCGTCGTCGCTCCATGAAGACGCGTGTCTGTTCACGAATCAGTGGCACTCGTAGGCGGATGATACCCGGGATCTGAGTGATCGATCGATAATCAGGAGATACAGTAACCCTTCACCAAACAGTGTCCGTAAAGGAGGTATCTTTAGCCCAAATTTTGTTTTTAAATAATCATGTCCAAACATCAACATTTCCTAATAAAGTCAGTTCTCGATCGACAAAGACTACTGTAGTATCACCGTACCTTATCGACGGGAACACGATACTTCAGAGCGAGTTGATCCTCTGGGATTCCTCCGTCGTAGTCCGATATGAGCAGTATCTTCTCCGTCACAGACAGAGAGGGAACGTGATCGCTGCAATCGATAAATGAATCATTACTGTATCAGAAGGGTTAGAGTAATCGATAATTAAATAATCGATAGCGTACGATATCAAAAGAGATACTGTGTGTGATTGATCTATGAATAGCAAAAGTAGCTGCTATGAGATTGCAATGTCTAAGACCCTCAACCCGCCAAACTTGAGCTTCACTCCTCCCTTATTCACCAGCTTCAAACCGTGTTGATAAATCATGAAAATACGAATTCGCGAAGTGATGTAGCTACAGTATCCCCGATCCACTCTCATTTCATTCATCTATAATATTTCTACTGCTATTCAACTTGCCGATCGGTCTCTTGCCATTCTTCTAAACTTCTACATATGTTTCTTTGTCTTCGCTGTTTTGATTGGGAACGCTTAGGGTGTGATTTATCCCCCCTCCCCCCTGGCTGACCTCTTATCCCCTCTGACCTTCCCTCTCTCTCTCTTTCTCTCTCCCTCTCTTTCTCTCTTTTTCTCTCTCTCTCTCTCTCTCTCTCTCTCTCTCTCTCTGGCCTACTTCTCTATCAGTCAGTGATACTCAGGAGAGGGGGAGAAGGGAGGGGAGAAGGGCTCCCTCTCTTCTCCCCTTTCCTCCTTCTCTCCCCTCTCTCTGTACTTGATGGGGAGGGACCCATCACAAGAGAAGAGAGGGAGGAGAGGGAAGAGAGAGAAGGAGGGGGAGGAGAGGGAAGGGGTAAGGAGGGGGAGGAGAGGACGCTCTCCCCTCCCCCTCCATCCAATCCGGTTCTCTCCCTCTGTCTCTCTCTCACTCTCTCCCCCCCCCTCCCCCCCCTCTCTCTCCATCTCTCTCTACGTGACAGAGTATACCCCCCTCCCCTCTTCTCTCTCTCTATTCGATCAAGAGAGGGGAGAGAGGGGGGAAGGAGGTATGGGTGGAATCACCCCCCCCCCCTCCTCCTTCCCCCCCCCTCCTTCCCTCCCTCTCTTCTCCCTACCTCCCTCCTCCCTTCCCAGCCAAAATATGCTCTGACTAACCTTCCCCTCCTATTCTCTCTTCTCCACTCTAACCACACAGCCTCCACAGATGGTTGTTCAGAAAAAGTTACCGTGTGCTAGCAAAACCTCTCGGGGTATGGTAGTTTAGTCCGCATACTGTTGGCAGCTTGCATTAAGTAATGATTAGAGGAAATGTAAACTTACAAATCGGCGAATGTGTGCTCGAATCCGTTCGAGCCTGTAGGATTCGCGAGCGGGCTCTGAAGAGTTTACGATAAGTGCTGGTTACGGTAGCTCTAGCGGAATTCACAGAGGAGACAGAAACACATAGGAATAGGAAGGATAGGAAGAGGAGTGAAGGAAGAAGAGAGAGGGAGTGAGCTCCCCCCCCCCCCTCTCTCTCTTGGTGGAATGGAGGGGGAAGGAGAGAGGGAGAGAGGGTGCCCCGCTCCGCTCCCTCCATCTCCCCTCTCTCCTCCCCCTTGGTGAGAGCGGAGAGAGAGGGAGGGGTGGTACCCCCCCCCCCCCTCCTTCCCCCCTCCCTCTCCCTTTTCTCTCTCAATGGACAGAGACGCAGAGGGGAGGGAGAGGGGGCACCCTCCCTCCTCCCTCTGTACAGAGAGAGAGAAAAGTATAACAGAAAGAAGGGAGAGAGAGGGGGAAATTGACAGGGGAAACGATCTGATGCCATTTCACTATGTTTCCACTCTACTCCCATCATCTCAGGTGGTCAGGCTGGGGTGGATTACGGTAGCCAGATCGCATATACAGACGGATCAAACGCTTCGTACGCTTACTTTTCTCATCTACCGTATCCACTGGATAATTTCATCTTACGTTTTCTAACTCTTCATAACGAATTCAATTATCAAAGTTAAGCCCCGCATGGCTCTCCCTCATCTCCCTCCTGGCAATGCCTACCGTAATCCTCCCATCACATCTCTATCAGTGTGCTCATCTTCTTTCTATTATTCTATTCACTATCTACCTCCTTCCCCCTCCCCTCCCCCCTTCTCTCCCTCTCTTCATCCACTATAGATTGGCTGTGGGGGTGACGAGAGAGAGGGGAGAGAGAGAAAGAGAGAGAGAGAGAGAGAGAGAGAGAGAGAGAGAGAGAGAGAGAGACGAGGAGGGGAGAAGGGAGGGTGTGGGGGGGGGAGCTCTCCCCCCTTCCCCCCACTCCCCTCCTTCAATTCTCTGTGCTGAGAGGAGGGAGGAGAAGAGGGAGTCTACTCCCCTCTTCCCTCCCTCTCCCTCTCTCTCCTCTCTACCCTCCCTTCCCTCTCTTCTCTTTCTTCTTTCTTACTCGTTTCTCTCTCTGCTCATTTCTTGGACAGGCAGAAGAGAAAGAAAGGAGGGAGGGAGGACAGTCTTGCCCCCCACTTCTGAAGGACTTCTTACCGTAACCCTACCGTAATGAGCGCGTCACCGGGCGAGAATCCCCTCTCAATTTTTTGTTTACTACATTTTAGGAAGGAGAAGGGGAGAGGGAGAGGAGGGGGGGGGGGAGAAGTGTCTATCTACAGAGGGAGGGAAGAGGTGGGAAGGAGGGGAGAAAAGGGGAGGAGGGAGGGAGGGAGGGAGGAGAAAGCAAGGAGGGGGGAAGAGAGGGAGAGAAAAGCTATTCTCTCTCTCATTCCCTCCTCTCCTTGATATATTGAAGGAGTGGGGACAAGAAAAAATCGAATTAAAAATTAAAATAAATATCTCACTCCTTCCTTCTCGCCGTTGAGTAGTCCGATGAATCTGAAGAGATCGAGTATCAGTTACCGTACCTTTCAAGCTACAGTAACCTCCCCTGCTCTACTACCGTATCCCTCAACTCACTTGTTGAGATGCTCTGGGTCGCTGATCCTCAAAGGGATGCCGGATGAACCGGAGGGATGGTCGTACGCCTCCCTCCTTCCCTGCTGCATCTGCTGCATCATCAGCTCAGCCACTGCATTTAGGATTAATTAGTTAATTAATTATAGATATTTTTGTTGTTTCGTGAATCGCTCAATGAAATATGGAAATTAATGGAATCTGTTGATGGTATTGAGATAAATCGCAGTGACAGTGAAAAATGGGAATTAATGATCTTCTTGAATCCTCATTCCACCAAGGTCCCTGTTTCACCGTGATCCAACAATATTATGAAAGTGTCAATGGACGAGCTTGTTTTGGAACATTGAGGACGAGAAAACTATTCTAACCGCGATCATAACAGATAAGAACAGTAGCAATTCGCCTAGAATCCCTGTTCGTCTACTCATGATTAATAATTTCCAGATTATTTCTCTAATTACCATTAAGATTCTTGGTTCGTGATTGGATTTCACACAAGATACTTCGCTGCTGCACGCATCATTCCAAAGATTCATGCTACGAGCTGCATTCGATTGGAGGAACTTCGCTAATAAACTAGGTCAACTGCCGATTCACTCCTCCTAGGTCCTACAACTCCGTACAATCTTGCGTACTTTGATTCGTCTCGTTCACAAAACCATCTTCTAACTTCCAATATTGGCATCGCTTTCCCTCCAATCCATGTTCAATACTCGTCGTGGTTCAAGATCAGTACCCTACTCACCAGTCATGTTCTCTCCCCTCTGCATGGCCGCAGCTCTGGCGAGAGCCTCCAGTCCTGCACTCCTCTGTCGATAGTCACGAGTGGGGAAGATGGTAGAGGAAGAGGGAGAGGGAGAGACAGAATCTGCAATTTTTAGATGCAGGACTATTGATGCAAAACGGATTAGTATTCTCCTTAAAACACCACTTCAGTCGGGCTACTCTGCGTAAATCGCATACTACGTACTGTAATTTTATTGGGGGCGGGCAATCATCAAAAATTGTTCCAGCAGGGCCCCAACTGATAAGGGAAAAGAACGCAGCACCACTTACCCTAGACCACTGATCAGCTTGAAAAGGTCTAGGTTTCCATTTCGGGGAGCCCGAACGTTTGGAGGGCGATTTTGCGACTAGCACAGGCTAAGGAAGGGCTAACCGACAGAATTTCGGGGCAGCCCTACCCTCTTTTTTCTCGAAATTTTCGGCGCAATCCGGACAATTCACCCTTTTGAGCTAACCACTGACCTTGACTATAAAGCTGAACTTTCATATTATGCTTTTGATAAAGAGGGAAAGCAGAATCGTTGCAATTGGCACATCTATTGGTAAAATAATATTTCGAAGCCCCACTTCGCCTAGAATCCCATATAACATTATACGATTTTTACCGCCCCATACTTTGAGATATTCGTATTGTTTTCGAATCTACCGCTGGATGCTACTATCGTCACACTCGTATTCGCTACTGATAAGCAAGCTTGTTGAAGCATCTAGGAATTGTTTCCCTCTTCTCTATGAAATAATACCACTTGTAACCGACCATATCCAGCTCCTTCTCTGAATGAGATTCCATTGAGCAATCCTCCTCCACCACCTCCTCCTCCACCTCTATCACTGCTCATTCCGCTCCTTCTCTTTCTCTCCGCGATCAACTCAGCTACTGTATTCTTGACGACCTGTAGAAAGAATGAGAACAGTACAATGCTAATGAATTAACGCATACGTGCCTATTTGAAGAATTAAAATATTCAACTATCCCGTTCAGCGCTCGGAGATTATGCAACTCAACACGGGAAAATGGTTAAGAGCACAAGTTCTCGTTCTCAAAGATGGCACAATCTCTCCCTTCTCATCAATCGATAATCTCTCACCTCTTCACTCGCCACTCCACTCGGCGTCGTCGATGACTGCTGCTGCAGCTGCGCGTACTGCGCTAGCATCGACTCGTGCGTCTGCAACAACACGACTACCGTAATCTGAGGGACTACCGTATCACGAATCTATCAACTACTGATTGATTTATCCTCTAGCTACGGTACCCCGCATTAGCTGGTTACCTGAATCTGTGGAAATTCGTATCCGAATAATAATTTCCTGGATGCAATTCTATCGTTGATAGCTAGATCAATCGAAAACTGACGACCGTATCCCTCCAATCAATAACTACCGTACCTTCCTCGCCCTGTCTCTCTCCTGCTGCAGTTGCTTGAGGAGGGGAGGACTGAGCTGGCCGACGAAGGCCCAGTGCACGACCAGACCCGCGATGCGAAGCACGTCTGAAGGGGAGAGACTACCGTAATGTCAATGGGTCAATGAGTGTTAGCATGGGTCAGACACTTGACACGCTCTAGCAATCAGAAATGAGTTCGGCTGGTAATGATTTTGGCTTCAAAATTTTGCGTAACTTTGATGTACTCTTGATTTCTCCCATTTAAAACATCCTATCAAGTACTCTACTCCGTTATCGTATTCTATTCCCACACTACTACAAAGAGATTAGAAATACTCACGAAGCAACTCCTTGCCGAGTATCCGTCGCTTCACCGAGAGGCCAGAATGCTGCAAAATAAAGATCAACTTATATTCATCGGAGATCAGGCTACAAACTACAAAGGTCAAAGATCAAACTCCTGACCTTGAGAGCTTCCGAGAGCGAGGCGGAGTGCTTCTTCCCGTCTGTCTTGTGGTAGGTCACCGGCTCGTTGATCGATACCGTGAATCCATCGTCGTCCATCAGGCAACTGAAGAAGTTACGGTAGGTGTACTGTAGGGCTATTGAGAACTACCGTAATCAATCGATAGCCTAAAAATCTACGGGAGATAAATACAGAAAAAAACGATGTTATGGTCACCCATCAAAGATGTGGAAATTTTTTAAAATATCATAATCCGATATCACTGTAATAATCCGCACAACTACCGTAATCGATTCGATGAGACCAATCGATAGCTACCGTACCTGAGCGGGAGATACTTGATGCCGCCGATGTTGAACTGGGTGCAGTTGGGCGGATACTGGGAGGCGTCCACCTTGCCCAGTGCATCCTCACAGAATAGCACGCTGGTGGGGAAGGGCAGCGCTGAGAGGGCGACGATTACTACTACGTTTCACGCAATGCAAATTTCGACGCAGCGACCTTTCCTAATCATTACACCATAAAAATATTTTCCTGCAGGGCGGCGTTTCCCAATCTTCCTCACCATCATCGTCGGGCATGTCGAGTCGCTTCTTGTCTTCCTGAGGCTCCTCCTCTCCAATCAGACGCGAGACCGAGAAGTCGTTCGCTCGCGGCTTCTGATCCTGCAAAGGCGACTTTTCGCAAATGGCCCACCACAAAGATCGAGTTTTTATCGATTTTCCAACGGGCCGACGTTTCCCACTCGCAACACCACTCACCAGTTCCTGCTCCAACTCGTCGTCCTCCTCCTCGCTGCTCTCTTCCTCTTCCGTCTCCGAGCGTTTCTGAAATGATCATAATTAGAGAGTGAACGACACTCGTTAGAATAAAGTTTCACAGTTCGATCACACTGATCCGGATATGAGGACTGAGATGTTGTCAACGCAGTCGATCCCCAACAAACCAATCTACCGAACCTATCATCTCTCAACCATCGGAAATTGAGGCGGAGACACTCGGTTGGATATTGTTGCATGGCTAAATGACCCCAATTCGGAAATAAAAATGGCGATTTGTTCTTGACATGTCTCTCAAAAAATTTAACTTCATCCAATAATCCCTCCCCTACCGTAACCCTACAGTACTCACCCTCCTCCTCTTGGCATCACTGGGCGGTGCTCCTGCTCTTCTCTTTCCTCTCGTTTCCATCTTCTTCTCTCCATTTTTCCTCACTGAACTTCGCTTCGAAGTCGACGAGGAGGCGGAAGAGTCGCGAGGGCTGAAGGAGAGGAAGGGTCAGAGATCAAAGATCAATCTACTTTGCTGTTACGTTCGATATCCAAACGACTGAACTAACACATAATAATAGGAATCCAAAGACACGATATAATCGGTTTATTATACTCAGCAAAAACAATTCCATAATTTCTAGCACTTGGCACTTCAGCGCTTCGATTAAGATAAGAAAACTCATCAGTTATCGGTTGGAAAATGCTCTCGTGTCATTCATTACAACAACAGAACTTTCCGAGTTATGATTTTGCCAATTGGAGCCTATCAATATTTTTAACTAAAAAATGGTAAAGTGGGTGACCATTGGCAGTTTCGCGCTTTGCATCAGATACGGAAACTAGTGAAATTTCCGTTTTTGCTAATAGATTGTAAATTTGTTGTGCAACAAATCTGTCGTACCCCTTCTTCCTCTCAATCACTGCCTCCTCTCCTCCTCCTTCTCCTCCAGCCACTCCATCCTTCAACGAGCACGTCATGCTCATGGCGACGTCGAGGGCGAGAGTACTCGCGTGATTTCGTGATGATCGACGAGGAGACGTCAGATCTGCAAGAGGAGTACGGTAGAGAACAATTGATTAATATTAGATTTGAGAATATTACTTCTTCTTATTATTATTCATAGAAGGTTCTTATTCTCTTAAGATAGCAATGAAACAGCAGTTTCGCAGCCGTCTCGATACGCAAATTGTATGAGAGATGGAATCAGAATCATTCACCCTTTAATTCATTTTAAAAAAAGTGTCTCCATTGCAGAACATAACTCAACTGTTGAGAATGTGTAGAGATTTTACATTTTGAGAGATGATGAGAGATGATGAGAGATTTGAGAACCAATGGGCATCTATTTCTTAACATTCTTAGCATGATCTGATTCTCGAAAGATAACTATGAAACATCACTTTCACAGCTGTCCTCTGCAGCTTTGAGAAAATAAAAACTTATGGGAGGTATGTTTGACATCAAGAAACGGTGATCAGAACTCGATCTCGCAGATCTCTATCCATTCTCGCCTCAACGTAGCAAGTGCAGATAATTTGGAAGAGATAAAAACGGTTGCGGAGGGAACGAAGAATACTGCCAGATTTGCATATCAGCGTTTCCATAAGGAAGAGCGGATTTCGGGAGCAACACTGTACTCTCAACTGCGAATAAAAAAAAAAAAGAAAACAGTAAAATGCGCCATCCTTTTTCTTCGATTACGCTCCTACAGTCATTATTCGTGATTCGTGACGTCATATGAATGATCTTTGACATTTCGAACGCTGTCAGATGAAAATGAGGCAGATACGGAGTCGAGAGAATAAAATAGAATCAGAGAAAAGCTAGACCAGGCTAGATTGGGAGAGCGGCAGAGAGATAAAGAAAGACGAGAGATAAGGCGAGATCGAGAGAGCGCAGAGACGAAGCCTGACCAGGGAGAGAGCACGTACAGGGGAGAGACGGGAGGACGACGAAAGGGCGAGAGTGTGTGCAAAATGGAGAGAGCAATGAGGGAGGGGAGATGAGCGAGACACACACGCATGCAATCACACGACGATTCGGGGACAGCGAGAGAGCGCGTGGATCGAAGAGAGCGGCAGAGAAGACAGAGATAATGGTTAGAGATCAGGACGGCTGAAGAGAGAGCGCTGTTTCCTAGGTATTACGCAATTTGTCAGCTGGAGGCGCTAGTTGAATGAGGAGCTCTCTCCATTCTGCACACTCCCTCGAATCTCTGACCGACGAGATAGTGTGCCAAATGGAGAGAGCTACTACTGGATACGGTACTCACCCATCTCCAGCTTCGTCCTTCGATTTCTCTCCTTGATTGCTTCTCTCGTACAGTAATCCAAGTTAGTCGATTCTATCTGCAACAGCCAAATTTTTCTTCTAAACCCCATGAAAAAACGCAGCACTCGTAAGTTAAAGATTTCGTTCGAATGCAAAGTTGTAGACGAGAGCGAGGGCCGAAAAATGACTGATGTAGGTCAGAATAGTTGAGTAAGAGGACTTTTTGAGGTAAAAGGGAAGGAGGAGAGTGGGGAGAGGAAGGAAGGAGAGAGTAGAGATGGTTGGAAAGACACAAACGAGTAGACTGACACTGAGGGGAGAGAGGGAGAGGGAGGAGAGAAGAGAGAGGTGAGAGACAAGGAGAAAGGAGAGAGTACAGACATACAGAGATATGAGAGAGTGCTGCTGCAGGGGAGAGGAGAAGAGAGGCAGAGGAGGGAGGAGAGAGTGGGTGAGGGGAGGAGAGACAAATAGAGAAGGAGAGATGGAATGTAGAGGTGGTAAGGCGGAATGATGGGAAGAGGGAGAGAAGGGGGAAGGAGAGGGAAAGAGATGAAATGGTAGGAATCATCTTCGAAGGCTCGACGAAGGAAGGAAATGAGCTGAGCTACAGTATGACTGAAGGAGTGAAAGAAATTAGGATATTTTAGAGGTTTGGGATAGAACGAGGAATACAATGTCAGGCATACATTTCTGGGAAAGGATTTCCATTGGCTGGATATTTACTGTTTCGCAGACTCCAAGAAGATAGATACTACTGTAGTAATGCTATCTGGTCGATCGGAGTTTCCAAGCACAAATTATAAAATCTGTCAAAACCTGTGAAACGGTGGAAATACTGGAGATACAACAATAATAGGTCCAATGAAGAAACATAGAGCCCCGACGAAAGAGAGAATAAAGACTTCTGGTCAGCTGGCACATTTTTGTTTCGCGAACACTCCTTATGCAAAGAAATTCAGTAGCATTATGCTCGTCAATCTATTCAGCGTTCAATGAAATAATAAACGAAATGTAATTTCAAGAACTACACTAAGTTCCCTATCAGGGTGGAAAATAAACAATAGTTCGCTCTAGCAAAGCAGAAAAACTCCCAAGTGAACCAGGTGGTCTCTCGCTTCACGCCCATGAAAAAAGTTTTAAAATGTTCATCTCAGAAAAATCTGACTATAGTATTTTCTTACGTAGTTTGGCGCGTAGAATTTGAATTTCGGCATTAGAGCTATGAAACAGAGAAAGAAAAAAGTTAGAATTTTTTTTTGTTCTAAAACGACCTTTTTCGGACTTAATTTATCTCGGAGTGTATTCGGAGAGAATGAATGAGCGCGACGATAAAAAATATCGATGCATGGATGTAAGGACAACGAAATGTATATAGTGCGGTCTGGAAGTTTCGCCAAAAACGTGCCACTAGACCCAAAAATCCGAAATGAGGAGGCAAAAAAGTGACTTTCGCAATGAGTTGTAATTAATCTGAACAGATATTTCAGAGCCTCAGGGCTCCTCTAAATCAACGCAAAAGAAAAATTGGGTCTATTCCGAATGATTGAGAAAATAATTTTTTTCGACTATTTTTCATTGAAATTATCATTTCTCCCCTCGTAGAGGCAGTAACCACAGATAAGTGACGGTTTGTGAAATACGGGACCAAGACACTCAAGCATGAGCCCCTGGTTCTCATTGCTAGCGCACCGGTTCCGGGGGGTGGTCCAAAATAACCGAGACGGTCTCTTAAGAGGGTCTGTCTGGTCTGATTGTCATCTCATTGAAAATATAATGAACACAGACGAATTTGTGTTGCACATCATCATTGCACGGACTTGGAATGGTCGCCGTGTTGATGCCAGTGGGGAAAGAATGCAATAACAAATCGAAACATGAAAGAAACAATGACACTAGGCTTATCGCCAGCCGGTCCATTCGCGTTTCAGGGTTGCTACGTGTGCCTGGCGCTACAGCTCGCTTTGCTATTATGGACAATGTAATTCTAAAATCTCCGAAAATTTCGATGTTGATATCAAAGGCTATGCATCAGCATCCGTTTTACTCTGTATCAACTTATCGGACTCGTTAGAGTAGTAATATTGCGGAAATGACCGAATTTCCAACAACAAAACCACCACTAGACATTTGCGATCAGCCGGTACATTCGCGTTCCAGAGATGCAACTTATACTCAGAACTCGCGCTTGCGATGATTGTAAGAGACTCCACGGTAGGGATAACAATACCAAATGACTGATGTTCCCTACGCCCTCTCGCACTCTCGTCCTTCCTCTGACCCTAACCTGCGGCTATCTGTCCTCTCTCTCCACACCTGTCCGCGATAGAGCGATTCGCAGATAAAATGACCAATCTCTCTCTCTCTCTGATCATCCACTCTCTTTCAGCCAGATCTATCACTGACTCTTGATCTAGAGAGATAACGATAGGTGAGAGGAGGAGGAGAGAAGATAGGGAGGAAGGAGAGTGAGAAGCGAGTCTAAGAGAAGGGGAGAAATAGTGAGAGAGAAGGAAAGAGAGAGTGATTGGTCGGAGAGGGATGAAAGTGCAGCTCCCTCCCCCTCTCCCTCTCCCTCCTCCCCTCCTGTCCAGAGGGAGGGAGGCGAGATAGGACAGTGAAAGGACAGAGAGGGAAGTGGGAGGGGGAGTAAGAGGGGTGAGGAAAGAGACTAGAGAGAAGAAAGAAGAAAGGAGGGGGAGAAGAAAATACGGAGGTCGTCGGAGGGAAAATAGACACGACACAACGAAGCAGGACGGCATCTGGAGATCAACACGCCTACCGTAACCCTCTCACTCCATCGAGCTACCGTACCCCTTATCACCAGCTATTAAAACTCCCTGCTACAGTACCCCAGCTGTATCATCTTCTAATGATAGCATTGAATGATTGCTGCTGACCGTCCTGATGTCGTTACGGTTCTCTGCTCTCTCTATTCTGCACACTCTCTTGTCGCTCTGACCTGCGACAGTGTAGAATGGAGAGAATCAGAACCGAAACGAGGCTCATATCTGGTAGCCTACCGTATCCTCCTACCGTGATCTAAGGATAGCGCGCTCCTGATCAGTTGTGAGGTGTGTTGTTTCGCAGCGATTACGCAATCAACCTGGTGGGAGGAAGAGGGGGATACAGGTAAAGGGGGACAAGAGGGTGAGAGAGAGGGAGAGGGAAGGTATTCACCCCCACGTACCCTCCTTTCTCTCCCCCCTCTCCTCTCCCTCCCCCTTCTCTCTGCCTATTATTCTTGTGCCTCTCCCTCGCCTCTCCCATCACTCTTCGAGAGAGGGAAGGAGGGGAGGGGGAGGGAGGAGAGGGGGAGGAGAGGGGGAGAGATAAACTGGATGGGGAGAAAGGGGAGAGAGCGTAGAGTAGACACATAGAGAGGAGATATGGAGGGGAGAGAAGAGAGAGAGGGGGAATATGCGAAATAGAGAGAAGAGGAGAGACTAGAAAGGAAGATCGAAAGGGAAGAAGAAGAGAGAAGAGAGAAGAGAGCGCATTGGAGGGACTGAACAAGTATCCCCCGCACGACTCTACAGTACCCCCCCCCCTTCCGCACCGTACACCGTATCTACAGTAATCCTACCGCAATCACTGCATCGTCTGGCAGTAACACTTCCCGCCGCTTGAGATGAGCAAAAAGCGCAGCCTTCACAGCGGTTCAGCTCAAGCGCAATCTCTCCTGCCTACCGTATCCCGCGACTTCTTTGTTTCATCCCCATCCCATCTAGACTTGCTGCAGGCCCAGTTCAACAGGATTACGGTAACTCCTGCGGTGGCTCATGAATCTTGGGCTGGATTGGTCTGGATCAATTAGCTCAAGTGTTAGGAAGTCGAAATATAAAAATGAAGGGTGGCTGAAAAAAGGAGAGAGAGGGAGGAGAGAGTAGGAAAATAAAGTGAGAGAGAGAGAGGCAAGGGGAGAGCAGTCATACGACAGATGGAGAGAGTGCTGCAGGATGAGAGGGTGGTCAGAGAAGACAGAGAGAGGGAGAGGGAGTGGGCGGAGGAGAGAGACGGCAGAGAGGGATAGAGGGAGGAGAGAGTGGAGAGGGAGAGGAGAGGGTGGAGAGAGGAAAAGACAGAGAGATTGTGAGCAACAAGAAAGAGGAGAGGGGAGAGTTGGAAAGGAGAGAGGGGGTTTCGATATTAGAAGTGAACTGTCTAAGGGATGATGAGAAGCTATGATGATAATCGCTTAATCAGTAGGAAAGAACAATGGAAAAAGTAGGGGGGAAACTAACCTTCTACTGAAGAACTGCAGTGGTGATAGCGCGATTATTCTAAAACCACAGTTTCGCTTGGATAGTTCGTACTACGAATTTCGCTTGGTCAGGTAAAATTGTGGAAGATGCAACCGAATCATTGAACTACAATAGAAATGGTCACAGAAGAATTTATCGTGAAACCGGGATTCATATGGCACAAGGTTGGAGAAAACATGAAGAAAGATTGCAGCAATTTCACAGGCAACATTACATAACACAATTGAATTTATTAGACAAAATCATAACAATGCAACAGAGAAAATAGATAGTTCAACACAGATTTAACAAGAAATTAACTGGTAACTAGTAAACTATGAATCTCTAAAAGATCAAAGATCAACTTTCACTCCTCCTCATTATCTTCCATTTCCATCGCATTTCTGGCCCTCGCAACATCGAGGAAACGAGCGCGAATCTACAAAGATCAAAGATTAATCTATGGATTTTAAAAAATATCTGAAATCGTTCCTTTTTAATATTAATTTTGTTACATACTACTCCAACTGGTGCAACTATCTTGGTATTAGTTTTCCGGAAACCATGCAACCTCACACCGCCTGGGATAATTGCAAAGCGGACTATTAGCACAAACACCCTCAAGGAAGTAGAAATGAGAGATCAAAGATCAAAGATCAACTCTCCCACCTGCATGAGATTCGCCTTGGTCATCGATCCTCTCGGCTGCCGAATGAGATCTCGAAAGGCATGAGCACACCTTTAATCGATCCATTAGTCTACAGTATGCATGACGTTTCGGTTCGCGCTCTCTCAATTTAGCACACTCTGTCGTTGGTGAGACATATAAAAGCGTGTGAAAACTGGAGAGAGAAAACCGATGCGACATCCCTAAACAACAGTCCTCTACCTAGAAGGAACAATAAGAAGGTTTCCAAGTTTGTCAACACTAACGAGATATATACGCCAAATTTACGAATTAGTGTGATATGGGGCTCTACTTTTCGCACACTCAGTCTTATCTCTCACCGATGAGATAGTGTGCAGAATGGAGAGCACTTTTCGACCAGTCAACACTACTGTGCCTATCAAACCTACCTACCAAAGCATCATAACCATCCTACCGTACCCCTGCCTACCTTAGTATTTCTCTTGTCTCCAACTTCTCCTCTTCTTCCTCTCTTCTACTCTTCCATTCCTCATGCAATCTCTCTGCCAATTCTCTTGCTCTCTGCAACATTGGAGCGGGAAGAGCAGCCAGTTCAGCCACTTCGAACCCGTAGAGAGGGCCTAAATATATATTTTTTAAAATATGAATAGTTTATCTATTCTCTATAAGATAAAATGATAATCCAAAACCAAAAATGCAGACCAAAAATACTAATCTATATTTTATTACTCGATGAATTCATATCTTCAGAGCACGTTTGTATTGAATGATAGCTTTTGTGTTTGCGCTCACAGTAGTAAACGAAGGACACAAATAAAAAAGATCGAATAAAATAAAAATGAATGAATAAAATAAAAATGAATGAATAAAAATGAATAAAAATGAATAAAAATGAATGATCGCTGTTCCATGCTCGAGCTTTCTAGATAGCGTCAATTCTACCCGGCGATCACGTGTCGCATTGTCGATGCATCTATCAAAATCCATGGTCAATTCAATAAATCGTAATTACCAATTAAAATATGCAGTCGCGGTCTGATAAGTTGTATAATGTAATATTTTGAGTGGTTTGATTTTTTAAAAATCTATTTTGGAGAGAAAAAAACGAAAGAAAGCAAATAACTGACCGGCATAGCTTCCTCTGTAGAGTGTGTGTGAGGGATCGAGGACCTCCCCTTCACTCGTCTGTCGAACCTGTGGAGCGAAGTGGAAACTGAAAGAGGAGAGGAGTATTGAAGGGATAATATTGATGTTGTTCCGCAACTCTGCTCTCTCCATTCAGCACACTCTCTAGCAGGGCAGTCTCGAAAGAGTGTGCAGAATGGAGAGAGCAGAGAGTCGAAATAACATCAACAATGTTGATGAATAAATACTGTATTTTCTGTATTTATACTTGTAAAAATCAAATCAGCACTTTCACTACTGAGAGCAAGTCAATTGAACACATGCTATCGTTCGTTTTGCACATCAACGGAGGCAATATCAACAAACAGACTGAGCTTCCCGGTCATCATCTACACATAAAACCCGTATCTATCAAAATCCATCAATCCGTGCAACTGATAGAGGCCAATGATCACAGAAGTCTTTCAGTTTGCTCTCTCCATTCTGCACACTCTCTCGTCTGTCTGACAGGCGAGAGAGCTGAAATTGAATCCAATAGACCCACTTCTCGACTGCAGCATAAGAAGCATCCAGAGTGGCCAGATCGAGGAAGTGAGAGGTGAACACAACGAAGCACTTGAATTAATATTTATTTATTTATTTTCTTAATCAATTTCGAGGATAAAAAAACTGTATCTCTTTTTCAGTTACGTTTATTTCCGTATCCAGGGGGATTTATTCGAAACTTTTCCCATCTCAAAAGTGATCGCTGACTTCAAGGAAGGAAATCTCAAACATTATTTCTCTATCTGTAATTCACCGGTTTTCGATCGTTCATCCATCTTGCACATATCTCACTCACCTTCCTCTCAATCAACTCCTCGATTATTGCATATGAGATGCCGATTCCCTCCTCCACTGATGTACCTGAAAATCAGAAGATGAAGGGACAACATTTAAAAAATAGTATAGCACACGAAACAGTCGCATCGCCAATTGTATTCTACGTTAAACCGCATCGAGAACGGTTCCCTCACTAGTATAATGACAACATGAAACGAGGACTAACTTTGATTTTTTTTCCTGAGCTTTCCGCGCATATTTTGGGACATTTGTAACCGAAGTGACCTCCTAGCAGTTACTATCGCTCTCATCTACCATATCCTCTCCTAGCATACATACCGTACTCCCTCAACTCACTTCTGGCCAATTCATCTACCATCACGAGTGTTCTCGCATCGGCACTCGCTAGAATTCCCGCCATTCCAGTCATCTCAGCAGCGAACGATGAGAGATTCTCAGACAAAGTGTCGTTCTGACCTACCTGAGAAGTATCGGTTAGTGATCTATCAGATACAGTAACCCACAATAATTCTTATTTTTCTACTCTATTTATCAACTAGTGAAATAGATTCTGCTTTCTCCTCTCTCGTCGCTCTGTGTCGCTAGATAGTGTGCAGAATGGAGAGAGTCAAAACGAGACGACATCATTACTATTAACCTCCTACCGAAGCCTAACTAAATGGGTTCAACAGAATTGTGATCAAGCTCAAATGTATTACCCCATTCCATTCTACCCTCTGAATTTGTTCATGATAGCTCTCACACCCCGACCTCCTACCGTACCCTCGATGAAATCCTCTTGAATATGGGCAAACAGGCTGCTTCAGCGGGGACGAATGAACCAATCTGAGCGAGGAGACAGAGAGATCCCACTTGACGAGTGTACGTTGACTTGCCGGCCTGAAGGGAAAGAATTTTTTTAAATGTTTTTGTTTCGATTTTGGCTCTCTCCATTCAGCACACTCTCTCTCAACGGTCAGACAGACTACGGAGTGTGCAGAATAGAGAGTGCCGAAATCGAAATGGGACAAAACAACACACGCATTAATTTCTTCGTCAATCGTCTAGCCTTATTAGCCAAAGGGAACATCTAATGTCCGGCAGAAATATTTGAGGAGGCAATGTTGCGTTTCACATAATCTCTTAAAAATCGAAAAAAACGGAATCGACTAGTGGGTCTCGGTTAGCCGTTTGAATAAAAAATAATTTGAAATTTACCATATTCGGGCCAGTGATGAGAGCGAATCGAGAAGACGGCGTGAGGTACTGGAACTTGATTTATCGTGATGATTATATTTACAGTATTCTAATCTACAGTATCTATTAAACTCTGTGTATGTTAGATGAGCTATAAAAGATCTCGTTTCGTTGTTTCAAGTCTCTCTCTATTTCGCACTTTTTTTGTTTGTCTCACAGATTGTGCACAATAAAGAGAGCGTACTCCCAAGCGGAATAGTAATTATGAAGTGGAGTACGGTTTCTGGCTATCATTTATCGATTATTCAATCCATCTCTCGTCCCTAGTCTCTACCATCTACAGTAACCATCCGCCCTCACTTACCGCATCATTAGGAACAACTGGTCTTCCCGGAATGTCCAACAGTGGATATCGACCGGCCTTGATGATTACTGAGGCGCCGAATGAGGGACGGACTGAATAATCGATTAGTGATACTCAGCTACCGTACCCCGAGATACTATGGATGCCACTACGATCTGAGCGTTCTCCATTATGCACACTCTGCCTATTAATCGAAGAGTGTGCATAATGGAGAGAGCTCATGACCAGGTGTTCTTTTTGAAAACGCTTGTTAAACCTTCACTAGAAATAAATATCGTCCCAGCTCCTCCGATCGCCTACCGTAGTCCTCGAACTACCGTACTGCATCTACCGTATCCTCACCAGTATCTCTCTCAGTCGCATAAACGACGAGTGCACAGAGGAAATCGAGTGTGGAGAGAGTGTCTATGAGTGTGTACAAGACCTCGACGTGAGGACGGATCTGCACCAAATTATTTTTGATTTGAAAAAATTTCTATTAAAAAAAACTCCAGTGAATTTCTCGTTTCAAAGACAGCATAAAATATTTAATTTCTCAGGGATTCCATTTCCTTCACATATGAAGAACAAAAAGGCAATGAATAAATTTGCGAAGGAAAACAAAGATGGCCGCATTAAAGAGTGTTTTAGGTACTCATGAAACATGGATAGTACATGTGCCCTATCTAGAACGAATGCTGCATTAATCTACAATTGGCTACTACTGTAATCTACCGTATCCCTCTTCTCACCGCATCGATTGCCTCAGAGATGACGTCATCCGATTCTAGCATCACTTCACACACCGACTGCTCGATTCGATCTGTAGAAAGGGTTACGGTATCCCTCAGACTATGCAATATTCGTGTCCAACATCGAGTTCAGGCGAGAAATTTACTACAACTTATCATTTTTTTGCTTCAGCAATAAGACAAAGCGCAAATGATAAATTCCAAAACAGTTTTATTCGGCTGCCTTACCATTGAACTTCATGAGATGCCTGCTTGAGAAAGTGAGCGATGCTTTGTTCCTCACAATATTGATGAAGTTACCTGGCACCTTCAATTAATACATTACTTTTTTCACCTCACCAAAAGCAACTAAATTGTAGCAAGTTTCACTGAATTCATAACGTAGCGTTTCGATTGTATCAGTCTGAAGTGTTTAAAATACAGAAACCCACCGCGACTCTATTGGCATCGTGCGTGATCCAGAGGTAGTGGAAGAGACGAGAAGCCGAGTAGGCCAATTGCACGTTCTGATCGGGCAAACACTCCTGCAACGATTTCACGGATTACGGTAGGATATCGGTTACTTCCGTTATTATTTCAATTTTTAATGAATGACCGCTCTCTCCATTCTGCACACTCGCTGGCTGGTTAGAGTGACAAAAGAGTATGCTGAATGAAGAGCGCTACTTTTCGGTTCGGCAAACACTAATTCAAATCCATCATATTTATCTGGGGTATGGATCGTAGACTACGATAGTTCAGAACCTGATTTATGTTCACAACGAGCTATATTATTCAATATCAATCGCCAACTGACACCTAGTTCCCTCGTATCAGCATGTAGATCCTTCAGTAGTTCCTCATACGCCTTTCTGGCCACATCAAGAGGAGTGCTCAGACCTTTCTGAATAATTCAAATTAATTTTATATTTTAAAGATTTCATTCTAACGAAGCTCTATGAGTTCCTTTATTAATAGAAGGTGCAGCACACAATCACTTGTGGCTGAGTACAATACGAACCAGGAACAAATCCGGTCTGAAAGAAAGAAAATAAACGAACCTTGATAGCGTATATCTTCTGATTTCTCGCATCCATACTATTCTTCTTCCCATTGAGTGAAAGGACGTCCATATTGAGAGTATCATCGAGAATCGATCGAATATCTTCGATTCGATCGTCCAAAAGAGTCTGAACAGACATTAAATATCAAAACTATCTATGACTTTTCGTGTTTGTCTCTCTCCATTGTGCACACTCTCTTGTCGTCCAGAAAAGAAAGAGTGTGCTATATGGAGATAACTAAAAAGCGAAATAGCATCTCTAATAAAATTTGTGAGGTAGGTTTCGCGAAATCCTATTAGACTAGAAGCGATGAAGCTGTGAATCACACTGATGATTGACTAAAAATGAAAGATCGTCCGACCTCAGCCTTGGTAAAAATGATGGGGGAAAGGAAATTGGGTAGTAGCTGTCGCAGTTTCTCCACTAGTTGGAGAGTCTGACGGAGATGAACCAACTGAAAGTCACGCATAAATTAGTGTAGGTATTGGAACATCCGGCAACATGAGTACATTAAACAAAATTCCGAGATATACGAAAAAATTAAGATTGCGTAACTATTGTATAATCGAGTAGGTACTTTGTTGATATTTATGTTTCTAGTTCTCCGTAGCAATCTGGAATCGGATTCCAGGAGCAAGATCTGTTATGATCATATGGTGAAACTCAAGTTTCGCAAGATAACTAAATCACTCCCGGAATATTCTATGTGATCAGAAACGTGATAATTGTACTATTCTTCGCTTCGTATATCATACAGTACCCACTCTATTCTCCAGTATACCTGGACGATTCGATGTTCCGCCTTTGAAATCGTCTTCTCTCGATATTTCTTCACTATCACAGGCAGAATGGAGTCGATGGATTGAGCACACGCGAGGAGACAACGAGATCGCTCCAGGAGCTGACAATTGTTATTACACGGCAGTTAATTTCATAATTAGCAATGTTTAAATTTTGCTCAATGAATAAGACATACACATTGAAAGGCAATCTCCCTAATTTCTATGTTCACATCGTTAAACTTCCATCATCCGATTTGTCTTTTCCAATAACTGCTATAATCCCGCAGTTTCCTCTACCGTAAATCTTACAACACCGTAGTCTACAGTAATCCTCACATGGGGTTTCTCGAGCATTTCCTCCACTGCCTCGGCTCTCGCTCCAATTTCCTCTTCGTCTGCAAGAGGCTGCAGCAACGAAGCACGCAGCAATCGAGCACCTCAATTGATTATCAATTAGAATAAAACAGATTTAATTTGAATGCGCACCAGACGAAAATACATTCACAGAACGTTCGTCGAGGCATACAGTAATTCCGTAAACTAATCGAGAAAATAAAATAAAACTTCTCTCTAGGGATGCAAACTCTATTTTCGCGCTCTCCATTCTGCACACTGTCTCGCCGGACAGACGAGAGAGTGGCAGAATAGAGAGCGATGAAAATAGAGATGAAAAAAACTAAATCTCACCCGCCACCGTGAGAGTTCCACTCGCAATCATAGAGAAGATCGTGCGACGGTCCTGCAACAATGCTGGCTACGGTAGAAAATAGACAACAGTGATACGGTAGTTCATCTGTGCCTATCATAAATGTGAATACAGTAACCTTTCCCTTGGCTGTACTCGTCCGATCGATCACTCGAAGATTCTCCCATGTCTCGGCGTCTGTTATTTTTATTAATTTTGTCAAGGGAATTCACGCTTCATGAATAAATTTTAACAAGACACTCACTCAGTAATTACTAATACATCCTTCTGTTATAAAAAAGAAAGAAGTAGATTCTAACCCATGACACAAAGAGCTGCATCCTCGTGGAAAGTGATTCTGATAGAGGAGGAAGCGAAGAGAAATCCCTCGATGTGCTCAATGTACTTGACGAGAGCAGCGAAAGCTGCCAGACATAACTCCCTGGAGGAGGAGAGATCAAAGATCTCTTCTCCTCCAGGGAATTTTACACTGACTAAAAGAGAACAGAAATTAGATGTTCAATTAGTTGAGAGAAATACGTAGATCTACTAATATTTCGTAAGATAAAGTCTAGTATCGACCCAAATGTGAAACCTAAATCTCACTTGTCACCGGGATTCTCCAGTTTCGAATTGGGATCACTGCGAGCTCGCAGTGAACGATACATTTCGTGTCCACGAGCACCGTCAAAGTACCTGAACCAAATTCATTGAGAGAGGTTTATAAAAGGAGGTAAGCTAGTAACTTGTTGATAAATATAAATGGCCGTATATAATCTCGAAGCCTGATATCGAAATAAGTTAAATAATATTGCTGGAATTACGCGAATAACAATAATATCGCTCACCTCCGTTGCACAGCCGAAATGGTGGCCTGATCACAGACGGATCGAACCGCTTCATGGAGAACAGCATTGGAGTGACGCTCGTTGATAGAGTCACAGATTATGATCTCGACTGGTTCGAGCACCTTAATTATATAATTAAACTCATAAATATTTTTAAACAGTAATAAATAAATTAGTAAAATATTTGAGATAGTGGAGGCAATATTGAAATATTGGAACTTCTTCGGTTTCTGGCCCAAATTGCGACCGCGCATGTTGAAATGAGAGGCATAGAATGGAAATCGAGATAGGGGATCCCCGGGAAGGGAGGGAAAACAATCATAGAATCATCTGAGCCATGGACCGAAGAAATTCCTAAATATTTACCTGAAGCTGTGTCTTGAGTGACGAATAGGCGGAAGAGTCGACGAAGCTGAAGAGATGGAAGTCCATCGTCGTCAAATCGATCGCCGCCAGTCCAATCTGACCGCGAGCCGCTGATCTACCCTCCATTATTGCTGGAAAGCTGGAGATAAAATAATCAGAACTGAAACACAAATTAGCTGATCTAAATTACGTTTTACAATGATAGGCTCCCTTTCCCAAACACAGTATAGGTGTAATAGATAATCAACTCACATGCGAATACAGGGGAGAGAACATTGGAGGCGGAGAGGGATGTGTTGGTGGTTCGGGATGCATTCTTGCCTCGTCGTGGTGCCGATCTACCAGATGAAAGAGTGCGAGAGACACCCGGGAAACGACGAGATGAGGAGGAGTTCATCTAGAGAAAATAAAAACGTTGACGCATAACAAGATAAGGTACATACGACAGGAATAGAGTTCGAAATTCAGGCCGCATTCTCTCCATTTCGCACACATTTTCGATACTCGACAGGTATAGAGAGGGCGCGAAATAAAACCCTACATATTTTGAACACGAATTTATCACTGCAGTTGCATGAACACGACCCCTTAAATCGGACAAAGGCCCCTAAAGTAATTCATCTGAGATATTCCGACAAGAGGTAACGATTCGGCTCTCTCCAATAAACGTACGCAATCACAGGCTAGACATACGTATGGAAACATCCAAACCGACATGACATTACTAAATCCCAAGCTGAGATACCGATATCGGAGGTTTCAATAAAACCTGTTATCACATGATACGCAACAAGGGTGCGAGAAACAACATTTATCTTCTATTAAATAAACGATAGGCTGTGTGAATTAAATATAGATACCAAGCATAGTCCATAAGACGATTACGAGCGAAATTTCCAGTTAACAATTACAAGTAGGTGAATGGTCTATAACATGGAGAATCGATTGAAGATCGCGAGCTTCATTTCATCAGAGAGCTTAGCGCATCCGTGAGTCCTCTTAATAATTCAAATTACCGCAATTTAAATTACCATGGGAAATATAATAAACATAATACTGAATTTCGAGCTAAACAAAACAAAACTGACATTCAGCTTCTCCATCAGATCAGCGATACCGGCGAATGAACTGAAGCAATGCTCCTGAAAGTACATTCTTTTAAAAAAAAAGTACTTCTCGAAAGAATGGACAACGCAGTTATAACCGTAGAAAAATATATTCTGCTAGAAAATTTCCGTATCCTGAAAGTATTATTACCGTACCTTAAGAGCGAATAGTCTGTACTGATCAGAAATGATCAGCTTGGTCGCTGTATCGAATCCCTTCGACTGAGTGAGATGCTTCTCAGACTGTTCGACAACGCGCTGCGATGAGATTTATAATTATTGTAAATAATTTTTTTAAACAATAAAAAATATTAAATAATGACCTGCATCTGGAACTGATCTGCGAGCTTGAGAATGTGCAGCACCGTGCGATCTGAGAATAAGATCAAAGTGAGATGGACTGATACACAAATCGATAATTACCCGTGATTTGCATCGTTCCAAGGTAGATCAAGTTCAGGAGATCGAGGAATTCCTGATAATTGATGGTAACATCAATTACAACATGACAATTTACCTCATAGATGACATCCTTGATCTCAATTTCATCCTTTCTCTTCTCAGCGATTTTTCCAAAGAACATAGCAGTGAAAACGGGAGAGTGGACAGCAAGATACCGAATAAAAATATAATTATGAAAATTTTTTTATTATTTACAATATGACCCCTTCAACTATTAAAATAATTAAATTATACCCAATTAATTCATCTACCTCCTTCGATACTTTCACTCTGTTCTCTCCAATGATCAGAGTAATATTGACCATTTCATTAGGAGAAACGAACTTGGATAGATCGATAATCGGAGTGGGTTCGATGGCCTCGTTGCTATAACGTGTGCATTGAATCATACGCAAACAATATTATTATAAGAATAAGATTCTAACTAATCTCTCGGAGCTGATGATGTTGATACGGAACTCTACGACCATCTTATCGTTGACAATAAAGCTCTGTATGCGTTTTAAAAATATTTTTCAATTACGATCCATATAAAAAAAGAAAAAAATTTAAAAACTAACCACCCGCTGAGAGGTTAGATAAGACCAATCAATATACTGCTCGAACGCGTAAAGACAATTGTCATTGTTCAACTCAACGAGTTCCTGAGAAACTGACCAAGTGAAATGTGATATAAAATACTGATAATCGAACCGTCTCATTGTCAGACAAATCACAATCCAAATTGAGAAGGATCAACTCAACGTCCGCCATGCATTTCCATTGTCCTCCTCGCTGATTCTTGCAAACGAGGGTGAAATCAGCAAGATGGCTGAAGCGATCACCGCGTCGAATGCCCGTGATCCTGAAATAACCAATATCTCTCTAAAAAAAACAATGTGCCGATTGAGTGACACGAGACTATTTGTCGTATCTCACCATTCGAATCCTCCTTCATGGAATACTTTCGATTCCGCCTTTCCCGGTGCCAGTATGGCTCTCACATTCTCAATTTCCCATCGCAGAACGAACTTCGAGTTGTCGGACATTCTGGAAGAGGGAAAACAAAAAGATAACGCGTGTTTGTGACGCAGCGACGATTACAACTAATATAAAAAATATATATAAACGTAAGAATCAAAGTTTTATGAGCACTCGCGTGATTGTTCATCACCTAAATATTATGTTTTAAATTGTGATGATAAAAGAAGAATCCATAATCACCCTTGACCCAACTTAATTTATATTCGAACACACATGTCTCATCAGTGAATGAATGCATTTTCCTATCATCCCTTCTCCCCCTCCCCCCCCCTCCCCTTCCCTCTCCTCTCACTTCTCTTTTCTCCTCTCTTTCTCACCATTTTCTCCCATACCGTGCGGTTCTCGTCTACGAATGTCCTGCTAGACTCCGCCCCCTCGTCTGACCACGCCCCCCCCCTTCAGCAGCAGCTGCAGCCATGTTCACCATTCCGGTGCAGCTGTCTCCTCGCATGCTGTATGGAGCACCCGACGATCTCGCACCCACTCCTAATAAGGTCAGTTGGCGATTGATCGATATACTGTAATCATACCGTACTCCTCAACTACAGTACTTTCCGGTTCGATCTATCACAATCTTATCATACAGTACCCCTCCAAATCTACCGTAATCCTACCGTACTCCAGGAATGTCTCAAGTCACTGGGACTCGGCTTGCCATCTACTACGAACGGCGGCGCCAACGAGAAGGTTATTTTTTGAAAATAAATACAAAATCAGTAATAAAATTAATCAGGCGACCTCGCCCAAATCACGACCTCGCCCAAATGTCAGCAGTCAAGTCACCACTCTCACGCGTCATACTGACACACAGTAAGACTGCAGCTACCGAATGCCCTTCCGTGATTACGGTAATAGCACGATCACAGTATCCATTCATCGAGCTCACTTATAATAATACATGATAATACCGTAATGTGCAAACTTTCGATCGTCTACTGTTCACAGTACTAACCCATTCTACCGTACCCACCCTTCTTTCCTCTCCTACCGTAATCCTACTGTACCCTTCAGAATCGTTCTTCGCCATCTCGCCCGTCTCTTTTCCCGTGTTCATGGTCAAGAAATCTGCTCGTGACAATAAACCTCCTGTTTCCACGATGATAAGCAGGAAAATGGTGAGGATACCGTACCCAACCTATACTGTAGGAGTACTATAGGCACTAGGATGAACTACTGCACCTAGCAACAACCTAAGAAGTGTAAATATACGATAGCCTCGCGGAATATTCGATAGTATACTAACGAGCTCTGGCATGAGCAATCCTCTCGAATTTTCCGGGAAATACCGATATTTGTTTGTGATAATCCAGTTTCCTTGAAAGGAAATTGAGGTCTATACTATCCAAATGCAGCTCTTCTCTTTCCTCTATCCCCTCGGTCACACTATCCCTAATCTAACAACCGTAACCTTTCCCCTCTATCTACCGTAACCCTCCTATCTCCATTCCAGCTCTCCTATCGTCAACCGTGTTCTCTCTGTTCTCGTCCAGTGGATGTCAACTCTGCCCTTGTTCTCCTTCCATGTGCTTATATCTCCCATAGTCATGATGAGATGATACTCAATCAGAGGTTAGATTACTGTAGTTATCGGGATACGGTAGGTATTGATTTCAGGATAGGTATGGGAAGTAGGGACGCATTCTAATTTTGGCTCTCTCCATTCTGCACACTCTTTCACCAGTCAGACAGTTTACGGTATCCTCTAGCGCTTATAATATACTCATATTTCAGGGTTTGCGTGTGGTGTGAGAACGCGATCGTTCGCTCTCCGACCAGCGGCAGGATTCTGCGAAAGTAATAGACCACAATTTAAAAAAATAATAATAAAATTAATTTCTTCCCAGAAAACGCAAGCCCCTCGAGCATCTAATGTACGCGTTCTGTTGCATGTGGACATGGCGATAGGGTATTTTACATTATATTTACAAAAATTCAATAAAATATTTCAGGCCAGCCCAGATTCAAACTACGCTCAGGAAGACTATCGATCGATCGATCAAATACTATTCAAATACTTAACCAATAAACTTCGTTTTTGAAATTCTTCTCTGCGTCTCATTGTCTAATGGTCTATGAATCAATTGGGAACGATTGTATATATGAAATATGACAGGTAGATAGAAAGGGAGGGTGACAATTCGGTAACGGCTCACTAAAAGTGCGATAACTCTATTCAAAATCACTTTCCAGACTGGCGAATAGCACAATCGACTCCAAATATCAAGAAAAATCTAAGAAAAAAAGATAATATTAATAGGATTTAGCGCAGACAATTTCGAATCGCTATCTCAACCTAGAGAGATATAAGATGTAGCCGAATTGTAATCCTTGCTGTAGATAACATAGATGTTACGGCAATTGAGTCATCAGTATACAAGCGACACTCGCGATTAAAATCAAAGAACTCACATACAGATAAAAATAGTTTATTAATGCTCAACAAAAACCAGAGAAACTAACATACTATTGGAATACGTATTGTAGGTAACGGTTACATGAGAAGGTGAGAACAACTTCAGTAATAGAGAAAAAACTTCAGAAGTCGAAAGAAACAGATAAAAACAGGAACAAATATCTAATAAAGCTACCATTTTATGATCGGATAAACACAGGGTGCATTTATAGTAGTTATTGTTGAAAGAACACGTAGTTAATACAAAAAGGAGAATAATCAATGTAAAGAAAACAGTTAGCAGTTAAGATGATAAGAAACCATTTGAGCATACACGACTATGGTAAAGCATGCTTCTACTACAGTCAGGGATAATGAGAGACATAGGCGATAATGGTTATGTGAGATCAAAGATCATAAGGATGAATGACATCTCCCACTGTGAGATGATCACAGATCTCTAGGGGGATTGAGTGATGACGATGGATTCTCGTCGTTGGCCGTTGAAGAGAAGAGGGGAGAGAGGACGGAAAGGAGAGTTGGATGATTGGAAGGAGGAGGAAGATGGGGTGGAGGCAAGGCTGGGCTGAAATGAAATGATGTATTAGTTTACAAACTTGCAAACAAATATTCTTGTCAGATTCAGTTTTTAAGTTGAACGAATGTAGCTCGATGCATTCTGCATACTATTACCCTTCTCTATCCGCAATTCATCTTACACTTTTTTCATTAAGTCTTTCTCATTTCCTATACTAGTAGTGATGTTGGATAGAATAGTAGCTCTCTACATTTCTCAAGCTTGAGATTTTTCAATATCGCGGACATTTGCAACTCAGATCTATTCTTGTGCTATTCCAAAGGACAAAAAGATCCGATACTTGCTACAGTTATTTGCAATTTTCAACGTCAGCTCGAATCACCAATTCCCCATGCCACCGAAACTTCTTTCTCTCTTTATCAGTCATTCCGGAAGAAAATTTACGTTGTTTTACCTATCCAGATTGTCTCTACCTTCTCATTTCCGATAGTAATCGCTTCTCCCCTATTCATTAGGGATTTAACTCTCTCCATTCTGCACACTCTCTTGTCGGAATGAGCTGCTGAAGAAGTGTGCAAAGTGTAGAGAGCAAACCTAACATGACATTTCTGTCACTAACCCTCTCATTCCTTCTCCTCCTCCATTCTGGATACCACCTCCCATTGAATTCGGCACATGAGGTCTGCAATTACTGTATGTTTCAGCTATTTTGATCACCTTGTGGATTCACGATTCAACCATCTTTCTTATCTCTAAAGTTCCGGATTAGATAGTGAATCGTGGAAATCCTGCTTTTAACATAATACCCTCATGATCAATACTATTGATCATACTCCTCACCTTCTTATCATTCCTCCTCCATTCTGGATGATGACTCTGTTCGCTCCAGTCGGCAAGGGAACCCTGCAATCGTCAATTGATGTTGTGAAAATTGCGTCCAGGCCGTTTCGAGTACCCATCAACTTCTTGTTTCAGTGCGAATTCCTGTCTCAATGTTTCTTCATTCGTCTCTCCAACTCACCCTCCTCCTCCTCCTCCATTCTCATTTCTCATTCCTCCTCTGGCTTGCATTGAAGCGTGCAGTCGATCGTTGAGTTTCTGATCCGCCTGGAAAATTGCTTTTTTTTTTTAGTAAAACAAAGACTCGAAACTTAGAATTAAAAACAACAGCAACGAGTTTGCACCATCGTTCATACCACTGTGCCACTAAATCCCTCAGTCCGACAAACTCTCATACCGTACTCATCACCTGCAGTACCTGCTGCGCGTAGCCGTGCAACTGCTGATCAATCAGGACACTCGTAGGATCTCGGATATTATAACGAGGGGGTCCGGTATGAGCCTGGAATCGACTATCGATAACTGATTTCATAATACACTACAAAGGCGCAATGACCAACTGATGACTTCGTGATACATGGAAGATAATCTCACTCTGCTGGAAGAAATTATGTTGTGATGGTTGAAGATTCTCATTCCTCCTTCTCCTCCTCCATTCTGGATGGCACTACCCATTTGATTCGGCACATGTTGTCTGCAATTATTGTCTTAGCAGTTTTGATATCCCTGGGATTCGTGATACAACCGTTGTTCTTATCTCTTAAGTTTCGTATTAGCTAATAATTCGCCCAGCACTATCGATCATCTTCCTCACCCTCTCATCATTCCTTTTCCACTCTGATTGACTCTGTTCACTCCAGTAGACACGGGAGCTCTGCAATCGTCAACTGGATTCTTCGGAAATTGTATCTAGACACAGTGCTGCTTCTAATTTCTAATGTCCATCATCGGACAATTTCACTGACTCTTTTCTCTTCACAAATTGTTTTGTTCAATAATTTCCACCACTCCCCTAATTGTGACACAGTTCAGACAAAATCGGTTCATAGCATACGGCGACTTTCAATCTTTTCCGTTCATCTCTCTCACTCACCTCCCTCCTCCTGCTCCTCCATTCTCACTTCTCATTCCTCCTCTTGCTTGCATTGCAGCGTCCAGTCGATCATTGAGACGCAGTTGCACCTGCCAAGCAAATTATTTAAAATAAAACGTTAACAAAACCATAGCGAAAAAATCGTTCATACAGCCCTGTGGTATTAATTCCTCTTCATAACTTTCATCTACGGTACCTCTTGAGCGGAGTTGAGTATTGCCTGATTACTCACGGCACTCGTGGGGAGTCGATCTCCGTTCCCAGTGAGTACGGTAGGAGCCTGAATCATCACTAGATGACTTTATATCAATTATAAATGAGAAATAAGTCACTTATAAATTTGCACAGATATTAGTCCAAGATCTAATATCAACGATATGCTCACTCTGCTGGTAGAGGGAAGGTCCATTCGACTGGTGTTGGGCTGGGAGCGTGGATCAACCTGGAATCGGAGTAATCTAATACCCAATAAATAGCCAATATGATACCCCTATCATCCGACTGCAAAAATTCCGCTTGACATTACAACTACAGAAAGTTTTGTTTAAAAAATCCGTAAACAGTTAAAATTAACTTCAAATGACCATATCAAAAAAACATAAAATCACTCCGCGGATTACCGCATCAATTGGTTCTCATCATTCATCAATATTTTGAGAATCCGTCAACCGCAATTTGACCCTTCCAGTTCACTCACATTGTTCACACTCCTCTTTATATTTCTCTTCTTTATCCACTCCTCATACGTACGACGAACTCGAGACAGGGGAGGAGTAGAGACAACGGTTGTTATATTCTGAATAGGAAATTTCATCTCGAAAACTACATCGAAGATAGTAACATTCAGATACAACCATGAGAATAAATTGATGTTAGTGGAGAATCAAATACTCAGAAGGGGATGTTCCTCACATAAATGATAACCTCGCTCTCTCCATCTCGCACACTCGCTCGCTTAGTCTAACGAGTGTGCAAAATGGAGAGACTGAAAATTGCTTTCTTTCACGTACACAGCCCTATCATATTTCCTATTCACCATCTCTCCCGTCACTTGCCTTGTCTTCTCCCCACGATCTTCCCGTTCTCATCTGATACAGAGTAGCATGACTCGAGTTAGCCTCCTGCAGGCAGAAGAATGAGATTGATGGACAACAAAGATAAATCTATAAGCTCAGAAAAATCTATATGCTCAGGAGTAGCAGACTATCAGTACTGAAGAAGTAATACACCCTCGAAATAAGAACAAACGATTAAAAAAAACTTGATTATGTTTCAGCTAAAGTAGTTTAGGAACTAACGAAATGTTCTGACGTTCGAAATTAATTATTTAAAAATAAATCAAACTGACGAGACATCTGCAGGTATCGCATGTGACTCTCCTCTCGACTGCTACAATCATCGATCGATGAGAGCAGAGGGAGGGAACGACGTATTTCTCCTAAATGAAAAGAAAAGTGAAGCCAATGAGAATGACTCGCCAGATTCATATTTCCCCGGGGTATCTATGTACTTGGAAACGCTATTTCTTTGCTAAAATGAGATTAAATTTTATTTGCAATACAACCACTCATGAATCATCCAATAAATCTTTTTTTTAAAGAGCTATTAAATCCCTTCTCCATCTCACATTACATATATGCCTTCTCGGCAATACGCAGTAAATGAGGCCAATAGCATTATCAGCCCAAAGCAATTCTCTCAATCTCAAATATCCACTTACCGGATGCTTATCCAGATCCGCCTTGTGTGTCTTCAGATTGATTGGCTGGAAGTGAAGTAGACTGGCCGGGCACACTCCGATGCACTTACTCGCATGATCCTGATTAATCAATCGATATCCCCTTGTCACTTATTGCAGTCCCTTGACGTACAGTATTTTTCATACGGTATCTACTCCTGACCTCTGCATTTTCTTCATTGTTCTTAATGAAGAGATATCCACGGGGACAATTCAACATGAAATGGAGGTAGGCCAAGAGAGGATTAGTCGATCCAAACTCGCACGCCTTGCAGAAGAAGAAGAGAGTCACGGCGTGTACACATCTGCAATCGTTGCAAATCAATTAGTATACAATTCATTAAACTCAATGGCAACAAGCGCTTTCATTGCAAATGAAGTGATACTATTGCAGCCAGACACTAACCTTTTACAGTATCCCCCCCATAATACCTGAATTGTCACTCTTGTCTAATCCACCATCTTAGTATACGTATACATTAGTGATGACAAATCGGAATCCGACTCCTCTCGATTCACATGCTCTCTCGTTTTGCTAACAAGATAACATGCGAGCTGAGAATAGCATGAGTAGTATGACTAGTTCTCACTCGAGATGCTCCAGTAGATTGGTTTCGTGCTTGAATTCCAGTCTGCACTCTCCACAGATGTACCCCAACCTCTTATCCTCGATGCGCTTGCGGTGACTGACCATCATCTCAAAGGAGCGGAATATATTGCTCATATAATTTTTTTAATAATCCAAACTTGTTACAGTAGGAACACAAGAAAAAAGTGAAGTGCACAAGAGGTACATCGCTGCACAACAACCATAAAGACGGATTCCAGAGTTTTTTCTGAACTTTGTCTCAAATGACTGACATCTTTGTTGGAGACTCCCGAGCAACAGTCACACTTCTGCATACGCAGACGACCATGTTGTTCACTGCAATACCAAATACAGTAACCTCAGGCAGCTACAGTACCGTCAAGGCCCGATTTCGGTTTTCAGTTCTCTCCAATGAGCACACTCTATCGTCTCAATGACCGGCGAGGGAGTGTACCCAATGGAGAGCGAGAAACCCGAAATGCCATCTCTAGCCTCATGGTATGTAAGTTTAAAAATATTTATATTACTTCAGATATCGTATAAATTCGCTCACAAATAACTCTTTCAACAAACTCAGAAAAATATATCAAAGGATATTCTTTTTCAAATAAATAAAGTGAACATACGTGTGGAGCCTCTTCAGTTGGGAAGTGGGGAAAGCGAGGGTGCAGGTGAGACAAACGTAGAGAGTTGTAGAGAGAGGAATACCCAATTCCTGATTAATTAAGACCATTTCAGCAGTCCATTATAGATAACGTCCAAATGTGTTTCAATATGCATCAAGATAAAACTCGCTGCAATAGTATTGTACAACTGATCACTCATATCTGCGTCAGATATCAGATAATCGGACCCAATTAATAAAATAGCGGAGTAACAAGAACGTTTCCTACTGCATCTATCATTTTGGGTGAATGAACCCGTAATTTTTAGCTTCACAATAGTGGTAAATTCTAGATGATTTTGCTAGCTACAAATCGAAGTACCCCCAATTGTCCCCATATTCAGTAACTACCATGTCTCTCCTCACCACTGTGATCATATTTGCTCCTGCATCGAATTTGTGATCATTATTGACGTGAGCCGCCAGAGAAGCTGTTGTGATGAATTTAGACGAACACTTTGGACAAGACAATTTCTGGAACGAGAACGATTATTCATTAGTAAAACAGAGAGGCAAGACGTTTAATTAATCCATTAACACTGGGTATATTTTAGGAGAAAATACTCGGAAACGACGGCGCTTAACTGCCCTCGCAAATTCATGTTTCACGGGCAGAATATCACCAAGACTTTTCTAAGAGGAGCGATTCTGCTATCTCATCCGTTCGCAACAAATATTCAATGGCGAACCTTCTCCCTGTGGTTGCTGATCGTTGCTGCAGCAGTAGAGCTTCCCTGACTGTAATCGATCGATGAATACCGTAATCCATTCCGATATCTATCGTACTCCTCCCCTCTCCATGACTCACTTCTCCACTTCTGCCACCACACACAGATCGTCGTCACCTTCCGGAGTGAACTCGTGATAAAACGGCTTAAGAAGGAAGAGATTTGATTGTAAACAGAAGACACAGGGGATGATATTAAACCTCGAGCACACTAGTTCACTGACAATTCTGAAGTATTCCTTACGTGATAAATAAATCTTAAACACAGTATACAGGCATTTCTTATCCATTTGTACAAACAATTATCGTATTCTCACCCGACTGTGTATTCTCTCCTTTTTCTTCTCCCTCTCTATCTCCACTTCCTCATCCTCTCTATATCCTGGCTCGTCCAGTCCTCCCATTACAGTATCCTCGGCTTCCTCTAGGACTTTCGCCTAGAATTTAAAATAAATTCGAAATTATTATTAAATGCTTGTGCTTGTACAGTTGAATAGCTTCACAGGCATGTTGCTTCACCAGTGAACCATCTTCTACACACACCACTCTTGCACCGACTACTTTATGATCTATTGGTGCATTAGCCTATGCACACCGATGATCCAATGAGTGAATTAAAAACCAAAGATCAAATATCAATAATGTGTACCATCCGTCCATTCCCATCTCCCTTCTCCACCGTTTCCTCCATCACGACATCCTCATCATTGTTATCATCCGTCAAATCCACCGTAGGTATCTGAAAAAATGTTAACGCTCATTTTTTTCCGAAACAGCAAATTGAAATATATTTTCACCAATGACATAATAAAGCAGTGATAACACGAACTGGTCGTCTTTCAAAGAAAATCCTCACCTCCGCAATCATCTCATTATTTTTTGCCTCCTCCGCCTTCGCCTTCTCTTCATTCTGGAAAATATCGAAAACATAAACAAACAAATAATCATTTCATCTCACCCTCACAACAGTCTGCACAAGCTTCGATACAATGTACTTGATAGCTTCCTCATCATCTGAAAACAAAGAGCATACGATGATCAGACAAAGGAGATGCAGTTCGGATTCAGCTAACTCCATTCTGCACACTCTACTCTGCCGGACAGATGGATGAGGGAGTGTGCACAATAGAGAGAATGGAAATCAATACCCAGCATACATTTCTAGCTATAGCAATCAGCCATACCTTCACCATCTGGATTATCTTCTCCAGTCGGTTTGGCTCTCTTGGTAGTCACAGTCGGTCGCTGCAGCGTGACTTTTGCTGCAGCTGCTGCAGAATTGGGAATCTCGAGGATCTCGTCATCTGTAATTACTGTTGAATACGATCGCCTGATCCATATTATTGATTAAACATGCGGCCTTGATCAACCAAGATCTTTTTCTATAAAAACTCATCAATATAACTAGTAGTCGCTACAATAACCCAACACTTTCTGCTATCAGGTCCATCCGTTGACCTACCAGAACTGTCTTCGAAGAGAAAGGGAAGATCCTCCACAATCTCAGTGGGAGAATTAACGATGTCGTGATCTGTAATTCATCGGTCACTGAATGATATTGAGAGAATTCGCTCAACAATCAAACATACCCAGATTATTTTCATTATTAAAACAATCCGAAACATTGTGTTGACAAGTGCGATCAGTTACGGTGACTGTATTTATTACAGTAACCCACAGACATCTACTCTTTCTATCATACCTTCACTATCTTCTTCCTCGAAAATCAGAGCAAGTAGTAAATTCGTACGCTGAGTGCGTTCTAATGTATCTATCTCCCTCTACGCTACAGCAACCATTAGTGTTAACGGATCGAATAGTAGTATCTTCATGCTTATTACTATTACGCCAGTTAGAGTAACGAGAGAGTGTGCAGAATGGGGAGAGATATTTCGATCCGACATCACAAATACCCACTCCCATCTCCTGCTTGGTAGTCCATTAACTCGGATGATGTTCTTCTATGTATGCCACTCTGATCATCCGAATCGGTCAATTTCTTGGTCGGTCCCTTCATTTTCTCTTTTCTTCTCTGAAGTGGAGATCGAATATCCAGAATTGAAGACATTGAATCAGTCACATCTGCAATTCATTTAAAGTTTTAAAGAGTGGATATCTTACACTTTGTAGATATTATTACACGGAGAATTAGAATTAAATTATGCTGATAGTAACCCAACAAATCCAAATGTCGATTTCAAACACTAAAACACAGAAGTAGGTAAATACAGGAAATGACTCACTTTCGTCCTCGACCCTCTGACACTTGACGAATACTCTGTGATCTACCATCATATGGACCCTCAATCCAGTGATAGAACAGAGTTTATGAGGACAGAGTGGACAGGGGAGAGAAGAGAAGGCAGAGGAGATGGCCAATGAATGAAGAAGATACAACTGGAAGGAGAAGGGTCGGTGATATGACTGAAAGTCGAACAATCGATCTGAACGGGAATCTACTTGATTCAAAGTAAAGATGAAAGTGAAATGAAAATTTAGTTTCGAAGTTTCACTCTCACCAACCTCCTATTTATGTCAAACAGTCGCTCAATCTCGACTGTTCCGTGCTAGACAAAGAAAACCATTAATTCTTACATTATCATTCTTGTGAGGGTGTTCCTCTATCTGTCCCGCATTGAGATTACACGGGTTCTCCCCCTGAGATCAATAGAATCATCAGTTAATCTGGCATTCTTCATAGACTCGAGGAAAGACAAGGCATGATCTACTCACAATTCCCTTCTGCTTCAGATGCTCCACTGCTTGTTCTCCCTTGAGAATCGTGTGACATTTCATACAGTAGAACACACTGAAAGGTAAAATCATTAAAAAAATTTAATGCCCAGTTTCCATGCAGATCAGGCAAAGAAGATATTAAAATCAATAACTATCAATGATACGTGGACACGGGAAGATCAAAGAAGGCGCTCACTTGTCATTGAGAATGAATCCACTGATGGCATCTATGTCAATGAACTGCAACTCCACTTCAATAGTGGGAATTCGCATTGGGGATGGAGTCACCTGTAGGGATTTGGTTTTATTCTCTCAGTATATCCAAGAGGGACTCATAAATTCAAATTGACAGGAATATCATCGAATGAATTCATATTTTGGATCCAACAATAGAGGAGGTTCACTCAGTCATTTTTATAGTCAGTAAATATGCAGTTAATTGAAAATATGGTACGATATTGCTCGCACTAACCTCGAGTTTCTTGGGTGGTCCTCCTAACTCCCTTCCTTCATCACTCTCCCAGAAGTCCATCCACTCTTTGAACTTGATTACATCTTCATCCTTCAGCCAAATCGAGTCCTGACGAGAAGGAAAGATACAATAGAATAAAACCATGTGCTAAGCCTAAAAAAGATCACGCTACGATTGTTTGCAACCGCAAAGACTAATGGATTTACGAGGAGTGAAACCGAAGACTTACATCGAAGAGGTCGAATCCTCCCATTCCTTCGCAATCAGCATACATGTTTCTCAGCTAAAAATATAAATATGTAACAATATTAAACTTTAAAAGGACTAAATTAAAAATGAGCCACTCACCTTCTCTCTCACTTCTCTCGCCATCTCTGATTCCTCCTTCATCGGCACACTCCGGAAGCCTGATCGACCATTATATGTTCACCGTTGTCCTCATTTTATACGATTGAATTGGAGATTCACTCTAATGACATACTCCTAGTTGATCTACAATATACCGTAGGAAAGATACTATCGTATCCCCCACCCTTATCGTATGGTTCCTTTCCTTCTTTCCTCCTCAAATCTCCTCCGAAAGCGACCACATCTTTCACATCCCGGTATTTCCATCCACAACGGGGAGCATCACTGAGATGAGATTCTCTCATTGAACAGCTTCATTTTATTCCCATTTCAACTGAGGAACTGAGGATATCCAATATAGTTATGACATGAATGCATCCATTAGAATAAGAAAAATCTCACCTTCGATTAGAGGGAGGGGAGGAGATGCTAGCAGAGTTGGTGAGAAAGTCAGCGAAGTAGGAATTGTCATGCAAATGTGACATCTGATGTTGCCTGAGGAAGAGGGTCACTGTATTAGATATATTTGAATATAAATAATTTGAAAACATACTCTAGATCTAACGAATTATTAATAGCCAACCATCAAAACAAGAGATCGCCTAGAACATAATATTTAATTCGGAGAATAGTCAATAACCGAACTACTGTAATCCAATGAATACCGTACTCGAGAAGATATTTAGTCGGGCTCTGAGCCTTGCACTCCTCACATACGAGTGCCTCGTTTCTGTGCTCCTGAAAATAGATAAATATGCACATAAGAGATACAGTTACATACAAAGATGGAAAAATACTGGTTTTTTTTCTAAAGACTAAATTGGTAATGTCCTATTATTACCTCCATGTAGTGTTCATTCGCTTCAGAGGGATCGCGGAAAGTAACATTCGGTCCACAGTGCGCACACGGAGCCTAATTATACATAATTAAATGATAATTTCCATAAATGCATAATTAAATTATTTGAGAGTATTATTCCCACATTTAAAGGGTAATGAAGTTTTTCAGTTTGAATGCCATCAAAATCGTAAGATCAAGACAATGCTCTATTTATAAAACATAAAAATTGAGAGAGAATCTCACCGTGGGATCTCCTCCAGCCATCGATGTGACAGGGAAACGAATCGACTTGATCTGAGCATTATCTTATGTGATCGCCGATACATTTTCGAAATATCAAAACCCGTAGACTTTGTGGTTCAATGGCTTCACAATATCAGATTGGAGAAACTTCTATAATCAATAATCCTCGTATTTTCTGTTTCTTCACCTCATTATTCGGCTGGCCAGGAAAGTAGACGAGCATTCCGAGAAGACCTTCGTTGTTGTGGTGAGCCTGCGAGAGAATCGATAGATTATAGCTACCGTATATTCCAACAAATGATCACCCTATTCAACTTTAAAAAAAAGATAGTTTCACAATGATCTCTTTTCGGTCGAAATATAATTTAAAAAATAACAAATATTGTAACGTACGAAGAAAGTCTTGATGTAGTTGAATGTTCCCTCCTCATCGATATTCTTTCCCGCACTACTCAATGCCGTATACCATCCACAATCAGAACAGCTCAAAAACATCCGACAGACCACCATATCCAGCTGAAATATAAGCTATTTGTAAAGTGTCTGTTCCTCGTATCATCAAATAGCATGGAGAGAGAATTACTTCCATTAGAGCAAGCCACAAATGTGACTTTCAGAATGTATTCTGTGCCATGCAATCCCGGTTTCAAATTCTAATGAACATCAGAATATAAAGCTATGCTAATAAGTATGCAATAGGATAAGAACAAATATCGACCGTGGTACCTTATTCAATTATAACCCACCAGCGGCATTCCCCCGCCTACGACGGGGAATCCACTGGCAGACTCCGCGCTGCGCGCGTCTTCTGTCTTTCTTTTTCTTCTGCTTCACACACTCTCCGACTCTCTCCTCTCTCTGGAAGGTTGCGAAATTTCGGGGAAGGTTCTGGAAATTTCTATGACGAAATCTTTCTCCCCTCTCTTAACCTCTCATTCTCTCTGGAAGGTTCTGGAAGGTTCGATGACGAAATCTCTCTTCCTCTCCCTCCCCCCTCTCTTTCTGGAGGTTTCGATGACGAAATCTCCCCCCCCCCTCTTTTGGGAAGGTTCGATGAGGAAATCTCTCTCCCCCTCCCTCCCCCTCTTTCTAGACGGTTCTGGAAGTTTCTATGACGAAATCTCTCTCCCCCTCCCTCCCCGTCTCGTTGGAAGGTTCTGGAAGTTTCTGTGACAAAATCGTGTTGTTTTTGTAGCTTGGTCATTATAGTTTGGTCTTTCTAGTTTGTAGTTCGATCTTTCTAGTTTGTAGCATGGTCATTATAGTTTGTAGTTTGGTCTTTATAGTTTGTAGTTTGGTCTTTATAGTTTGATCTTTGATCATTGTAGTGTGATCTTTGATCTTTACCCTGGTCCCTCAGGGCCAAGGAGGAGGCGGGGCAAAGTGGGCGGAGTCTGGACAGACAGCCAAGAGAGACTTTTGCGCTTTATATAGGAGTATGATTTCTCCTTCAGTACCTTTCCAATTTCGGACAATAGACGGGCACCATTCCATTCCTCCCATTCATGACAGTCAGAGTGACTCATTCTCAGTTCATCAGCCTCAAAAGGGGAAAGGTAGCATTTCATTTTCACATGTTATATCCAAATAGAAGACCAGACAAGTCAGCCGTGATTCAACACAAATCTAAAGTGATAGTATCAGCAAATTAGATGGAATACATACCGTGGAGAACATTAGTCCACAAAACTGGCACGCATATCCGTGCACTTGCCAGTGGTGGTGGAAGAAGTGGTGCTGCAATTCACTAGTTTGACCCAAATACACTACCGTACTCTTTCTCTCCCTTACAGTACACCTCACCTGTATGTCCTTGAGGTTTGCCATGAGATGTCTCTCTGCATTCTCGTTCTTCTCACAAAGAGGACAGACAATGAAAATGGGATCCTCATGGAAAGAAACAGTGATGGAAGAAGGAGGAAGGGACTTCGAATGGAGATATTCAGTGTAGTCAAATAGAGCATTGAATGCAGCCAGACAGAGGGCCCTGAATAAGAATAAGAGATAGGGGTTAGTAGTAGGGTTGGCAATGCGATATTGTGAGACGGCAACGGGGGGGGGGGGGGGGGGGGAGAGGGAATGCGGGTCGCATCGTTCTCTTGGATGCAAACTCGGCCCACCTTTCCTTCCCGATCCCTCTCCTCATCAAACCTCGCGCCACCTCATCTCACCAAACCTCATCTAGCGCGCCTTAATCTAAAGAGTAAGTGAGGGAGAGCGCGATGCGAGACCGAAAAGCTCATGCGATTCGCATCCCCTCCCACTCTTCTCGGTTTAACAATGCGGCTTCGCAATGGAGACGCCATGGATTGCGGCCTCGCAAAGGCCGTATTGTCAACCTGTTTGTAGTGAAAAAATTACACAACTAATAACTGTTAACAATACCAAAAGTGAAATAATATTGTTAAAGAAATGCGCCGAGCAACATGAAACTGACTTGTTAGCTGGACACTCCGGCTTCGACTTGGATTTGAGGGCATCATGCACTGAGTTGTAGAGCGAAAGTCCTTGAGAATCGTCGAAGTAGCTGAAAATGCAGAAAGTGCAATTAGACTTATATGGCGAATCACAAACAATGTGCGAAATACAATTGCTTTCGGGAATAATGTTCCATTTCATTTCAATCGTAATTATTAAATGTGTAGAATACTGTTGATAATAAGTGGCAGGATATGACCAATTTTACCTCCGTTGGACAGCCGAGAAAGTTGCCTTGGGACAGAGGGATCGAACAACATCGTAGAGGGCAGTGTTCAAGCGAGGCTCGTTGATAGAGTCACAGATTATGATCTCATCTGGTTTGAGCTCCTCAAGATTTATTAGATTTGAAATAAATCAAAAATAATAGTAAATGAAATTTTTCAATTAAGAAAAGAGGGCACTACTGCAGAAGACCAGATTAGATTTAGAGAGGTGGATCCAAAAGGCTTACTTAGAGCCCATAGACAGTACTTAGTTCACAAGGCCTGCTTTAGGCCCTTCCAAAGAGCTTCAGGTTTGATGAGGCTCCGGTTTAGGATAGTAGTTCTTAGAATTTATATTAACTTGTCTTAATGGATTGTAACCAATAAGTAACCAATCTGGGCTTCTGCAGTAGTGCCGAAAAGAGGTATATCACGCGTGTCGGCTAAGGATCGAATAAACCTTGGCACATCGAAAAATTCGAAATTGGGTTGAAACCATTTTTGGATAGCCTATTGGGTCCCTCACAAGATAGCGTCGAGCTTTTTGGCCTAGGGCCGATTTTAAGAGCAAGGTAGGTCATTCAAAAATTTAAAAACGGAAAAATTCGATTTTCGGATGGATGCGGTGCCTCCCAGTGAGGTCTAAGAAATTGGTCGTCAACAGAGAAAATGTGCCTAAGGTAATCACAAATATCCCTAAACAATTGGTTCTTCGATATATGAATTTGCATTTTTTTTAAATCGTTTAAAATGATTATTTTTCTCCACAAATCATAACCAAAGGTTCTGAAGAGTTCACCTGATCAAGCTCGACGAGACGAATCGAATGGTTATCAGAACCCCTACCTTATGTTAGTGCCCAACATGGGAAAACCTTTTAGTTTTTCCCGACCTCTCATTTCGCGTCCCATTGCGCTGAAAATTTTATTTCGCGAGATTGGAGATGAGGACGGAGAGGATGATGAAGATGAGATCCTGGGTTCTCACGAAGAGGATTTCATAAGAAAGATCCTCGCAGAAGATGGAGAGGAAATTTTCCTCTGAAGATCGTATTTACAACGAATGTAATCGAATTATTGATTGATAAATATTATTGCATGTGAGCATTGAAATAAATTGAAATGGCAGAAACAACAACACACTTGATTACAGGCTCTGGGACAGGGCTAAATAGCCAATGCACCGCGATGCACTGCGCGCGAGAGCACGGAATGAGAATGCCAACAATGCCCGAGAAAAGAAATGAGAGGGCGAAATGCGATTTTCAGCGCGAAATGAGAGGTCGGGAAAAACTAAAAGTAACGTTTTCGCATGTTGGGCACTAACATAAGGTAGGGGTTCTGATAACCATTCGATTCGTCTCGTCGAGCTTGATCAGGTGAACTCTTCAGAACCTTTGGTTATGATTTGTGGAGAAAAATAATCATTTTAAACGATTTAAAAAAAATGCAAATTCATATATCGAAGAACCAATTGTTTAGGGATATTTGTGATTACCTTAGGCACATTTTCTCTGTTGACGACCAATTTCTTAGACCTCACTGGGAGGCACCGCATCCATCCGAAAATCGAATTTTTCCGTTTTAAAATTTTTGAATGACCTACCTTGCTCTTAAAATCGGCCCTAGGCCAAAAAGCTCGACGCTATCTTGTGAGGGACCCAATAGGCTATCCAAAAGTGCATCGAAACATATGGGTGAAAAAATGTGCCAACCATTCCCCGATTTTAGTGGATTATTAGGCGACACGCGTGATATGCTACAATGCTAAAAAGAAACGAGAGCCATATCGGATAAATATTAGTGTTGTTATGATCGAATGTCACTCGGCGAGCACTCGCCACTCGCCGAGTTGTTTTTCCTCTCGCTCGAAATCATAAACACACGCGAGTGAAAACAACAAAAACATTCACGAGTTGTTCACTACTCGCGAGTGGATTGCATTATTCTTTATCGCTCAATTCCCTCTCTTTTCGCTCCTCTCGAGTCCTACCACCTCTTCTTGTTTGATAGTAAACAACTCGCGAATGAAAATAACAGACACACTCGCGAGTGCCGAGTACTCGGAATAACAACACTAATATATTTACCTGCAACTGTGTTTTGAACGACGACTGATCCATAAAACTGAAGAGATGGAAGTCCATCGTCGTCAAATCTATCGCCGCCATTCCAATTTCACCCCGCTCCAAGCCTTCTCCTCTCATTATCGCTGAAAAGTCATAAAAAGGTATATCGAGACCGGAACGGGTTCAAATGGCGGCTACCTCTACTCGCAAACAGCACGTGTGATCAAATAAATGCTGAATATCGACACTCACATGCATAAACAGGCGAGGGATCATTGGATGTCGCGAGGGAGGTTGTGGTGGTGCGTTGAGACGGCGATTTGGCCTCCGTTGACAAATCGCGGAGGAATCCCTTGAAGTTGCGAGCGCATGTGGCACTCATGCCTAGAAATAAATCACGTAAAACACGATAATCGGCTACAAATCGCAGAAGACGAGCAAAAAACACGAGAAATATTGATGGAAAACATACAGTACTATGAGCCAGTCGAGAACTGACCAATCGCTGCAAGGTGCAGAATCTGAAATTGTATTGATTTTGCGGAAAATAGCATATTTTTATAACATTTTTATATTATTCGAGTATTTTTGCTACTATAAATGCCAAATGGACTAGTCGCTCTCTCCAATCTGCCCACTCTCTCGTTTCTCTGACAGGTGTGCAGAATGGAGCTCCAGAGAGAGTATTTTTCGCTTTGGCATCACAATCTGATCTACCCACGCGATAAGGTGAATTGTTGGCCGCTCATGTCGTCATTTTAGCATCTCTACGACAATCAATCATTCCAAACTCAATCATCTCTTAATCCCTTTCTTCCTCCATTGTGCATTGTTCTCTCTCCCTCTCCCTCTCCCTCCCTATCTCCCTCCCTCCCCTCTTCCCTCCTCCTCCTCCTCCCCTCATTCCTACATCCTCCTCTCGTCGCGGACGGTAGACACACGGCATCGATCGACGCACGGGACTACGTCGTTGACCCCGTCGGAGACACCCGAGAAGCACACCCGTGATATCATATCTCCTGCTGATCAGGTATCTACCGTACCCCTCCCACCCTTCCCGTCTAAAGTTCTCCGATCTTACCGTAATCTGATCTACCCACACTACTCCGATCCTACCGTAACCTCGATACTTTACAGCCCAGTCGCAATGTGTTTTGGCAAGAAAAAATCGGAGGCGAAGTCTGCAATGAAGCCGCCCCCTGCAGCCGGTGCAGCCAATCCCGGATCCCTCATGACTGCCGCACCCGCCGCCGCTCCTTCCCCGCCCGCCGATGGTGAGCAGGGGATACTGTAGGAGTAGATCAGGGATTGGATCATCTTCTTGTCTTGAGGGGGTACGACAGGACTTTGTTTGCGTGTGGAGTTTGAGAGAGATGGGATACTGTAGAGAGTAGTGTTGCTACGAACGAGTTTCACTCGCTGAGTGAATTCACTCCTTGAGTACGACCGACTCGGTTGGGGTGGTGACTCCGGAGTGAGAATGAGAAAACCACTCGCGAGCACGTATTATTTCCGGAGTGAATACGTGCTCGCGAGTGTTTTTCTCACTCTCACTTATAAGTATCGATTTGCTCCAAATAACAGCACTACTGAAGGGGTAGATCAGGAATTAGATCACCCATTGACTCTAGGGATAACCCCATGACAAGAATTTGCCAATCTAGGGGTACTGTAGGAGGAGGATGTACGGTAGGCCAAGGACTATACTATCCAGAGATACTGTAGTTCGGAGCAGTTTCTCTGGATAGCTCGGATCTGATAGTCAATGACTAGAATATGGATCGAAGGGATGGGATACTGTAGTGGGATGGGGTACGGTAGGTCATACTGTAGTTTAGCTTATTGATTTTAGCGCCTAAAGAGAAAACCGCTGATGATGGCGCCGCCGATGCTGGAGGAGGCGATCAGAACTACGAAAATGTGGACGTGAAGAAGTGAGGAGTCGAAGGATCAAGATGACGTCATCCCTAGCCAATCATCCCCTCTCTCACCCCCATCGCTTATGATAAAGGGGATACTGTGGCTTGTGAGCTATCGCGAAATGAACAGAGTATACACAGACGATTGATACAATTGAGGATGGTATACAGTTCAAACCATATTGACCACTTGACCGATTAACGATTGGAAACAGCGAAGGCTATGTAGAAAACGACTAAAACAAAAAACAAAATGAGAAAAAGAGAACAAGATGTGGCAATGAGAAATGGCAATGAGCAATGTCAAAGAAAAATAGATACCCGAAGGATGCAGCATATTCTGCTCTTCCACATCACTCCAATCAATGTACGCGAATATATTTTATTCATTGACATTAAATTAGGAAAACTACAAAACAGATGGAAAAAATGAGGAAATCTAAAGACCCGATAAAAATAATGAACAGATAATTCATACACACGAATAATTAAATATTAATGATATGAAAGCTTTGAATCTAGTGAAGCTTCTACAATTCATAAGAAATATCAACTCTGACATGTCCCACTTTATTCTTCTCAAGGTCGAGAGTATGTTGAGTATCGTGCCATACGAGTAAGAAATAGCCCTGATTCTCGGTATCTCGGAAAATGCAGCGCTGGAGACTCAGTTGGATAAATCCATTGAAGATTGAGTAGTCCATCACCAAATCGTTCTCGTCTTTCAGCTCGTAGACCGGAAATTTAACAAAATAAGAAAAAAAGAAAGCTTATTGAACCAACCTGCAAGCCTTGGCTTGAATAGAATTGTCCAACTATGTAGGTGATTCCAATCAGTTTCAGGAATGGAATGCACTGATCGTTCTGGATCAACAATAGCATATTGAGAAGTTTTGAAGAACCCTCGGTCCTGCTCTAAACAACAGATCAATTTTTGCACAAGGGGGTGATTGATAGGCCTTGAAATATGGACTTTCCATTTGAAGAAAGGATGTCGTGTATGAACGAGTGGTTAATCAAACAACCCCCGGACAAAGAGAAAATACTGCAGAATTCTCCTGAAAGTTCACCTTGTACACTTGATGCAAAGCCTCTGGAGTGATCTTCGTGATTTCACCCAGCATTAGAACCTGACAAGCGCTCGCCAAATCGATGAAGAACGTATCCACCATCATTCAATTCAGCATCTCGTTATCCTGGAAAAATGTTCAAACAATACTAAATTTATCAGATTATACAATTTCCATTATTCCGTACAAAAACAAGATCTTGAAAAGTATTTACATTCGAAATACCTGATTGAAAAGATTCAGAGCTTGGATATCAAACTCTTTGATCATGCTGTAGACTTCACGATGAAATTCCTCCGAGCCATCAAGCTAAAATCGAATATTGAAAACACAAACAACAGTCTAAGTATTCTGTATATTAAATTCGCTTCCCCCTTATGATAGAACAATCGAAAATATGTATGCTCTCAGTAGATCATATTCAGGAATTCGCTCGGTTACGCATCGAATATATCTGCTCACTCTAATATCGAGTTTTCCAATCGAGACATTCTGAGAGATTCTTCTGAGGCAATCGGACGAATATGATGCCTTCTTATGGATAGTCAGTCTCTGATCGCTGAATAAGGAAATACATTATAAAATACTTTTTTTAAACCCACATATCCTCATTTTCATTCATCATTGGTATTCTCATCATTATCGTCATCATCATCATCAACAGCATCTTTCATCTGCATCATCCACTCGTTTATTGTGGATTCCTTTAATATAGTTCATCATTGATGTTTGAGCCCTACTTGGGTATTGCTACACGTCGATCTAATTTCCTCCATTAAATAGAGACACATCCATTTCCTTACTACTAACCTCTTCGATAATGAGCAAGTCCACATAATACTTGGACTCCAACTCGATTATGTCCAGTCTCTTTTTGACTCGAGCAATCAGTCGATCTCTCATGGAAAGGAAAGAGAAGACGAGAGAGATCAGTTCAGTTGGTAGAGCCAGGATAGGGAACTGAAATGAATAGTCATTGAATGGGATATGGGAGAAGTCACGAGTAGCTCAGCCGAGGTGAAATAATACTCACATAACCTAAATTTTTGTAAAATATCTATAAATTAAAACAAAACGTCAACTCACAAAGTCTCCGCATTCACCGTCGATTTTCCTATCACTTCCTATTAGTGGAGCGAATTTACTGAGAGACATCTGAATACAGAATAAATGGTAGATTAAACAACAAAACTACAAGAAACTAAGATTTATTGTACATTTCTAATAAGATGTGCCGGATACGCGAGACTCAACGAGACGGAAATCGGCACTGACGAACGATCAGAGAAAAAGACTCAGTATTCAAAAATAAGGAGGAATGAGGAAGCGTGTGGAAACAGTAGAAGAGAGATCAAAGCAAACAACAGAAACAAAATTCGTCACGACTGTTCCCAAATTGAATCTCAATAACATTGCCAAACACAATTTATTTTTTTGATATTACACTAGTGAAACTCGAGATTTCATAGTGTCTTGAAACTGACAAATGCATATCATGCAAGCGTCACAAATAAGAGAGCGGATATCTGCAAACCGGCATACTGTAGTTCCCTGATTGAATCACTTTGAGTGTCGAGAACTGACTTTATCATAACAATTGCTAACGTATGCACATTGAAACAACACCGATGTGAAGGAGAAGGAGTAAATTGGTAATAGACTCGGGATAGTGATTAGATTCTACCGTAAAACAAACAGGGCGGACTACCGTATCCTAACGAGTATTGATTTACACTTGGCTTTTCGGAATTCAATGGAAAAATATAAAAAGCAGCATAGAAGCGGAAAGGAGGGGAAAAGTCAGGAAACCACGTATGCGGACTGTGAAATATTGAGAGTAAGAAGATACAGGAGCAGTCTATGACTGACACAGGAGTACGGTAGTCGTAAGTAAGGCAGATTAATCATCATTAGATACAATGCACACTAGACACGGCATTTCTATACAATTACACTTGGGAGGAATATGATGGAAGAGTGGTCGGAGGGTCTAACTAGTCTACTGGAATGGGTTGAGGTTGTTGTTAGGGGGCGGGGCGGAAGGGGGCGGGGCTTGGCAATGAGGGGGCGGAGCCTGTCCGTAGGCTGGCTGGGGCGGGTAGGGCGCGTACTGTGGCTGCTGGTAGTTGGCGGAGAAGGCACCAGGGTAGGTGGGGTACGGAGCAGCGATCGAGGGCTGAAAGGGGGGAGATAGAGATGATAGAACGAACAGGAATTAAATGCCAAGATAACTATCCGAATTTGGGAAATTGTTATCACGTCTGTTCTCACTAATGACATTGCCAAACATAATTTCTTCGTTTGATACAACACTAGTGAAACTCGAGATTTCCTAGTGTCTTTAAACTCCGAAATAGACATTTCATGCAAAACTGACATTGTACTGGGGCTGGTAGTAGTTCTGCTGCTGGAACGGCTGAGGCTGCCCTGTAATAACAATCAATAAATCAATTATTAAATAAACCAATCAATCACCACTATCGTATCCCCTGCCCCTACCGTACCCGCTCACGCCACACTACTACATCTGCACACTGCATCGTGATGAGAAAGTGCAATACACGACACTACGGTAGCCAGCTATCTACCGTAACCAATCAATCAATCGATAGTCTACCGTATGGGATCTGCTGTTGGTAGTAGGGCGGGGGCATCTGCTGTCCCATCTGGGGAGTCGGCTGCAGCACTTGGTGAGGCTGCTGCATCTGCTGCTGGTAGGAGGGGTTGAAGGCATTCTGCTGCTGTTGCTGCATTGGCTGCTGATGAGGGGGGTGAGCAGCGTCTGGAAGGAGACACAGAAATGATAATAATAGAAGTATAGCATACGCTATCACCAAGTGATCAATACAATCTACTCTACCAGGCTTCTATCGAATGTACAAACCACAAATCCACAATGTCAAGCACAACCAAACAGAAGCGGGTTGCAGGGGGAATCGACAGATCACAATCACGATATCACAAGCGAGGTTCCATGCTTCATAACTCAATATTCCCCAAAGCCACTGCAATCACATCACTTGATATAACGAACTAAACAGGTATTAACATTCCGCTTCAGTAGAGCAGCCAGATCGAATAGCTCTCTCCATTCAGCACACTGTTTCGCCTATCAGAGAGTGTGCAGAATGGAGAGAGCTTCTATTCGATACGGCCTCCTTAACATTACTCTTTAGAGCCTAATGAACAGATAGGGTGATTTTTTCCCCCAAATCACACCAATTCTCGTTCCCGACTACCACAGGTTAGCACAGTTGGGGTAATGTAGTCTCTCGGAATCCAATTTCGATTTCTAACTCTCTCCATTCTGTACACTCTCTCATCTGTCTGTATTGCGAGATAGTGTGCAGAATGGAGAGAGAGAAACCCGAAATGAGATCCCTAGTAATCTCCCATTGGGGGATGAGATAGTGTGTGAATGGAGGGGAGTCTCTGCTCTCTTCCTTCTCTACTCACACTGGGGTGCGGACGTGCGAGGGGGTGCGATGGGGGTCTCTCCCGCCTGCTGCTGCTGCATGCTTGGGGGCGCACCTGCTGCAGAGGTCGTGCGGGGCGGAGGCGGACGGGGAGGCGCACTCGCGGCTGCTGCAGAGGCTGTAGGGCCCGCACCCGCGTCACCTGCAATGAAGAAGCAATTAGATCACTTCGAACTGAGATGCTTTCCGGTCATTGGGAGTTTCAGAGTCGAGACTACAGAATGACGAGTTTGTCAATGCTAATACAATAGATCGACAATGTCTCTGTAATTGATGGTGCAATTCGCAGTTGGAACATAACTATGTCATGGAATCCTGATCTCTTAGTCGATTTGGTGTTGAAATAGAAAATGTTCTCACCGGCGACGATATTCTGCTGGACTTGTCTCATGAGATCCTCCTTCTCCGTCTGACGAGCGAAGGCGAAATCGGAGATCTTCTGTTGGAGACGGACCAGGATGGGAGTGAGGTCGTTGTAGAACTGAGAAAGAGAGAGAGGAGAGAATAGGGAGTGATAATGATGCGGATTGTGAAGAAGGAATCACTATGAATCAGCTTCTAGCACTCTATTTTTGCCTTTACAGCGAGTATTTAACTTCTAAAATGATCTTGATGTTAATGCTATAGACTACTGAGCTAGTATTTGCTTCAAAGCAGGAGCGCAAATTCCATTGAAAAGCAAGCCTCCTCACTAATTCATCAAATATGCGAAACATGGAATTAGCAGGTTGTCTCTCCATTTCTAATCATCCAAAATACCCCCGGAATGAATCCGTGCTCACCTTCGTTCCCTCTTCCAGATTTCCCTTCAGCTCGAGGTACGCATCATGCGCAGTGGCCAGCATCTGAATGAATATTTTAATTTAATATATATATATTTTTTTAAATTACTTCATTTATTTCGAAAATTAAATCACCCCGATGATTCACGTTTCAATACATCCATACTACTTTGCGGAAATCTCCTGGATAATAATTTTTGATTTCCCTGTCCAATTGATCCATCCCTCACCACTACTGTACCCTTCTCGTCACTCTCCCCTCCACTCACCTTGAGTATTCTCTCCCTCTCAGCTCCTCCCCCAGTGTTCGACTTCTCCGCACAGAACATCGTGTTCGTGCGCTGCAGCGATTATCGATTAGTTCACAGCTACGCTAATTAAGGCGGCTACCGTAGTCCCGAGATATTTATGTTATACAGCTTCGTCACTACAGTATACCTGGATATCGGCCAGTAGCGATTCCTGCTTGCTCAGAGTCTCGTTGACACGAGCGACGTGAGGTCCGTAGATCTGGTCGATCTTCTCCTATAATTCACTTTTGTATTAATAAAAAAATTATTTCTCAATATGCTATGGCCACGAGTGAACGACAATCTTTGACCCTTCCAACCACCGTGAATCTCAAAATAGGCTGGTTGTGAAGACAAAAATGTATAAAATATACAAAAGAAAAAGTATAAAAATATAATATCAATATTTTCAAAATACCTTGGAGATCTGTTCCTCATTGAGCAGTTGACTGTCCGCGAGTGCCTTCAGAAAGTCGCCTGACACACAAGAAATCAATATAAAAAAAAGTAAGCAATTGAATTTTCAAGAAACAGAACCCTTCAGCGATCGAGAACAACCCAACCCTAATGAATATAAATGCGCCGTGAAGCGCACAACTGGCAGGGAATCATCAGAACCATAGACTCACCAGCAATATCGCAGTTCTTCTCCTTCAATTCCTTCTCCAGTCTGTCTCTCTCCGCGATGATCTCAGTCACCTGCAAATCCATTTGCATCTGCGCCTCAAACTCTCACGAGACAAATTCTGCGAGATTTAAGTTTCACCTAACAGATGACAAGCGCAGAAATTACTCGAACAATAACTCGATTTTTGGCTAGACTACAAATACACTATCACTCGATCCCCTTACAGCTGAATAAAATCACATCGATATTTCGTCAGTTCATGCCTCATATAGGCCACTGTCACTCCCAGTGGCCCCACCTCCCTCTTCACTGACCGTAGTGCACAGTTCCCTGAGTTTGTTGACACTCTCCGATCCTCCTCCAGTCGCATGGGGAGTCTGGGAAGGAATCGCTGAGCGAAGCTCAGACTCGGCCCTGAACGAGCAAATATTATTTCTAACAATGCAGACAATGATAAAATTAATGAAACGAAACCGATTAGTTTTTGTTGTAGCATCGTTACATGAAACTCTCTAGTCTTTGAAACTCATCCAGAATTCTACCTTCTTTCCTAGCTATTGAGGGTTTCAGCTAGCCTACAACTGCCGGAACCTCACGTCGCAAATAATTACGTGTAGTCCGATTGATCTTCACGACTATGATACCTGCTGAGCAGTTCGATTCCCTCTCTGTTTTGCTCGAATTTGGTCTTGACCATCTTATCCGCATTGCTGGCAGTCGCCAGAATACCACGGTACTTGCCCAGTTCCTGCGAGAATTCATGGATGAATATGATAATGCATCCGTTAGTCGCATACTTCTACCAATGTCCGAAAATAGTTCATTATTATAAGATGTTTCTCGTGAAAGAAGCAGATGCGTATCTTCTCAACATGGCATAAGATAGTGCTGAAACTTTGCATCACCGGCTGTATCCGCCGCACGTTTTCCAGGTATTTTGCTTCCTCCTCCTCTTCCAACCCACCACTCCCTTTCTCTCTCCCACCCTCACCTGCAGCAATGGTCCGGTGAGTTGTTGACTGCTCATTCTCGTCCATCTCGCTCCAAATTGACTCCGTAGATTGTTGTCCGACGACTCCTCCTCCTTCAGAAGACGCGCCGCCTGAAAAGAGAGAAGAAATGACTGGATAGATTCATAAAATCAGAAATTACAATTTACTTGTCACTGAATGACTACCGAATCGAATAATAGCTCTCTCCATTTTGCACACTCTTTATCAGGCCGGCGAGAGAGTGTGCAAAATGTAGAGCGCTATCATTAGATACAGAAACTTTTGTGAGCACCTCATTACAAAGCGATCGATTTGTGCCAAATGAATGTGAACTTGATACTGATACTCGTAAAACCACAGACCACCCACTGGGTCCCTACCAAAACGTCCCCCTCGTAAAACTTCCCCACTGGCACTCAGAGGCTAAATCGAGAGAAGGCTAATTCCACAGCCGTCTGAGAATTTTGACGTCAACATCAAAGTTGTAGAGCATGAGACGACGATTCTTTCCACATATTTGGTTTCTCGAAAAGTTGAATTTAAGTATAGATACGAAGAAAAATGTGTAATTTCGTAAATTTTCACATTTTTCTTCGTATCTATACTCAAATTCAACTTTTCGAGAAACCAAATATGTGGAAAGAATCGTCGTCTCATGCTCTACAACTTTGATGTTGACGTCAAAATTCTCAGACAGCTGTGGAATTAGCCTTCTCTCGATTTAGCCTCTGAGTGCCAGTGGGGAAGTTTTACGAAGGGGACGTTTTGGTAGGGACCCCACCCACTATCTCCCGAAGCTCCCTCGAATTATAATTATCCGTACCTCATCGATGATCTCCTCGTTTCTTCTGTACAGACCGGGTAGTTCATTAAAGAGACGATGCAGTTCCGCGATTCCACCCGACTGCTTCACCTGAGAACAATCATTCGTCAGATTATATATATATTTTAAAATTATTTCACTCATGACTCCGCTATTCCCAGTTTCAGCCTAGTTAGTAAACCAAAGGGATGAAGAGAACTAGACATAAAAGGGTATCAAGGAACCATTTCTTTCCGGTCATATTATGGTTTCATTTCGTAATATCCGCCAATCGAGTATGTACTGTTAACAAGAAAGATTTCATCCATCAAAATTGCTCACCTTGGCCGACTTGAGTTTGATCGATTCGGGGAGTGTCTCCGTTGAGGAAACATCGTCCAGAGCAGCCGGAAGATTGAGAGACGACAGAATACTGAAACAATTGTATGTTTAGAAAGCCATTTTTCGATGAAACACATTATCTTGATCATACATCATTTTATAGTAAGCGTGAAATGCGTAACAACTGGGAACAATTAGCCAACATCATTCTAGAACAAGATTGATTTTATTCCAGACCCAGCTGCGACTTATCAAACACCATGTGCAAACTCGCTTTTAACCTTTGCTCGAAACAATAACTCCACAGGGTGTATTTTCGAATTGCCAAATAATGCTGACCCGTTCATTAGCTGCGTCGCTTCTCTCATTCGCATCGTCTGCATTCCGACGAGGTCGCTCTTGCGCGCCTGACAAATTTATAGTTTGATTTTTAAAAAATATATTATTTTATTTAATTTAAATATTACAAACAAACCTCGTAGGACTGCATCGCATTGTGCACCTGCACTGGCACAACCGACGAGAACATGTCTGCAATATGTAATACTAGAATCTTCGATCACATCCTATTCATTAATCGTTTCCCAAGACATCCACTCATAACTCAACCACGAAACATCAAATTAGCAAGATCCGGAATAAATAGAAACTGGGATAATGACAATAAAATCAATATGTACCGTACCCTTGAATCGTGGCGAGACGGGGTGAGTGACAGGGAGTGCCTTGGCCACTGCCGCCTTCGGAAGGGGCGGAAGCGTAGAGACGTCCGGCACACGCTCGTGGTACTGCAAAGGAATACTGAATTTGCAGATCGATAATTAGTTAACAGGGCTATCTTTCCAATTTCAAGACCAGGCATGTTCTCGCTACAGTTATGTAATATGAAATTACAATTGGTAGTGGGCAATGTTGACTTTCCGACGTTCGTGTTACAAATCCAAATTAGTTCTCAACTCACGATGAAATCATTGTCCTTCTTGGCAGATGCATGTGCCTTGGGAATGGCAGCCAGCTGATCAGCCAGAATCGACGGAGCGAGGTACTTTCGAGTCTGCAAAAATATATTAAACTGAATACCTTTAAAATTAAATAGAAAACCCGAGTGTCATAATTGAAGAAATAAATAGTCAAACGCAAGCAATGCATCACATGTTGCGTATTTTTCTCTTTAAGTGGAGAGACTTCCAAAATTGAGTCAATATCTCATCTCTGAAATGGTCTCTCACCTGGTCTGCCAGTTTGATGGCCTCATTCAGTCGCGAGAGCTGCATTCCGATCTGCTGCGACTGGAAAAGGCAGGATTACTTGAGAGACAAAGGTTTCAAAATCTATGTTTGTCCACCCTTCACATTCTTGTTTTCCGAACGACACAAAATACTTATCAACACAGTGAAATGTCCACATCGGAAAATTTAGTCTACCAAAACTATATCTGCTCATTTGTTCTACTTTCCACCTCTCATTATTGCTACTTTTCACCTCTACCCCATACTACCGTTTTCACCTCTACCCCATACTACCGTAATCTACAATAAATACTTTTCACCTCTACCCCATACTACCGTAATCTACAATAAATACTTTTCACCTCTACCCCATACTACCGTAATCTACAATAAATACTTTTCACCTCTACCCCATACTACCGTAACACAATAAATACCGTACCTCAGCGTGTTCCTCTGCTCCATGGAACTGGGCGATTGCTTGGAAGGCGAACGCCTTTCCCACCACAGTGTAGTAGTGCTCCTGTGAATACAATCATCACTACTCAATCCCCATCTACAGTACTCAATCGATTTTCAGCATAGTCTACCTACTGTATCTCTTTCCTCTACCGTACCTTCTCGAACAGTCCCTTGACCGTATCCTTCGAAAGTGCTTTCTGGGCCTCCGAGTAGAAATCAGCAGCCTGCGCTGCGATTTTCACCAGTGCCGCCGGCTTCATCTTATCTGCAATTTGCAGGGTTTTTATCGATTTTATCACCATCGAATTCCACACTGCTGATAATCCTCACACACCCAATCACAATGACTCAACGGGCGGATTCGTGACTCACGCTCCCCATAATTGGCACTATCACTTTACGATCAGGAATGATCCCCATCTCTCAATCAAACACACTACCGTATCACCTTGTCAATACCGTAATCCCACCGTACCTTTGCTGGCCTTGACGTAGATGGCCTCCTGTGCCTGTGCGAGGGCGAGTGCTCCGCATGCCGTCAGTGTATCGGGGCACAGATCGGGAGTGGCGTCGTGGGGGACCAGCGAGTGGACAGAGTCACGCAGTTTGTAGAACACTCCTGAACATGGGATACGGTATCGATTGGACACTAATATCTGGATATCAACCTCGAGGATTTGAAACGGGTGATGGCTTTTCCGCTTTGCACTCTCCATTCTGCACACACTCCTATTTTTTCACACTCGCTGGCAAGAGTGTGCAAAATGGTGAGGGTCCTAATCGAAACCATGTTCTGCATAGGATCTACCTATCCTATATGCGTAACCATTCCCTCGGGACACGACATGCTGTGATCCTACCTAATCCACCGTACTCCCCATCCCCTCACCGGCAGCCTTCTGGAATAGCCCGGCGGTCGTTTTCAGCTCCTCGTCAGTCAACAGTGGTTGCAGTGCCGCCACCTGAAATCATTGGTTAATCTATCGTACCCCGACCGAGCCACCTTGAACAACTCTGCATAAATCATCAATAAAGTCAAGATACGGTATTAAATTCAGCCAATCGTTCCAATCTTACCTGTGTCATGAAGGCGCCAACGTTGAAGAGGACTGCGGCCCTCTCGAAAGCGCCATCCGATAGAGACAAAGACGCCTAAAAATTATTTCTTAAATTGATATATAATTAAGACTTTTGCGTATTGTCATGAACCGAGGAGGCAGACCTTTAAGCATGTATTTTTTGTATGACAAAGCCTACAGATATTGTCAGAACATCTCAATCTTTCTCCGATCATTTTCGCGAATTCATCGAGATTTTATTTTATTTTCATAGGCTACGAAGTGTAAACGGATTTTTCGTTCCCCTTACCACTTCCCTTCCACGCGAAGCCTCAATCCTACAAGTGGTCAATTTCACCCTCCAATCCTTGATTTCCCAATTCTTTCCTTATCCCGATGACTCATGTTCCACACAAATTGCTGCTAATCAGACTGAACACAATTAAGACCAGAGAAAGAGGGACGAGAGATAAGAAGAACGAAAGAGAGAGGGAAAGGCACACAATGGTATTCGCAAAGAGCAAGGTCACACGGAAATCGGGGCAAGTGCTATCACTATTTCTATGGAACCTTGCAGATCGTAGTTTCATGTTTTATACAAGCCAATAATGTAATGGAAAATGACAATGCGTATCGGTCTCGTGGTGGAAAAAAGAACTAGTCGTACACATCCTAGTAGCAAGCATACTTTACCCAAGACTCCACAATTTCACGGTTCTCAATAGAAAAAAGTATCAATGGTACCTTGGAGAAGAAGAGTCCTCCTTTGTCGAATGCATCTTGCCACTTGAACACGACGGGATTCTGAGTGGCGGAGATGATGATCTTGTTCTCGATCGCCACCAGTTGGTCATAGTACCTGCAATTTTTTTTAAATGTGTTTTCATGAGAGTTGAACACGGCCGAGGTAAAGCAAGGTCCTTTCTCTTATAGGCTTTGATATTCTGGACTGTTCTTGGCCTAACAGAACACCCCCGATGAAATTCTTTCTACTACTGGTCACGCGATTCTTTTCTCATGGTTCGCTTCACATGGTGAGTCGAACCTCCATTTCCTATCGCGCAATTTCATCTATTCATTCGACCAGCGACATTAGAGATTCAGCTATTCATAAATTATGCAGGCATCACCCATGATTGTTCATTGGATGGCATTCAGTTGAGAAAAGAAGGAAATGGGATGTGAACTTGTTAGAAAATGAGCGCGGAACTAGAGCGAGAGGAGGAACGGAAAAGCAACAACAACAAGAGAGTCGAGAACAGCGCGAGTGAGTGTGTGCTACAAAACAATCGATGGAGCACACGCCTAACGGGTTGCGAAAGGGAGGATGACGTCATCGAATCGATAAAGTGATATGACAGTATCTTACCGAGTGAGCAGATCGAGTCCCGATTGGTGCTTGTCGAGTGGTTGACAGCATGCCTTTGCACGCAACTTGTTCAGCTCCTGCACGGCATCCTCTATCTGCAATGAATCAGTAGATCACGATGGACAGTGCAGACTCGATTACAATACAAACCCAGTCAAGAAGATTGCGAAATATCGGAACAAATAGGGGATAACAAGAGAAAATGAGCGCGACTCGCCTCAGCCTTGTCGTCCTCTTTCGTCTCGTAGACTGTGTTTATGTAGGTGGTGAAGGGCTTGATCAGATCCACCTCATTCGTCTTCTTGAGCGGGATAAATATGAAACCGGACATCTGCAAATGCGGGAAAATAAAAACAAAAAAACAGCAGATATCTCGACGAAATCGATACGGACCATTATGAAAAGTGTTAATAATGGCGCTAACGGTACTGGCCTCTCAAGTGGGATGACTAAGCGAGTGAAATAGCGTTAGAATGGGCAGAAAAGAGGAGACGTTAGAGCGCATGAGTCATCCAGGTTGAACTGTGTTACACCACTACACCACGCTACGCAAAACACCTAAACACCGGCTCAGACGATTTCAAAACGTTTTGTAAAAACTCGTCTAATTATCGATTTACTTCGTTTCTCTTGTTCTTTTATTACTGAATAGATGTCAATTAGCGTAGGCAATCCAATATAACTCACATAATGTTTCAGTTTCATCGTTGACTGCCTCGCACGGGTGCTGTTTGCGTGGCCGACTTTCTCGCGGCCATCTAACGGTGAGTTGGTATTATCTCGTCCATTTCAAGTGTTTCACTCCCTTACTCTAGTACTCCCCCTCTCAAGTGGTCCCGCTCTCAGTTTGTGTCGGGCGGGCGGGCGAGGGATCGATCATCATGGACGGGGAAGTGGTGATCATCGAGTCAGACGAGGAGGATCAGAAGCCGTGCACCTCAAAGACAATCAAGCAGGAGTCAACAGCCACGTCTAACACCGCCAATGGCTGGGGATTTCTCAAGGTGAATCGATTGGGTGCGGGAAAGTAGGTCAAACGCATTGACGTTCCGCGGATTCTCACTGAAACCAAACTACGGTCATAGTCTGTACCAGAAACCGATGAAATTCAATTAGCGCTTCTCAGAGGCTCTCATCGAAGGACATTCTGGCCAAGCCTGTGAAGAAAGAAGCTTATTCGGTGAAGAAAGAGGTCAAATCGGAGATGAAAGAAGTCAAATTGGAGACGAAAGAGGTCAAATTGGAGACGAAAGAGGTCAAATTGGAGACGAAAGAGACGCCAGCGAAGGCAGTGAAGAGGCCAGCAACAGAGGGCAGCGACGTCAAACCGAAGACCAACATCATCCGGGAGGATAAAGTGGTGAAGAAGCCGAAGCTGTCGCTACTCAGCGAGTTCGACGAGGTCCCGACAACTTCTGGCGCTGCCCCGGTAATTGGTGGTGCGTGTTTTGAGCTACTCTCTCGACGATTATCGATTTAACAGTACATATCGGTTATTCATTTTACAGTACTCTGTGAATATCGATTTTACAGTACCCACTCCGTCAGCGATCGCTGAGAATACCGGCGTGGTGTCGGCCATCGGATCCGTCGACCTCAAGAATCGCATCAAGGAAGTGCTGACTGCGGTATGTGAGAGGTACGGTAGCCAGCGTGTTATCGATCGGTTAAGCAGGTCTTCAAGCACAAGGATTTCAAGAGCAAGCACCAGAGTCAGGCGATTCATGCGGTTGCAACACGTGAGTACTGTAGATTATCGATTCATGAAATACAGTAGATAGAATATCAACCGATATGGGATACTGATCATCCTTGATCATTTGATCTTCTATTCCAAAGAAGCTAACAATTTGTTTAACCAGCTCTCTACGGTAATATTTCAGGAAATCGGGATGTATTCGTTTCTTTCCCGACTGGAGCCGGAAAGTCGCTGGTGTATCAGGTACGGGCCAGGTTACTGTAGGATGCAATGAAAGCTAGTTTAGCTTCCCTCCCTGTTGTTCGGTGGAATTTCCATCGTCGTCTCGCCTCTGATCGCTCTTATCACGGATCAGGTACGGTAGATCACACAAGAAAATTGATAAATTGCATTTTGATAGGTCGCCGCGTGCCAGAAGAAGGGAATCGGCTGTGAGTCGCTCAACTCGAAACTGACCACAGCAGAGAGACAACGGATCTTCGAGGTAATCGATAATATGAATGATACCATAACCTCTTAATCCGCTCAGGACCTCCGCAGCCCTCAGCCCAAGATCAAGCTACTGTACCTCACTCCGGAGGGTCTCGCAACCGACTATCTCCAGAAGGTTACGGTAGATGAATGAGGGTATCGCTAGCTGATTGTTTTTGCAGATGATAAAGTCGCTCAACGATAGGAATCTTCTGGCGTACATCATTGTGGATGAGGCTCATTGTGTCACGCATTGGGGACACGATTTTAGGTGAGGTTCAATTCATTATTATTAATTTAAAATTTAATCATCACCAACATATTTAACATGTTTTTTTTTTCTAGAGGAAGAGAAGGCTAGATTCGTGACGGTCTCAAAATTATATTCTTGAGTTTTTCCCAAGCTGACGTACCGATGCGAGTGTATTTTTACAACAATAATTTTCCCTTCCAGACCGGACTATCTCAAGCTGAAATCACTCCGCAAGCTGGCACCGAATGTGAATTCCTGTTTTTCTTTTCTTTTCTAAACGTCGTTAACCGGGAAGAGAATTAGCAAGCAAATAATTCGTGCCTGCATTTATAAATGGATTCGAGAGGCAACTCTCATCATTTTGCTATTTCAGTGCAGTATGCATTCTATCACACGAACATACCAGATTAAACTTCGAAAAGGGATTGAAGTTGTCTACTAGGCAAATCGCTCCTCGATTCTTCACACTCTGATTTCAGTTCTTTTTCGAAGCATAATTAGGGCAGTTAATGGAATGGTGGATGTGACCGTAATCCTGCAGGCTCCTTGGGTGGCTCTGACTGCGACTGCGAACACAAAGGCGCAGGATGATATCATCAAGCAACTCGAACTCAAGAAAGTCAACATCTTCAAGTCATCCACCTTCAGAAGCAATCTCTTCTACGATATTATCATGAAGGTACTGTAGGAGAAGAATACATTCGATTATTGTAGACGATGTTGTTTCGTTTTTCAGCTCTCTCCGTTCTGCACACTCTTTGGTCTGAAGAGTGTGCGGAATAGAGAGAGAGAGAGACAAAAATCGAAATGACAATCATTCTGAAGAGTACTATAACAAGCAAAGTCTTATACGAAGCCATATAGTGAGGCATATAATGTAGAATAAAATTGTTAAGTAGTAGTACGGTAGGATACTGCTTTACCACAATGGCGAGTAGATCGATGAGGTTACGGTAATGGAATCGTTGCAGGACCTCGTGCAAGGGTCGGCAGAGGATCACATGCTGCGATTCATTCGAAGATGTCTGAAGATGGACGTGGAGAAAAAGGAGAAGGGCAAGAAGGTCGGAGAGGTGAGATACGTATGGTCTGGTGATGATGTGTTTCGAGAGATAATCATATTCTCGATCACAAAACATTGTGATCGTGATTTCTCCTTTCCCTCACTCCTAATTCCATTTTGCTATCAAATGCCAGGTATAATTTTGGTGACCTGGTGATGAGGTGTTTCTTGAAGGAGTGATTGACGGATGACAATGTTGGTTGTCATTCCACTCTCGTACCTCCCAAAATCATGTTTGCATTCTCAATTCGTTTCCCTTTAGTTTCATATCGTACTGCTTCTCCTATTTGCACGTAGTGGCCGATTCACTTCCGAAATTCGATCAAGGTACAATTGGTGCAAGGAAAGACATTGTGAAGCTGTCTTTCACCTGACATTGTGAGACCAATACTGGTTGTGATTACATTTGTTTTCTATTCAAAAAATGCCAGCAATTTCTATTCATGATTATTTACCGTTTCTACCGTAATCACCCATTTCTCGATCACCTTCTTCTTCCTACCGTAATCCCGTCTTCTCAGTGGGTTGGAAGTGGTATCGTGTACTGTCGGACGAGGGACGAGTGCGAGCAGATGGCTAGGTCCTTCAATAACGCTGGCATGCCCGCCCTCGTGTACCACGCCGGATTCTCCGCGAAGGTATACGGTAGTATATCGATTAAGGCATATGGTAGAATATCGATTAATGACCAAATGAAACAGTAAAGGTAATAGTTTGTCCGCCATAGAGATGGTATTAACATATTGATTACGTCTCGGAGTATACGGTAGAAAGGGGTATCTATCGATAGTTATGCCGTGCTCCTCCAGATTCGCGATGAGGTGCAGGAGAAGTGGATGAAGAACAAAGTGCCGGTGATCGCAGCGACAATCGCCTTTGGAATGGGTATCGACAAGCCGGACGTCAGGTACGATAGATTACGGTAGATCAAGCGGGTCAGATGGAAGGACAAATAAGTTACTTCAGATTCGTTGTCCACTGGACGTGTCCCTCGAGTCTGTCGGCGTACTATCAGGTCAGAATGGGTTTATTCCCGAGTGTAATGAAATTTATAAAATGCGGCAAAGGATTTGGTCCTGAGAATAGCAAAATGTATGCAAATCATTTTTGAAAAAATCGTCCAGAGTATGAGAGAAATCGAGCAAAAAGGGAAGGTCCCGGGGAGATTTGAACTCCCGTCGCAGGATTCAGAGTCCTGAGTGCTAACCGCTACACCACGGGACCGGTGAGAGATTGGTTAGAGGAGAGAGTGATTAGGGGAGCGAGGGCGGGAGCACTCATTACTAAGATCACACAACTTATTTCACAGAAAAGGATACAATGTTGTATCAAATAGATAAAATTGAAATGGTGTAATAATTACAGGAGTCAGGTCGAGCGGGTCGTGACGGGAAACGGAGCTACTGCCGAGTGTACTACAACAAGGGAGATCGCAACTACTGCAATTTCCTCGTCACCAGAGATCTGAACATGCTCAAGGTAAATATTCCATGGTTGTACGACAAAATAAGATGTCAAACAAGCAAAACGAAAAACAGAAGTGTATTTATAAATATATATTTTTTAAATGTTGTACACCAATCATATGTCTTTCGGGGGCGCTTTTCCACCTTGGCACTCATTTCTCTTTTTGCTATTTTTTTAAAATTCTATGTTTCAGGGCAAGAAAATCAGCGACGAAGCGAAGGCGGAGCAGACTCAGGCGATCAAAGCCGGATTTGAAGCGATGCTCAACTTTTGCGAAGAGCCAAAGTAGGTTTTCAGCACATTTTTCCTATTTATTAGCTCAGATCCCGACAATCAAACGCCAAAATTTAGAGAAAGCATTATTCTGATAGTCCGGGCAGAAAATTGTCATATTTCCCTTTTTCCCGCCATAAAATAAAATGGACGAGAGGGGGAGCAAAGTTTGCACTGGATGAGAGAGCGAGAGGAAAAAGGATAGACGAGCAGAGAGTAAATAGAGAGGAGAAAGAAGGGGAGACAGATCTACGCCTAGCGAGAGACATGACGCGTTTGTAGAGAAACTCTGCCGTGCGGTCCCGTGGTGTAGCGGTTAGCACTCAGGACTCTGAATCCTGCGACGGGAGTTCAAATCTCCCCGGGACCTTCTCCTTTTGCCCGATTTTTCGCATCCTCGAACATTATTCTAAACCCGATTGCTGTTCGATTTTCAATGTTTTGCTAATATTTGTATTTTAGGTGCCGTCACTCCGCATTTGGCAAGTTTTTTGGGGAAGCGGTGAAATTGTGTGAGAAGCATTGCGATGTGTGCCTGCACCCCGATGAAGTGCGAAAAACGGTCGACAACTATCAGGTATACTGTAGACCCAGAAAAGTGCTTTATCGATCGATTGAGGCACTCACGTCCAGTCGTCCCTTCGGTAATGGGAAACCGAGGGAGAAGGATGTGGATGAGGAATTGTACGGCGGAGGGAAGAGAGGAGGAGGACACACGGATGATGACGGTATCGAACGAGGATTTTCGGAAATTATGGCAAAATAAATCTTTAAAATTGTAAAACTATAGTATCAATTTCCTTTGAGAACTGTATTTCCCTCAGGGTACACCCACTACGAGGGAACGTCGGATAGGATCGAGCGAGAAGAGAGGGAGAAGGTCCGGAATATGGTGACGAAGGAGTTCGCCAAGCGGAGGAAGGTACGGTAGATTTGAATTACGGTATTCTTAGGTTCGAAAAAAAAGGTTTTAATATTGATTTTTTTCTCAGGCTGCAGGTAATTCGAGCACGCCATCTGCCTCGGAGGAGGATAAGGATAGAGGTGTGAAACACGATTTGGGAAAATCCATAATCGTTGCATTACAGTAACCCTCGTTCTGCGTGATGGCGACTGGAAAGTGCCCGGACTCGCACTCGATGTAATCGATAATTGACTTTTTATTTATTTAAATTTAATTATCTCAGAAACGCGAGATGATGCTCAATTCGTTCCGAGAGGCACTCGAGGCCAATGCTGCCAGATTCACCGCATTCTCATCGGCGAACGAACACGTGAGTACCGTAATCCACAATTTCGTTGTGAGACCGAGTTATGACTCGGATATCGATTGCTGATTGCTTTTTCTTCAGGTGAGCACTGCGGCTCAGCTGGAGAAGGAGATCTTCATTCAGTCCAAGACTCCTACCACCTACAATCAGAAAGCCGCTATGAAGGTTATTATCGATTTTTGGTCCCAAAATGTATTGTGTGTTTTCAGCTTCACCAAATCAAGAAAGCGACAAAAGACATGTTGAAGTTCGGAGTTGAGACGAAATAATGGGTTATTTCATTCTAGTAAATTAGTCGTTTATGTTTATTCGATCTTTGGTCACGTGTTTACCCTTTTCAATATCATATTTGTGGGTGTGATATCCAGCCCTAAACAGGAGTGTATTTATAATAATATGCATCGATAAATATATTTTTGTTGTTGTTAATTCCATTGTGACATTTTTAGTTGGTTGCGAAATCTCCTTGAGCAAAACCTCCCGCGTTGGCGGGAAAAGAGAGAGTGCTGTCTTCTAGAAAGAATCGCTCGCTAGAGCGACAGAGAAGCAGAGTAAGCGAGAGAGAAAGAGAGAGCGTGTGGAATGGAGAGGGAGAGAGTACTACGGTGACTGCCTCACTACCACCAACATTGGGACGAATGCATTACTGACCGCGTCGCGTCCGTTACGCGTGTGCATGACGAAAGTGTGTGGAATAGAATGGAATGGACTGACTATCAATGACGGAACATTTATTCGTTTAAATTCATTTTGCAGTACTTTACATTTATCGATTTGCTTTATTCTTTGTTCCATTCGACTTTTTGAGAAATGCTCTATATTTTCATACAACAATTAAAATTTAAAAATGGTGGGAAACTACCTTACCGGAGTCCCCTTTTTACGAAAGTAGTATGCTATTTATAGCAATATTTCGCAATCTTCTTTTTTATTTATCTTTTCATTTAACTTATTTTTCCAAATAAGGTTCCTGATGTGATTTTAATATTAAAAATACAACTTTCAGTAGGTGTAATACGAACTCACGTTTTCACTAAGATTCCGTGGCACCTTATCAAAAATATATATGAAAACAAAATCGATATTAGATTATACTATTACATCTCAAAATTTTCATAGAATAGACCTGAACCGATTTTGGGCTGACTAACCCCAAAAAACGGTATACTGTAGCCGCCTTTTGTTACACTCCAGTTTTTTTCCTGAACAGAATTGCCTCATACCGTAATCACTTGGGTGTGTTTTTTTCACGCGTTGCGGTCGCGTAGCGTTTAGAGCATTTGGACTTTCGCAATATTTTGCATTTTAATTTCGTATTTCACGCGCGCGTTCTTTCTTCTTTTATTCTTCTTCTTTCATTTCTGTTTTAAGCTATCGAGGAGCACGAATAGATAGATGAACAGCGACGAGGAGGACGACAAGGTACTTTCTGGCCCGTAGATTGGATTAACTTGTTCCGCTTTTCAGTCCCATATCCGATCAGCAATCGACGCGCTCGGCGATGCGCTGCCTAGAACTCCAAAGGTAAATTTATTTTGCATATTTCTGTAGCTGGAAAAGTGTGAGTACACTTGGTGTGCATTAAAGCTGTTTCGGCAGTGGTGCATTATCGTGCTTGAAATTTTTTAGCATTATTAAAAAAAATTAAAGTCGGTCTATACAATATTTCTTTTTTTCCGCTATCTGAGTGGACTGGTTACGGTTGCCTCGGGATTCTGTATATGATACCTCACTTGCACGGGCGAACAGGAACAGGAACAAATAGAGAGCTTGAAGGAGTTAGCGTGTACGGTAGTGGTCTCGGTGCGAATGTTTTGGCACAGTGCCAGCAGATGGACCGTGACATTGGAGAAGTAAAAAAATTCTAAATTCAAAAACGAATTACTAAGCATCCTGGTTTGGAACGGACTTTTTTGAGATGGATAAACAACTAGTCCATTCCAAAATAGATTTTAATTTTCAAAACTATCGTTTCCTTTTTTTGCGTCTCGAGAACACACTTTCCTAACAACATGTAATCCACGGGGTATCAATCGCTTTGTCTTTACGAGACTGTGGAAATGAAAGAACGTTTAAAAAATAAGAATGGTACCAGTTGCCTTTAAATTTCAATATATGCCTATTCGCCATTTCACAAGTGATTCACTGTTTTACAAGCTATAAACAAGTCAAACATGTCCAATTGTTTACAATTGTTGGGTACGTTTTACTTGTATACAACTCGTTAACCGTATTTAGAGTAGAGGGAGGCAAGTGAGAGAAAACAACGATGTTACCCATACTGTTTCTATACTTGACAGTCTTGTTTACAACTTGTGCACACCTCCAGAGTGGTTTCATAGATGTCTGAAGCAGTGCTTGTATCTCTTACTATTTTATAGCAATTGCCTGGGTGAAGTGGTTTCTGTGAACGTATATTTCTAATCTAACCGACACTTCTTCAGAGAAGAGGCCGTCCTCGAAAGCATCCGAACGCCACGATCTCATCTAACTCCAGCGCCAAGAGAGTGAGTGCTCCGTCTCTTCCTTTCAATACATTACAATAAAGTTTTTCGACCTTTTCTAGTATCCAGCTTATCTATATTATTGTGGTTCAGAATAAATAGTCCCTGTAGTTTTCAGGACATGGTAGAGTTTTTGGGCACGATGGGGAACACCGTAGGTTAAGTTTAACAATATTGGCGTCGGTGATCGAAGTTTAAAAACAATACATCGATTTGCAGTCTTCCTCCCGAGTGAGCGTTTCTAACAGCGAGGCGGAGGAGCATGAGGAGGAAGAGGTGGTCGAGAGCAGGAGGAAGAGGAGAAAGCGAGGATCTGATGATGAGGAATGGAATGAGGAGGTCGAGACACTCACTGTCTCTGAGGTATTAGATGTCTCGTTAGAAGTAGTGACTACTAGTCACTGACACTAGATAAGCACGCGTAAATAGATCTAGTGAAGCTGAAAAATCGTATTTTTTTTAAAATTGGCCCATTCAATGACTACAATCTGCACACTCGGTCAGAAAATGTGCAGGATTGAGAAAGTCAAAACTGAAACTACTGCACTAATCGGTCCATGTGGGGGGGGGGGGTGAAAACAACTTGTTCAAATGTTAAACATTATAGCGTCGAACGCGCAAGAAGCCGACGCTCTACTCGGAAGAGTCAGTGGCGAGTGAGGAAAGACGAAGGCAGATGTCGGTCAGTGACCATTTGCAAATAATAGTTGTCCAGTTTCTGGCCTCTAATCCTTGGTTGTAAGTGCTCTTCGCCAGAACCCTATCCATATTCTGCTTCCCACCATCTGACCGTCATTGACGAGCATACGCTTTGGTACCGTATATGCCCGACGTTCGAGTCACTACTTATTTAGTTTCCTCCGCTGCCCTGTCACTATATATTTCATACAAACTCTTCAGTTACTAAAAATATTGCTCTTCCCCTTCCCTGTCACTCTACATATTTCTGGTCCATCGTGGATACTGAAAATGTATGATTGAGGAAGGACAAGATCCTGGTATTCCCCCCAATGATGTAGTACAAATTGACTCTATCGTATTACTTCTTTATTAGTGTTGTTCGGTCGATCATTTCTCACGACCGATCTAGGTACTAGGGATGTAAATTAGGTTTTGGCTCCCTCCATTCTGCACACTCTCGCCGGTCCGAGACACGAGAGAGTGTGCAGAATGGAGAGAGTCGATTTACGATTTGTCATCAGTAACCCCCATCCTTTGTTCAGAGGGCTTCTCGTGGTCGCGGCGGCTCCCGTGGTCGTCCCTCCTACTCCTCAGGCCCCATTCGCACTGTCATGGCCACCTACAACCGACCCGCCCTGCCCAACTTCTCCCAGAAGGTGTGCAATTATAATTAGACTGGCTCGGTAACATATTAATAGATAAACTGGCTAGATATGGTTGAAATACTTATTATTGTTGAAATACTTATTGTTAGTCTGAATGTACAGTCAGTATGTCAGTACACATTAAATTCGTATCTAGTCAATACGATTGGTATTATTTTACGTTAGAGTTTGCAAAACGGACTAGATGCTGACTGAAATGGTGTATTTTTAGCAGAAATCTTCTCAAAGGTTCTCGGATGATCTAAATTTGCTTCTTGATAAGACGGTATCGTTTACGAAATGCATGTTTACATATTTTGCTTGTTTATTACATGAGATTCTAGTGTGTGGAATGCGATTTTAATTCAACATGAGGATTGACATGGAATGTTTTCCCCTTAAAATGTCGATTTTTGTTTATTTATTTATTCTTCCAGGAGAAAGACGCGCTGGACAAGATGCGCCAGCAGTGGCAAGACATCGAGAATCCGCTTCGGGCGAAGCAGAGAATCTTCCCCTATCTCAGGAGAGGGGTGAGACCATCCTGAAAATGTTCCAATATTGGCGAGATTTAAGTGTTCTCGTTCCTCCTATGCAAAACTCCGTGAAGGAATTGATCAGTTGCAATGATTCACAGCGCTATGAATGGGGATAAAAAGTGATCCATTTCAGCAGTTCGAGCCGAGTCTCGAGTTGATCACCCCCGTCCCCGATTTGGCACAATCCCTCGTCAAAGGAACCATCCCGGATGGAGTGAGTTTCAAATAATAAGTGGATTTATTGCAAGAAAATAAACCGTTTCACTTGTTATTACGAACGGTCCAATCTACTGTGTTTAGCCATCATTAATAAGGGATTCTAGGCTTCAGCGTTTGTATTTAATCAGTGCATTTTGCGTCCAGGATCACATAGGAGAAAGATCGGGAATATTGGAAAACTAAATAAATAATTAGCGAATATTTTGTTCCGCTCATCATGCCTTCTGTATGCTAAACAGTCCATGACTCTAACTGAGTTTTTGAATCTTACAATATATCTTGTTGGAAACCTCATCTAATGGTGATTTGCTTGCAGATCAAGACGATCTTCGGCCAGTTCTCATGCTCGGCCGGCTTTCTCGTCTTCGTCAACAGCGTCCGTATGGAGGCTTGTCTCGCATTCTAGTGAGTGTTTAATGGGATACCGAAGTCACGGTCATCGTAATCCTTGAAGCCTGGATGAAACCAGATAGTGACGGGAGGTGAATTGGAGATGAAAGTAACCTATCGGACTGAAGATTCAGAAAAAGTATTTACATATCTTTCTTTCCAGTGACATCGCTGACAAGCTGTTCGTTCTGAGCGATCTCGCGGACAATCTCAAGATCGCGCAGGCGCTCCGATTCTGGGTCAGTTTTTAGTGTTATCGTGATGTTTTACACATTCTGTACACATGTATCTCTGACATAATGAATTACAATATAACAATGTATATAATTTGCAGTGGAACTCGCTCTCGTTCGCAACGCGTCGCAAATGGGAACAGTTTGCGCGCAAGATGGTGGATGACGCGGGTATCAAAGGTTCGTTTTGCGATTTATTGATTGGCACTGGAGGCGTTTCGCAGATCGCTCCATTCTGCACACTCTTTCGTCTGTCTTAGTTTTATTCAGTGCATCTTTTCAGATGCATGCGCTGGCGGTTCAGAAGTGCCACTCGGCAAACTCAGCGATGAGAGAATCAGAGAGGAGGTAATATTTGTTTATGGATTAGTATCCCCGGGCCTTATTTAAGTTTGAGCCAGCTGAGGTTAGACGAACATGCTGATATTAGTCATGGATGAAACTGGGATCTCACATAATCCCTCAATTATGAAAAAATTATTTCACCATTCTTCTGATACGTCAAATGAGAACACAATAGCCCAGCCGAGTGCGCATAAAATAATATTATTTCATTGTTTTATCATAAATTAATTAAAATGGCAGAAGCGATGGGAGCATCTGCACTCGCAGTCTCTCGCTGTCCTGGACGAGGTGGACACTGTAGTGACGTGTCCCCTGTGTGAGAAGGACGAGAATGCGGAGACTTGTAGGATGAGCTCCATTAGAGAGATCCAGGTGAGATGAAGGGGGACGGTAGAAAGGAATGATACAGTGGGACGCTGATTCGGTGCTCTCCATTCTGCACACTCTTCTATCGTAGAGATAGTGTGCTGATTGGAGAGAGCCACCATTGAAATGATGGAATATGTAGTGGTACGTTATGAGATATTGAGATGCGGGAGGCTTGAGTTTGGATGGTGTAAACTTGCTATTGGGGTGATCCGAAAGTTCGTGCACTGATTTTTGAAAATTATTTTTTCAACAGCGAAGAAACTTATCGAGTCCTGGTAAGCGACGCTAGATAGACCAACCACTACTCTTCAGATTCTAGACTTGAGCCAGTGGCATAAATACACTTTCCAAGAAATACGATGTACAGTCCAAACTACACTAAAATCACATATTCCAATTTTCCATTTAGTGATGACGTAAAAATATGGTTATTGTTTCAAGTGAGTTGGGAGTGGTCATTTAACTAATTGCACGCTATCCCGACTTCCCGAAACGTATGGCATCATCACTACAAAACTCGTCATTTCCCGCACATTCTCGTTAATTTTCACGAATTTCGTTGCTACGATGGTCACAAGCACTCAGATAAAATTAAAAAATAATAATACATATTATTTGAGGGATATCGATTAGCAAATAAGTTCGCGAAATTCTAAAATTCGAAAATTGACTCTTGAAAATGCATGACATTGAAAAGTTTTGACCTACTTCTGTAACCTGATGAGAGAACACCCATGTAATATTTTAAATTCACACTCCATCCTACTCCCCTACTGTGGTTTTAATCTGAGTTCCCAATTTTCATCCTGAGCTGAGTTAGAAAATTCCGAATGTAAGGTCACAAAACTTACTTTTGTGTCTATTGCGTCATAATGATGCAATGTTTCTCAAACCTAGATACAGATTAAAATAGTTCGTCAACACCTGCAATGTATACAAGAAAGTTTTCAGGATTTCGCTTTGAATTACAAAAGAAATAAAATATAGAAAAATAGTGCACGAACTTTCGGATCACCCCTATATTTACAGGATCACTTCTTCCACCACCATTGGCAAGTGCACGGATACGCGTGCCAATTCTGTGGAACGATGTTCTCCACGGTATGCGGACTGTTTAGTAGTAACAGTTGTTGAAACATGAAATATGTAATCGTCTAATGATAGAGCTACATTTTTACATTTAGATTTTATTGTTTCTAATTTAAAAATAAGGTTAACTTCTTCTTCTCAGGCGGATGATCTCATGTCGGGTCACTCGGACTGTCCAGAATGGGTGTCGTGGAATGCTTCCCGGATCCTCAGAGGAACCCAGACTGAAAAGGTACGGTAGACTGCAGTATATCAATGTTACGATACATTATGATTGCATCATTTCGAGTGGGTCATTGTGGATGGGTTCAGTATCCTAATTACTCATTCTGCAGCTGGGCATGTCTTGCTGTCGGATGCTGTTGTGCTGTTCTGAGTGTGGATGGCACACTTCATTGAGCAGGAAGGGAAGGAAGATCAGTGAGGGAGGAACCATCCACTACCTCAAGACCTTCTTCGTATGTTACTATATTAAAAATATCTCGTTATCTTTCCGGATCATATTGTCTGAATAAATCAGTAGCGAGATTATGAAGATGTTGAAACCGCTATTTCAATGGTGGCAGAGAAAAGTAGTCTTTGGAAAATACATTTACCAAATATTTAAAATTGCAGGACCACCACAACAACGATGGACTGCTCACAATGATCATCTACTTCCCTGCTCCGCCCACTGAAGGAGTGAGTCAAACTGGATATCCAAACTCTTTTAATGAAAGGCAAACGTCAAAATACGGGGTCTTTGCTATCGCTGGCCAACGGCATCATTGAAATTATGTTTAATTATTAACACCACAGAAGTTCGCAACAAGTGCGAAATTTTTTTCCATCAAATATGGGAAGGTTGTATATTTTTCCAGGTGGAATCGGTTCGTTTCCCGGTTACGTCGGTGGTTGGCGGAGATCCAACGGTGAGATTGAGTTTCAGCTTTATTATGGAACCAGAAATATCTTTACCAATTAGTGCGATGTTCGTAGCCTAATGTAATTATTTCTATAATAAATTCAATTGCAATTGATAGCTTATGAGGTTTGAAGTATACAATAATAGTTACTATTACTATTAATAGGCGCCGTGTGCTCACTGTGGCCCGTCCGTGACCTTCCGTGATCCCGCCGAAGCGAATGAACACTACATCAAGGTACTGTAGTCTGGAGTACGGTAGATATCGATCGTTGTTTTCTCTAATGTATCTGTGAATATTGTGAGTTGTGTTCTCGGACAGTCTCCCTTTATTGTAGTCCCTCTGACGAGCGAGTGTGCAAATTGGAGCGGGCACTATTAGTTCGGGTGATTGTGAATATGAAAATATTTAGTTATTATTTTTCAGGAGCACAGGGATAAGGCTCTCGTGTGCGAGATTTGCAAGGCCCAGACAACGACTGAGTACCTTCTCAAGTACGATATTTAGTCATTATTCGGTGTTTCAAATACATTTTCACTTCCTGGTGGTTTTCTGCTATAATACCTCTACTTACAATTAGGGATGTTGGTTGCTTGCTCGATGGTACGATGGTCATCCAATATCAATACACAATCTACAGTAACCCTTCCGTTCAGGCAGCATCAGATGGCTCACGTGCACGACAACTCTTTCTTCGCTGATTATCTCTCCAACTCGGCTCGCGTCTTCCCTCCGCCCTCCAATCTGAGGTGAGATTACGGTAGTGAAAGGGGTTACGGTATTCCATTATTTCCCTCTGCCCATGGTTCATTACCTAATGCAATCTCATCTTAGCTCTGCTGCTCGTTGTGGATGGAAGCATCGCGCGGACACGGATGTCGTCGCTTTCGGAGGAGTTCCTGGGGGAATCGGAGTGCACGACGGATACGACCTGGTGGGGAGGGTTACGGTAGCCTAGAGGGAGAAATACATTTGAACTTTACAATAAATATTTAAGCATTTAATTCATTGGAAGCTATTGATCTTTCTAGTCAAAGGATTAAATTGTCGAAATATTAATTAATCGTTTTAGGTGTCGCCAGATGAGAATATGAGACAGGCGAAGGCGAGGTTGACCAAGAAGAGAAGGATGGACGGGAAGCCAGCCTGTGATGGAGGTGAGAAGGATGGAAATATCGAGTAGTGCCCTCTCCATTGTGCACACTCTCTGGAATGAGATGAGTGTGCAGAATAGAGAGAGAGCTTCTATAATATAAGAGGGGTCAAGATCAAATATGATTCTTATTCAGGCTATGAATACGCAGAGATTCAAGAAGAGTCGGCCATGGCGAGGAAAGTGAGGGAGAAGGTGAGTTATTTACATTTATTTATAGAACTAAATATATACAGTCGCGCTCATGGGTCACCGGGCACTTTTTATTTATTTCATAACTTTTTGACTCATGATCGATTTATGGGTCAACCTCTGATATGTCATGGCATACCCACCGAGTGTTCGGTATATGCCATAGGGATATCACAGAACTCCCTGGTTGTTGCGCAGTGAAGGTGCAATCAATCAAATTTTTTTCAAAAAAAAAATTCATGAATGGATTTTTCCCTGAACACCAAACTTTCTGATATTTTAGATCAGTAGGAGAGCTACCCAGAAAAACTTTATGAAGTTGCTGCTCTATCGCACTTTGGCTACAAAATTGCTCAAAGATGGGTCCCGAAAAAATGGATTTTTGTTCATAGACATGCTAGAGACTAGTTCAAAAGCTCAAAATGATCCTTACAACAATTCCTAATGATCCACAAAGTTCGATGACGATAGCTCTTAATTTGCCCTCAGGGCACGAATTTTTCACTTTTTCACGAGTTTTTTTTCTCCCTATTTTGGATGATTACAATTCTGAGGGAGATTTTCGTTCAAAGGTCTTTCCAGGACAGAATGGCGGCATATCCATGGAATATATAATTCCCAACTTTTTAGAGCATTTGGATAACTTTCCAGTCTGTGGCAGCCGAAAATCCGAGGTCAATCAATTTTCGACCCAAAAAATGACCATGATACCCCACCCTCAAAATTATAGAAATCTGAGATCGGAGGAAAAAATGGCACGGCATTTTCTCCGAAAAACAGCAGATTTCTGCAGTTTTTGATTTTTATCTTTTTTCATTGATGACACCATGAGCCAGTATATGGAAATTCGAAATCAGCGGACAAAGTTACAGCAGAAAAAAATTTAGTCGGAAAGTTCTGAGAGAAAAAGTTTTTCGAGTATGAAAAAAATTCAACCATGATATCATGGTCATTTTTTGGGTCGAAAATCGATTGACCTCGGATTTTCGGCTGCCACAGACTGGAAAGTTATCCAAATGCTCTAAAAGTTGGGAATCGTACATTCCATGGATATGCCGCCATTCTGTCCTGGAAAGACCTTTGAACGAAAATCTCCCTCAGAATTGTAATCATCCAAAATAGGGAGAAAAAAAACTCGTGAAAAAGTGAAAAATTCGTGCCCTGAGGCAAATTAAGAGCTATCGTCATCGAACTTTGGGGATCATTAGGAATTGTGGTAAGGATCATTTTGAGCTTTTGAACTAGTCTCTAGCATGTCTATGAACAAAAATCCATTTTTTCGGGACCCATCTTTGAGCAATTTTGTAGCCAAAGTGCGATAGAGCAGCAACTTCATAAAGTTTTTCTGGGTAGCTCTCCTACTGATCTAAAATATCAGAAAGTTTGGTGTTCAGGGAAAAATCCATTCATGAATTTTTTTTTTGAAAAAAATTTGATTGATTGCACCTTCACTGCGCAACAACCAGGGAGTTCTGTGATATCCCTATGGCATATACCGAACACTCGGTGGGTATGCCATGACATATCAGAGGTTGACCCATAAATCATGAGTCAAAAAGTTATGAAATAAATAAAAAGTGCCCGGTGACCCATGAGCGACTGTATATATTTAAAAAAAAACAATATTCTTATTTTTTTCAGCTGAGAAGCAAATATTCCGAGTACGAAGGCATGGGAGGCTTCGATGTGAGTTTCCGGTTTCATTCATTGTTTGTACGTATGCTGGTCGAAAGTTTGTCAATAATCTTTTCCTCACAGGAGCCAGTTTGGCTGAAGGATGAAGATGCGATCAAGTTCAAAGAGTGGATGGACTTCTGGGAGAGCAAGGAAGGGAAGGCGTTGGGAGGACCACCCAGGAGCATCGAGATCGATGTGAACATTATTTAATATCGGGTCCACGAAAAATAGATCTCCAAACGACAACAGGCTATCCTAAAATTGATATCTATCCATCACCGAATAGTGCTCTCTCCATTGTGCACACTCGTCGGTTAACGCGATGAGAAGAGTGTGCAGAATAGAGAGAGAGCTGTTTTCCCGACAGAAATTATTGTTTGATCAGCAGATTCAAGGAATGACTGATTTGGTGTACATTAGTCGGGTATAATGAGAGAGTGAGACCCCATTCCTGCCAGATGACTTCATGCGCCTTGCGAATTCCCTCTGTGGACGTGGAACTGCAGTTCAACGACATGGACGTCATCAGTGGATTCCTTCTCAATGAGGAGTCAGTCTCATCTTTGATCTATCGATTATTTATTTATATATTTATTTTTATTCATTATATTTAGGAATGATAGTTCGAAAATCGATAATATCCTGAATAAACCGTTTCAGCGTATTCTACTGTCTGGAGTGCGACACGATCGTCAAGGGAAAGCAAGCTGAGGAGCATCTCAAACCGAGGGGAACGGTGAGTTTCTTATATATATATATATATAACTTAATTAATTTAAAATATTTTGCAATCTGAATTTTGATTATTACAGGTTGCCAGCAAGTGCGCGGTGACTGAGAAGGGAATCGAGGAGGTCCCTCACTTGAATGAAAATGTGAGGTTTACGATTTATTTTATTGCTTCTTGAAATTCCCAACCTATCACATCGATGTTCCACCGGTGCTTTAACTATTTTGAAAATAGCTGCGAACGATCAATCAGCCATTCTTTCTGAATCAAATAATTTCATTCTTAAATGCTTGCTCGCCTTCTTGCATCGCTGTTTGCCATAGTTCTGTTGACAATGCATTGCAGATGTTCCTGCTGCATCTGGATTCGACGTTCCCTGCGTACTCTGCCCTCCCGTGTCCTCACTGCTCTCGTTCCGTCTGTTCCATCACTGGATTGAGGGTCCATATCATGGAGACACACGGAAGATTCGTCAAGTGCCAGAAGGTCAAGGACGAAAGTGAGTTTAATTATGAAATCTCAATCATCCATCCCGTTTAAAACTCAATAAGATGAGTGACTTAAATATATATTTATTTAAATTTAAATGTTTTGTAGATGTGACGAACGCGATCTCCCTCAAGTTCGACATTCGCTCGCGACTCGCGAAAACGATGGATGCCATGCTGGGAATGCTTCCCAGTGGAATGCTCACCCAGAGGGTCAGTGCCATTTCTCTGAGCGACGAATGTAGTTTGAGTTTTGGCTCTCACCAATTCGCACACTGTCTTGCCACTCAGTCTTATGAGAGAGTGTGCAGAATGGAGACAGACAACACAGAAGCGAAATATATTGTGGGGTGGGAAGGATGTGTTGGTATTTTTTTTTTAGAAATATCGATTTTTATTGTGTCTCCCTCTTCAGAAGCCGCTCGTGACTGACCTGAATGCTCTGAGTGAGCACACGTGGTCTCATATCCTCACCACCAGAGAGAACACGGACCCTCAGTTCCTCGCTTCCATCAAGAAGCTGGTGGAGGAGGACAAGATGCTCAAGGTACGGTAGCCAGGAGTAATCGATTCCATTGGGGTTTCAAAAGGCATTATATTCCCCTACGATCCGAATTTTCTGTGACAACGCTTTTGAAATAGGAGCTATAGTCAGAGGTCTAGTGAATTTTATTAATTTTAAATAAATAAATCTCAGGCGGTCCCTCGCACTTCTCCGGCCGGATACTCGATCCGCGGCCGGCCGCAGCCCATGCAGCAGTACCCGCGATACCCGGTCGCCGTCCAGGGTGAGTCCTTTTGGTGGGAGAGTGAAACACGTTTGGGGAGGGACTGATCAGGATGCTCTCTCACCGATCAGATGAAGTAATAAAAAATAAATTGATTATCCTTGTTGAATTGCAGTTCCGGCTCGTCTCACACCGTCGTACGAGCATTCAGTGCAGGTTCAGGATAGGAGACCAGTCCAGCAACGGCCCATGAGGTGAGAGTGACCTACCAGAGGGACCAATTATCGATTGATTCGTGCGTCGTGTGAGAAGTGCCCCCCCCCCCCCGCCATTGTTATATTGAAGAAAATAATAGGCTTCGCGAAACTTGAGAATCGCTGGTATGGATGCCATTCCGGCTTTTCGTACTCCATTCTGCACACTCATTTTTCTGTGAGGAATAATGTATGTGCCGAATGGAGAGAGCAAGACCGAAATTCCATTCCTAGTCGTGCCAAACGGGAGTCAAGAAAGCTCGATTTTTTTAGTCATTCAGTATGCAGAAAGCAGCGTATCCCACGTTTTTGGGTGAGGAAGTAGATTTCGTGAAACCTAGGAATCGCAAGCACAACCAATAGAACAGCGTCTCCAGAAATTTTCTCCTGGTCATAATGAATATCTCTCCATTTCTAATCCTTGTTCTCCTCTCTAGCAACGGGATGTCATCTCTCGGCCGTCCTCCACAGATGCAGCGTGGACTAGTCCAGCACCAATTCTCCCCCAATGTCGCCAGAATGAACGGAGGAGCAATCGTACCCATCATGCCCCGATCAGCCAGAAAGGTGCGCCCCTTTCTTTCTATTGGTGATGGCACGTTTTGGAACCTCCATTTTGGAACCCTGCCAAAACAATGGAAAAGGACTTTAGAACTGTCATTTGAATACGTATAGGTTTCTATTCATCATATATGTGTGTAGCAATGTCACCTGTGTTCAAATGACTGTTCTAAAGTCTCTTTCCATTGTTTTGGTAGGGTTCCAAAATGGTCATTTCTCAGGGTTCCAAAATGGAGGTTCCAAAACGTGCCATCACCTTTCTATTCATTTGTGTGGTGGGATCGAATAGTTTCTCTCTCCATTTGGCACTCTCTCTCTCGTATTTCTGACCGGTGAAACGGTGTGCAAAATGGAGCGAGTTTTAGAAAATTTGGACAGTTGATCCGGCAAGATTAGTTTAATCCAAATATATCTCAGGTGGCAAAGATGGTGCACGCCGAGGGAGGGAAGACGATAATCACGTGTGGAGTGTGTGATCATCGTGGAGTGCAGTACGAGAGATCCATTTTCGAGGTGAGCTTCGGGTTTTAGAATTTTTTGAGACTGCTGAATTAATGTTGCACAGTGAGGATAGGATCAATATGATTCTTCCTGGGTTAACCTTCCAAAAATTTCAAATCAGTCATCAGATGCTACTACCGTATCCAACCGTAACCCTCCCTTGCTTTCAGGCGCACATGGTCCGCTGCCACTACCACACGTGTGGCCACTGCACGGCGATCTTTGTGTATGAAAAGGAGGCCAAAGACCATGCGAGGAAGTGCCGAGCTGGTGAGTGAGGGAATGTTAGGGAAGCAGGGTCGAATAGTAGGTATCTCCATTCTGCTTACTCTCGTCGATTTGAACGATGGTTTGGTGTGCAGAATAGACAGAACGATATTCGATCCGGAATCACTCCTGCTCGCTTTGGAGGCACAGGAGTTGAATAGATGGCTATTTGTATCCCGATAAAATATTGTTGACAATGCAACTTGGTTTGTTAGCAGGTAGCCAGTCAGACACCATGCCCCTGCGTCGGCATGCCAGTCAGACACCATGCCCATTACCGCAGGGAACGCTTGACGGAGACTGGTGGTTGGGGCGCGCGCCTTTCTCTACCTCTTGCAAAACATCACCTGCGGGCGGGAGTCGAACCTGCCTGCGTCGGCATGCCAGTCAGACACCATGCCCATTAGTCAGACACCATGCCTATTAGTCAGACACCATGCCCATTAGGCCAGGGCGGCCTACCGCCGGGAACGCTTGACGGAGACTAGTGGTTGGGGCGCGCGCCTTTCTCTACCTCTTGCAAAACATCACCTGCGGGCTGGAGTCCCATAATGGGCATGGTGTCTGACTGGCATGCCGACGCAGGCAGGTTCGACTCCCGCCCGCAGGTGATGTTTTGCAAGAGGTAGAGAACAATGGGCATGGTGTCTGACTGGCATGCCGACGCAGGCAGGTTCGACTCCCGCCCGCAGGTGATGTTTTGCAAGAGGTAGAGAAAGGCGCGCGCCCCAACCACTAGTCCCCGTCAAGCGCTTTGAATAGTATATGTATGGATCTCACGTCTTTTGTAGTCCAATATGAATTCCATCGTGGAAACCATTGACAACTGCTGTTCGACGGAGACTTTCGACCATCTATATTTCGTAGTCAGAATATTTCCATGATGAATCTTGCAACGGCAATGGTTTCACCACTCATCACATTAATAATCTTCCTCTCATCGCAGGTCTCCATCCCCAGCTCTTCCATCCCGATCCCCGTCTCCCTCACATCAAGGCCCAGTGCGGATTCTGCAATGGTACCCAGCCCATGATCGAGATGGCCATGCATCTCATGACCAGCCACATGTCGCAGCTCGAGTTCGACGAGCACGGACGGGTAAGGTAGCGGAGGGGAGGGAGGTGTTACGTAGGATACGGTAACTGAATATGGGCTACGGTAGCATCAATACTTCTTTAATGGAACGCTTTTCAGCTGAACACGAAGATGCAGATGGTGGGCGCTAGCTTGGCTCCGGGAGCGAAGGAGCCAGAGGTGGAGAGACTACGCTACAAGTACTACGTCCCCTCTGATGTCATCGCTCAAGCTGTGAGTAGTGGGGGAGGAGACAATAATATATGTATTTTGTTTGTTGAAAACGATGATCGATCGAGAACACTTCGAATTATGTTTGTGGAACGAAACCAGTTAGTGGCGGGTTTCGCAGATAACTTGATTCTGAATAAATTTGGGGCGAGTGTGAATGAAATGTGATTGCAGCAAGGCTTCAAGGCCTGCAACGTGTGTGGCCTGTGCTTCCCGGATCAGTCCAAACTACTCATCCATCTCAGATGCCATCACGAATTGTGAGTAGACCAATCTTGTTTATTCGAGCTACCAGAGGGAATTTATTTTTTTTAAAATTAATTTATTGTTAAGTTGGATAGGCTGGAATTGGATTTTCATATTGGAGATTGAAGAGTTCGTCATATTGCAAGTTTCGTTCTTTCTCCACTGAAGTTGCCTACGTGAAACTGAGAGTTTACGGGTGGTGAAACTTAGAAAAACGGCGAGATCTCAATAATCCCCTGTTAATCCCCTCCCCTCGTCAGTCTCTACTTCTGCTGGTTGTGTCCCCGTGCCCAATCTGCCTCTCTGGGCACAGTCAATGCCATCGTCCAGCACATCAGAGCACACCATCTCCCCGCTGACAACCAGAAGACACGAAATGCATACATGGTGAGGAGGGGATGAAGGATCGAGCAGTAGCTCTCTCCATTCTGCACACTTTCTTGTCTTTCGGAGTGTGCAAAATGGAGAGAGCACTATTCGACCGGCAACGCTATCGATGAGGAAGGCGATATCATAGAAGTGGTATAAATGAGGTGGAGGACGCTATGAAAGGGCTGTTATTTTTTTACAAGGGAAATATCATACTTTGTCTGACTATTGTCGAATATTTGAAGTCCACGAGTAGAAACGCTAAAACGATATGCAGTAGAGACGCTCAGCCCGTTCTACCTAGTACTGTTGTTTGTGCACAAATCCCGCGGGTCGTATATTAAGTGAACGACGTTGTCATGATTGTAGCCGTGTCCTCTCTGCCGCACGAACATGATCACGCGGCCGCTGCAGCATCTCATGTACGAGTGCGACCACAATTACGTCGTATGTTTAATTATTTAATTAATTATTAAAGCTGATATTTACCAACCGTACCATTCTATACTTTCTTGTGGTATTATAATTGGCCTTTCGTCGACTCACCGAAATTGCTAATTGCCAGTACGATTGGTGCTCCTGAGATCAATTATAGTTGAGGAGCATCTTGTAAGATGTTGCTTGTTCGAGCCATTCCATACATTCATAAATTCATCCTCCTTTCAGTGTCAATTGTGTCGTGATCTGCCCTTCTTCGAGAGTGTGAGGGAACTGCACGAACACAGGGAGAAGTGCCACTTCCACACGCTCAGACGGTGAGGGACGGGATACGGTAGTCTAGTTTTTTTTTTCTTAAAAAAAACTGGGCGGAGGAAGCAATGAGAAGGAGATTTCGATGACATGATTTACTGACTGCTGTTTAATTTCGCAAATGGGGACTATTGCATACAACTGAATAGCATCGTTCGGTGATTCGAGGGAAATCCAGGACAAATGGGATTGGGGTTTCATCGATCTGCTGTAGGGAATGGTTCTTCGTCTTTCTGATTCCATAGATCATTGTCGTTTAAAACTAAGTTTTGGTTTGGCCAAGGAGTAATTGATGGTATTTGTTGCAGCTTCGAGTGTTCTCAGTGCCATGCTTATTTCTCGACGACAGCAGACTTCACGAGACACTTGTGCGATCAGGAGAAAATGGAATGCACCTGCTCATGTGGATTGGTAAGGGATAGGGTAGTTGGAATAGGAGTACGATAACGAAGAGAAGGATGCCGTATTGAGTAGGATACAGCACGAAGAGGGTTACGGTAGCCTTGCAGAAATGCCCGACGCGCCGAGAATTCCTCGGTCACTTCATGTCGCTTCACGCAAACGGAAATGTATGCAAGGTGAGAGGGAATGAAAGGGAAGAACATTCGTTTCTCTGATTAACTGGAGGTTGTGCGAAACTACGGATAATATTTATTTTTTAGGAAAGAGAATTCTCGATAAAAATCGATTGCCGAAGATTATTTCTTATTTTTTGAAGGTGCTGAAGCATCAATCAACAATTCATCAAATTTCAGATTTGCTGCATTCGTTTCACAAATTCAGCGGAGCTGAGGAAACATCTAGAGGAACACGGAAAGGTAACAATTATTTAAAACAAATTTTTTAAATTATTTTTATTTCTGGGTTTTGCGAAAATGTTTTTGATATTTCCTCGCGCTGGTTGGTGGGAGTATTGGATCAAAATGTAATGTGTTCTTTCCTTAGACATCTCCACCCTCGGACATCCGTCACATGCTGCTGTGCTCGTACGGAGATCAGAATGTTGAGGTACGGTGGAATGCAGGTGGTACTGTAGGAAGTAGTGTGACCGGATCGAGTAGTTCTCTCCATTCTGCACACTCTTATGCCGTGTGCAAAAAAAAAGTAATATCCGCGCTGGCAGTACTAGTAGGAGATGTGAGCAAATCGAGAGAAGAGATTCGGTAGAAATAAGGTAGGGAAATTGTTGATTGTGAGATACCGTTTAATGTTGAATATTTAGCAGAAGACGCTCTACACTCTCGTGTCCAATATCTCGTGTCGACTAAGGAGAAAGCAGACGTTGGTTGGAGTGGGAACGCCCGGATCTCCCGTCCAACTCAGTGATGATGGTGGGTGTAGACAATTTTGTGTAATATTAATATTTCTAAACAATACCACTTATCGTGAGATCCGGTTTCAACAAAATGATGTCCCTGAAGTACTGCCGATTATGAGACGTTTATGAGTGCGTGTTTATTGCAGATGACGACGTCATCGAACTGGACTCTACTGCAGTGCAGAAGGAGCGACGACAGGCTGCAATTGCTGCAGCTCGTGTCTCGCAGCAACCCCCGGCTGCAGCCAATGGAGGAGACAATGGAGAAACGAGCGAGATGGAGATAGTACAGTGTAGGTTGAGGAACGGAGATGTGGAGACTTCCTTTGAATGGGGACAGTGACAATTGTTTTGTGAAGAGATATTGGATACGGTAGATGTTGGGATACTGTGATTATTGGTTATCGATTTCAGCAGACGACGAAGTGATCAAGCAAGTGATGAAGACGATCGTGGATCAGATTTCGAAGGTGAGATAAACATAATTTATTTGAATTAATTAATATTTAATTTGTAGGCTGAGGATGGCGATGAGAGGGTCAGTCAGGAGAGGAATGCGAGGGAGGAGAGAGAGGTGGGGCGTTACTTTTATTTTCAGCACTCATTGTTTGCACATCGCTTCTACTCATGATGTGCCTAAGGCTCCACTTTTCCCACATTTTCTGATTAGAATTCCTTTTTTCAGATGTCTATCATCATCGATGACGATGACGACGTGGTGATGATGGAAGACGTGGGCAATATGTCGGTGAGGAGTCCATCTTTGCTTGCTGTTCAGTTCTTGTTCACGACGACGGCGGACCAGGCAACTATTGTCTGTGAAGGAAAGATTGAGAATTGTAGACACCATGAAACGGGATCGCGCCTGGTTTCCTTTTACATATTTCGGTTGGATTACTCTTGTCTAAAAATAGTTTTCTGTTTTAAATAAATGTTTCGTATAGGCTCGCGTGCGAGTGGAGGCGGAAGACTCGACGGTCGGAGGGCAGAACGAGCCAGGATACAAAGAGGATGATGAGGATATGGAGAAGGAAGGAGAAGAGGGCACTCCCAATCAGGTATCCAGAAGTGCCTATCGAAATGTCCATCTTTTTTAGCTATTAGAATTTAGAATATTCGCTAATTGGATAGTTGTTTCACGTCTCTATCATCTGTTCAGTGCTCATTCGGAAAGTAATCGCATTCCAATTTCTCCTCTAATCCAATATTCTCTCTGCAGCCGGTGATTCGTGAGTTCACTCCCGACGGCGACGACGATCTGTGTGTGGTGGCAGAGGTGGAGAAGTGAGTATGGTAGATTGCGGTAGTGTGAGGGATACGGTATTCACCGATCGATTGCAGTTCCGGATGTTCGACTGCGCAAGCAACGATCAACAAGCAGAGGGAGAAGGTTGGTTTTGGTCAAACGATAAGAGATTAATCGCAGCACTGTCAATGTTTGAAGTGATATGATATATGATATTTTTGAATCGGCGATTGTGGAAGTGAACTTTTTATGCTTTCAGAAGTTCGGTTGTCCTAAGTGTTCGGACAAGTTCATGACGAGCGCGACTCTGAATGATCATCTGAAGACTGCCCATCAATTCGATGCCGGATCAACCACCATCATGGAGGTAAGAGTGACATTTACAACTGATGTATTGTTTTAGACCGAGTCTCCACCAATCATTGAATCAACTCTGTTAGTATTGAATATGCCGTCTCTTTGCGAAACATGGAATGGCGTGTCCCCTTCTTTGCGGCGTCAATGGCATTATCTCTTCTCAGGAACTGGGTATTCCCCTCTCGACTGCTCTCTGGATCTGCACGAGTTGCTGTCTCGCCTTCCCGACGCCCGAACACAAGAAAGCCCATGCGTCAGTTTGTGGCTATATAAAATTATGTGCACTTGAGTGCAAACGAAAGAAGGAAGAATTATATTAGTAGCTCTCTCCAATTTCTACGTCCTCTTTATTCTCTCGGCGAGGGAGTGTGCAGAATAGAGCGATGATTATAGTGTACTGTAACTGAGACTACGGTACTTGCAGCAATCAGCACGGTCAGCCTTCTTTCGCGTGCGAGACATGCTCCGGCTGTGCATACAACAGAGAGGTGTGTCATAACAGAATGTGATTTTTTGCGCGTGATACACGTCTATAAATAGTTTTGGAAATTGTATTTTCCACTCGGCACTTTTTGGCTGCCGTTGGAATATTTGTTCAGCAGTGCGCTGGTCCAGTTGATGGATGAGGAAATTATAGGAAGTTATAATAACTATGAGCCTAATTGGTTTTGTAACCATTCTTGGTCATGGTCAGGTGATGTCCCACCACCACCGTCGAGTGCAGGATCGGAAGGTGGCATATGGGTGTGGAGAGTGCATGGTCGAGTACGATCACGAGACCAATCTACACGAACACAACGCGTGAGTTGAGGGGGGGGGGGGAAGGCTAGACGGGTCTTGTGCTGGTTTGATGTGACTCAGAACTAGCTATTTCATCAGTGATGTTTGGGGGTGAATTCAGGTCGGAAGATAAAGAAACCTTTAAATTACCTGATTTCCCGTTAGAACATTTGTCCAAGTACTGGCATGATTCATGCTGCAGCGGTGGTTCCTCATTAGGAGTGTCTTATCATGACAATCATTCCTCAATTCAGCATCAAGCACAACGTGACTCTCTTCTACTTCTGCAAGGCGTGCGAGATGGGATCCACCGATTCACTCCATATGTACAAGCATTTCATGATGGAGTGCAATAGTGGATACTTGAAGAGAAGAAACCAGGTGAGGAAGGGTGTTGTCGATGGGGACTGGGAAGTAGAGGAACATTTAATGATTCCGGATCAAAAGAGTAGCTCTCTCCGTTGTGCACACTCTTTCATCTTTTATTGGCGAAAGAGTGTGCAAAGTGGAGAGAGCACTATTCGATCCGGAAACACAAGTAGAAGCCAAAGAGAGTAGGCAATGCAAAAAATATTGAACGCATGAGATTTGAGAAAGACGCTGTTACGGACAATAGAAATACGCAGGATGATGCGAGTAAGTGTATCGGAGTGTGCCCCGCCAGTCAACTGCACTACCAGCCACTCAGTCTGACCAACTACAAGCAAGTATTCGCCCAGAATCCGGTTAGTGTTTGATATGAGAGTGATATGCATAAAACTCTTCTGTAAACGTTTTTGGAAGATAGCTATTGCGATGATTGCACATCTTTTTTATTTGTTTCAATGGATATTTTTTTCTCGATCGAATCGGGTGTCAAACTAACGAGAAACAAAGCGATCGCGTATGATATGCTATAGTAGCTATATCATACGCGATCGCAATTCAGCGGGCCGAACCATTGTCGTAAAATCTGGATTGCGTATTTTCTCATTTCAGCGCAAGTTCGTGGCGCCCTCATTGTGCAATCATCGATCACTGATTGTCGCCAGTGACAAGCAGATCGCATGCAATCAATGCAGATGTCTGGTGAGTGGGATTCGTTTATTTGTCCCACAAGAGTCGCATTCTATCATTGATCAGTGCAACATCCATATTATTAGGTAGTCCTGAAGCGCCAAATGCTTGGTCATCATAACAAATTTAAAGTTGAACTACGAAGTGAAGAATAGGTTCTAAACCTTGCTCGCCGGATTTTAAAAAATAAACAACCCGGAATCCTGGCGTTTCACCATCACCTCATAAGCGACTGCCTGAGCTGTATTTGATTTTTCCAAACCATCTCTCTCCAAAAAAAAATGATTATTTTTCCCCTCTGTGATTATTTTTCCCCTCTGCAGGAGAGTATCCAGAGACACTCAGCGATGCAGAATGCGGAAGGAAGGAAGTTTGAGCCGACGCAGGTGAGTAGAGACGCCTATTGATGGATCGAATAGTGCTCTCTCTCCATTTTGCACACTCTGTCGCCGATCAGAGAAATGATAGAGTGTGCACAATGGAGAGAACTACTATTCCAGCTGTGGTCTGTTGGTAGATTTCTGATATGTATTCAAATAATTTATAATACTAAAATAAATATATAAATATGCAGCTGCGTCATGTCCGTTCTGCTCTTCCCCTGTCTGCTGCTCGTGGCTCATACGACGTGTGGTTGAGAGTCGAGAGGGAGAAGAGACAGAGGGAGTTGTACCACAATCAGATGGTGAGTCGAGAGGGTTACGGTAGCAATGGGCTCTCTATTCTGCACTTCTGCTCTATTCTCTATGATTAGTCTCAACTTTTGCTACGTCTACACTGGATCGAACGAATTGTTTTGCTCGAAGCTGACGTCCAAGAACGAAATAAATAAACAAACGCTGTTAATATCAGAATCGATCGTCCCGCCCCAATGCTCATGTCCCTCCCTCTCGAACATTCGTGGATAACACCAGAGTGAGCACATTTATTGATCTTTGATCTTTGTCATGTCTTGTAATGAAATCGATAGTTCTTTCAAAAAATCTTTCTTGATCCTGAAAAAAATCATTCGCTAATCGTTATCATTTTCGCAGAAGGTTACGGTGACCCCTGGCGATGGAGGCCGAGTGCCGGCCAGTATCATTCGTGGCCAGCCATCGCCCGTCTATCACGGCGCCTACACCTACAACAACACACAGCACCAGGAGGTACGTTATAGTAGAGAAGGAAGCGGGGTACGGTAGCAATTGTAATGTTAGAGATGCAATTCCGTTGTTTGCTCTTTCCATTCGGCACACTCCGTCGTCGGTCGGGCAGACGATGGGGTGTGCAGAATGGAGAGAGCAGAAAAATGAAATAAATCAATTACTATAGACATTGTGGCTGAGTACGGTGTTGGATAGATGGCAAATCAATAATTTGCAGGCCCAGCAACGCCACACCGATCGACTTCAGGCGTTGCAGCTTGCCAGGACGAATGGAGGAGTGAGGTGAGAGAGGGATTGGGTAGGAGGAGATTATCATGAAGACAGTGGTCCACTTGAATCCGGAGAACCAAGCACATAGGCTGAAGCGAGAACAAGCTAGACATTTTCCTCCTTTTTTGTGGTTTTTTTTTTTTGACGTGGTGGTATTGGGCGAAATCCGTCCAGATATTGACCAATGTAAACATCTATCCAGAAGAAAGGATGGTGAGGCAAGAACCCCGGGGGTGCTCGACATTTTTTGGAACTCACAATCAGAAATTAATTTTTCAGATTGCTAGACGGAATGCCTCGACTGCCCGTGCAGCAGAGTAGCCATCGGTGAGAAGGAGAGAAGGGAACTGAAGGAATTAGAGTAGAGTGGGCATTATCAGAGGGTATTAACGGTCTCTTTAACGTGAAGAGACAGATAGATTACATGGTGGATTGGGGATTCTAGTAGAGATGAAACTCAGAGAATTCAGCGAGAGCCGATATTGTGGAGATCGATTTGCCTTCAAACAAACAATTGGTAATAGCCCCTCTTGCAGCGCTCACTTCCCAGTGGCTACCGTACCCCGTTCTACCCACTACAGTACCTCCTCCTTCCATCCCTCTTCCTCCTCCCGTCAACCTCTCTCCACTATGGGCAGTCTCCAATCACTGGCTGCAGTGGCAGGAAGAGGCTCGACTGGCCCTTCTTCCTCCGTCTCCACCCCATCGCCTCTCAGTCAGCAGTGCACTGTGAGATTTGCTGATCTTTGATCTTTGAGGGCTGGTTGAAACCTGGTTTCAGGAGTTGGTAATGGGTTAATGAGAAAAGGGTATTGTGGTCCCATCATCAATCGGTTGACAATTCCCTCCTTTTCAAAAAGAATATATGCCTGGCGTGATGTCGTTTCGTTTTCGCTCTCTCCATTCTGCACACTGTTTCTCGTGTCATGCAGACGAGAGCGTGTGCAGAATGGAGAGAGTGCAATTCGATTGGGCAACAATAGTCCTCATTTTCTGCCTCCTTCCAGCACTGCTCTTCTATCATCTCCTCCGAACGCGAGATCTTCCTGCACAAGCTGCATACGCGTGGTGCCTTCGTGTGCGACTGCTGCACCGTCGGTCTGAAAGACGAACGAGCTGCCATCCAACACATGATGAATCATCTCGATCCCGGTACGGTAGTCTCACGCAGTTGTACTAGCGGGAACTGACTTTATTAATCGATAACTGATTGCAGCCCATCGTTCGCTGGAGTACGATATACACTGTCCGATTGCGAATTGTGCAGCGGAGGTGTCGACGGTCATGGCTCTCAAGGATCATCTGTCCATGGACCACAATCCACCCCTCACTCATCAAGTCGAGTCAGTTCATTTCTGGCTATCGCTATGTTTCCTTTGGCTTTACATCGCGATTTCAATTGGATTTTGGGTAATAGAAAATGCAATGATGAGACGACCTAGACTGCCTCGAAAAGGATATAAATAGCAATTTACAGAAATTGTGAGCTGTCGTTCGGTTCTGCTGCACCCATGAAAGCACACGAGGAGGCGCATCAGAAGAGGTACGGTAGATAGGAAAGAGAGACGATCGATAGGGGAAGATTACGGTAATAAGTTTTTGTTTTTAGCGAGACGAAGAACGGAGAATGCTGCCTTCTCTGTGGGACACTGGACAACTGGGAGATGCAGGCGACTGACAGTCGGGGAAAGTGAGTGCTTACGGTAGTCGATTACAGTAGCCCGGTAGCCCCCTGAAATTGTGGTGGATCTGGGTGGTTACTGTAGTATATCTCACTCTCTGATTAGATGTTTCGAGTGACCTATAAGATTAGTAATAGAACGATGTTCCGTTCACATCCGTTTACCGAATCAACTAAATGTTCCATTACCAGGGCCCTCACGATCTCTCACTTCCACAAACACGCCTTCAAGCACAAGTACTACTGCAAGATCTGCATGGACTCGTTCACCGAGGTTCGAGTTTCCCTCTTTATTCATTATGTTAAATTATTTATTTACTTCAAAACATATGTTTACATGATGATTTCAGGAGAACCAGATGATCACTCACTTCATTCTGTGGCACACGAAAGACGAGGGAGGTACGAGGTGAGTATTTTGAAATATTTTTGTTACTTTGAATTTTATCAGATGTTTGATAAATAAATTATGTGTATTTCCAGCCGAAGCTGCAACGATTGCTCGATTAGCATGAGGACGGATTACGAGCAGCAAGCACATTGCATCGCCCAGCATACGGTGAGGAGGGATACTGTAGCACTGCGGGAGTGCGGTAGGACAGAGGGTTACGGTAGACGAATAGTTTTATGATAGTTACGAGATCATCCGTTGTTAATGAGTCGTTTCAGATCACGGAACTGTGCGTCCCTGAGAATGGCCGAGTGGTCGTCTCGATTCCTCCCACATTGGGAGAATTCCTGGGACTGAGCGAGGATAATAACTGATCATTTCCACAATTCAATCGTTTGTTATTTGTTCCTCTTGCATTCTTATTAATCTGACTTGCGAATGATCTTTCCTCTTATTGCCTTCACCAATTCAAGTTTTTCATTCTACGCAGATCTCTTTGTGTTATTATGCTAGCCTTTTTCTTGTTAGGAATTTATCATGTCTCTGTAATATTTACGAGGTTTCACATTCACCTAAATTAATACTGTTTCCCAGTTAGCCAATTACGAAGTTATTGATTGAGTATGAATTTAGACGATATCGAATTTTCCGTCTCAACTTTTGATTTCCGGTGCAGTTTGTTAATCTCGAAGTTACAATTGTTGTGAGTCGTATTTTAGTGACGCTCTGTACCCTCTATCTTCACAAGTTGTACTAAAATAGGATCTTGATTACCGTTGAAAAAATGAAGAATAAATATATTCACTTGTAATGTTTCTTGTCAAAAGCAATGCACGTGAGGCGTCCGATTCGCAATAGATACTGTGAGATTGAGTATGGTAGTGTCGATTACGGTAGAAATGAACAATGCTATGCAGTATGACCAAGCTTCGATCGATCAGAAGTGAGCTTGGATTCGTCTCTCGAGGAGACGGAAGCTGCTCGGTATCGGCCGGAAAGGTGCGAGTGGTGTGCCTATAGGGCGAGATTTCCCTGTCGCCAGTCATAATGTACACTACAGAGTGTTGTGTGGGCGTCGGTGAATGGACCGGGAGATTCTCATCCCACACGAAGACACGGCGACCAATTGTATATCGAGAGCTGCTATAGACCGGCCAGTGGAGATGCTGACTCGGTTACGGTAGGTGGTGAAGATTGAATGGGGTTACGATAGGTGATGATTATCTGAGAATACCATAAGTATCGATGTTGAGTTCCCTTTTGTTTAATGTCTCTGGAGTGAATAATAGCTTTCTCCATTCTGCATACTCTCGCATCTCAAACAGAGTGACGAGAGTGTGCCGAATGGAGAGAGAGCCACTATCTGATCCCGAAAAATGGCCAGATATCGATCGTGACAGAGACTGTAATATCTAATTAATCGATTGATTTGTCAGTTCAACAGTCTGCTGCGCGCAGCTCTCGAGCATTCGATCAACACGAAGCTCTTCCCACGGTCTGCACTCCAGGTACGGTAGTCGGTACTTATTTGGTCTCTGGCCCGGGGAATCCCGTGATTTCTTTCTCCTTCCTCCCCTATCTCGATTTCCATTAGACCCTCACATTTTTAATCTGCTCGGTCGCAATCTGGGCCAGAAACCGAAGAAGTTCCCGGTAGTCGCGCACAAGGACAATACCACGGCGAAGCCAAATAGTTAAAATCTGCTGAAACAACAAATAAATCCCCTGGCGGTAACCATAAGACCATCTTATGAAAGACTACAGTGTCGATCGATTTAGTCGCAAGAGTAGAAAATATCGTCTTGTGTGGTATGCCCTATTCTATCTTGATCTATACACTTACGCTCAATCGATATTGGCAGGTTACGGTACACGAGCTGCAGCGGGACGGGTCGATGTGTGGACTGGCGTTGACTGCAGCTGCCATGGCATGTCTGGATGCAGCCGTTCCCATGAGGGCGCCATTTTGTGGAGTGCAGGTACTGTAGGATACGGTAGGAATACGGTACACTATCAATTTCCAGTTACCTGTATAGTACTGAAGATGCTAGGCACAGATGGAAAAGAGACCGTCGAAACCATGACCGAGTTGTTGCTAGGGACTAGTTTTTTTCTCGGATACAACAGTCTCTAGCTCCATTCTGCACACTGATACTTGAGTGTGCAGAATGGAGATAGCTGAAACCCCGCCCCAGACGACATCCATAATGCGGGAGTACGGTTGAAATGAGGATGAGTTCTTACGGTAGAGAAGTAATACTGTAGATTATCGATCGTATCCTCAGGTAGTGCTCGTCAACGGTGAATTCATCGTGGACGCCGATATGAGGAGCGAAGAGAAGGCCGACGCTGTATTTAATTTCGCAGTTTCGAGAGAGAGAAACGAGAAGAATGAGGTGAGGAACGAAGAAAATGTGATGAGATTTTATAAGAAACTGATGAAAACTTTTTATTTGCGGTTGGCTAGCAACTCGGTGATTGTTTGTTTCTCGAATTCAGTAAGAGAGAAGGGAAGGGAGACAGTCAATGAGCGAGGGAGAGATAGACCATTTAATTTAAGATAATCCCCGTCATCATCGCATCGTCTCACAACGGCACTTTCTCTCTGGAAGAGTTGATGCAGGTGACAACTCGATTCCCAATCAGAACTTTGTAGTGAAATTGTTCAGTGTAATGTTGCTGGTTAGTAGCTCTCTCACACTCTGGCTGGTTGGGCTCATAGTACTCTTATGAGATAGCAATATTCGACCAGACAACACTTTCGCACAGTCGCATAATGGCCATCAAAATTCTAGCCTACATGAGTGAAATATTTTAAATAACCCAAATAAAAGTTGTTTTGCTATGCAGGCTCGTGCTCTCGCGTACGAAGCGGCCAACGAGATCTTCGCCTTCTATCAAGAATCCCTCCAGAGGAAGTATACGGTGGAGAGTATCGCCTGATCGATCGAGGATTACGGTAGTTGCCAACGGATTCAATTAAAATTGCTTTGTGATCTCCCTGTTATTGTGTGGCTACGATCGATTTGTTGTTTTGATTTCTTTTGGTTCGTTTGCCAGTGCTGTTGTCGTTTGCCAGTGCTGTTGTTTACTGGAAATGAAGGATTTTATTGAATGAAATCAGCTTCTGCATACATTTTAGAAAGTGAGGATTCGAATGAACTGTTGTAGTTGGATCGAGGAGTGCCCTCTCTAATCTGCACAGTCATCGGCCACAGCGATGAGAGTGAAGCGAGCTAATGTTCTAACGCGAGATAGGATATGTATTGCTTCTCTTTTAACTTTTTATTGTTATGAAGACGATATATGTTGCTCTATTCCGTGGTTAATGAAGGAGATTTACCTGACTAGTGAAGTAGTATTACATGCGACAGTGCGAGAATACTATATAGCCAGAGTTTCTGCACTGGCTTGTACTTACTGTATGGAATGTATGGAATCAACAAGTTAGAATAAGGTAATATTTATATAAAAAATAATATTTATATCGCGATCAATAAAATTTCAAAAGGGAATCTTACCGCGAATGGTCAGTTCAGGCTAGGTGAAAAGGGTACGGTATGCAATCTCGTTTCCATCAATATTTCCCTTGTTTTTGCTTTTCTTCTGCGATTCGTTACCGTTTCACATGTTTTAAATGCTTTTATAGGATGAGAGCCCCCCGCAGCGCTCGTCGCTTCAAAGGATTCACCCGCGATTTGTCATCGGAGGCCAAATCGAAGTCTCGACGCACCGCAACTTCCCTCGGAGCTTCCAATATCGCTTCGCGTGTCTATGCATGTGAGTGCTAGCTATTATCAATCATTAGTATCATGAGGCGTGCTGGAAGTGACCAAATTGGGTGCTATTTGAGCCCGTTCAGAACTTTGATCCGGAGAGACTTTTCCTTTTCAGCGATAATGCCCGGAGAAGGGTTGGAACGTGATGAGATTGGACTGGCGGCGATCAATTTGACGACGATGGAGTTCCATCTCTTCAAATTTATGGACCAGTCATCTTTCAAAACGCAGTTGCAGGTATATTTATGTTTCGTGCTTTTTCTATCTCCCTTTTTTAAAAAGGATTGTAGTTATTCCCTTTATCGTTTGTTAAAATATCATTCATACTCTGTTATCCTTGTTTAAATTTTCACCCTAATAAATGTTAAGGAGCTGAAACCAGATCAGATCATAATCTGTGACTTGAACAAAGAGCCTAGCTTGAACACTACTCTCTACGATGTTGTTCGATCCCTCTGTCCCAAGGCAACTTTCTCGGCTATCCAACGGAGGTAAAATTGTCACTAACACTTCTTTTTTAATAATTACGATTGAAATTGTTTGTATTGTGCGTGATTCCTCATAAAGGTTTACTTTCACATTCTTTCCAGCTACTTCGACGATTCTCAAGGACTTTCGCTCTACAACTCAGTGCATGATGCCCACAAATCCAGGTCGAAGTCGGAGTGTCCAGCTAACAAGTCGGTTTCGTGTTGCTCGGCGCATTTTTTAACGCCATTCTATCAGTCGATGTTTTGATATTGTTAACAGTTAACATCCATAAGTTGTGTCATTTATTTCTCTGATAACCACTATCTATTTTTCTTATTCAGGATTCTCTGCCTGGCAGCTTTCAGTGCTCTGTTTGGCTACGCTGAATATCTTCATTCAAAGTCCCTTCTTCCTTCTTCCATCACTGTTTCTTTCCATGAGGATCCCATTTTCATTGTCTGTCCTCTTTGCGAGAAGGACGAGAATGCAGAGAGACATCTCATGGCAAACCTCAAGGACATACAGGTGAGGTGTACTGTAAGGGAGAGAAAGAGTACGGTAGTGTATTTGGGTCAAACTAGTGAATTGCAGCACCACTTCTTCCACCACCACTGGCAAGTGCACGGATATGCGTGCCAGTTTTGTGGAATAATGTTCTCCACGGTATGTATTCCATCGAATTTACTGATATTATCACTTTAGATTTGTGTTGAATCGCGGCTGACTTGTATGGTCTTCTTTTTGGATATAACATGTGAAAATGTTTCTTTCTATCGCTACCTTTCCCTTTTTGAGGCTGATGAACTGAGAACGAGTCACTCTGACTGCCATGAATGGGAGGAATGGAATGGCGCCCGTCTATCTAAAGGAGGGACCGAGACTGGAAAGGTACGAACGGAGAAATGGATTACGATAGAATGAAGTATAGTATAGCCAGGGTAGATAATTGTTCTGCAGCTAATTGCCTGATGTTCATTACCAATTGAAACGGTGATGTTCCTGGCACAGAATGCATTCATGGCTTACTCTAATTGGAGTAATTCTCTTTTCATATGATTTTATGATGTAAATATTAGAGGAACAGACACTTTACTAATTACTCATCTTTCAGCTGAATATGGTGTTCTGTCGGATGTTTTTGAGCTGTTCTGATTGTGGATGGTATACGGCATTGAGTAGTGCGGGAAAGCATATCTATGAGGAGGGAACATTCAACTACATCAAGACTTTCTTCGTACGTTACAATATTTGTTATTTTTAAAATTATATTTCGGCCGAAAAGAGATCATTGCGAAAATATCTTTTTTTTGTAAAGTTGATTAGTGTGATCATTTGTTGGAATATACGGTAGCTATTGTCTATCGATTTCTCTCGCAGGCTCACCACAACAACGAAGGTCTTCTCGGAATGCTCGTCTACTTTCCTGGCCAGCCGAAAGACGAGGCGAGAAAACAGAAACTTGGACGGAGATGAACATTTTCATTATATCCTTATATCCACAGTCAAACGCAACCTTAACTGGATTTGAGATTTAGATTCTAGACGATCAAAATTCATTCTCAGGTGAAATCGATCCGCTTGAACGTCACATCGATGGCTGGTGGAGATCCAACAGTGAGATTCAGTTTCATTCTTTATTTTACATAGTTAAATTTATCTTTATCTTTCGCTTACTCACCCTTTCTAACGTACAAAACATGACACTGATTGTGTTGTAATGATGGTAATTATTGAAATATTTCCTCATGATTAGGTCGGTGTGTTCACAGTGGGCCGTCCCTGACATTCCGCGATCCTTCCGAAGTGAAAGAACATTACATGAGTGTAATGGAAGGGTGTTAATCGTAGTCTGTAAAACTGTAGGAACATAAATACTTAAAAGAATTATCGTATGCATATTTTAGTGTTCTAATGAACATCTTTTTTTTTCAGAAAAGAGGTGGTGCTCCGCTTGCGTGCGAGGAATGCAAGGCTATGACCACGACTGAGTATCTTCTCGAGTACGGTATTCATTGGCTTAGTACCGTATTCATTGGTTATTGATTATGCTCCGTATCAAATATCACGCTCTAGGTGATCTCTTGTTTTGATATTTAGTCTTATGTAATTCTTTCGATATGGATACGATGCATCCACTGATCATATTTCGTCTACAGTACAATTCTTCTTTACCATAACCTCCCCTCACAGGCAACATCAGCTGTCACACTTGCATGACAATTCCTACTTCGCTGACTTTCTCACCAACTCTGCTCGCATCTTCCCTCCTCCCTCCAATCTGAGGTGAGATTACGGTAGCGTGGGGGATATGGTAGTTAATTTCTTAGTCGAGTACAGAGTATACTGTTTGTTTGCTAATATTCATATTTTACCTTTTGATGTAGAAATGGTGAATCGAAGGCGAATAAATGCAATCAATTGTTGGATTTATTTTCTCATCTCATCTCAGTGATGCTCCCCGTTGTGGATGGAAACACCGGAATATGCCAGATGTGTTCGCATTGGGAGGAGTGTTTGGAGGACTCGGAGTGAATGACGTATATGATCTGGTATGAAGAATACTCCAATTCACTAAGAATCTCGTAGACTGAAAGTGTATGCATGAATGGATTGTTGTTATCATTTTGCCAGATTCATAATGCATTTGTGATAGTGGCGTTTCACAAAAAAAATATTTGTGGCATGTTAAAGAGAGAGAGAGAGAGAGAGAGAGAGAGAGAGAGAGAGAGAGAGAGAGAGAGAGAGAGAGAGGCTCGAACGCGCATGCATAGCTGAGAAGCGCGAGGCGATTTCCATGCGCGCTCTCCATTATCCCCTCTCTTCCCCCTCTCCCCATCTCGGGTTAATACCTGAGCACAAGGCCCTCTTGGCACACAACCTTATCGTTCATTGCTTGGAAAAAACAAAATTGGAAACTTGGGAGTTTCGCAAGCGTGATCGGCTAACAGATTTCCACGGCCTCGTCTATAAAGCGCATCCTGGCATATATTCGTGCCACCCCTCTTTAAGTGGCCATTGCAATGTTTCCATATTAAATTTTACAAACCAAAAATAAATAATCACATTTTTTTCGCAGGTGGCTCCATACGAGAACGTGAGAGAAACGAAGCTGAGATTAATCGATTCGAGATACAGACAAGGAAAGAAACCATGCGATTTAGGTGAGAGATATGGTTGATGGAGAATACTGTAGTCTTTTCTAACGGTATACGGTAGATCAGCTAAAGCCAGGAGTGTGTTATTATCGTGAATCTCCAATTCAACTGCATAAAAGGAGGACCAAGTAAAGCTAAAATTCCTCGCTCAGGCTTCCGAAATGTGCCAATGCAAGAGGAATCGGATATGGCGAGAGCAGTGCGAGAAAAGGTGAGTGGTTCAATGGTTAATTTAGTCTTATTATAAATTAATATCCTAATTTTTTTCTATTTTCAGCTGCGAAACAAGTATGCCGACTGCGAAGGCATGGGAGGCTTTGATGTAAGTTTCCGGTTTCACTATTCGCTGATTTATCAAAGATTTTCCTTTTGCTAATTGTCGACTGATTTTAAAAAAATAGTTAACATTTATAATCACATCTCATAACCCTAAATGTTATGGTTCCAGGACCCGGTTTGGCTGAAGGACGATGATGCGATCAAGTTCAAAGAATGGATGGATTTCTGGGAGAGCAAGGAAGGGAAGGCGTTGGGAGGACCACCCAAGAAGCTCGAAGTTGGTGTAAAAATTGTCATGTTTATTGTCATGTTCTGGGTACATGTTGAAACTAAATATAAGCGAATTATTGTGATATAAGGCAACCAAAGATGAAATAATTTGGAACAAATAGTCATGTTTTTTTTGCATTGGGGTAAGAGTTCTAACTGTTGCAGGTGGTTCTTTCTCCAAAGCGAATTCCCACTATTGAAGTGGAGTTGCAGTTCATTGACATAGATGCCATCAGTGGATTCATTCTCAATGACAAGTGAGCGTTCTTCATATTTCCTTTATCTCGAATCATTTATGTTTAAAACAAATCATTCCAAATTTTCTCTTGTTGTGAATACCTCTCACTATAATTTGGTCTAATTGTTGAGAAGCTCTGCTCTTTGATCTTTTAATATGTTCGTCGTTTAGTGTATTCTACTGTATGAAATGTCACACGATTCTCAAGGGAGAACAAGCAGTGGAGCATCTGAAGCAGAAGGGAAATGTGAGTAGATCATATCCTGCCTTTCCTCGAGTCTATGAATAAAGACTTAGCTGGTGCTTCACGTATCGTAGACGTTGATACTGAGGAATACTTTAAGCGCTCTCTATTGCACACTATGTGGTATGCCCGGAGTGAAAGTGTGCAAAATGGAGAGAGCTGGAAATGGAATATCATTTTCAATTGATATGATTCAAATGATGAATTCGCATAACTACATTATTACAATAATATAATTATATCAGAATGATCAGTTCGATGTCGCTTTAGCATGAAAAATTATGGGTTTAGGCGGAGAACCCATGCAGTATCAATGAAGGCAAGATAGAGGAGCACCCTCTCAAGAATGACAATGTAAGAATGAAGTTTCTGTTTTTGGCACAGATTGAACGATAGAAAGTGAGCGACTGCTTCTCTTGTATAAGATATAGGCATGATAGTGAACTCTAAACCAACACTTTCGAGAAACGTAAACGTATTTACTATTACGTGATTTATTTTATTTCCCTCTGTAGTTCATCCTTATCATGAATCAGTTAGATTCCCGTTCAGATCGATTGTTCGACTTTCAATATTGTCACCGACCCCTCTCCTTCCAGTTGTATCTTCTTCACTCATTGGCCATCTCCTCTGCCTTCTCTTCTCTCCCCTGTCCACTCTGTCCTCATAAACTCTGTTCTATCACTGGATTGAGGGTCCATATGATGGTAGATCACAGAGTATTCGTCAAGTGTCAGAGGGTCAAGGACGAAAGTGAGTCATTGTCTGTATTTACATACTTTTAATGTTATTAATCGAAATAACAAAATAGATTCGGGTTACTACCAGTCTCATTTAATTCTAATTCTCCGTTTATTATATATACGAAGTCTAAGATCGCCGCTCTTAAAAACTTTAATTCAATTGCAGATGTGTCTAATTCGATTTCTTCAATTCTTGATATTCGATCTCCACTTCATAGAAAAGAGAAAATGAAGGGACCGACCAACAACTTACCCGATTCGGAGGATACGGGTGACGGAAGTGAAAGAAGATCATCCAAGACAATGGATGACCAGTCACGAGATGAGAGTGAGTATTGGTGATGTGCGATCGAATTGTAGCTCTCTCCATTCTGCACACTCTGTCAATACTCTAACTACCGATATATTGAGTAGCACAGAGAGAGAGAGAGAGAGAGAGAGCTATTTGATCGGGTAAAATTAGTGGGTAAGAGGAGATAGACGGTACGACGCATCCAGTGCACTTTTGCTGCAGTAACGTTTCATGCTAGGAAGGATTTTGATTTTTGCAGGAATATTTATCCCCTATCATCTCACAGTATTGATTGCAGATAATGACACTATCGAGGTTCCATCTGATGCTGTGGTGGACGATTTGACGTCAAGTGATGGTAGGTCGGGGGGTGTGGTGAGATATGCATTTGCTGTAGAAAATGATCGTTGTCGATGTTAGGTCGCTTGTTATATTTATATTGTGGATCAATAAATCGTATTCAACAATAATTGATCGCCTTCAGATGACGACATCATCGAGATTCCCAAGTCTGCAGCAATTGCAGCAAAAGTCACGCTGCAGCGACCGACTGTGACTACCAAAAGAGCCAAACCGACTGGAGAAGATAACCCGGATGGTGAAGGTATGAAGAGCTGCTTTGAATTAAATCATTCCACTTCTAAACTGGGTCTCTCCATTCTGCACACTCTTTCACCGGTCGGGTAGATAAGTCAGTATGCTGAATGGAGAGATCCTGACATCTGAATTATATCTCTATTGTCTGAATACCATATGCACTTTGTTCTTAGATGACGAGGATATCAAGTACAAGGTGTCGAAGATAGTGCAGATTGTTGTGAGGGTGAGATGAAATTATTATTAGTCTATTTCTTTATTAGTTTTATTTTAGAATGAAGAGAAGGATAAGATTGAGGAGATAAAGGAGAATGAGATGTTTGCGGAGGTGAGAATTCCCCTTTAAAGACGACCATTTTCGTAATCTCACTGCTTTATTGGTGATAATACACATTTCGATTTGTTGTTTAAAAAGAGAGCTTTAATGTTTTTTTCTCAGATCCCTACGGTGGATTTGACGGATGATAACAATGAGGAGGATGTAGTGATGGAGGAGAGAGAGAAGGAGGCAGATGGGAATGGACGGATGGTACACATTATTGATCTTTGGTCTTATTTTTAACTATGTCATTGGTGATAATGCGCGCTTGAAATTTTCATTCGTTGTTTCACCAAAAAATATTTATATATTTTTCAAGATACCTATTTCGGATTTGATGGATCATATCAATGATGAGGATGTCGTGATGGAGGAGAAAAGCAAGGATGGAGATATGAAGGGACTGTTGGTACGTATTTTCGGTCTTTGAGTTACTTTTTTAGTCACTGAAGTAAGCATCTTAATATATCGCATTTTTATAATAATCAGTCGGAACGCAAACCTGAAACGAGTATTGTGTCTAGAAGAAGTTGTTCACTGGTGAACCGATATTCAGCCTGGGCAGCTAATCAACCGTACTAGCACAAGTTGAATCATGGTATTCTAATTCATTTTAAGGCGAGAATTCGACTGGAGTCCGAGGGTGCTGTAGTGGGAGGACTGAACGAGCCAGGATACAAAGAGGATGAGGAAGAGGAGAAAGAGAAGGAAAAAGAGGGAATTCACATTCAGGCGAGGATGCTATAATTGTTTGTACAGATGGGTAATACACAAAGCCTCCTGTGTTTGTGGTTTTAATGAACTATCATCTTCATGAAAAATGGGAGTGCTGAATCATGCTTCTTCGATAAATGAACATGTTATTAATGTTCAATATTCTCACCTTATTAATTTTGAATTTATAATTGACCTTGGACTAGTAGGCTAGACGTTTCACTTATCACTCATGTATTCAGTGTTAACGAGCAAATTAGTTGGATGGGCTTTCCTCGACATAAATAATTAAAACTGTCCCTTCTTCAGCCGGTGATTCGTTCCTTCACTCCCGAGAGTAACAACGAACTGTGTGTGGTGGCAGAAGTAAAGTGAGTGAGGGATAGTGAAGGGGAGGGGTACGGTAGACTTCGGAATGGATTACGATAGTTATCGGATCGATTGCAGGCATGGATGCTCGACTGCAACGACCAACACGCAGAGGGAGAAGGTTTGTGATTTTGACTGATTTGTTTTAAAAAAATTATTAAGTTGACGTATTATGTGACCACATAACTTTCTCTTGGCTAAGCGCTGATGTAATTTCCTCCTTCACTAATCTTCTTGACTCACTTTGTCTTGATTTTGCGCTTTATAAAAGATCTTTCGCGACATTTCCAATATTCACGGCGACCCAATCTCAATGGAACGACAATGTTATCGGTGATCTGTGCCCTTGCCTTTCCACAATGCAATCTTCATTCTTCTCCTTACAGAAATTCTCGTGTCCAAAGTGCTCGTCTAAATTCTTGACCTCTGCTTCTCTGGCGTTTCACGTCGACAACGACCACAAATTGGATGCAGGAGCAAATATGGTCACAGAGGTCAGAAATATCTAGAAAAGAAGGAAAGATGGGGGTCAATTCGGACTGATTATAGGACGGATTACTTGAAAAGATGGGAAATACCGATCAGATAGAAATATCATAATCTCGAATTGGCCACCTCCCTGAATCTTGAAATAACGAGGTCGCTAGTCTGTTCCCGATACTGAGACATACAACAGGAATCTGTTCTTCTCCTTCTCGTATTCGGAATTAAATTACTTGTGAGCTGAATTGTTCTAAGAAATGGCTCTCCTAAATATATCCCATTCAGTCCTAGCTGTGTGATTTTGTGACAATTGTGAAAAAAAGTTGTGTTTGTTCATTAGTCAATTTCATATAATTCATCAGGAATTGGGTATTCCTCGCTTGACTCCTGTCTTCGTCTGCTTCTCTTGCACTCTTGCTTTTCCCACCCAACAACAGAAGAAACTCCACACGTATGTTTATATACGTGAGAGAATGGAGAGAATATATATATATATATATTAAACAGCATCAAAGTCGTAATATTCGATATGCCATAGGCATTCGAAGTTTCTGCCTTCCTTTCTTTGGCTTGTTTCGTTGGAAATTTTTTATTATTAATGCGTTAAGGAAGTAGAAGATGAGCACGTATAAGGATTCTGTAAATGGGATAATGTAAGCAGGTTACTGTATAAGACATTTCAGTGATCAACACGCTCTCAGGCGTCCAAGAAAGTGCGAGACATGCTCAGGAGTCGCGCATAATGAGGATGTGAGTGATTGAACGATAGATCCTCATAGCATTGCTGACTGGGCGTGATCAAGGTTTAATTCGAAAATGTGCTACGTGAATCCTCCTGTTGTTTTTGCGTTTTTTTGCGCTTTTGGATTCCCCTTATTTTTAATATAGAAACGTTATTAATTTAATGTTTTCTACCAATTTTTATCATGTACCATTCAGCTGATGACTTTCCACCATGCAATGGAGAAGGAAAAGGAGGTGGGATACATCTGTGGAGAATGTATGATCGAATTCGAGCACGACACTAATCTACAGGAGCACAATGGGTGAGCGAGCATTTATTGTAGGTGTGATTGGTTGGTGAATAGTTATTGTACATGGAAATCTGAAGAAATTAATTATATTGTACAAAATATTTCAAAGAGAGGGTGCATTTGAAAGAGATGCCATTTTTGTTGTGGCTCTCTCCTTTCGGCACACTCCGTCGTCGGTCAGAGAGACGATGAAGTGTGCAGAATGGAGAGAGCTGAAAGCCGAAGTCGTGTCAATAGTACTTGATCACAATTTAATTAGTTGTTGATAAAGGAGAAATAGTTTAGTCCTGAAATTTCAATAAGTTATATTGTAGGTCTGTGCATGGCGTGACTCTCTTCTACTTCTGCAAGTCGTGCGATTTTGGATCGACTGATTCTCTCCTACTCTATCAGCATTTCATGATAAAATGCCCCCGAGGATATCCCACACTCAGGATGCAAGGAGAGAAGTCAGAGGTTAGAGAAGTACGGTAGAATAGTAGATCCGTAGGAGATGAGATACTGTAGGTCAAGGGACTATGATAGGGAAAGAAGAATTATCGATTGAATACTCAGGATCACGCGAGTAAGTGCATCGGAGTGTGCCCAGCCAGTCTACTTCACTTCCAACCAATCAATCTGAAGACACACAAGGCGGATCTGGATAAGCATCCGGTTAGTGACTATTTGAGTCCGATGTGCCATATTAACTGTAAAACGCAGAGAAGATACCTCATAGGTGCTATCTAGGCATTTTCTCGTGATGAAACAATGACATCATGGTCGTCTTGACTTCTCTTTTTTGCAGGAGAAATACGTCGTTCCGTCCCTCTGCTCACATCGAACGATGATGGTTGCACGGGAGAAGATAGTCACATGTGATACCTGCCGATGTTTCGTCAGTTTTATTTATTTATTAAATTTTAATTCTTCAGATTTCATTGGTAATGTCAATGTAGTTATAAAAAAGATTCTGTAAACATGTTATTGATGGTCATTGTTCAATTGACTGAAGAACTAGGAATTATTGCGCTTCAGTCAGCAATGTTAGTCTTCTTGACTTCGCTTTTCAGGAGCCAATTGCGACCCACGCTGCTCTGTATGAGTTGAAGACGAGACAACCATGGGAAAGAAAGGTGGATGAGAAAAATATAGAAACCTATATAATCTAATAGTAGAACAACTTCCACCATTTAATTTTCAGGAGCATCTAATTAATCTTATTTCAGTTCACAACTGCTGTCTGTTTGCCTCCACTAATACAAATTCGTCGTCAATATGAGACGTGGCTGAGGGATATGATAGATATCAGAGTGAGTCTACTCTTAATAGGGCTGGGTTTAGTTATTCCAAATCGGCATCGACTGTCCTCATTTCGCGTGATCTACCGATTTGCCATCATTAGTTGGTTTTTCCGTCTGCCCGCTACCTCCTCAAAATCTTTTAATTTCACAATAAGCGCGGGGGAGAAAGTGACAGGCCGAATAGCCAACCCTAACTTTTAGGTCAAATGGGGCTATGAATGGCCCAAAATCAGCCAAGGACAGGCTTTTCATGTTATATATAGAGGCAAGCAGTGCTAGGTCGGATGAGAACTTTCGATTTTCCCTTGCGGAAAATCGAGTTCTCATCCGTCCTAGCACCGAATTATCAATTTTTCATTGCTCCTTTCTTATTACAATAGAATCAATTATACTGATTTGAGGCTCCTACCGTACCCCCTGGACACAGTGTCATAGTTCCTACGAGTGTCCTGATTGACCGGGCGTTGCTCAACGTCGTTCGGCAGGTACGTTAAATAATGAGTATGGATTAATGTCATGGTGGTATGAACAATCTTTCGTTGTTTCGTTTAACTTGAATCATTTTCTCTCCAAAAAATTCCAGGCGCAGCAGAATCTCAACGATCGACCGAACGGTTCAATGCAAGCCAGAGGAGGAATGAGAAGTGAGAATGGAGAAGAAGGAGGAAGGTGAATGGATGAGAAAGATGCTATGAATATGATTGATAGATGATGAACAACGGAGAATAGACAGAACCACTGATGCGAAAAGTGATTGACTCCGAAACGGAACAATTCGATTTCAGAATGCCCGTGCCAACTGGAGTGGGAAGAAGCAGCCAGGATATAGGAGGAATGATGATGAGAGGGTGAGTTGATAGAAAATGGATATTATTAATATCAATTGCATATGAGAGGGACGACCAGAAATTCGGAAATGTTATCGATAGCGGATAGAATACCCAAATTATTGAGAATCGTGATAGATCAGAAAAGCGAAACGGGAATCCACTTGGTGCACGATCGATTATCGATTATTGTAGACCTCACGTGCCGAATCCAATGGACAATGGCATGCTGTATGGAGGAGGAGGAATGAGAGGGTGATTTGTCGTACTTATTTTTGTGTGCAGAATAGAGAGAGCCAATCCCGAAAGTGGTTAGTAAGTGGTCCAATTTCAGTCTGCCCATGATATACGGGATTAAATTGGTCGATGATAAGGAGCTATTACGCAGTTGAAAAAGTGAATAGCGGGAACTGGAGAGATAAGTGAACACACTATTGCATGAATCTACTGGGTGCTCAAATAGACGAATAAACAAATTTATTCCGTTATTTTATCTCGTTAGGGAAACGACCTGTTGGATTGTGGATTCGGGATGATCCTAAACCATCCAGAAAAGAACAACTATACGTGCTCGCTCCGGTCTATCGCTGAATATTCCATCTAAAAAATTTTTTTTACTCTGCATAAAGGGGAAAACAAAGAGATATTATTGAAGAAAGAAATCGCGGAGAGAGCGAAATGGCCCAAATATTATCGCAGAGATAATCAATTTACGTTTTAAGAATGCCGGGTTCGTCTGGAGTGGGCGGAGACAACCAGAATGGAGGAGGAATGCTGTGAGGAAGATCAATAGTATTGGATTGGAAGGGTCAGATTTGTATAAAGAGGAATCAGAAGAAGATGAATTGAGACGGTAATCCACTGGTTTCTCCATTCTCAGCTAATTTGGGATTGCAGATTGAATCCAATGAGCGGTGGCATCCATTTCGGAGGAGGAACGGGAGGAAGAATGAGAGGGTGAGTGTCAGAGATGTAATTTCGGGTTTGAAGCTCTCCACTTTGCACACTAATTCGCTGATCAGAGAGACGACGGAGTGTACAGAATAGAGAGAGCCAACACCGAAACGATAATTTTAGTGAGGTAGTAGAGTGAGATACAGATGAGATGTTCGAGTTTGACAACGCAAATATTTCTCCAAAAAAAATTATTCCCTTTGAACTATAAGTAGCATGGTGGATTGGGGATTCGAGCTGGCATAACACAGTTTAGCGGCTACATGGTGCGCGGGGGGGGATTAAAATGAGGGAATGTCGCTGAAATTGGGGAGTTGAAGCAGCTAGATTGGAGAAGGATTGAGGGAGATTTTGTTGATGTTCACAAGGTGAATTGGTGATTCAAAGTGAGATGATGTATGCTAATTGCAGCGAGGTGTAGTATCGCATTCTTGTCGGGATTTAAAAAAAAAGAGGAGTGTGAAACTATGATTACTTGCTCATTCTCGTTGATTTATAATTAAATAACTGCATTTCAGTCCTGCTTTCCCTCCACCCGCTCTTCAACCACCCCATCTTCCTCACCCTCCTCTCCCTCCACCCAATCTTCCTCCTTCCTCCCATCTTGCTCATCCTCCTCTCCCCAACTACCCGGATTCTTCCTCATCTCAAGATAATTCATCGACTGATTTCTTCCACGATCAGTGATCTCATGGGGGGAGGCACTCTTCGTTATGATCTTTGATCGCACACCTTCAGTATTATCCCTATATTAACTTTGCCAGTTTCACTGAATGTAATAGTAATACATCCTAGCACAATCATTAATACCCAAAGATTACTTAACACCGTAACCACTAATAGAGCATTTCCATTAATTCTCAATTTATAAATTTATTCATTGCAAGATTACATGTTCGTTCGAAAATCACGCAAGTCACTAGGAATTCCAGTTTTGCATTTATAACTGTCGATTTGCATTAGGTGTTAGTAATTCTCCCGTTCTGTATGAAGCTGAAGTTGTTTTTACCGTAAGTCTCATGTTTTACATTACGTGCACCAATAGTAAATTGTATGGTTCTGTCTTTGAAGAGCATCAATAAATAATGAGCCATAGTGTTTCCAATAGCATCTTTTTTATCAGACTCGCGAGTGTCGCTCCGATACTGCAGATTACAGTAGTATCGGTTAGCTTCGTACCTGTGTTTTCAAAAGTATTCGATGCTGCTTCTACTATTCTCAAGGATTCCAAAGATGACTTAAGTGTTTTTAAAATCTTCCCTAAAGTTTTATTATTTCCGGATTTGTTCGCATCGCGTAGTCATCAACTGTTTGTTATTGCAGTACATTCAGCGAGTTCTGGAATCCCTCAAGATCGATATATCTACTTTCATGCGCTCCGAGAAAAAAAAAGTGAGCCATTTAAGAAATTGTTTGATTATTTGATACGACTTGAATCAATTGAATCGTTGTTGCAGAAATATCACTCAATATTTAATCGTACCTAAACTTGTTCATAAGAATGACTAATTTGTAGAGATCCATCAATCCGATCTATGATGGGTGGACTCATCGAATCTGTTCATCTTGTATTGCTTCATTTGACTGAAGAGAGACGTCAGTCAAAATCCTCTGAAGAGGAATCAGCGATACAGACAGATCAGGTAAATGCACCGTCAGACTATGTCAGTTCCGGACCCGAAATGTCTGAGACTCGCAATACACGATATTTTCCGATATTCCTATTCATATCCTATCAAATCTCATTCACTGAAATAATTTCTCATCTTTGAATTTCGCAAGGGTTCTGTATCGTTGATGCCTTTTAGGAAATATAGATTTTTCAGTTTTTCGCTGCGCCTTCTCTCATGGAGCCCAATGAAGAGCCAATCGACGTCTTCAAATCCCTTCCCAATGGAAACGAGGTGAATTTAACTCGGCTTGTGCATCTCAATCCTGTTGAATTTAGACGTCCGCTCTTGCTGTCTCGTCGGGAGATGAGATACCATTCAAGGATGATAATACGCTCAATAGCATTGTGGTCGGTCTTTTTTTTTTCGAAATAAAATTAATTAAAGTTAATTAAAGAAATAAAATGCTGTAGGAGATACATTTCGTGATAGACAAGTGATATTTTTTAGAATGATCGAATTATGTATCCATGCACTATTTGCCACAGAGAGTTCAACAAGAAGTATGCCCTCCTCGGCCATATGGTTATTCACAGCAGTAAGTCCAGTTCACGTTCATTAAATTTGTATGACATCCACTTAAACAATGCGAGAAGAATGATCACAAGTGTCCTCACTGCTGGGATCAATTCGAATCGTCTCCGACTCTCAAGAATCACCTAAGGGATATTCACGGATTGAAACCGAATGAATGTGCTATGTGCGGACAGAAGTTCGATCGATTGCCGGAGCTCACTACACACAAGAGGAATCATTGCAACATCATTCCTGCTGAACACCGCAAATCAACGCTCATTGCGGTATTTTATTTCTCATATTATGGACGTTTCTAAGCATTTTTAAAAGTACAAGCTTTTTACTCTTAGTTTTTTTTGTGGAGTTTTAAAACGCCCACGATGGAATTCTTGCTCACTTTAGGATACGCCCGAAATTGATCACTATCAATCCCAGATTCCACTTTTCGCATCGTCTTCTCTCATGGAGCCCAAAGACGAACCAATCGACGTCTCTCATTCCGGTCTTAATAACAATGAGGTTGAATGGATTATTCGCATTGATGTCAGTTCTGTTGTTTTCAGATATCTGCTTTAGCCTTCGTGGATGATGAGATGACATTCGAGGAAAAATTCATGAAAGAAGTAGAGAAGGAGGTAAATGCTGTTGATACTTCGAAGGTTCGAGTTCTTGCTGTTCGCGGGAATTTTATGTAGAGAAGATATACAAATCTAGATCGAACGATTTATTGATTTGGTATGACCTTATCTTCATTTATTTAGCAAATCTTTTCATAGTTGTAGGAGTCTGGCAGACGGCGTCGCGTGATTCCGCACGTGTTCGGCGATGATCTCTCTGATCATATCTGCAGTATTTGCAACAGAGAATTCGATTCGAGACCTGGCCTTTTCAAGCACATCCAGGTCAAGCACATGAAAAGCCGCCGTCGCAGTGAGTCCCGTTTATTTGCATTGTCCAGCTGAACACTAGGATTGTGAATCTGGAAAACGGGTCGAATAGTAGTTCTCTCTAATTCGCACACTCTGTCTTCTGTCTGACCGACGAGAGAGTGTGCAGATTGGAGAAAGCACAATCCGATTCGGCAACACTACTGCCCAGCAAACTACAGTTTCACGCATCCTAATTGATTAATTGCAGAGACTATCAAGGCTCACAATGTGAAGCAAGCCGGAAATAAGGGTGTGTTGCCTTATAATCCATTTTTCTTTGTCAGTGTCCTGAATGAGGTCCTGTTAGGGAATTGAGAAAGAAAAACGTCTGTTCTTCATTCAGCAGAATCGTAACTATAGATCAAAAGTATCCAAAACGTAAGAAGAAGAACTATTTTCATGTGAATTTTAGTTTTGAATATAGTTTTCCCCATATTATTCCGTAAAACCATGTTCTTCCCATAACCTCGAGATGCTCATTTACTCTCTTACCACTCTCTGTATTTCAGGGGTGAAGTGTCCACACTGTCCATCCGTCCTCTCCTCTATCTATCTCATTATTCCCCATCTTCACAATGTCCACAACATACACCCTTTCGACTATCGACTTGTGGAAAGAAGTTCTACGAGAAGAGACAACAAACTGAACACAGGAAGGAGACCGGCCACATGTAGGCAACAACAGGGATAGTTTTATCGTTCGCTTTGCTTATCTGTTTCCTTTTTTATTTTCTCAGCACGTTTATCATGAAGTTATTCAAATGTTGTTTTTCCATATTGCCCTTCCGATCCTTGATAAAGCATGTTGTTTTTACACCTCTGAAGAATATTTGTGATCAGTAGTTTAAATCTTCAAGAGATATCTTTGTATCCTGCTCGTGTGATCGGATTCTAGTGAGGAGTGGAAGAGCAGAAGAGAAACAGAGGAGGGTGAAACTGAGACAAGATGGATACTCAGGTATGGAGGTATACGGTAGAAGAGGTATAGATATGTGAATCAATGTAAATCGTCATAATTGATCACAAACAATGTCTTTCGTGATTTTAGAAGAGTAGTTCTTTCAGATGTTCTCAGCATGCAACTTCAGTAGACGATGAAACATAGAAATGCAATGTTTCAAAAACAAAGTTTATTCGTTAAGTATTTGAATAGTATTTGATCTAACGATCGATAATCTTCCTGAGCGTAGTTTAGATGGAAACCGAGCTTTCCTGAAATATTTCATCTTATTCTTGTAAATATAATGTAAAATACCCTATCGCCATGTCCACATGCAACAGAACGCGTACATGAGATGCTCGAGAGGCGTGCGTTTTCTGATAAGAATTTACTTTAATTATTTTTAAAAAAAATTGAGGTCTATTACTTTCGCAGAATCCTGCCGCTGGTCGGAGAGCGAACGATCGCGTTCTCACACCACACGCAAACCCTGAAAGAGATTATATTATAAGCGCTAGAGGGGGATACTGTCTGACTGGTGAAAGAGTGTGCAGAATGGAGAGAGCCAAACTTAGAATGCGTCCCTACTTCCCATACCTATCCTGAAATCAATGCCTACCGTTCCCTCCTACCGTATCCCGATAACTATAGTAATCTTACCTCTGATTGAGTATCATCTCATCATGACATTCTCTATGGGAGATATGAGCACATGGAAGGAGAACAAGGGCAGAGTTGACATCCACTGGACGAGAACAGAGAGAACACGGTTGACGATAGGAGAGCTGGAATGGAGATAGGAGGGTTACGGTAGGAGAGCTGGAATTGAGATAGGAAGGTTACGGTAGGAGAGCTGGAATTGAGATAGGAAGGTTACGGTAGGAGAGCTGAATGGATAGGTTACGGTAGATAGAGGGGAAAGGTTACGGTTGTTAGATGAGGGATAGTGTGACCAAGGGGATAGAGGTAAGAGAGAGCTGCATTTGGATAGTATAGACATCGATTTCCTTTCAAGGAAACGGGATTATCACAAGCAAATATCGCTAAAGCCGGGGTAATTGGAGAGGTTTGCGCATGCAAGAGCTCGTTAGTATACTTTCGAATATTCCTCGATGCTATCGTATATTTACACTTCTTAGGCTGTTTCTGGGTGCAGTAGTTCACCCTAGTGCCTACCGTGCACCTACAGTATCCCCTGGGTACGGTATCCTCACCATTTTCCTGCTGATTATCGTGGAAACAGGCGGTTTATTTTCACGAGCAGATTTCTTGGCCATGAACACGGGAAAAGCAACGGGCGAGAGGGCGAAGAACGATTCTGAAGAGTACGGTAGGATTACGGTAGGAGAGGCAAGAAGAGGTGTACGGTAGAATTGGTTAATACTGTGAACAGTAGACGATCGAAGGTTGTACATTACGGTATTAGCATGCATTATTATAAGTGAGCTCGTTGTATGGATACTGTAGATCGTGATATTACCGGTAGAATGGGTTAATACTGTGAACAGTAGACGATCGAAGGTTGTACATTACGGTATTAGCATGCATTATTATAAGTGAGCTCGTTGTATGGATACTGTAGATCGTGATATTACCGTAATCACGGATGGGCATACGGTAGCTGCAGTCTTACTGTGTGTCAGCATGACGCGTGAGAGTGGTGACTTGACTGCTGACGGTGATTTGGGCGAGGTCGCCTGATTAATTATATTAAATGTTTTGTATTTACTATTGAATATAACCTTCTCGTTGGCGCCGCCGATCGTAGTAGATGTCAAGCCGAGTCCCAGTGACTTGAGGCACTCCTGGAGTACGGTAGGATTACGGTATAGAGCATGGGGGAGTACGGTACGATAAGATTGTGATAGATCAAGCCGAAAAGTACTGTAGTTGACGAGTACGGTAGGATTAGAGAATTTCGATCTATCGCCAACTGACCTTATTGGGAGTGGGCGAGAGATCGTCGGGTGCTCCATACAGCATGCGAGGAGAAAGCTGAACCGGAATTGTGAACATGGCTGTAGCTGCAGCAGAAGGGGTGGGGTCTCGAATGGGGGCGTGGTCTAGCAGGATATTCGTAGGCGAGAACCGCGCGGTGTGGGAGAAAATGGTGAGAATGAGAGGTGAAAAGAGAAGTGAGAGGAGAGGGAAGGGGAGGGGAGGAGGGGGAGAAGGGGTGATAGGAAAATGCATACAGTCACTGTTGAGAGATTAAGTAGGGCGAATGACAATTACTTTTTCCATTGATTATTTCACAAACATATCGCCACTATTCATACGGTAACTATAGCTTTTTCTCTGGTGAATGGGCGATCTTTCACCTATCGCATGTGAATGAAACTGTACATTTGAAGTTCTTTTCCCAAGAAAAAGGTGAGTGAGAAATTATCTCGCTCTCTCCATTCTGCACACTCTCTCACAGGTCAGACAGAGCGAGAGACTGTGCAAAATGGAGAGAGTTACTCTGAGACTCTGATCTCTTTATCACGTCATTTATACTCTGTTTACGTCAATATATTATTAGATCGATGTCATGCCCATGTCAGGTGTCTCCCCTGGCATGGATGACAACGGCAGCCGAGGACCGAAGGTACGGTAGCCGATCAATCGAGAACTGGAGCAAGTTCGGCAGTTAGTGACGATGCTTATTTTTAATCATTACTTGTAAGATTCAAAAACTCAGTTGAAGCAATGGCTGGTTTATCATACAGTAGGCATGATAAGTGGAACGAAATATTCGCTAATTATTTATCTAATTTCCCATAATTCTTGATCTTTCTCCTATGTGTTCCTGGGCGCACAAAGACCTGATTAAATACAAATTATAAGGCCTAGCACCTATTATTAATGATTGATAAACACAGTAGGTTGGACCGTTATTAATAACAGTTGAAACGGATTATTCTCTTACAGTAATTAGAGCAGCAGCCTGGCTAAATTTTAGCCAGGTGTCCTGCAATGAGTTTGCTTCGAATATAGTTCTCTCCGTTCAAAACACAATCTCTTTTCACTGTCCGGCGAGAGAGTGTGCAGAATGGAGAGAGCACTATTCGATGTGTCATCATTATCTCCAATTGTTCTTTTCAAATGTTCCGTACCCTACTCCCCTCAATCCTTAGGACTAGAATTCATTCCGTCCTCAGTTTCGCGTGTTCACTTGAGTTTGCAGGACCGGGGTCCGAAAAATCGATTGGCTACAGTAATTGCTTGTTCCCTACCGTAATCCCATCTACCTGCGAGTCTTTGCCAATTCAATGCGTTTCTATGCTATCGTGCCATAGCGCCTAAACTGTCCCATCATTGGATGTTTGCTTGAATATTTCTAGTTATTACATAGAAGCAGCAGTTTGCACTCGGAATAATCTATTTAGAAGAGTGCAGGGGGTTGAGATGATAGTGTGAGGATATTTTACCGTGCTAGATGATGTGGATAACCCTATTAAAATGTGTTCATGAAAAGACAAACCACCTCAGTCCTTCTTAAGGGGACAATCTGTCTAATTTGCGTGAGAGTGTGCAGAATGGAGAGAGCACAATTTGATCCGGTGTAACACTGATTCTTAGTTATTCTCGTTCTGAGACATTCATTTCTTGAAATGGACTATATGGGAAGTTAGGAAGCACCTTTACCTTAACCTTTGCTTCACAACACTAAACTACATATATCACAAATTGAATTGCAATCTTCCCTCATTCTCCTCTCTATTCTCTCTCTAAATCCCCATTGTCTCATCCTCATTTGACTCGTCTCTTCATTCTTCACACTCTCTCATTCCTTCACCTCTCGCTCTCCTCTCCCTCTCCCTCTCCCTCTCCTCCTCTCTTCTCTTTCACTTCATTTATTCACTTGCACCGACCGTGAGAGGCCGGTCTCTCGCTTCTGATCAAAGGTGTGCTCAGTCCTTCTCCCTGGGTATCTCGAGAGGTACCGTATCCCTCGCCTCGACGGACTTCTACCGTACCCCGGTGTCTCTCGAGTACCCTCTACCGTATCCAGACCATTACAGTACCCTAATCTAAGCTCATTTCAGAAAGCCGATCACATGTTCTTGTGTCTTTTAATCGCCCTCGCCCCTCTGGTGGCCGCGATTTTGGGATGTGGAAAAAAGGTACCGTAATCACCCGAGACACCGTACTCCCAGTTGGCGATGGACCTACCGTAACCCATTTGAGAAGCCTCCGCCCTCATCTAAGCCGAGCATGAAGCCCCCCGTGCCTTCGCCAGCCAAGCCACCGGCTGCAGCTGCTGCAGCCCCCGCCCCTCCCGCTGCCGCCCCTGCAGCACCCCCGGCTGCAAAAGCAGAGGAGAAGAAGGAAGAGGTGAGGAGACCGTGAAATGGGATGGGAAGAGAGAGGAATGGAGTGAAATGAGATGTACTTTGAGGAGAAGAAAGAAGAAGAGAAGAAGGATGAGAAGAAGGAAGAGGAGAAGAAGGACGAGGAAAAGAAGGATGAGGTACGGTAGGATTACTGTATATGTGGATACTGTTGATCTACCGTACTCCAACCGTTGAATTTCAGGAGAAGAAGGACGAGAAGAAAGATGAGGAGAAGAAAGATGAAGAAAAGAAGGATGAGGAGAAAAAGGATGAAGAAAAGAAAGATGAAGAGAAGAAGGATGATAAGAAAGAGGAGGATAAGAAAGAGAAGAGCAAGAAAAAAGGGGACAAGAAGGATGAGAAAAAGGTACTGTATATACAGTAACCTCTGCCTGAGGTTTGCCGAGAGAGTGCGAATTGGAGAGACCATGACTCCAATTCAAAACTCGGTTATTTATACGATAATTGCAGGAGGAATCGAAGAAATCGAAGAAGTCGAAGAAGGAAGTGAAGGAGGGAGACAAGGATGGGGCACTCGTAGTGAATGACCTCGTGACTCCCGTCACTGATGAGAATCCCACCGATAAGGAAAAGGTATACGGTAGACTAGGGATACTGTAAGACAATCAATCGATTGCAGAAGGAAGGCGACAAGAAAAAGGAAGAGAAGAAGGAAAAGAGCAAGAAGGACTGATCGAAGAAGGAAGCTAAGGTACTGTAGTCAGAATACTGTAACCGGTGGTTACGGTATCGATTGAATTGCTCCGAAATATTCTCATATTACAGAAGGAGGGAGAAAAGTCTAAGAAAGAAGGCAAGCCGGAAGGATCAAAGAAGGAAAGAAGGAGGAAGGTATTGATAGACTGACCCTGTGACCTACCGTAACCTTATGTCATTCAGGATCGAAGAAAGACAAGAAGGAAGAGAAAAAGGAGGATAAGAAAGAGGAGGGATCAAGGAAGGATAAGAAGGAAGAAAAGAAGGAGGGAGAAGGATCGAAGAAGGACAAGAAAGAAGAGAAAAAAGAGGAGGTAGATCAATCACCATAATAACATTATTGATTGCAGGAGAAGAAGAACGAGAAGAAGGAAGGCGAGGAGAAGAAAGAAGAGAAGAAAGAAGGAGACGGAGAGAAGAAGTGAGGGGGATGATACGAATGCCGTTTCGCTTACGTTCTCTACATTCTGCACATTCTTACCGATGGTCAAACATAGATTGCAAAATGGAGAGACTGAATAGCGAAACGACATTAGTAGAATAATATAGGGATACAGTAACCCCTTGCATTCATGGAGGGCGAGGGAGACAAGAAGGAGGGCGAAGAGAAGGAGAAGAGCAAGGTGGAAGATCCCCCCAAGGAGGGCGGAGAGGTATATCAAGCAACGATCTATCAATCGATATTCATTTCAGGAGAAGGAATAAATCAGCAAGATTATTCCAATCTACCGTATCCGCACCATCGCCCCTGCACAAATCCATCCATGACCCGCTGACAATTAGTATGATTAGAGTCTCTGATAAACTGGCAGTGGAATGAATTGAGTCCAAATGTTCACAAACAAATCGATAACACACAGTAATCCGAAGAAGCATTCTGTAGATGAAAAACTCCTTTGTCTCACATTCTTCGACATTTCTCAATACACGATTCAATCTTTATGAAACATTCGCTTTATTGCCTATTTACACCGGGCTTTAAAACAACCATCACAGATTTACAGTTATTTCGACCACTCGATCGAAACTCGCAAGAAATCGCTTTGAATACGATGGGAAATGAGCGGGGCGAGTTAAACACAGTATGAGGGGAGACCCGTATGAGAAGATGGGATAGATCTGGACAATTACATACACAGTTAGTAGGACAATCCAAAAAGCTATTTTGAAAGCTATGACATTAGGACATTTAGAGTACTGTAGTGGTACCTATACAAACGAATAATTGATAGAAATACAATACACCGCCGATGACTAGGATCGTCGATATACTCTTACAGTACAGTACTACTCGATGGACAACTACCGTAATCACTCGGGGACGGAATTGTACAGTAGGACGGCGCCGCATACGGTAGCGGCTCCTGCCAGGAAGAAAATGCCGATTGTGATGCCATCGAAGATGAAGAAGGAGAGGAGAACAACCAGAAGAATGGAGACAGCAGAGGCGAATGACTGGAATTAAGAGGGAGTTGAGTGGTTGAACCTGAGAGATTGTCGTCCATTGAGTTGCCACCAAAACTTCCTTATTTATCACTCGCCGGAAACACGAAACCGGCAGGGAAAGATCTGTTATCTTTTCGCATGAATGAACATGATATTGACACTGAACCCCACTAGTGCACTTCTAGAAATGATGATTCCCCAATGCACCAGGGAAGAATCATTTCATTCTTTAAAACCACTCTTGACCAACCTTGTGGAGGTTGTCGAGATGCTTCATCACGAGCGAAATGTATACTCCACCCACAGAGAGAAGACCTGCAATCGATTAATGGATTAACCAGCAGTACATATTATCTCACTATTTTATTGATGAAATCACGTTCGACCCCACAGCATGACTAAACGAAAATAGAGCATCCTCGATTCACCAGGGAATATCACACAAGTACGACGGGAATGTCGCAGGTAAAATAACCTAGGTCTAGAGATAAACTTATGATTTTTTTAGTTATGAAAAGGTTACTGTACTACAACACACTCTGCGTCATTTATCATTCGTCGTCATCGACTCACCAATGATGGCGAAAACTTTCTCGTCGTATCCGAAGAAGAATCCTTTCTCGAAGACATCCGAACTCTCCGCCATCAACATCCCACAGCCGGCTGAGATCTGAAGAAGGAAAAAATTGAGTATTTGTATATTATTGTTCTGTAACCATTTCTACATCTCTCTAACCACGACTGAACATATCATTTCGACACATCGCGGAATCACCGGGAGAAATTTGGCAAAAAATTATTAACAATATTCGATGAAACTGCTAGTCGTGCATCTGATTTTCGGTAGTTTATACATTTCAATCAGGGTTGTTGAAATCGAGTCGAGTCCCCGAGTACCCGACCCTTTGGACTCGACTCGAGTCCAAAAGTCGAGTACTCGACAAAAGGAATTACTCGACTTGAGTACTCGACTGCGACAGAGAACACTCGAGTCCGGATTCGAGTCTCGAGTACTCGGACTCGATCGAGTCTCGAGTACTCGAGCCTTCTCTCTCGCAATCAAGTACTCGATCGACACCCGAGTCCACTCGAGTCGAATAGCTATGAATTCGGCTCGAGTACTCGAGTGCCGGTATTTCACCAACCCTGATTTCAATCACTGGTGAGCTTGGAAAGGTCTAGGTTTCCATTTCGGGGGAGCCCGGACGTTTGAGAGGCGAGTTTTGCGGCTAGCCCGGGCTAAGGAAGGGCTAGCCGACGTTTTTCGGGGCAGCCCGACCATCTTTTTCTCGAAAATTTCGGGACATCCCGAACCATTCACCCTTTTGACCTCACCAGTGATTTAAATTTTCAATTATGGTAAAGCCTAAAAAATAATAGAGTCCATTCAAACCCGATACCCACCAATATATGAATATTTTTATGCTTCTGAACACAGCCCTACGATGATCAAACTCCGGTCAATCCAGGAAAATAAGAGTCCATTGAAACACAAAACGTACCACTCCACACGAGTACATCTGTAGATTTCGCACCCAGAAGGGCGTCGATCCTCCGTCTTTGAGCATCTTCTCGAAGTAGACACCTGAGATAGAGATATACTTAAGCATGAGGGGAAGTGGGGAAGCGGGTCAAGCACTCACTATGACATTTTCAAACAATTCACTACAATGATCGAATTGCGTTTTGTTTCATACTATAAACGCTAGTCATTCCACCCTACGAAATCCATAAATACTGGTAACATGATCCCTATGCAATCTCTCCCTTTCCCTTCCCTTCCTCACCAGCAAATCCAGCAGTGACACAAGTGCACAGGACAGCGAGTAGTCCCAGCAGATAGTTCTCCTGATGAGCTCCCTTCACGGAGGAGGAATGGGTAGAGGAGGAGAGAACAGAATTCATCTGAAATGAACATCATTACCTTTTGACGTGAAAACGTCCATAACATTTCTAGAATTTCTTTCCCGGTTCATTCGGGTTTCCTCCATTGCAAATCGCACTGGTTTTCCATCACAATCATCGAGACTTCACTTGTCGATCACTACAGCCATACCGCAACCCCTCCGTCCTACTTAACTATAGTATCCCACCGTACCTGGACGAGTGCGACTCCGGCGAATAGGAGGAGGATGGCGAACCATCTAGTGCGTGAGAATCTCCGACCGAGGAAGAGAACCATGAAAACGGCGGTAGTGACCACTTTCAGTTGAGTTGTCACCTGTAATGAGAGAGGGGAGATGAGAGGGAGGAGGAGAAGAAGAAGCGAAGGAGAGACATTCTATTTAAAAGTGGCTATTTTAGAGATGGACAAAATTGCCGAAATATTGTATACCAAGTACTTAAACCTTGTGAAATGAAATTGGTAAATTCGCAGGTCACCTAGTTATCTTGCCACCATCTCAATTTATGTATTTGTAAGAATAGCGACACTGAATTTCAAAGTCAGTATTGAAATCATGGTGAAGCGACTAACCGACAGGTTCATTAAAAAATCTCGATAAATAATCTTATTTATTTGTAAATGACTCCCGATTACAATGACAATCGACAAAACGTCCCACATTACCACTTATTTCGTCTTCTATGAAGTTCTATCATCCCTCTCCTTACCTGGTAGACTCCGGGGTCGAGATTGGAGAGGGCGACGAAATCGAGGTTGTTCTGTATGGCATACGCGATGGAAGGAATGCTCATCTTGACCAGTTCACGAGGCTGCCCGAAGTAGTGCTTGCACAGGCACTGAAGGGGAGGGTTAGAACGGGAAGATACCTCTTTCCTTCGCGGCAATATCGATTACAGTTGCCATACTCAGCATTTCGGGGGCAAGTGATGCATAATTTCATTTTTAAAAGCGAACGTAGAGAAATCAGATATTATTTTTGTCGTCGGGTTTCATCTCATTCATTGTTTCGAGGGAAAAAAATGAGATATCAAACACGACTGAAACCGCCAATCACCATCTTCTGGAAACTCATTTCTCCCCACTCACTCACATGCTTGAACTCGGTGAACTTGAATCCGTAGGTGTATAATAGCATGAGGACTGAGATGGTCATCTTGACGATCTCGGAGAGGAGAACCACCGTTGTAGAGGAGTACATCTGCAATGAGGGGGATTAACATATTACATAAATATGCAATTAATGATGATGGAGATAGTTGGAAGAAGTGGGATGTGCAACCAGATAAGGTAAGAAGATTTTTTTCAAGTGCAATATAAACATGGAAAACTGTCTGAGGAACCCGCGAGATTCGTGCTACAAATTATCGATAATACTCTAATATTGTGGCGACTAGCCGAGCTACGCTCGCTAAGGGTACGCCGTAAGGTTAAAAGAAAATTAGTTTGAGTTGTCTAGCCTTGCTGTATGTTGCAAGACTGTCAGAAATATTACCACTCTGATCAGCGACAGAAAATTACCATACTACGATCTGTGGTAAATTTCCTGACACATTTCCTCTGTGGAAAATTTTCTGACACAGTCACCTCTGTGGTAATTTTTCTGACAGTCATTAGGGTGGTAACTTTTCTGACAAAGTTACCTCTGTGGTAATTTTTCTGACAGTCATTAGGGTGGTAATGTGGTAATTTTTCTGACAGTCATTAGGGTGGTAATTTTTCTGACAAAAAATACGACAGAGGTGACTGTCACTCCTCCCTTCCACGGCTAGAGATCCCATCGATACCCAGGCAGAACGGCGCAATTCCGCCAAGTTCTGATAAAATGTCAAACTGAAACACAACCACGCCGGGATTGACACTCCCCGACATGACCCGACCACGCGAAAATTATTGCAAAAACGTTTGCACCGGCGGGGATTCGAACCCACGCTGTTACGATCCGAAGCCCCATATTGCAACTACTACACCACGCTTTAAACTTAATTAAACCCTTCAATCAAAACACGATTAAAACCGTCACGGGTCACTCTACACGGCTGTCAACTCCATTTGTCACTTCCCCCACCCCCCTCATAGAACCAAGAACGGTGACCGAAGACGGAGAATTTATCCGAAAAACATCGTTTTCCGCATAATAGTACCTCACGGAAACGGACCGTGCTCAGCCGCCTTTGCTCTAATAGACTCTACCAAAGCACCAATCGATTCCCCGATGTTTTCCGCACCTCCCACTTGTATCTATCAGTCCTTGCCACCCCTTCTTCTATGAATGTCAACCGCCTGAATAGCGATTTCTCCAAACGCCAAACCTTTCCCCGGCCATATCTCGCTTCAGGGTGGTCCTACAGGGTCGATACAGTAAGTTGAAGGGTCGAAAAACGGAAAAAGTCGAGTGTCCCAACTTTGACGTTATCTTTGACCTACCCAACGTCATCTGATCGGCTCGGCGATAGCACCATTCGATCCGGCACCATCCCAAGTAAATTAGTTCACTAAATGCCAAATCTTTTCCCACACCTCCGGCTCCCCACGACCCATTTGCTTTGACCGACCAATTTGTCACTCAACGTTCTTTTATCTATAGTAGAACTAGCCGAGCTGCGCTCGCTACGGGTAAACCGATGTTTTGGTATACAAAAATAGTATTATTTATTCAAGAAAATTTAATAGGGCGAAGAATTCCAACAGATCCTTGATAATGGAAAAAAATTTACCTCACCCTCTATCGTACCCTTCCCCTTCCCTACCGTACCTCATCAGCGGCCTTCATGCTCCTCGTGTACTTGACTGTGATGGTGTATCCCGTCCATACGAGTGTCATCGAGAGGATCACGTATGCCTGAGGAGACAAGAATGGAGATGTTGGAGTGTAATCGGGAGAGAAGAGCATGTATTTCAGCATCACCAGTAGTGAGGAAATTGCACAAAATGGAGTGGCACAATTGTCTTTTAGAGGCAATAAACAATCAATGAGACTACCGTATACCTTGAAGAAGTTGCTTGAATCGGAGTGGTCGGCACCAGCAGTTGGAGGCTGAACCCTGCAAATGAAAGTGATCAGTACCAGGGAAATCGGAGATACACTCGGTTTTCAAGTTCGACACTTTACCATCTCAGTAATTCCTCCAACTCTTTCTCTACATCCGATTTCCCCCACGTCACTTCACCGAAACAATTTCCCCAACTGAGTCATGTTTCAACAAGCTCGTTTATTCCAAACGAATCCCTGTTGTTCAATTTGCCAGCGGCTACCGTTTCATAATTAGTGCGATTTCCCACCTCTTCATCTACCTATGGACTCATGTTTCATTATGCCTTTACGCCCTGCACGATTCCCTATAACTCAATTTTTCCTTCAATACTATTCATTGAATATAAATCAATAGATGAGCAATCCTCCTCACCTCTTCATAGCGATCGGCAGTAGATTGTTCTTCGACTTCTCGTCCATATCCATCTTCTTCGCCTGTGCTTCCGTGCTCTCAACCTGCAGTAAAAGGTTAATATAATTATAATTATCATTATCATTAATATTTTAGACTAATAAAAATGAAAACACCATTAAAATACTGAGAATCACAAGTAGGCGTATACGTGGATCAATCGACCGGGGCATTTCTAAAGATCGCGTAAAACGTCAATCGACTGCTTTGGAAAGCGAAGGATCTAAACAGGACCCCCTCTTTTCCTTCACATATTCTTATCCACAGATTCTTATAGAGCCATCTTGTGAAGAAAAAACGAACTAACATTCTCACTTTCAGTACTCTTCTGTTCTCAGTCAACACATATTTAGCCTATATAAATAACATTGAACTCATTCTGGTCCATTCCATATTCATCCCCAACCGAGAACATTCCATAGATTCCCAGTCCCATCCTGGCCCATTTCCCTCTCTCGGCAATCATCGCTTAAAGGATGCGCCCCAGGACCGCGCATGTAAATCGCAAGGCCGAGATGAGCGAAACGATTAGCATGCGCAGTCTCTTCATTGTCCCCTTATCCCTCTCTCGTTGCCTGCATTGTCAGGCCCGCTTGGCATACAGCCAATTTCTCATAGCTCAGTTAAAACAAAACCTCAAAACATGGGAGTTTCGAAAGTCTGGTCGGGTACCAGATCCCCACAATCTCACGTCGAGAACTCATACAACCAAATGGTCGTGGGACACCTCCTTTAATGGGGCGCGCATGCGGAACTCTTTTTGTCAACCGGGAACCGCACTATGGACGGGTTATTGACCGCTGCATGATCTTCGTAGGCGGTTATCGCATCATCATGGTAGCTCATGTTTTCGTCCTATCTCTACCGAGTTCCGCTCTGATAGATCAAGCACAATTGCATACTCCAGTGCATTCGAGTGTTTTCTTCTCTCAATGAACGAGAAGAAGATCCGATCTCTGCTGCCGGAAAGGGAAAGTGCAGTTCCCCCTCATTAAGACAGCTTGGCGGAATGACCAGGCACTATCGAGACCGGTCTCGTTACGCAATCAACTCTCTTTCCACTACGGTCTCTACAAGTTATCGCTTCGCGGACGACCAAAGGTAATTTATCAAACACCTGCAACCATCATTCACCAAGTTCAATTTCCACGATCACCCACTGATATTTCTTCACCATTCGCTTCAGCGAACATTATCTTGTCCAGGCACTGTAAACTCACGGAAAACATGAAGAAGAGATGCGGGAGGGTCGGGGACAGATTTCCGATCATTCTTCGTCAGGAATGAGTCAGATGAGGGATGTCCCAGAATGGAGAGAGTCGATGGAGGGATGCCTCCAACTGATCTGATGAACAGTCAAGAGGAGGGGAGGGGTAGGTGATAATCACGAGTGAAACCTCGCACCTCCCTCATTCATTCGACGAATGGCCAGGGAGAGAGAGAGAGAGGCAAACCGCCATATATCGCACGTGGCGGTTGTATGGGAGTAGTAATGTTTTCGACTCTCTTCATTTTACACAATCTCTACTTTCTCTGACCATAAATATAGTGTGGAAAATGGAGAGCCAAAACCGAATTCTCTTCCCTTATTGGGAGCGAATCATATTGTAGTCAATGGAGAGACGAGAAGATACAGAGAGTAGGGGGGGGGGGGGTGGTTGAATGATCTCAGCATTGTGCTGATCTACGGCAACACAAAGCTGTAGCAAACAACCCTTTTCGCTACAATTGTAAGATAACAAGAGGACCGGCTGTCCGTATCAATATTAATAGTCGATGATAAAGAGAATAGTGAATTTTCTGGATATTATCCCAATCACTCTAATCTCATATTGGCTGTGCATCTCAAACCTCGCAGTCACACTGGACATAATTGCGCAAGTTAGCTGCAAACTCGGCTCCATTCCATCCTCATCCAAGGCCGTTTGTGCAACTTTCCAACCCGTAATCACACTCAATGGGAGTGATGAGAACTCTGCTTACTTTCGCGTGCACAAAGTACGATAAGGAAGTTCAGTATAACGTACAGGAATCAAGTAAAAATTCCTGTACCAAGTCCCAGAAACATACGCAAGCCATCAAACATGAACTACTAGAAGCGCAGGAAACATGAATCCAAAAAGCAGAAGCACCCAATCAAAAATTCTCACAATCAGTCCAACGCCCACCTTTTTCTCCTCCTGCGGCTTCAATCCCTCCTCCATTCTCTTCACGTCTTCCTCCTTTTTCTTCTGTCCATTCTCGATTGGCAGTTCCTGCTTATTCTCCATGTTCACACAAGGATGATTGGGGCAACGGGGAGAGAAAGGTAGGAGGGGAAGGGGACGGGTCGGTTCCCCCTCGAGGGAGAAGGAGGAGCTCTCTCTAGGCACAAAAGCATCTCTCATCATCATTCCCCTCACGGATATGAGATATCCTCGGGCGATAAGAGAGGTGGGATTGGTTGTAGATCAGGGAGTGATTCATACCTCGAGAGGAGCTGCTGGTGCAGGTGGGGGAGACTTGTTGAGAGAGAACGGGCTCATTCCGGGATGCGATTGCTATCTCTGGTAGGAAGGGAGCAATGGGGTGGACGGGCGACTCCGTTCCGGGTCGAAGCACCGGTCAAATGGGGGTAATAATGGGCAGAATATCGGAAGAGGGGTGAGGAGGAGGGGCGTTCCAGAGACGGGAGTAGTAGTATCAAGTTAGTTGTTCGATCTGTAGCTTGGAGGTGGAGTGATAGAGCAGGATGAATCGAGATACGCCGATGATATGCATACCCGGTTCGCCATGAACCCCGATGAGCAGAGATCGTGGAGATCGAGGAGAGCCCAGGCTGATCAGAGATGACGAGAGAGCGGGCGAAACTGAGAGGGTCCAGAGAAAAGAAGAAGGATGTACGTCCACCACTCGAGTTGTTTATCGGCCAATCATGGCGTATCTTGTGCCTTAGACGGAGGAAAGAGCAGAGGGAGACCACTTGCAACAGCTATCACAAACACTTTCCATAGCTAGCTTACACTACTTGAAGATCCGTCCTCAGAAAGGCAAAAGTTTAAACGAAAACTATACAAATCCACGAATGCATTGATAAAAACGCGACGGCGATTAGTGCGTGGATTGCCCACAGGGGCGCATACTAGAGGGAGTGAGGGAAGGGGAAGAGAGAGTGGGCATCTGAGGAGAGGAGGGGAGACAGCCAGTGAGACAGGGGAGAGGAGTGATTCAGTGAAACGTGGATTGATGACAAACTAAATTTTGAATTTATTCCATAATTAAATTTACAATACCGTTTCGGCTAAGTGTGAGCCTCAAAGCAACGAATCACATGGTATCTAAGAAAGAAAGTGAATTCAACGACTAAATTCACACAAGCAACGGAAACATCCAGCGATCTTGGTAACCAGAGAGAATCCAGAAGATCATTCCAATCCATTTCACAGTGTTAACTACCGTACTTCCATCCAAATGCGAGGAATTCTCCCACACTTATTCATCCCTGTCTGCCGAGTAATATCTTTACGACTTTCCCCTTCTTGCCAGGATCTCCCTCCCTTCCTCACAAAGGATTGCCTCACATCTGGTGTCTAACTCTCATTCAGTACTAGGGTCTCCCTCTCCTTCTCTCGTCTCTCCTTATTCCACCCACTCTCTCCTCTCTTCGTCCTTCTCTCACTATCGCTAATCACTCGTGATTACGTTTCCTATCCATCTTTCGAGCGCGCGCGCAACTCTGCAACATTTCATACGAATTAGCATGTCGTTTTCGCATTTCGAAATGCGAAAGATCAAAGATCAAAGAACGCCCGCCTCTGGTGCCAACTGTCGAGTCTGTCTGCTAACCTTGTATGGAGTGTCCGAATCACAGACATTTTTTGTCTTCTCCATATTCTACCTCATAAATAAGGCCTTTGCAGGTTCCACTCAAATCTCTTTTTCAATGTTGTGATTTTCCATTTCACAATGGCCGATCAGCAACCGGGCAGCAGTCAGGGTCTATTCTCTATGGTATGTTTCCACACAAGAAAAGGGTCCGATAAATCGACTGTGCAAAAACCTCGATCGTCTAGTTTCCAAGCAAAAAAAAATAAACTACCAGTGACTTCCAACAGAAAAACAACTAAATCTCTACTACCGTGTTGATTTCACTATAAATTGTTTCAAAATCATGCACTAGGGGTCGATATCTCAGCGGTCTCTATTTTTTAATTATTTCAAACTGATCGCTCTGACCGGAAATACACGTAGTCACAACCGGGGGATAATCTGATAAACGGCCTGTCCATCACCCAGACTAATCGATATCAGAGGAGGAGAGGGGGTAAAGTCGGCAAACAATACCCTCACCCCATTATCTATCTCGCGCACTACTCAAAGGAACCATCCCCTTGGTAGGTCACGCGGGGCCAAACCCAGTCAGTCACTTGAGATCACCCCCCACTTCAACTGCCCAGATAGCACGTATCCACCCACATCACAGGTGCGTCCCACCGTAGCCTTGATCTACTCGGCTACCGTAGCCGCTCGTCCCCAACTACTCTGCTAATTAGCACACGCTTAATTTGGTTAATTAGACGTGCAACTCGTGGTGGTGAGGGGACGGGGTGTCTTCCCAATCAAGATTAATGGCCGTTTTCCTTGGGTGCGACAAGGGGACGCTCTTCCATTCGAGTGAACTCTCGTTGGTGGAGGAAGGGATGAGTGAGGGGAGGGAGGAGAGGGAGGGAGTAGTGTTCCTGTTGGGGGAGGGGGGGGGGGAGCTGTTGGTGCGTCGTAGCGGCGTCATCCCCAGACATATTAGATGGACGGGGGAGGGGAGGGGGAGTAGGAGGACAGGCCATTACAAGGCAGTTGCTCTTCGCGGAGACTGTCATCTCTCCCCTCTTGTTGCTCCTGACCTAGAATTATAAAACCAGGTCGTTCAACCAATTTCAGATTGAGAAAAAGGCCGCGATTTGATCAGATCCAATTGTTTTGTATACTATTTCATTTCACCTGTACCCTAACTTACAAGCATATGATCGACTAATATCCTTAACTTGTGAAACTCAACCGTGCCTGTTCTAGATCAACTTCGACAAGATGCTGCGTATCGAGAACATCACCAAGCACCTACAGTGGAAGCAAGGTGGACAAATTGGAATTTATAGCGCTCAATGAGTACATGAAATTGACAAACCAGGACGAGTGTTCAATCACTAGAGCTACATCAATGCAACGGGTGGAAATATAAAACCGAAGACAGTTTTGGTTGGAGGAGATTTTACAATCTGAGCCAATGCTCGAACACTCGGGATCTACATTTACCTTGACATGCAACTTCCGCTAAAATGATAGCGTTTTAAAAAAAAAAGTTTCTATTATGTAGACAGGCAGTCAATCACTGGTGCAGCACCAAAGCGGCAAGTGGAGAAAATATGAAAACCGTCCCAAAGACTCACGCTACTTCAATAAAAGCCATAAAATTGATGGACATAACAAACTGTGTATGCTCAAACACTAATGCTGCACGAAAATGCCGGGTGAAAATCGAGAAAAAATCCTGAGAGGTCGAATAATCTAATGTTTTTACCTGACTCATTGTTAGAAGCCACGTAAACTTGGGAGAACGTGTCAAGCGAGGCATATTCAAATACTAATGCTGCACAGAAAATCGGTGGAAATCGAGAGAAAGGAGAAACCGAAAGAGCGCTCGTATAGTTATCGGATGAAAAACAAGACGATTCGAACGGAGATTAGCCCCAGATCGGGCACAGTACAATCCGCCTATAGAACCAACGCGTCGTTTTGAGTGGAGTGAATTGGCATTGACTATTCCCGCGGCACACTCTGACACGGCTGTCCAAACAATAAACATCCGTCTCGTGGAATTTGCGCCCCGCCGATCGAATTTCGATCAAGAAACCGCGATATCGACGTGGAACCAACACAATGCAGGAAGTGCTGTGATAGGCAAACACCAATAGATCGAACTTTCCTCGGGTGATCATTCACGTGAATCATGGGCATAGTAAAGGGCAAAATGACTACAGGTGACGAGGACGAGAACTGGGCCAAGAAAGCGATCGATAATTTGATGAAAAAGCTGCAGAAGCACGACAAGAGTTCGGTAATGCGATTGGAAGCGGCGTTAAAGGTGGTTCAAGAGGCGCCAAACACGAACTAATTATGGCAATTGCAGAGCGAAGGTCGATGCCCTAGTGAATGCGTGACAATTCCACGATCCCTAGACGGCAGATTGCAGATATCGCATAGAAAGGCAAGCTTGATCTATCGTGTTTTCAACCTAACTGACCAAAGAAACAGTTTCGCTTGGTGATCAGTGAAACTACCGTAATACACGCGGTGATCTACCTCGCTGCAACGTTTCAGAAAGGGAAATTACTCACGTGTGGTTCCTTGTAGGCACTGCCTCACGTCATCTACTGCCGCGTCTATCGATGGCCCGACTTGCAGTCGCACCACGAGCTGAAAGCAATGGATTCATGCCAATACTGCTATGAGTCGGGACAAAAGGAAATTTGCATCAACCCGTACCACTATTCGCGAATCGACGGAGTCGGAGTGCTCCCGCCCGTACTCGTACCTAGGTGAGCGCTATCGACTGGGATACGAAAATAAAGAAAATAATAACAAACAACCGAGAAAATCGATAAATACAATGGCGTGGCATGGCGCGCCACACTAGCCAGGGACTACAGTATGCCTCTGGCTCTATTTCTTCAAAACCTATCAAGAAATGACTTTATTAATTTATTTTGTTTTAAAATAAATTTTAGTTCAATTTGCAATTAAAGGTACTCTGAACAACCTCCACAAGAAGAAATCCCACCAGCGTTCCTGCGGATACAGGTAATATATCATGATTACTCATTTCATCCACCGACTGAAGTAGCCCGAGATCGCCATCTCATCGTCTCATAACTATTTTCCAATTAAGAATTTTCAGATTGATGGAATTTAAAATGATAGCGGATCATGAGAATAAGCCCGGAATACTTTCAGAGATTGGAGGCTGAAACCTCGAATCGAATGCCGGACAATATCGATGTTTCATCTGGCTGCATGAAGTATGTCAATAAAAAAAGGATATAAGTTTGGTAGAAAGCGTCTTCATGAATTGATTTTTAGAACCGAAGGACCGTTGAAAGAGGATCTGGACGCGAATTACAATATTCCCTCCAATTTGCAAATCGTTCCGGTATGGGATAGGGTAGATTTCTCAGTTCAAGAAATTATTTTCAGGTTGAGTATGAGGACCAGGATAACTGGGGAACGATCTCCTACTATGAAATGAACAATCGGGTCGGCGGGCAGATAAAAGTATGGATAATTAAATTTTGAGGATAGTACGAAAAATATCACATCAGGTCAATGCATCCGCCATTCAAATTGACGGGTTTACTGATCCACTCAATAATCCCGAGAAAATTTCCCTTGGAATCTTCTCTAATGTGAATAGGAATTCGACAATTGAGAATACAAGACGAAGTATAGGAAATGGTGAGAGACTTTCCACTTATCGTCCCTGATCATCTCTCTTCGGCCCCCTGGGCTACCCTAAAACAGCTGCCTTTCCTCGCAATTCAAACAAAGCGCGCACAAGAACCGGCTTTTTTCGCAACAAATGCCATGTAGCAGACTTTCCGAAGAGAGCATTCACTCGGGGGTATAGCTCAGTGGTAGAGCGCTCGCTTAGCATGCGAGAGGGCTGGGGTTCAATTCCCCATACCTCCAAAATTTTTTGCCGATTGCAGGTGTAAAATTAACCTACGTTAGACGACACGGGTTGCTGTTTGCCGAGAATTTGTCTGACGCAGCGATCTTCGTGCAATCTCGGTTAGTTGTCTCGTTTTGATCTACCGATGTCTTACCGTACTCAGATGCTGCAATTTCGCTCGAGGCTTTCATCCGACCACAGTGTGCAAGCTAACCAATAGAACATCCCTCAAGATATTCGATTTGGAAATTTTCCGAACGGTATGCTGATCAACTGGGTTACGGTATCATACCATTTCCAGCTACTTTCTCATTCGTCGCAACGCGGCTTCGATGCATCTTACGAACTCACGAAAATGTCTATTATCCGACTGAGCTTCGTCAAAGGTTCGAATTAGGCAGCAGTACCATATCGATGGATAGGGGCTACCGTAATCTCGACAATCCGTTCAGGATGGGGCGCAGAGTACCAGAGACAGGATGTGACCTCAACTCCTTGCTGGATCGAGATTCACTTACACGCGCCCCTCATGGTGATCCTTGATTTCTTATCGGTCCTTGATCTTTGAACCATTCAGTGATCTTTCATCTTATTGTTGATCTAAACAATTCTTTCTATTTCAGTGGCTGGATCGCGTTCTGACTCAGATGACCCCGCCTAAGGTCATATCGTCGATGTCGTAAATGGAATGTGAAGAGTCTACTCGTGTATAAATTAATATTGCTTCATGTGAAACAACTGAAGCATTGACTACAATGTTCGTTGGAAAATCGATAAACGAATGTATATTCTTTCTGATAACATCTCACAATCATTTATTGGCACATTATTCTACGCCATTCTAACTGTACCCATGTATGTTTTCTGGTCCTTCACTGATTTTCTGTGTATTTCACAACAAAGATCATGGAATGGACGGTTTATCAATCACTCGCACTCATTCGTCGCTCGTTGTCTAATACAGAATCAGCCCGGCACATCTACTTCGATCTTGAGTTTGTGGCCAAATCAGTGACGAAAACTGCAAAGAGAAGAATGTTCGATCAATACCGTACTCCTACCGTGTTTCTTCTTTCGATATCGTAGTTCCAATGGTTAGTGATCGATTGTCTCTACAGTACCATCTGCTACCGTAACCCACCTGGAGACTACATTAAGCCGCGCTGCTTGCACAGGGCTTCGTATTGGCCGACGAAGTCAGCGATGTCCTCATCGGAGACGATCTGAATATCGAAATTGGTAGGTCAACACTCTCACCGGTACGAGTGATCCCTATCATGCCACAGAATCGTACAAATTATTCCATCTAGGATCCCTAGTACTGTTCAGATGTCCTTCATTACCCTACAGTGAGTGCAGGAGATATGCGACAAGCATGTCCTACGGTACCAACGCGATTACTGTTGTCTTCTACCGTATCCCACCCTATACCCTACCGTACCCGTCCCTTTGAACCTTTGTACCTGATGCTTGACGGCGTCCGCGAGGAGGACGCGGTGCATGTAGAGGTACTGGATGTCCATCTGCACTGAGCCGTGTCGCTTCGCACGGAGACCAATAACCACCTGCACAGAGATACCGTATGATGAAGATACCGTAACCAGTCGAGATACCGGTCAACTACCGTATCCATCTCCAACCGTAAGCTCCAAATGCTTACAGTATTCGAGAGTCATACTACCGTAACCCACTCTGATCTACCGTATCCTCACATCCTTGAGCGACGTCTTCTGACCCGCCCTTATCTTCGTCATCATCAGATCGAGGCCGACGATCGTACCAGTGCGGCCAATGCCTGAATAATCGATATATTATCTCCTACCGTACTCCCCCTGATACTGTACCCTCTGATACACCATCCTTACAGTATCCCCCTACCGTACCTGCCGAGCAGTGAATGGTGGTGGGTGTGAGTTTGGCGAGTAGTTGGATGAGTGTGACACAAGTGTGAACGTCGAGGGGAACTCCTCGATCCGGCCAGTCGTTCCACTGAATGTGTTCGACGTCCAGCGATTCCTGCAACGACACACTACAGTATACTCGGTGGCTACAATAACCCAACGTCGCCTGATGAATCCCATGGATAAGACCACAAGCAGCCAACTAGAGCAGCTACAGTGACCCAAAGTTACCGTATCCTACAGTACCACCCGTACCCCGTCCCTCACCGATCCGTCCGATAGCGCGAGCGTCGTTCTCGTCATGACAGTGTTCCACGTGCGGCTCTTCACCACCTTCACCGTGACGTGACCGTATGTCGCCTGAAGAAGAGAATACTGTAGAAACTGGATTACGATAGGTCCGGGATAAGGTAATGCGGTGTCTATTGACTACGGTATCTACCATATCCCCTCCTTCCTCACCTCTCCCTCCGTCGGCCAATACTGCTCGCACTTCTTCTTGCCCTGCTCCACGATGTTGCACAGCATCAGAATTGATCTGGAAGAGAAAGATCAAAGATCAGAGATCACATCGATGATCTTACTTGCTCTTCTCCTGCCAGATCATCCGCCAGAAGTCGTCGATTGTCGCCACGATTGGACCCTGAGATCAAAGATCAATCAGAGTTCAAAGATCACTGGTCTTTGATCTTTGATCTCCTACCTGTGTGCAGATGTACTTGCGCTTATCATCGATGTTCACCCAGTTGGCGTGAATGTAGTCGCCTCAAGAGAAAGATTACTGTTCCTCACAACTACCGTATCCCTCTATCGAACACCTCATTACCGTGCCCTCCGCGATACTACAGTGTTCCTCAGATACCGCACCAATGAACCCTTCCTCTGATACTGTACCACCAGTTACAGTACCCTCCCCCGTACCTCCTCCGTCGGGCCACTTGAGGACGACACGCGACTCATCGACGCAGAAGACGTCCTTGTAGCGGTTCTTGGGGGCGTTCGCGTCGAAGGCAACCTTAGGCGTGTCTGCAAAGTGGTACGAGGGTTAGAATGGCGTCATCGAATACTGATTTATTTACAAGGTACTGTGGACTTATGGTACTTCAGAGCATATGGCAAAAAAAAGTTTCAAATTGTTCTGTAGTGGGTTCAGCAGTGTCAGAGTACGGTAGTTCCCAGATACTGTAGTGCTCGAGATACAGTACCTCCAATGGCCTGCGTCAATTTCTTGATGTCGTTGAACTCGTCCAGTAGGCCCTGGATGCCCGTCTGCAATGCAGTCACTTGACCATCGATCAGATACCGTACCGTACTCCCTGCCTACTGTGCCCTACCGTATCCCCCACAGTACCCCTTCAACTTACGGCGCAGGTTGCCTTGACGAAGTGCAGGTAAGCGTCCTTGTTGGGTGTATTGGCCCCGTGTCCCTTGGGCGCACGAGCCGACTGCTTGCGACCCGCTGCAGAAGCTGCAAGGGTCGCCAATCAATGAGAGCATGATCGAATAGTAGCCCTCTTCAATCTGCACACTCTTTAGTCGATCTGACCGGTGACAGAATGGAGAGCGCTACTACGATTCGGCAGCACAGAGATTCGATACTGGACAGGGCATTGTATCAAAAAATCACAAAGGTAGATAATATCTAGAGGATACTGTAACGGATAAGTTTATGCGGGTTTTTAGAGAATACTGTAGACGGGTCTCTGCTGCCTACAGTACCCAGCTTGATTGGCAGTGACTGCAATCAAGAGCGACGTCTACGGGGATTGCTCCTTCAAGGTCGGTCGGAGTGCTTTTCAATGGTTCCTCACTATCCAATCATGATCTTGTCTCAGACTAGATTCCTTTGGCTCAACCTAGTTTCTGCCCATTATCAAATCGCGATGTTTCGTTGGCAATTTGCCGAGAAACATTCGCTTTGAGACCAATCTCGTACTCTCTCATTTTCACGTGCTCTCTCACCAGTGCTCAAAAAAAATCGTGGAGATGTAATGTTTTAGGGATCTGTAATGGGGCAGAGGTAATCTTGACTGCATCACCACTAGACAACGTCTCGAATCGTACTGTAGGAGGATGAGAGGGGTTGAGTCGTCACAAATGATGACAAGTTGGCATCAGACTCTCCTCTTTTCGCCTGCTCTCTCGCCTCTCTGACCTACGAGAGATCACGCAAAAGAGTCGGATGCCGATTAGCCATCACTCCGTCACTTACTCTTCTCTTTGCTCGTGCCGGGCACTCTCTTCTTCATCTTGGATCCTTCCATCGCTTCGTTGTCGTCGATTTGCGTCTTGTTGTTGTTGTCGTCTTCTGCCTGGAGAGCGAGGGATACGGTAATGGGAGATGGGTACTGTACTGAGGGATACGGTACTGAGGATTACTGTAGTTGGTGATTACAGTAATAGGTGCAACAAGATATGCAGTCCCAGGAATAGCATTATCCCATTGATACACTATCCACCCGATACGGCATTGGGTGGATAGTATATCAGTGGGATAATGCTATTCCTAGGACTACAGTACCCTGCGCGCTGTAGTTCCTTCCGTAACATATCATTATGGACGGGGTACTTAATTTGTACTATAGCGTAAGGTTACTGTAGTGAGAGGATACTGTAGCGTGATGATACTGTAGGGGTGAGTACTGTAGTCTAGGTAGGAAAGCTACTGACAGTTTTCTTGTTTCTCTCTCTCTTCTTCTTCAGCGACGTGAAGAGGCGCATCTGAAGAGTATTCCGTAGAGATCAAAGATCGGGGACCCCAGGCGGTTCCCAGTTCTTGCAGAGCTAAAATGCCCCAAGGGTTTCGATGAATCCAACGAGGTGCCGGATAATCCAAGGGGTCCAGGCAGGGCAGACAGACCTACTGGACGAGGCGCGGTGGTGGGCAGGCGAGAAGGCGACCAAACGAGAGGAGAGCAAGAGGTGCGAATGAGGAGAGGAGAGAGGGGAGGAGGGGGAGGGACGAGACGCAAATGAAATGTGTACGTAAAAGGTAAAGGTGCGGCCCCGTCAAGTGATTCGTTTTCTCGCATTGACTACACTAGGTGGTGCAGGGTAAGCGACTGATCGGATGGACTACGTAACCCTGCAGTCCACATCGCTTTTAGCGCACGCTACCTCGCGCTTCCTATACACTGATACCAATTTACCGACTAGTGATGCCAAATCGGCCTCCGACTCTCCTAAATTCGCGTGATCTCTCGCCTCTCTAACCGACGATATATCACGCAAAATGAGGATAGTCGACGCCGATCTGTCATCGCTATTACCGACCCCGGAGGGGTAGAAGGCTTGGATGGCCTGGGCGGGGAATCGAAGTCATGACCCACGGAGAGCCAGCTGCGGCTCACACCACTGGGCCATCCCCGGCGATCGTCAATACTTTTATTTTTCTTTTGCACGTATTTTGGTTGAATTCTTTTAGTCAGCCCAATTCGATAGGAACAGTGGTGAGGAATTGTGTTGATATCCCTAGTTGACATTATGGCAAATGATCGTTTACGAATCAGTGGCCTACAAGCTGACTATTTTTTGTGGAAAAAGGTGGAATAAACGAAGAGAATGGGGCAGTCGACCTACTAGTGTGTACAGTGTTCTCGACAGTTTCATGAATTCCTCCATCATTATCCTTCTCCTCCTATGCTTCAATGCTACTGCGAAAACCGGCGAATTGGCTCCGGATCTAATCGGAGTGGACATCCTTTTTAAACTGAAGGGTGAACTGAATGGTTAGAGTGAGCTCCAGAAGGAATAAAATCTTCAAATCTCACTAGTCAAGTAGTAATGTTGTTCCTAAAGCTTAAGATAGTCATCATGTAGTTTATTCAACAGAGTCAGGTATTCACGGAACGCTGGTGCTCACAAGTTGTGACTGTTTTGTCATGAGACATGTCTAGTCTATTGCAGAACACATACTCTGGTATTGCTTCACTATTACCAGAGCTAAAAAAAATTGCTATTAGCAGAGCTAGCTAGTAGACTCATATTGGGAAAAATAGATCTGCTACTAGTAGATTTTGCTTTAAGCTGTGTTAATAGTGGAGTTTATAGCTCTGCTAATAGTGGAGAGGGTTGGGAGGGGTTCTTGCTCTTAGCTCTGCTATTGTAAGAAAATAAGCCGTTCCACGAGTAACAGTATTACCTGTAGAATCGATTCCTTAACTAAGAGGTTTATGATTATTTCGGCTTTGCTCTTATTCACTGCATATTTTGACAATGAACACTCAAATTTTTTTTAATCGTTAACGAATTTGTAACGATAGTACACTAAACACCGTATTACCGTTTCTGAGCATTTGAATCTTACAATAATAGGTGCGTGTCCTCCAGACTCTAGAATCACTATGAGCCCTGAGCAATACGAAATAGATAATAGTGATGATGTTTCGGATATTAGCTCTCTCCATTCTGCACACTCTTAGACTCAGACGGTCGAGAGAGATTAACTCCGAAAAAGTATTGACTCTTCAGGTACCATTCCCCAGGAGATGAGTTCTTTCCTGAGAGATCTCAAGGACTCGGAGAGGGAGATGATCGAGTGGTGGGCGTATGAATATACTATCTCTGGCGACAGCGACAAGGTCTGTAGCGGTGCCATGCGAGCTATTCGCTCTCTCCAATCCGCATACCCTTTCTCTCCTATCAGAGAGTGTGCAAAGCGGAGAGAATACTTTCTTCTGATAGGCGCAAGTATCATTCCATTGTTACAGGGTAAAAATTACGTCTACAATAATACGGATACGGATATGACGGATTTGAAGGATAAGATAATATTTCTCAATGGTCTCATCGACAAAATGACAGAATAAATCGATAAAAATGTGAAGGCCAAGAACTTGTAGATCAAGTACGATTTGACTACACGTATATGGATCTTGGTAGGAGACGCTCTAAATGCATTCCACTTTCCAACACTTCCTCTTTACAAAAAAATAACGGAAACACCCATTTTTAGCTACTGAACGCTCTAGCTTACCTACAAGCAGCAGTTCTCTCCGGGTACCATGTCGAGCCGGAAAATATCAAGGCCCTCGTTAGTTATGAATTTAACTATTATTCGAAACCCCTAACTCTTCTTGTCTCGTAACCACTATCTAGAGCAAGAGTCGTATAACGCTTGCGTGTTCCTTCTTTACCCTTAATCTAGATGTGTGAGCGCTCGTTGCACAATCACAAAGGTTTGAAAAGTTTTTTTCCGCCAATTTGCCTGCATATAAAATGGTTCCCATTTATCAGGAAAAAAACGTGCATTGTAGGTGTTACAATTCGCTCATGAGTATAATCATAATGTGGACGAAAAGGCGAAGAAAGCCATAGCTACGATGACGATCCTCACCAAGCTCTATGAATTTAAGGACTTCAAATCGTTGTACAAACAGTCAGTATCTACCATTTGCTATTTCCCTGACTTGTGTGATAGATTATACATGGATCATATCAACAAACAGATGTTGGCCTTGTCTTTCAACGTTCCGATTATATTATTGACTGTATTATTTACGCTTCTCGAAGAGAACTGCAGTGAACTACTGTTTCAGGTGGACGGATAGCGCCGAAAAACCTATCTACGCGGATTTCGTGAGTGATTTCAAAACTTTCTTTAACAGAATCAGATAATAAAATCTCTTAAAATTAATCCATTCCAGCCTCAGTAACCATACACAATCTGATCATTTCCTTATATGTAGGAACTTATTTGAAAAGATTCTCGATGAAAAACGATTGGCCGGTATAATAAAAGTTGGATTCAGGATGAGAAGAAGGAAGATGCAGTCGAAGTGGCCCCGGAAGCAGATGAGGAGGATGATGTTGGAGAGGATAATATGGATAAATCACACGCGCAGCCGGATGATGAATGATAAAGACATTGCAAGAATTGATGGATTGTGACTCATCTATATGAAGCACTATCTGAGATTTCAGACATACGGCGGTACAAGGAAAAATAGATTCCCACGAAAATTGTGCCCTAGGGTCAACTTTTGACGTAGAGTTCAAAAATCTACCTTAGGAAGCCGTATCTCCAAAGTCAAAATTATAGTAATTCTGAAAGATCTCGACGAGATAAGCATTTTTACAACTGAGACCGAAGAGCTAGCTCAACTGAGTAAAAAGTTAGATCCGTCTGAAAATTTAAATTTCTCTCATGGAATATTGTTTAGGAAAAGATATGCTTGAAAATCCAAGAATATTCATTTTTTGATATCAAAACTTTCTTCTTTCGCGGTTTGGTGAGCTCTAACATGCAAAATCGTTTTCTACGAGCGAAAGTACACCAGAAAAAACTTATAGTCATGTAGTTCTGAGAGTTTGACTTTTTGACCCAAAAATCACCATGAACCCGGGGTCATGAAAAAGTCGAATTTTTTTGTCTCAGAACTTTTTGACTATACGAGTTTCTGATGTATTTTTACTTGTAGATTCCGAATTTCTATACTAGAGATCATGAAATCAAAATATAAAAAAGTTGTGCTCTAAAAACTGATTATTTTGAGTTTTTCTCTTCGGCGAGCCACCAGACCACATAGTGGAATTTCAATTTCTATGAAAAGAACATCACAAATGCAGTTTTTGACGAGGAATCGAATGAACTTGGTTAGAAATCTCCCTAGAAACAAACAATATTTTAGAAATTTAAATTTTCAAACGGATCTAACTTTTTACTCAGTTGAGCTAGCTCTTCGGTCTCAGTTGTAAAAATGCTTATCTCGTCGAGATCTTTCAGAATTACTATGATTTTGTGGGTCTACGAAGCGCCGTTCATGAGATATGAAAAACGACTGCACTAGGTAAAGTGTTACACAGAGAATGAGAATTTGGAGATACGGCTTCCTAAGGTAGATTTTCGAAGTCTGCGTAAAAGTTGACCCTAGGGCAAAATTTTCGTGGGAATCTATTTTCCCTTGTACGGTTATAGTCCAGAAAGCTCTTTTTTCTCAGATAGTATCTCATATGTGTATTATTCACATATTCGAATGATAGATATGCAATTGAAATGAATGGAGGCTTAAACCGACTGAGGATGTGCCAGAGCTCCTAAAAGGGTCACTGAATTGCTTCATATAAACTACGCATATCCAACTCGTTTCGTGTCTGCTTGATTGAGAAATTATATTGTTGCGTATCGAACGAAGCATTGAGATCTACACTCTTTATCTGAGATCCTCTGATAATTACTACAGTACTCAGCCCTTCTAATATCCGGGGGCGGTTCTGGGAGGGGGACAATGGTCACACCCTCCACCACCTCCCTTGTCTCCGTGAGATCCATCCGATCCAGGGCTTCCGGCATTACCAGGCGCTCCATCGGGTCCCTTGTCTCCGGCTGGGCCAGGGGGTCCGGCAGGAGAAGCTGCTGCAGATCCGGGGTTGCCAGCCGGTCCAGGGGGTCCAGCAGGGCCAGCAGGTCCGGCAGGTCCAGGAGCACCAGGAGCTTCGATCGTAGATCCAGCGGGACCAGGAGGTCCAGCGGTTCCGGGTCCTCCGGGGTTTCCAGCAGGGCCAGCAGGGCCAGGAGGCCCGGCAGGTCCAGCTCCTCCAGCGGGGGCGGGGTTACCGGGAGCGCCAGGGTTTCCAGCCGGACCGGCGGGTCCAGCCGATCCAGCAGGTCCGGCTGGGCCAGGTGGGCAGTCGAAGCAGAATTCGGGATGGGCCGGAGCTGCAGCTGCAGCATCAGCACCGGGCGATCCGGGTCCTCCAGGTTGTCCATCATTTCCGGGTGCACCATCGGTTCCAGCTGGCCCGGGAGGTCCGGCGGGGCCCATTCCACACGAACAACACGATCCTCCACCGCCAGCCGCCCCTCCTCCGGCAACGAATTGGGCAGCAATGTCACTGCAAAATGAATAAGATCAGTTATCGATCAGGGGGGTAGGTCGGGAGGTACGGTAGTGCTTACGTGGGTCCACCGGCGGGTGCGGGCCCGCTGGAGTAGGATTCGGCGCCCATAGCGCGCGCACGCTTCACTCCGCTAAGCTGGCGAGTGTCGCCGAACCAAGCGCCACGAGGCAGACGAACAGAGCCTTCCGTGTGCACCGTGTACTGTAGGATGGGTGGGTTACGGTAGGATAATACCCAGTACTGTATGACACTGTCGCTGATGCTGTGGGATACTGTAGCGTGTAGTAGCAAACGGAGGTGCGTGACAGGATACTGTAGGATACGGTAGATCACTCACGACAGTGTATTGCTGCCAGAGGGAGTTGGTGCGCGCCTTGCAGAATTCGACGTCGTCCTGTAGACCCGCGTGGACGTGCTGAAGAAAGCCAGGAAGACTGGAGTTGACAATTCAAGGATGGCTCTCTCCATTTTGCACACTCTCTTTAGTATTCTCTAACCGACAAGACAGTGTGCAGAATGGAGAGAGACATAACCGAATTAACATCCTTAGTAGACACTTATCCATCAACTATAAATGTATATTTCACCAGAAGACAATAAAATGCATGATCGAGTCTCACGCTCTTTGAAAAACGAACAAGAACGCATGATACTTCAGATCACCATGTGCAGATATTACGGTAGGTGTACGGTAAGTACCTGCGTGTAGTTGTAGATCATGGGAACGGCGATGATCGCTCCCAGGATGGATACGGTAGAAATAGTGACGGAGATGAAGGCCACTCGCTTCAGCGCCGCTTCCTCATGAGAAGACTGCTTCGGATCCATGTCTGAAGGAGGGCAGGAATACGGTAGGTTACGGTAGATCGATCGGTCACGCTACTAACGCACACTGTTTGTAGAAGATCCAGGATCTACCGGTGAGAGCGAACGGATTACTCATTGTAGGGAATTACCTGGAGAAGGAGATGGAGGAAGAAGCAACTGATGGTTGTGGTACTTCCACCCTTCCCTTTTATACTACTCTCGATGGGAAGAGAATACCCAGAGGGAACTCTACCCTTTCTCTCTTATCTCTAATCGGAGACAGGTAGATAGGAGTAGTAGATCTGATTAATAAACGGGTTTGTGGTAGGGAAAGTGACTGGATCATCCGTGGTTCTCATCTAGTGCCAGAGGGAAAGCGAAGGTACTCTTTCTTTCCTCGTACTCTCACTTCCAATTATCGTCACTCGCATCTGTTTTGGTTCTCCATATCTTCATGCAATCTCTCTCTCCTAAAGCAAACTGATAACGCCGTAACTGTTTATTATACGAAATGTTTAGCGAAGAAATTATACAACGAAGAAAGTACTCTAGAATATGGCAATGATCATGGGAAAACTTACAGCAAGAAATAAATTAAACGTAGGTACAATACAAACGTTGTTGAATAAATACATCTGATAATGAGAAATCAAAACAAAACGTGACTTCAAGTCACTGACTTGAAAAGGAAATTGTCCTAAAAAGTGAAGAAAAAATAATAATTTCAAACAAATGCCTTGCAGCTAAATAGTAATACTGCAATGATCGAGATCACTTTCTGGGCGAAAACAATATTGGGGGAAATGATGTAAATGGGAGTCCCCCCCCCCCCTTCTCAATTCTACAGATTACATTTTTTTTAAAATATCCATTTCTGTGTCTATTCTTGCCCGTTCCCACCTCGCACAGTCCATCTTCCGTGTGGTCTTGCTGCAATAAACCAATACAATGTTGCAGTGGCATCGCGGCTTCATCTCTCATGATCTAATTTTTTTTCAAAGTGTAAAACCCGTAACATTATCTCGCGAATTTTTTTGACGTAATAGAAGAAAGGAAAGGGATAATATCTAAATTATGTTTCATGTCTCGAACAATATAGCAGTAACATCACTGTTCCAACAACATATTATCATCTTGAAACGTTTCTCTGAAACGTTTCTCAGAAACGTAAAATCAGGAAACAAGTGGATTGCAAATTTCGTACACAATATATTTGGAATGGCTGAAACCATTAAAACAGCTTGTACAATAGAAGAATTCGAAACTATCCGAGTTCGGAGTCTTCGTCCACAATTTCGATACCAGTGGATCCTCGTAACCAATGTATCTTCACAACTGAACTGATATATTTTTCAAATGTTTATCATACTTCGCAATGCAATGTACAAAGACCAACGTACTCCAGAGTATGTCAATGAGCATGGGATAAATAATAGCAAGAAACGTAATCAAAGTGAAAGTGGTACAAGTAGAGTTCGAGACGACCACGTACTAGCATACAAATACTATATTACTTGTAAGTAAGTGAGTGTATCGGCGGTGCAATGGAATCGAGAGATTAACTGATTGTTTGGTGGGGGCGATCACAAGGTGAGGTTAGCGTAGCAAGAGGTGGGCAACAAAAATTTACAGAATACCGTAATCTTCGGGATATCGATTATTTATTCCTCCTGGGAATTGGCAGCAGCTCCCTCATTATCCTCACCCTCAGCCTCATTGCGATGCACGAGCGGCTCCGACTCTTCGTCACGATTCTGCAATTTTCCAGATTACGGTATGCACACCACCGCTTTCCCGCCACCAAACCGCATTTTGGTTTCCTAATAGAAGCATAAATTTGCACACACGCGCATGTTTATTACAGTAGCATTAGTATTTTCATACCGTAGTGCACCACTTCACTATGATCGAGGGGATGTACCCTTCTCTGGAAAAAAAGAGGGGATCGGTCGATACCGTAACCTAGTTAATAATTGGATCGATAACTCACTCCGAGTGCCAGATCTAGGAGTACTGTAAGAACAACTCCGATGAAGAGGAGAGCGCCCACTGTGAGTGCTGAGACTCCTGAAATAAGATGAGATTACGAATATTATCAAGACATGATATTTAATCTGAATTTTTGCCATTGGTCTAATTATGTTCTTTTGTTGGTTATTATCTCATAATCAAATCATGATATTTTTCTTCTTGTTAGAGCAGCAACGCATTCCAAAATCACCTAGTCAAGATATTATTTTGCGCAGCCCTATTGTTGAATTACCAAAATACCAACAACAAACACGAGTCGTTGGCTTTTCTGTCTATATACCTCGCAACTCCGATCCTCCGAGCGAGTTCTGAATAATTTTTCCTGCACAACATCCGCCTCTCTAATCAAATACCATAACATGAATCATCTCTATATCAACCGGTTGTCTCCCGAAACCACCTGGTAATTTTTCCAAAAACCAACAAAATCGGTGTATGAACTCAATGGAATTTATATTGCCTCGATCTCCACAATTCACCAAGTCCTCAGATCATCACTTGCGATGCCGTTTCGATGAGGGCTCTCTCAATTCGGAACACTCTCTCTCGCCGGTCAGAGCGAGGAGAGTGTGCAGAATGGAGAGACCGGACAACGGAAGCAAAATCATTAATCGCTACTCTTCCACTCACCTCCGATGAATGCCAAGTGCTTGGCGATCTGCAGTTCATTGGCCAATTGGTTCTTGGTCTCTGGATCGGCACTCGCCGTCTCATTCACCCAGAACACGGGCACGATCACGTTCCCGAGGGTCTTCGATAGCACACTGCAATAAGCATTTTTTAAAAAACATTAGCGCATGGAGAGTGCAATGTTAGATAAAGAGATCAGCGAGTAATATACAATTTCTGTTACTGGAAAATCACTAGTATTGTTTCACACTCAAATGTATTTTTTCATAATGAATTATTTATTGTTTGAACCATCATCATTTATAGCTCACCTATTGAATTCAATCTATATTGAGAGCACAATTGCTGTTGTCGGAATCTCACGGGTACTATTTCTCAATCTTCACAACTCAAACTGATCCGCACACTCGCCCTACTATCTATCACCCCTTCCCAACAAATTCTCTCATAATCGTTTTTGTGTCAGTTGCATAGAGTAAAAAAAATACGGATCAAGTTGCTCACCCCAGATTGCCCTTCTTCATTCCCACATTGACTTGCATGACTCTCTTGGCATAGATGGGCACTCCACTCGTGGGTTCGATGTCTACGTATGTCTGATCACGATCTTTCGAGGGAGCGTCCAGCCCATCCACCGCCGACCACACCTTAAGCAACATTTTATTAACGAAATAAAGTAAATAATTATGAAGAGGCATAAAAGAAAAATATCAGAAAGTTCTTAACATTAGTTTTCTCTAAGCGCCCAACAAGTATTTATAATTTCCTCATCTTCACTCAAGTATAACTGCTGTAACCTAACATCCCCAGGCCAAAATACGAAATGTACGAACTGTTTCTTCCTTTTACAACTACTCAATATTTTTTCGCACAATAAGAAGAGACAATCAAAAACGATCTCCAGTTTTAGCATTAATCAGCCCACTGTATCCGAAATCTTCCTAGTTACTCGAAAATTTGTCTGCTAACATTTCTTTGTCTATGCCGCAGGGGAGAGAAGAAGAGATCGGAAATTTTCAAGCCTCACTACTGCAACTGGAATCTCCCTTGGTGTATCGGTAGTGTCGTGTTCACGACTATTGAATGAAAGTATCAAAACTCCCCTACACCACTCGCTCAAGCCATACCGCCATAGCCGCACTCTCGCTAGTTTTCTGGTTCCCCCGATCATTCGCTACCAGTGTCTCCCTCTCCTCGTCTATTTCGCAACTGCCAACACAATTGACTATCATACCTCCGGGGGCGACATGTAGAAGTGTGCCTGACTGAGGAAGACTCGGGGGTCGCCCGGCTGGCAGTGAGAGAGGTCGATCATACCCGCCGGCAGACAACCCGCTGCAGAGGGAAGAGATTAGGAGCTTTCGCATAGTACTGACGTGAATACCGAATTGCAAATAACTTAAAACAGTGTATTTATCCAACCAAAAACTGAAGAGTTCATCTGGGCTTCATTGCTTCAAACATCAACCTCACCACAAGAATTTTTCTCTGTCGCGCTTTAATTTCATTGTACAAAAGCGGAGACCAGATCTATGATACCCGGTTCTGTCCCACTAATAGCTAGACTTAAACGGCGAACTCACGGTACTGGACTTTAGTGTCGTCGAAGAAAGTGAGCGTCGAGTTGACGTGGCAGAAGATGTGGTTGTCGGGCAGAGAGGGATCGTACATCGAAATGGGAGGGGAGTATCTGGAAGAGAAGAGGGGTACGGTAGGATACTGTAGCATGACGGGAAAGGATAATGATGGATATCGCAATTTATGTGAGAGATACTCAACGATAAGAATATCGTAATGGACTTCAGCTCTCTCCATTCTGCACACTATCTGGAATGCCTGGCAAAACAGTGTGCAGTTTGGAGAGTTCAAACCAAATTTTTATTGAAGGATACATTCTGTAATATTTCGAGAGATCAAAGATCAGACTACCGTACCTCCACGAATTGATGCCCTGGTACTCCGAGTCATCCACGTACTCCATCTTGATGGATCTGCAATCAGGACATAATTAGTAAAAAAAAAAAACATTTGCTACAAAATTATGCAATTTTTTAGAGGAATGGCAAAGACCGATTTTTCTAATACTCCTCTCGCAACCAGGAAATGCCTTGCAACGCATCCCATATCAGCCGAAAAGACCAAATTGAGAAGGTAAGAGTAGGAGACTCCCAACGGTATCAAGACCGAATCACACCGATATCCCATTTGCCCTGTAGTAACCACAACATGTCAGCTCAGAATACTCACTGTTAGCTCTGCTCCATGTGTATCCAGATATACCTACATTTTTATCCTATTGAATTCAGTATAGATTTCATATAAAGACCATGTCGAACGAAATCAGGTTTTTAAAATTATTTTTATATTAGGTAATTCATATCTGGGTCGCACCTGCACACTACTTCCACAGTTGCAACCTCAAAGTGACAGGCCGGTCGCCCCCGTAATTAATCGCTCCGATCAGAATTTTATTTTAGTGAAATTGATAGCTGCCTAAGAATACCATATCGTTTACACTCGAACAAAAATAATCGCGTTGAAACGGCAAAGTACCAAGACGTGAAAGACGATCCGCACCTGCATGCCTGACTGGCGAATAGTGGAAGGACGACGTCCTTCTTCATGAGAGGAGGGAAGAGTTGGCCATCAGTGCCGTTGATGGCACGAGCGTATGGAGATTCCCAGTAGTGAGTGGGGAGAGACGTATCGTTGTTCCATGAATACATCTGGAAAGGCAATTTATCGGTACAGATAGCAATACTTCATGGCACAAGAAATATCGAGAGGAAGTGCTCTTAGATATCTCAGGAAAACATTTACAAATGTAGGAGTCTATGTAAATGCCTGCACACGGCTCTGTCGCATTCCACAAAAATATTAGTTGCTGATATTTATTTCTAAAGTTCTTGCTTGAATACATATTTCTCACCTTTCCCAACTCGCTGGGTCCATTCTTTCCCGTTCCCACCTCGTACAGACCATCGTGTGTGTCGTTTTGCTGCAATAAACCAATATCATGTTGCAGTGGCATTGCGGTCTCGGGTCTACTTCATAAATAAGAATTACCAAATATCATGATGAATAATATCCGACAAAGTCGTACAAAGGTGATTACAAGCTATACGTATTATACCTAATTGCGACAAAATTTCATTCATGTTTTCCGAGCTATATCTATTCAATCCGCAAGAAATTATCATACTCAGCGCATGAATATGATTTGAATGAAACAGCGTACCCCATAGAAGAATCCGATTCTATCGGGGATCTTGGCCGTGGTGCATATCCACTTGAGGACGAGATTCGTGCACAACTTCGATATCAGCGGGTCATCGTAGCCTTCGAACAGAGCCTCCCCAACCTGGAGTGGACAGTGTTACTGTAGGACAGAGGAGTTCGATGCTGCCTGCCGTATTCCAGACAGAATTGCACAATATCATATCGCTTAGCACAATATCATATCGCTTTACTGTGGCTTAATCCGGTAAAGAACGCCAATTAAATCTTCAGTATCAAAAAATACGGTAATCCTATTCGCCATCGATCAGTTAACAATAACAATAGCTTTCGTAGTTTAGCGGCTTATACAGATCCCTATTAGGATTTTACAGCAACTCAATCATACCGTAATCATAACTAAATTAGATAGCTAGCGTACCGTAATCGTGACGAAGGGAGTCTCTCTGCCCAGTGCTATCAGCAGCCCCTCCACCGCAATCTTCGCCACGACGCCGCCATCCGCGAGGTCGACAAGCTTCTGCAGATATACCGATTTATTCACATTGTAAACTTCATTTCAACTAGTTTAAGGAACAAAAGTGATTAGCACCGACAAGGACTATCAAATAGACGCGTAACGTTAGCGATAGATCTCTCATCGCTCATTACTAACTGCTGACACTACAGCCAGGCTTTGCTTCAAATTTACTAATAAATCACACGAGATTTTCACCTGGAAGAGCACGTTGGGCACGGTGACCTTATCCTCGAGGGAGCAGTCGGAGCAGGAGTAGTTCTGGCTGAAGAAGTAGCGGTGGCGATTACGGTAGAAGATACGGTCCTCGTCAGCCGAGAACTCGTGCACGACCTTCTCCTGATCCTCGCTGCAATTATCGATTTATCGATCTAACTAGGCAATCGATATTTCACAGCATCGATAACAAATTGGGAAAGGCGATAACATCATGATGTACTTTTAGAATCGCCGACAATAGCGGCGATGAATCATATCAGCAAACGGGAGAAGGAACAGGAAATAGGAACTAAATAAGTCAATAAATCTCACATGAAGGCGTAGGGTCCTTTCTGCGAGAGGCGAATCTTCTCCGTTCCTGCGAGGAAAGCTGCCTCGTTTTGAACCTGTGGAAAAAAAAAAAGAAATTTGAATTATTATTTTAATTAAATTTAAAGCTTGGAACGGAGCTAATAACTGACTGAATACATCCAGATGTGGAGGATCATCTCGTAGGGAGGATGGAGCCACTTCTTGGTCACGTCATTCAACACTCGCGTCCCATTCGGGAGTGTATCGTAGCCGATCACATCTCTCTGAAGAATTTATAAATTATTCAAAATACAAGATAATTTACGCCTTTCACGTTGCTAAATCGGATGCTAATCAGCAATCAGTGAACGATCGTAGTGCGATCATTTTGAGTAAACGATAGTCACGTGATTAGTTAGCCTCGGGAACGGCTAAGCGGGTTAATAGTGAGTTCGCGAGCCGGTAACTCGCAAACTCACTAGTAAATTCTATCGCCGAACCCGAAGGCGTCAAAGGATAGCATGCTAATGAAACGTGGATCACCTGGACGACTTGATCGTTGATGAACTTGGGAACGTAGAGGAGACCGACGAGACCTCCGACGAGCAGAAGGAAACCCGCTATGCCGCCGACCCAGAGGCCCGCTTTCAGCTTTGTTGAGAGCATGCCCCCAGCTCTCTCCTGTCCGACTCACTGACAAATATTAGATAAGAAAATCGAGCGAGAAAACGAACAACAGGTGACGTATTTGAGCAATTTGTGCAAGGAACGGAAAAGACACGGGAGAAGATAGAGTTAGATGTTTGTCACGATTGCAAAGTGACTCATGGGAACCTCGCGCTGCTGCGGAACAGGGGACAGCCAACGGAACGATTTAATGGATGCTGTCAACTTGAAACAGCGAAGCGATCCGTGTGAGAGATTTAGAAAGGGAAAACAGCAAGGAAATAAATAGGAAAGTTTCACAACGATTCGAGGTTATTTCAAGTGGTTGGGAAGGTGCAAAAGAGTTGACAATAAGTTAAAAGCAGGCTGTGCGCTTGAATGGAGCCTAAGACAACACAAAACGAGTGCGAAACTAACCGGAAAACCTACAAAATAAAAGAAAATACAAATTGAAAATGATGACGCTCACTCGCCCATTCTAACCTGATACCGTACTCCTTTGGATATCCCATCACGCTTTCATGAATTTCAAGATGTATGTTACAGTATGTATATTATTTAGTCTCAAATAATGCAATTAATTATCATTTGTTCTGTTATTCCGTTGTATCAGTGTTGATGATGCACAATACAACCAATTGATTCATAAATTTATCGCAAGTATGGTACATGATTATTCAACTGATTAGCTCTAGCGAATCTATCCTAGTTGTAGTAGTGATTAGTCAGTGGCAGGGAGTGCCTTCACATTCACAGTCGCCTTTCTCTTGCTGGCAGACAGCGTGTCGGGCAGGTCGAATCTTGCGTCTGCAATCAATATCGATTAGCCGAATACTGTAGATTACGGTATCGATAATATCGATTAACCAATTACTGTAGATTACGATATCGATCAATCTCACCCGCCGGAGTCGCGTCTCCCTTCTCGTAAACCTCGTTCTTGATGGCGACGAAGGCCATCTCTCTGGAATACAATCAGTTCCCGATCTCCGTCTACCATTCGCTACCGTATACCTGATCTGATGATCGACGGTGAAGATGTCCACGTAATCGATCGACTCGTCGACGACCGCTCGCGTCAGGTCGCGCAGCAGTGTGTGCGCCGTTGCGAAGTGGAAGCGACCCCTGAGATCGATACTACCGTAATCGATTACCGTATGCCTCACTATCGATCTACCGTATCCCACTTACTCGAAGTAGTGTCTACCGAAGCCGGCGATCGCATCCTCCTCAACTGTAACCTCATAGTAGAACTCGCGCTGTTCCAGGATCTGGAAAATCGATAAATGGAAGAAGCTGTAAATCGATCTTCCGTATACCTTCCACGTTTCGAACTCGTCCCAGTAGAACTCGGCGGGGATGTCCTTCTGAAGATCATGAGGTTAGGCTAGAAACTATTAGACTACATTAATCCTCTCTCGACTGAATACCGTATCACTCACCGATTCGAGTGCATCGTAGTTGGGTCGGTTCGTCTCTAACTTCATCCGATTGGGCCAGTCCAGTGTCTGGATCAGATGCTTTACGAGATGCTTCTTGTCGTCCACCACGTTCTGAGGAGGATACGGTATTACACAATCGATAACCGGAGACTACTGTAGCTACTGTATACCTCATTGCAGAGTCGCTTGAGGCAGGCGGTCTGCAGCAACTCGGAGGCCGTGGCGCGTCGACGATGGTTCACAACGAGCACCTGATCAGGAATTATTGATCTTGGCTCTTCAACTATCGTACTCAGATACCGTATAGCCTCTCTCCATTCTGCACACTCTATGGCATGTACGAGCGGCGATAGAGTGTGCAGAATGGAGAGATCTGCTAATCGATAGGGCCTGACCACCGTATACCTTGTCCGACAGCCAGCTGACCAGATCCTCGGTTCCGCCGCACTTGGCCAGACGCACGCGCAGTTGCTGCAAGAGGGATACGGTAGATTACTGTAGCAAAGACAATCGATAATACGTATCTACAGTAAGATACTAAAATTGGGTACGGATGGTCACTGTATGTCAATCAAAATCTACCGTACCATCATCTCGGCGATCATCCACTTGAAGGGCATGTTCTCCGTGTGCATCAACGTCGCGAAGTCGGGCTGCAGACGGTGCCATCTGAAGAGTGCGATACGGTAGGGATACTGTAGTCGTCTACCGTACACCGTGGAACTACAGTTATCCGTTTCACTATATCCCTAGTGACTGCTGGCATGTTTACAGTTCCTAACACTGGCCATTGTGCACGCTCTGGGTCACGCGGTCACACGAGAGTGTGCAAAATGGAGCGACATTACTGTATCGCGCCACATTCCGTGCTAGACTCAATCCATTTCTCCTACCGTATCCCCTCCATCCCTCACTCACTTCTCATTGGGGAAGTAGGAGACCATCCTTAGCACGAGCACTCCGATGGCCCAGATATCCGCGGCCTCGTCGTACTCCATGCACTCCTCGCGAGAGTTAGCAGTGTACAGATTGAATTGCTGAAAAGGGAGGGTACGGTGGATTGATGGATCGAGGAATGGATTAATTCCATAATAACCCTTACTAGAGTTTCTAAATCGAATAGGAGCTCTCTCCATTTTGCACACTGTCTTCCGGATAGAGCAACGATAGAGTGTGCTGAATGGAGAGAGCTCCTATTAGATCCGACAATACTACTCCCTATAAATAGTAGATCTCTGAATTGCTTGATGGACTACAGTGGGGAGAATTATCACAGTTTGAAATCGATAATTACCGTATAATGGTTACGGTAGAAGAACCGATCGATAAATGGGGCTACCGTATACCTTCTCGAAGCACATGTACTCCTTCTTGCCCACGGGCGTCACACAGCGAACGTCCTCGAGCAGACGGGCGGAACTGGAAAATAAGATATTTGAATTTTCCGCCTTTCATGAATCAGGGCCGACTACCGTAATCCTCACCTGAAATGACCGATTTTGACGGTGCCACCGCGTGTGAGGTATATGTAGTCGGCTTGCACGTCCCTGCAGATGATTAACGGTTTACGGTAGGATACGGTAGTCAGGTAGTACGGTATAGGGGGGGGGGGCTGCGTGACCTACCGATGCACGATGCCTGCCTTCGAGAGGAAGTGGAGGCCCGTGCACACCTGACGGACGATCATCATGATCACCTTCGCTGGAATCGACTGAAAGCGAGAACATCATTACCGTAATCCTTCCAGATTTTAGACTACAGTAACCGTAGGGAACCATGTATGTAAGCCAATGTATGGAAAGTAGGTAGCTAGTATTTAATTCCATTCAAAGGAACGGAATAGTGTGCAAATTGGAGAGAGCTACTGTTCGATCCATCCACAAATATTACTGTACCCTACTGTATCCTACAGTATCCCTCCCACCGTACCTCTCCATTGAACTGATCTCGGTACTTGTTGATGAGTGACTCGAGTGAGTAGAGACGAGGGAGAACGATGTGGAGATCGCCAGAGGAGACAGCCACTGCGTGCGAGTGGAGGATGTTCTCGTGACGACATCTGGAGGGTACGGTCGGTTACGGTATTATAGTAGGTATGGTAGGCAGGATACTCGGAATGCTATTTCGATACCGGAACTACTCGTTCTGCACAGTTTCTCCCTCAGGGCCTAGTATCTAGAGTGTGCAGAATGGAGAAGTTCAAAATCGATATGTCATCCGTGGTTCTCCCAAACAAAGATTCAATCGAAGCATTATGGAATGGTGCGGTAGGGTACTGTATCGACTACCGTACCTCCGGATTACTGTAGATATCGATTTCTCACCGATTGAGTATGTACAGTTCGGTGACGAGTCGCTTGGTGGCGGCCTCGATGCGTCTCACGAATCGCTCCTCGTCGCCCTTCGACTCCTCCAGAGCCTCAAAGGGGCGTGGTTAGCTCTGCCCACTCGCCAGACTCCACCCCTCCTTAGCTCCGCCCACTCACCCTATCAAATCGTCTGGCCAGGTAGACGACCTTGATGGCGCAGGCGCGGGGCTGGGCCTGCAGAACAAGGTGTTACAGTAACCAGACTCCCGTATCAATATTGAGTGGCTACCGTAACCCTGGCTACCGTACCTGGGTGCCTCCGAAGGTGAAGTCGCGTCCGTGCGCGGCCACCACCATGCCGAACTGGCCCGGGGAGAGCATCTCGCCTAGAATTGGGAGAGGTACGGTAAGCATACGGTAACGACTACTGTAATGTGGACAGACGGGTACTGTAGAGCTATTGTTGCTACAGTAATCTAGTGTACCCTTGTTATAGTCCTCCTTCATGTCGATGGCCCACTCATCACGACGATCGATCGATACCGACTGGACGGCAGTCTGTAAGGGGTACGGTAAGTGATTGCGTCATCAATATGTAAACTATACTGAATGGAATCTAGCCTGTCGATCGAGCACCATACAAAGTGCTGACAATGAGACATCTAATAGAAACGTCATTTCGGGTTTCCGATCTCTCCATTCTGCACACTCACTCATCGATCAGACAATCCTATTCCGTGTTCTATCAGCACTAGTCAATTTTGATCGCTTGAGACTCTAGCGTGAGATATCGGAATGGGCGAAAGCAAGCAATGAGGAAAGCAAGTACTAGCACAGCCAAAACAAGCTTACGTCATCTCTAATCAATCGATAAACCGGAGAAAATCAATACCTGGAAGGAGAGGGTGAAGGCGCGACGGAGGCCAATGGCGAGATCCCTCTCGGGGAGAGAGGAGGAGGAGAGGGAGGGACGGAGGGTTACTGTAGATAGGGTCGACGCCATCGGAGTACGGTAGGGATGGGATACGGTAGGGATACGGTAGAGTAGAAGGGGACGACGGAGGGAAGAAGGGAGTGAGTGAAGAGAGGGGAGAGAAGGAGTGAGTGAGAAGGGAAGGGACACGGGGTAGATCAGTGGAGAGGGAAGAGAGGAGGGAGGAGAGGGAGAGGGTATTGATCGACGGGGGGAAGGGAGAAAAACTCTCTCAATGTCACGTACTCTCTCACTTTGACTGGTAAACAAGTAGTACGGTTTATCATTTCACAACGATTCTTGGTGCATACAATAGCATGATGAGATCGATAAGAGATAACTACGGTACTTCTATCATAAGTAGGTTACTGTAGCAGTGACCACTAGACCTCTAGACACTAGAGAAACACAACCATGGAAATGTAACGATTAGACGGTAATATGTGGGGATGGGGCTATGGTACATAATACGGTAGGAGCATGAGGTCTAGCTGTTTGTTCAAAGTACTGTATTCTAGTTTACGGTATTCTACATTATCGATTAGGCTTCGGTAGCAGGTCGCTTCAGGGCCTTTCTTGTGTTTGTACTGGGCTTTTCGAATCCGTCGCTGTCCTGAACGGAATTTCTGGGTTACGGTAATCTTCGGATGTACAGTAGGGTTGCAATTTTGGATTTAGTTCTCTCCATTCTGCACACACGGATTGTCTGGCCAGAAAGAGAGTGTGTAGAATGGAGAGAGACGAATCCTGAACGGAATCCCTGGTGTACGGTACCTTGTTGCTAGTGACGATAATGAGTTCCTGCTCAACGGGCGGGTCTTTCGGCTTGACAAACGCTTTGGAGGAAGAGGGAGCCGTGTTTACACCCAGTTGTGAGCGCAATCTGATCAATCGGTAAAAGATTACGGTTGGAACATTATCGATTGCGGGTTACGGTATTCGCTGCGATTATCAGGGATTACAGTAGTCGTGATACAGTAGATGTACAGTACCGTTCATTATCCGCTTTCACTTTCTCCAATTCCTCTTCGAGGCTGCGAATGCGCATGGTCGATTCGTTGTTTTGCTTGACGAAACCTGAGAGATCAGAGATCAAACTACAGACTACAACGATGAAAGAACGGACCGACAATGTCGTGCTGCTGATCTGCGATTATCGTCTTGTTGGCGGCCATTTGCAGTGCCCAGTCCTGTGAAGATCAGAGATCATACTACAAAAATCAAAGATCAAACTACACACCTCTCGTTTCGTCGATAGCAACTCGGCTATTGCTCGAAATTCGCTGTCCTTCTCCACGAGGGCCTTGCGATGCACGGAGGTAAGGCGCTGCGAGAGATCAAAGATCAAACACAGAATACAGAATACAGAGATCAAAGATTAATTCCTCACATTGATCTCGTCCTGCATCTCCTTCTGCAGCTGGAACACTAGAGTGCGCACCATGGCATCTCGCTCGCCTGGAATGGACTTGGGATGGAATTGAGATAAGTTGTAATTGATGTCGCCGGATCGATTCCTGCTCTCTCCATTCTGCAGACTCTTTAGCGGAATAGAGATGAGAGAGTGTGCAGAATGGAGAGATCTGATAGTTGCCCCGGCAACACACGTTGGAGTTTATTGAGAATTCTATGTGCACATGTTTTCGTGTGTCCAATAAATCCTCTATAGCCGGTATAATTTCAGGCAAGATGAAGAAGGTCCATAATCGATGAATACCATACCCTCCGCCTCCAGAGCATCAAAGTGGGCGGACTTGATGGGTGGGCGGGGTGAGCGGAGTGCGGGATTCGGCGTCGTCGGGGTGGCCGGGTTACTGTAAGAGGAAAAGTGGGGTTATTGTATTCCCAGTTTTACAATATTTTGCGGTTATTCTAAATTACTGATGATTGAATAGCGCTCTCTCCATTCTGCACACATTCCCTTCCTTGCGATCAGCGAGACAGTGTGCAGAATAGAGAGAGCCCATTTCAATTCGACCATCTCTATTAACAGTAACCCACCTCAGATCGAGATTGGGCGGTATCTGGCGAGAAGTGGATGGTTGCTGTGGCACGCGCTTCGTCTCTGCAGCAGGGGTCTTGGGCGTGGCTGCAGAGACTGCTGCTGCAACCGCAGCTGCAGCAAGAGCCTCGATGGGAGAAGTCAGGGGAGGAGCCGATTTGGGTGGTCCTGCGAGGAAGAGAAGGGTTACGGTAGATTACCGTAGGAAGGAACAGTACCACTATGGAAGGAACGGAATACCGAACGATCGGCTACCGCTGGTTTAGTTTTCGCTGCGCTGGACCGGTACTGGTGGATTTACCGTAGATGAAGAGGCTAATATTTTGTGTTCATTTATATTTTTATACTTTATTTATAATTTATAGATATTTATAATTTGTTGGCTCTAATTCTGGTCAAGATTGGGCGCTGGTCAGACATCTCTTGATGGCCGGAACAGGTGGGAGTGAAACAGGGCAGGTGATATCTAGGCTTGATGGAAGCTTGCAAATGATTGCTGTTTGCGATAATACTACGGGATACTGTAACTGGTACTACTGTAGTCGTTATTATTGGCGAGTGGAGACTAGCAAACAAGAGGATAGGACTGAATTTGAGTCATCTTGAGTTCATGAGGGACTAGAAAAAGAATGGGAATGAGGCGTGTTTTCTAACCAGATAACAGATGGATTCATGGAAGAAATAGAAAAAAACTAATGAAAATAAACAAACAATGGGATAAATGAGCGGGAAGCAGTGAATTTTATTACTTAAATTTACGTGCCACTACATAGAAGATGAACGAAAGATCAAAGATCAAGTTTGAATCTGGGTTGAGTGGTTATTGCGCTTGAGTGGATTGAGTTTCATAGAGTCTACGAAAAGTAGACTGAGGGGAATGAAGAGAATGGGGAGACCAGAGATTCTCAGGAAAGGTCAAAGATCAAAGATCAAATCATCTCACCATCGTCCTTCTTCATCGCTCTTCGACTGGGAGTCATGGGCGATTTGAGGCCAGGCTGGAATGACGTCATCATTACGTAAGAATGACTCGCCAAATTTCATGTGATCGCTGATAAATTAGACGAATGGTCTCGGGACGTATGAAGTATAGATGTTGTTTCGGTTTTGACTCTCTCTATTCTGCACACTCTCGTAGAAAAAATAGAGAGTGTGCAGAATAGAGAGCGCCAAAACCGAAACGACATCACTCGTATGAAGCCATATGTGGAGGTGCTAATAGCAATAGAAAGAAGAAGGGAGAAAGAGGCGCGCCTTGATAGCGATAGCACCATAAAATGGTGGGCGGAGAGGGGGAATGGAAACATGATAACGCGTGGCTTCTGGGATAATCATACGTTTCGCTGGCACACAACCGTATGTTATCGCATGTCTTCTCTTCATTTCCATGCGACAAACCTTGAAAGTTCCTAGAAATCTGGCATCTAAAAATCTTCAAAGCACAGATGGCTCATAAAAACTCTCTCCATTTTGCACACTATCTCGTTTCTCTGACTGGTAGGGAGTTCTCCATTCACTCCTAAATACATTTTTATGTTCCGAGATCATAATCAAATGCCAGAGAGAGAAATATCAGAGAGAAATAACAAAAGAAGAAGAAGAGGCAGTGATTCTAAAGTAAACGATTCGATCACTTTTTGGATCGTGTGTTTATGTTTATGTGAACGACTGCAGTAATTCTGCAGATGTGATCCGTTCGTTCTGAGATTGAGCCGGATTCCGAAACCCTGTGGACGAGATAGTGTGCAAATCAAAGAGAGTCTGAGAGGTCAGAGTAGGTGAGATAGTGTGCAAATTGGAGAGAGTCACTTCTCTGCGGGGGCGCTTCTCTCTTAGAAATAGCAACACATGTTCTCACACCGGATGGGAGATCAGAGAGCAGAGAAGGATAAGCGGGAGAGAGAGAGAGTTGGAACATAGATCAGCCGGGGGAAAAACGTGGGAGGGACCTCCCAAATATTCAAAGGGAGAGAATCGCGCGCGCGTTTCGCAAGAGAGAGAATCGCGCGCGCGTTTCGCAAGAGGAAAGAGGAGCAAGATTAATGACCCGAAAGGGGTTGTTTGACCCCTAAATAGTGATGCATAGACGACTTTGATCTACCTCGACTGCATTACTGGCAGTTACTGTAGACGGATCGAGAGGGGAGGGCTTTGTGCTGTTGCGACGGGGTCTCTTCTCCAGGGCTGCTGCAGGTGCTGCAGCTGCAGACATGGCTGCTGCACGACACAAGACTATTAGATGGGCGGCGGTGCGTTTCTGCGTCGTTTCGCTGCTCTGCGTGTCTGGACTCTCCGCCAGCTCGGTGGTCCCTCGTCCCCCTCACCCCCGCCCTCTCTTTCCCCGTCTCCAGACTCCCCCGCAATCGATGTGTGTCCCTCTCCCTCCTCACTCTGTTTCCACGCAAAACGAGAGCGAAACAGCCAGACGAACAGAGAAGAGAAAGTGCGTCGTGCGAGCGGGTGGTGTGCGGGCGAGAAATGACAGAAAGAGCGTGCGGTGTGGTCGTGCGCATTACACGCGTCATTCGTGGCAATTAAGCATTTACACATGACCGAGGCCTGGATCGATCGCTGTTCGCCCCTTGTTTTTTGATCGATTTCACGTGGATTCTTTTGCTTGGCGGTCAAATCGCCGCGTGTCAGACTATTAGTCTATCGCGTATTGCGTCCACCTCTCCTAAACTAGGTGTATTTCAGTTGAGACGAGCGGTAGTCAGATAGACGCCGTGAGTCGTCGTCATTTAGCCTGTTATGGTTACCAAGAAGACCGCCGCCATAAAAGAAGCGGCCGTTAATGAGTTGTTATCACCCGAAATCTGGAACAAGGACCAGTGCAATGTGAGCTCTTTGGTCTTTCCCATTATTTACTTTGTTTTGAGACAGATCTGTTGATTTGCAAAGGTATTCTTGAAATCTTAATGAGGTCAAACTCGTTTAGGTCTGCCAAGACGTCTGTCCGAGCCGCGAGAACAAGCTCGCGCACAGCAAGACGCCCCGCCACACCAAGGTTAGTCATTTACATGTTTTAAACGTCGTTTCATCATTTATTGTAAATTCAAATAGCATCGAGTCCTTGCAGAAAGTGGCTATCTTCAAGTTCTTGACACAAGATGCCTCTAAGTTGATCAGTTCCGGGAGGTCGTCCAAACTGGTCGAGCGATACACGGACAGAGGACACGAGGCAGTCGGTTAGTACTGCACTTAAAAAATGTTTTTCATCCCAACTATCATATTCTCCTTTTATATACTCGCAGGAAAATAACTGGATGCATTATAGAAGGCATGCAGAGTTGTTTATCACGGGAAATTGCGGTTGATGAATAAAATGATGCCCAATTGCAGGTCTCGAGTGCATTCACGAACTGGTGTTTCCCTTCGCCGAGAGTGGTTGGTGGGCGTGCTCCCTCTGCTATGATGCTGGTGATTTTATATAATTACTTTACATTGGCTTATAATTATGTTGTATTGGCGTATGACTCGAGTAGAAGTATTCAGAAATAACCAAAGTTTATTGATTTTTGATTGACCTTGCACCATCCATCTTCTAGCCAAGCGTACGTTTGTTTGCTGATATGATACACATGAAACATTGTTCTCGCTAGATAGCCACTTTATTTTTGGATATGGAGTTTGACGGGGTGTCTCTTGCAGGTTTCAATTACGACCAAGTCGACGAGCACCTCAACTCCGCCAATCATCTACAGTGCTTCCTGGTTAGTTGAGAATCTCCACCACTTAAAAAAAATACAATCGGTCGGTTCTGATACTCAATCTTTCACGGTGGAATATGAAAGGGATTCATTGGGCAAATATTTAAGAGTTAAGATAGTTTTTTTCTGTTAAATTTATTTCAACACCTATTCATGAGAAAAGAGAAGATTGTGGTGATTCTAGGAGGAATTCCATCCCTCCAAAGCGAAGAAGATGGATCGACGATGGAGTCAGACCGAGCGATTGGAGTATCTTATGGGTCAGAAACTTTCCTTTTGTTTGTCGCGCAGAGTGATAGCGAAGTCTTCTCAGAATTCTGAGATTGATTGCCTTGAATTCAACTAGGGCAGCTCAAAATCTGGGTATAATTAGAATATTGTTTGACCATGTCTGTTTCCTACATATCGATGTGGAACTGACAAACCGGTTCACAATGCACCGGTGCAACCAGGAGTCACCTGGCAATCTGGAATTTTTTTGTTTAATTTATGAAACAAATTAAAATGTAATTTTACAGATGCGAAGAAGCAAATCCACCACGAGGAGATGCAGAAGGGAGTGGAGATTACCGCCCCTGAGATCATCGAGTTGATGTCGTGGACACTCATCATGACCAGGGTATCGTGTTTTGAGATTGATGAGCAAGATATGGAGTGGGACGTGCTTAATTCTCGTCACTCGGCGATATCAAGTTCACGCAGGGGTTCTTCTGGTAGTATGAGATCGACCATTTTGCAGCAATCTACTCGATCATGACTGGCATTATCTGTCATTTAATCTCACTTTCCAAACGATGATCGTTGTTTTTGGACATATTATTTAACACCATTATCAAAATAATATTCATTGATTGTAATTTGCAGAAGCGATTGATGGTGGACGACACCAAGGTGGAGTACGCCGTGCATCCCGTCAGTGAGGACAGCAACAATGTCATGATGCATTGTCAGGTGAGGAGAGGGGAGGGATGGGAAGAATTACCCGGTGGAGAGGGGTTTCATTCAGTCACTATCATAGTTTGAAATCAGTCCGGTTTTGATTCATGCATAATGTTCCTTGGTGAACAAAAATAAACGGAATATATGGGGAAAAATACTGCTAATGAACATTACGGCGCGTTTATGGTTTCAGTAGTTTCCTAAAGTTCTTTGAGAGTTTTTCGCTGCAATTTATTCGGGCTCCTGATTGTAATAATTATTTTTTTAAATATATATATTTTTGCAGACATGTTTCGAGAATGTTCCGTGCCGCAAAGACTGTGTGAAGGAGGCGTGGCAGCTGCACAAAGTGACAGATAGACACAAGCGACTTTCCACTCTCAATGCAATACTCAGACAATGTGAGTGCACTACTATACTTACTGAGCTTCAAAAAATCTCTCATTTTTTTCAAACGAAGATGCAGCGAGAGTTACCCAGCCGAATGGATGTTTCCGAAAATTAGCAAGTGTTGTGTTTTTCTGCATTTTTAATTACTGCTTGGAAGTGGAGATTTAAAATATTAATCTCTATACCCATAGGATCCCCAACATCGATAGTAGTGTCTTTAAATGTTAATATCTTTCTCATTGCAGACCACTTCGATCGAGTATCAGAAGACGATCGAATGCTATCTGAATTGAACGAGGAGACTATTAGATGGAAGCGAGTTGATGACAAAGTGTACGGACCCGTCTGTGGAATCAAGTACCTCCGGAGGATGGGTGAGTACGATGACGGTATCTGACAGTTATTGATTCGAACACGTCCTGTATCTCCTGTGTCTCACTCTACTTATGAGTTTCTCGTTAGAGAGCTAGAGGTGATGTGGTGCAGAGTGATTCGGAAAAAAACGATTGCATTATAATGTTTATAGAATTGTATATTTAACAGTTTTGGTATTTCTATTGTTAATCTTATTTGTCAGGTGGGACCTCTTTCTGCACTCTGTGTGGAGTAGTGGCTGAGGGAGTGGATGAACACTTCGCCAGCGAACAGCATCTCATTCGATTCGTGGTCGGTTTAATAAATATTTATATTTGATTGAATTGGTAGATTTTTTTGGCGATTGGTAGATTGTGTATTCCTAGCAATTTCTTTTTTATCGCTCTCTCGATTCAGCACACTATCCCTCCATTCTTATAGGCGAGAGTGTGCATATTGGAGAGAGTTTAAAAAAAAGTATTGCCATCCCTAATTCGTAGTAAATTTTATGAGCATTATTGTGACCAAGCAAAACCAACGTTACGCTCGCGCAGCTCATTTTAGTTGTACAGCCGCACCGCTAATGTTCCTGGTTGGAAATTGACTATATAAAACGAAATACTAGGGTGTAAGCGGTGATTTAATCTATTATTTTCAGTGCACTCAATCGCCTCGTGAGGCATGGCTGATGATGCAGGCATCGAAGGAAGCGAGAAGAGAGAAACTGCTGGAGATGATACAGGTATGTTAGGAGATTGGCGGGGTACGGGATCATAAGTTGTTCGATACGCCGATCTGTTGATGCGAATGTGTATTTGGCGCGTAATGGAGGCAAAGGCTACTTGAAATTCTTCTTCGAAATTCAGAGTTCGATCATTCCTCCATTGTCTACTAAAAAACAAATAATGATGATTAGAAACAAATAATGATGATGATGCACCTGAAAGTGTTTGTTGTCTCTGGAAAAAATCACGATCAACATTAAATATAATTATTCTTGGAAAAAATGAATATAAGAAGTATTTTGAATTGTTTTTCTTCAGACAGCCCCTCGTGAGAACGAGGAGAGTCGATCGACGAAGGAGGCTTGCTCGAGCAGACTCACGGTGAGCCGAGTGGATTGAGTATTATACGGCCACTATCAACTAGTGATGCCGTTTCGGGTTTCGGCTCTCTCCATTAAGCGCACTCTCTCGTATCTCTGTCCGGCGAGATAGTGTGCAAAACGGGGAGAGTCGAAACCGAAATCGCACCACTACTATCACCGTCAAACTAGCTCACCATAACTCGCTATGATAAATGGAGATAGTGTAACGAGAATTTTGTGAAACCGATGTTTTTTTTTACTGCGATGGTTGTTACCTCTAAATCGACTATGCTTTGGAAATCGATGCTAATTGAGATTTTGTGGCGCGAATCTGATAGGTTAGTCATTATTTTTTAGTTGTCGATTTCTCCTATTTTTCAAACCTGAAGCGGATAAAGCCGAGTTGTATGTACAAACATTTTCTATTAAATTATTTTAATATTCGAATTGCAGTGGGCTGCGGTGGAGACGGAGACGGAGAAGCTGCCCTCCTTCCCTCCCCCTCAGGAACCATTCGGATTCAACTCATCCTGTATTTTCTGCCCCGTGAGTTGGCGATTCAGCATCCAGTCTTGGTAGAAGTAAACGATCGTTTCTAATTTTCTTATGGTCTCGTCTAGATAAAATTAATCCAGTTCTATTTTCTCATGGTTTAGTGATTCACATTTTCCTGATAGATGGTTGAATCGAGGCAAATTTATAGCGTTCATCATTGCATCTTGAGAAAAAACATTATTCCTCTCCCCTGGATGCCCCCTTCTCAGATGTGTTGGCAGTCCCTTCCCACTCCCCCAGGGGAAGATCCCGATACGGTATGGAACGATCACGTGCTCACTGGAGATCATCTGGATTTCGCTGCGAGGAGGATCACCATGGAATACGGTACGAGGATTACGGTAGTTGTGAAAGATGGTAGGGAGGAGGAGGTCGATGATTGCAATAATTTTCTGCGATTGGGTACGAACTTTTGGTTTCAAATATCCAGTAATTTCATCTTTCAAAGTGACAGAAAGTGGGATGGCACATTGAAGTTGCAACAAGCGCACAAAGGGTTTGAGAACATGTCGAAGTCAATGAGGATGTTATCTCTGTTGAATAAAATATTCTTTTCCAGACGAATCGTACTTCGTGCCTCTCACTTCCTCAGTGCAGTTGCTGCCGAAGGAATCGCACGGCAAATGGGTGGTGAGTAGCTGCGCTTGATTGAATACCGCTCTCTCCATTGTGCACACTCTATCGTCTATCTGACCGGTAAGAGAGTGTGCTGATGGGAGCGAACACTATTCGATTCGGCATCACCTGTGCCACTCGAATTTCAATGAGAATAGAAGAACATTAGACTAGCTTACCAGATATTGCGCCTCCCTCTTGTCGGTCTAGAAATTTAAATTACGAGAATATATTTAGCGTGATTATACTTTAAAAATATTTATTGCAGACGGAGTCGGTGGGCGAGACAGTCACGTGGAAGTACCAGACCCAGACGGACGTCGGATTGGAGTACGTAGTGGAGGATGCTGATCAAGGAATGGTGAGATGATGGTTAAGGGAGTATAGCTGGAGAATCAGTGATATTTAACCTGCTACGATTGGGTTTCGCAGATCATTCTTCACTGTGAATATTGGAAATAATTGATTTGTCGAGAGCCTTGGCGTAAAATTGTGTTGAATGCAGGTCAGGAAATGACCCGTTTCATTTTTTTTTTAATGTTGCATGTACTTTGGCAAAAATGCGAATTGGCCTGTGAGATTTGTTTCTGATTCTTTCTTCTCATTGACATTTTTAAAAAAAGTTGCGTTTTCTAGGAATTATATGTTACTAATAAATAATGTTCTCAGGTGGTATGCACTCTGTGTGCCCGTTCGTACATCATCGGGGAGCACTGCAACATGGGCAGACACGTGCGAAGTCTGCAGCATCTGCAGCAGTATATGGTGAGGAGGGGGGAACATGGAGTAGGGATGATTAAAATATGAGGGAATGGACGGATGAATCAAAGATGAGAGGAGAGAGGTGATAAGGAAGACTGGGAACTTGGTGTTCCGCCAGGTATCATAGGTTGAAGTTATGAGTAAAGGTCAAATGAGAGAGGGTTAATCAGTAGTGGTCGGATCCTCTGGATTTTATAATTTAAAAAGAAACAATAATTTGCAGCATGTCACAAATCGCACGATGCTGTCGATGGTGTTCGATACGAAGAACGAAGCGGCTTGTGATGTGAGAATGAAAATTTTCATTTCTTGTCTCAAATTTTTTTCTTGTGAATTTGTAATGAGAGGCTACTACTCTGCACTAAAAATTTTGATTTTGGGATGATTCCCTAAAGTAATGCAGGAGATAGTGATTGCCTAGGCTTTGACTAGTAAACGCATGCATTGTGTATTTTTTTCTTATTTTATAGTTCGAAAATACAAAAATGTTAGTTTCTGTCTTCAGCCACCTGGTGATTTTGCTTTTCGTATATTTTATTTGTTCACTAATCATGTTGGAAAAATTTTAATATTCAAAATCCAATTTGTAGGAACTGATGCTCGAGTATCTCGTGAGGAACACTGTGAGCGCCGTTGATGAGATTCGGTTGGTGGTTTATATTTCGCTCACTGGATATTATCTGTTTCTGTGGGTTCATGTTGCTTCATCGATAATGAACAATAAAAATAACGATAACAAATTTCGCAGTGTGTTCAATAAGAAGAAGACGAAGGAGCTCGAGTCGTGGCCGAACATCAAAATCCGAACGGTAATCAGGGAGTCTCGTCTTTTTTTCCCTTCTTATTCCGGGGGTTTGAAAAGATTTTTGAAACTACTGCAATTGTTTTGCATCAATAAAGATGAGTCAGTATTGTTCCTGTTTACACTTTAATTCCTGTTTCCTATGCTGTTATATTCCCGATTTGGGATTTCTTTGCACCATTTTCAAGAGTTTTTCTCTACATATTTCTCCAGTTCAGTAATCTCAGTCGCTCATCTAACTTGTTTTTCTGTTTTGAGATGTCTCCCTCTTGGAGATCCGAATGAGGTCTAATCTCGATTTCAGATGCAATTCAACTCGCTTTCATCCGATATTCGACCCATTTATGATTGCATTTTCTCAATGGTCGATCGAATTGCTAATGACGAAGGTAAATTTTCGTTTCCCAATTTCATTTAACCCTATCGTCTTCTAGTACTTGCGTTCTTATCATCACATTCAATATACCGAACGTATTCCCAGATCTGAGATATCTCTGGTCTCCCCCCATCCGAGCTGATTGATCTCTTTCAGAGGAGCGACGCTCTATCAGTGCCCGTGAAGCTCTTCAGACTGCTGGTATCAAGGAGATTCCAGTGACTAGATTGATCCTCCAGAAGACTGGTCTCGCCCTCTTCAGATGCGGGGTTTGTTTCACTATTTCACATCTTTGCCCAAATGTCTGTTTTGAGCTATTTTTGTTGCGGATAATCGCTTCAAATATTTGAGTGAAAGCAATCGACTCATCGATTTGTTCATTCTTTATTTTTTTCATTGAATATGCGCTAGTGATCATAGACTATTTTTCTAGTCTTACGTTAGAATATAATTCGTACATTTAGTCACACTATATTTTTTGTACTGACCTCGAAGAAATTCCATTCTTGTGTACTGTGAGAACAGAAACTCTAGCTTCTTGGTGTGCCCCAGATCGAAGAATTACATTCGCATTAGCTTGTTACACGCGGAACGGAAATTATTTTTTCAGCCAAAAATCTTCTCAGTTTCTTTATCTAGATCCATTGTCAGTTTATCCCAATCTGTCAGTTTATCTGAATTTATAATGACGTCGAACCTGCCTGCGTCCATGCCCATTAGGCCAGGGCGGCCTACCGCAGGGAACGCTTGACGGAGGCTAGTGGTTGGGGCGCGCGCCTTTCTCTACCTCTTGCAAAACATCACCTGCGGGCGGGAGTCGAACCTGCCTGCGTCGGCATGCCAGTCTGACACCATGCCCATTACTTCATCCTTCAGTCCATCTCTCGAGACTTTGCCACCATTATCGTGGAAGAGGATAGAGCTCTTGATTCCCTCCAATCCAGTGAATTGTGCTCCCTTGCCGATACCACGGAATCTCCACGCAGTGATGGTATCTCCATCGAACTGGAAGCGAGGGTGAGAAAAGTACGCCTAAATCTTTAACGAACAACTTATCAAAACATCACCTGCGGGCGGGTGTCTGACTGGCATGCCGACGCAGGCAGGTTCGACTCCCGCCCGCAGGTGATGTTTTGCAAGAGGTAGAGAAATGCGCGCGCCCCAACCATTAGTCTCCGTCCCGCGTAATGGGCATGGTGTCTGACTGGCATGCCGACGCAGGCAGGTTGGTTGGGGCTTTCATCCCAGTTTTGCAAGAGGTAGAGAAAGGCGCGCGCCCCAACCACAAGTCCCCGTCAAGCGTTCCCTGCGGTAGGCCGCCCTGGCCTAATGGGCATGGTGTCGCAGGCAGGTTCGACTACCGCCCGCATCAACATTTTCAGTTGTCCGTTATCATTACATATAAAAATAATTTCCGTTCCGCGTGTAACAAGCTAATGCGAATGTAATTCTTCGATCTGGGGCACACCAAGAAGCTCTGTTCTCACAGTAATAGCGATGCCATTTCGGTATTTTGCGCTCTCCATTCTGCACACTCACTCGTCTGTCTGACCGGCGAGTATGAAGAAAAGAGAGAGCAAAAAACCGACTTGATATCCCTAACGTGCATCAGTCTGTTTATTATTTGTTATCTGGCGCTCTTCAAAAACGTTAATTTTACTTATCAATGCTACAGAATCTCTAAATCAATTGTATCAATTGTAATTTGTGTAGTGAGTGCATTACCCCCATCTGTAGGCATGCGATCTGTGTTTCGTCGCTCATCCTTCCCAATTGGAACAAGAAGTATGGGAGAAGCATATTGGATCAGAGGACCATCTAAGAAGAGCCCTCGCCTTCGCCAACAACAAATTTTGTGAGTTTTATCTCCGGATTGAGTGGTTAATTGGAAATTTAGCATTATTTAAGATCAATGGGCATTTATGTGATCAATTGTGGTAGGATTGCATAATTTCGGGATACGTATTGATTGTTTCTCCATGACTTGTAGTCATCTAGAATTCTGTTTTGTAGCTCCCCTCTACTACACTCCCCTCTCCTCCACCTACACAGTGAAGCCATTCGTGCAGAAGGATCCCACTAAGGTACAATTATCGATTTTTTGCCGCTAAAATCGCGGTATGGCGGCGCGCACCTTGGAACAATCCAATATTGTTGGTGTTTTTTTCCTCAATAGTGTTCGCGGATCGAATAGTAGCTCTCTCTCCATTCTGCGCACTCTCGTTTCTCTGATCGGCGAGTGTGCTGAATGGAGCGAGGGCTATTCAATCCGGCATCGCCATTGTAAGTATGAATGGGTGGAATTCTGGCTTTAATTTACGAATTTCCGATCTTTTGAATAAAGCTTTTGCAAAAGATCCTATAATTTCCAGAAAGTAACATGGCGCTGGAATGCCCTTGACAAGTCACACGATCTCGTGTTGGCTGTAGTGGGATTGGAGGAGTTAGTGGAGAGGAAGAGCGAGGACTCGATGATCATGAATGAAGCCAATCTAGAGGTACTGTATTTGTTAAATAATACAACAACAGATTAATCAAAACATTTTTTAAAAAACAAATAATTGTTCAGTTTGAAAAAATATTTGATTGTATTGTTTTGTTTATATTTCTAATAATAATAAAGCAATGAAAATAATCGATAGCGGCCTTTACAGAATTTCACGGCTCACTTCTTCTGCCGAGTGTGCGCGGTAGTCGTGGGCAGACGCGCGCAGATGCTAGAGGATCACGTGCGAAGCGCAGCCCACGTCTTCGCCTACGTGGTACGGTAGACGTCGAGGCGATCGACTACTGATTTTTCTCTCGAAAATACCCTCATGTTTTCGAGGAATTTGTTGTTGTTTTTTCATTGTTTTGTTTGTTGTTTTGATGATGATATTCTAACAGAACAAGCACTTCCCTCAAACGGTTCTCGAACTGGAGCGACTGGACAACAATGATGGGGGCAAGGAGCGAAGAAAAGTGAGCAACGATTCGGAAGATTTCAAGAATCATCCGATATCTCATTATTCTGTTCAGATTCTCGCCAATCTCCTCAAGGACATCAAACCGCCCGCCGATTACTGTATCCCCGTGTACGATCCGGTCAGCTACAACTGACTTTATTCACCTGACCACATTTTTTTGCCGATGGCTTTTATAAATTATTATCATATCTGTCCTTTATTATTTCTTATTTATTAATTATTAATTGTATAGATCGGTGAGTCGGAGCGGCGTCAGAAGGAGGCTGAGGTGAAGCAGAAACAACGGGAGAATTTGAAGAAGAATGAGGAGATGAGAGTGAAAGCGATGGAGGAGAGGAAGAAGAAGGACGAGGAGAGAAGGAAGACAAAGGAGCAGGAGGTGGCCCGGGTACGGTGACATCCATCTGACTCACCGACGAACCTACTGTAATCGGTGAGCTTGCAGGAGCGAGAACGAGAAGATGAGAGGAAGAGACGAGAAGCACTAGTGATCGAGAAGGCTGCAGCGATTACTGCAGAGAGGGAGCGACTGCGCAAGGTTGGTCATGGTTCTGACCCATAGAACTACCCAAATATCACTTATTTTGTAAAACTTCTTTCACAACGTTTGTTTCTTTGTATCTCTTTCATTCTACATCAACGATTGCCTTTCTCATGTTGCTCAACCGTTTTCCCTTCCATTTTCTGTATGTTCCCAAAATCTGCCATAATCATTGCTTTATTATCTGTTTGACTCAGCGAACTCATTTAACCCCCCTTTCATTTCCCTCCTTACCCTGCAAAATACCGTAATCGCGCTAATCTCCGGCGTTCAGCTCGCGATGGAGAAGGCGGCTCTGGCCGAAATTGCCCGCAAGAAGGAGGAGATGGCACTGGCGCAGAGTCAGCTGGTAGGTCATTCATCCCCCTGTGGGATACGATAGGAGGTAGGACGGTAACTCGCCGACCTGCTTTCCGTAATCCCCCTCTATTCATTCTATTTGGACTTGACTTAATCCATTGCAGACACGCGACCCGGCGATCGCTGCTCTGCTCAACAAGAAGAACGAGATCGCGGCCCAGCTGGAGATGCTGCGTGCAGCCAAGGCGAGCGGGGCGGTGCCAGAACCCAAGCTGCTCATCCCCGGCCCCAACCAGCTCTCCCAAAATTCGATCCAGCAACTACCCACTGTGCGCATAGGAGCCGGAGTGCCCGCTCCCACGGCGGTACCACAGTCCCTCATGGGTGCCACGGTGGTACCCGCCGGAACCATGATGCCCAACATGGCGCTGCCCCCACCCGGCATGGGTTCCATGTTCTCGGTTCCGCCCCCAATGGCACCAGTGGGGATGGGAGTGCCTCCGCCCTCGCCCTTCTCTCTACCCCCTCCGTCACTGATGAGAGGAATGGTACCATCCATGTCCGTGCCCCCTCCCTCCACCACCCTCTCGATGAGCGTTCCCCCGCCTGGCATGGCACTCATGTCCGGACCAGGAGGAGTCGCCGGTGGGCTCGGATTCGACCTGGTCGGGCCCAAGCCTGTCCTCTCCTCATTCGTGCCGAAAGTGGACGCGATGCCGGTGTATCCGACGGGTCCGATGGGACCGGGAGGGAGGAAGAGGGGAGATTTTGATCGACCCTCTCTGGCAGGGGCCTCTCCCGATCTCTACGCCTCCAATGCAGCCATCATCACGAACAGACAGGCACTCGTGGATTACAGTGAGTCCAGATTACGGTATTATTGGGTGATTTCAGCCCGACTTGAAGCAGAAATCCGCCTGGTGATGAGAAGAGAAGATGTGTCTGCTTGAGTTGTATCGAGAAATTGCTTTGGATGTTTTGAGAGAAATTGGGTGTTGTGGTGTATGGGATAGAGCAAGAGAAAAAGGGGTTGATCAGAGGCTTAATACTCGATGTTCAGTGTGGAAGCAAGGGAACGAGGAGACGCCCGAGAGTGAGCGACCCGCCAGATTCTCGAGACTCTGCGCAGCCACCCCCGCCTGTCTGGGAATGGAATACATCTATGAGGTGAGAGAAGAGTAGCGTGGGCATTTAGGTATTGCCTCTCTCCATTCTGCACACTCTCATCGGTCAGACAGATGAGAGTGTGCAGAGCAGAAAACACAATTCGCATCACTATTAGGAAGTCTTTCGATAGTCAAGAAATTTTGAGCATCCCTAGCATCGTATTGTTTTCAGCTAAAATCGTCTTAAAATCGAGCTGAAGCGCTGTTAATACTGGCTGGTAGGAGTGTCGGATATAATATTAGCTTTTTCCATTCTGCACACTCTGGGTGAAATATTAAAACTTCTTCAGGTTGTGTGCCTGGACAGCGGTGAGCTGACGACGATGTACTGTTCGATGTGCGGATACTGGAGTACTCCCATGGACACGGTGAAGCACATGCTGACATCCTCCCATCGACTACTGTATCTGGTGAGCATATGGTAGAGTATGAGGGGAGATACGGAATATTATTGCTCGAGGTAGTAGATACTCATCTGATTTATTTGGGTGGATAGCTCTAAGAACGAAATTAGTTTTGATTAGACCGATTCTATTTTTGCTAGCGACCGAAATCTGGTGAAAAATGTAAATCTCTTTTTTCAGTTCCGCAACTACAAGCTGTACCACAGGACAGTGGAGTCGGAGGTGGACCAGCGGGCTAAGGAAATCCTGCTAGAGCAGTTCGCCATGCAGATCAGGAGTGTGAGTAGGGTTATTGTATTTAAAACAATTTAGCTGTATTTACACACATAACTATTTTGTGCTACACGGTTAGTTTGTGATACTATGCGAAGCAAGCCATCCGATTTCTCATCGATAACTTGTAGAATTTCCATCAATTTAATTTTTCTCTGTTTCTCCTGCATCATTCATGCTGCAAAACAACTTCATGTTCGTCGATGCCCCAATGATAGATATTTTTCAATGTCAATATCATGACTCACAATATTTAAGGCCAATCCATTCCATTCAGCGTGACAATCCTCCCCCCTGCATCACTCATCGTCTCAAGTGCTATCTCAACGCTGGGACCATCCAGAGACTGTGGCCACAGTACGTCACCATACTCGATCAGAGCTGGAGGAACAATCCGGGTACGGTAGATGATTATCGATTTATTGATTTTTGATGATATTCGATGGCATAATCTTTTCGCTGGAAATATTTATTTTCTCCAGTTTTTTTAAAATCTTTATTTTATTTGAGTACAGTATTATTGCTCGACGTATTGATTTATCGATTTATTCGCTTCCAGTGTGTCGCACTCCCTCTCCTCCTCCTCGTCGCTCCTCGCGATCTCGATCGTACTCCAGCAGCGATTCTCGCTCCAGAAGCTACTCCAGGAGTAGATCCCGATCACCCAAAGATCGATACATAAGGAGCAGGTACGGTAGAATACTGTAATCGCTGAAATTTACGGTATTGCCATTATAGTATTGATCGTTCAGATCGAGAGACAGAGACCATCACAGACGACGTAGCAGATCGAGATCATCAAGGTGAGAAAGAGATTACTGTAGATCGATTACCGTAACCACATCTTCCCCTCAGGAGTCGCTCACCGCGTCGTCGCAGGGACAGCAGAAGGAGAAGCTACTCGAGGAGCAGAAGTGGAACGCCAGTGGTGAGGGAAGGGGCGGGAGATTGAATATTCAAGGGACGTGGTGGATCGGGGTATCAGAGAGGCAACTATTGGGTTGAGGAATAAGTAACGCTCGTTTTTGAGCATCGTGTTTGGGCTCATATATCTCCCGCCAATCAAATCTAAACGAGCTGACTTTATAGCATTTTTTCAGGGTATGCTCGAGTATCATAGCCGTTAGTATTAGAAATATCACGCTTCCTGTGTAGGACAGAAATTTAGATTTCAATGTACCTGATAATTTTCGAAAATTTTAGATTTTTTTTTCGAAATTGTGTAATTTAACGTGGAAATTGTTCGGTAAATTCACACATTCTCAGGTGAGCAGCCCGATACTACACCTCTTCCATGGTGAAGTGAGAATGGTGCTCGATTCATTGTTGTATTTTTATAGACGTTTCAAGGGGAACGTTCGTGAAAAATTGCAGTTCACTTAACTTATTTGTCTACCTTGAGGATCGAAGGTGCTGGCCTATACACTAGTGCGCTCCAGTCACTCACTATGGAGCTATATTATCACCATAAACATTTGGTGCTACTTATGCTCCTATTTGAAAAATAACAGTTTTCCAAAAATATTTTTTTGTGACGGAATCAAAAGAAATGCGTGTTTTGAGGACTTTGGATTAAACCATACCCAAGACATAGTAGCCATTCTATAATTGTGGCCACTTGGTGGATGATAGTGCAAAAGTTGCTCGTCCATTTAACCATCTAAGGCCTTACATTCAATTAGTACGGTTTACAGGAAATAGCAATAAATGTCGATTTCGAGGCTTGTTTTTCTATATCGGACTTACGAGCAATTTAACTCATAAAGAGAATGCTCCACACTTAGCAAAATTCGTCCATATTTTCAACAGGAAAGGTACTCCACATTCAAGCATAATTGAGGTCTTTAGATCTATTGCTAAGACAACGCGGCTAGCAAAACTTCTTTCGGTCAGTAACTGAAAATCCTACACTCTCGTTAGGCGCATATCTCACACAGGCCTTTACTTGGATATTCCTCTGAATATCATCAGTGTAATGTATAACCATGATACTTTACTACTGCAGCTTAATTGTGGCTCAATAATTCTTCTTCCCTCAGTGCTGACCTGTCAAAATCTCAGGGTGAGGTGCGACAACTTTGAATTGAGCCAGCCATTGTGATCGCCTAAATGATCGGAGATATATGATATAGTGTGCGCTAAAGAGAGTATCCAAGCCCTTATCGATCATCAAAAACCGGAATATAATTGCACAATTTAGAAAGACGGGAGAGGTCATAATCTGAAATTGGAAAAACGAACGTTACTTATTCCTCAACCCGATATAATGGGACAAGATCACAAAAGCAGTATTTCTATCGACTGCGTCTGTAAAAACTCATAATTTCTGAATTGCTGTTAACAGAGTGTCCATGTACACCGTGATTTGTGGCACCGGGGCTATTATTTGATCCGGTATTGATTGCGTTAAATTATATCGCTTCACTGTAGTTTTCAATATTTTTTCACATGGTGGTGATTTTGGTATAAAAATCAGCACTATACTTGCCCTGGAACATTTTGCTCAATTTCTCATCCGGAATATTCACTTTTTTCCTATGTCTCACCATTGTTCTCTCGTTGCAGAAGAATACCTGGCTACCCGATGCGATGCCCGTCTCCTCCTCTGGAACCAATGGATCGATGACGATGCCGATGGGAGCAGGAATGGGAATGGGCGTAATGGTGAACACTACCGTTCCCCCGCCCTCACTCATGTCCACCATGATGCCGAATATGGTAAGTGCACGATGGAGTCTATCGAGGACTGACTTTTCACCCGACAGTCTACCGTAATCCTCGCTGGTTGCAGAATGTGCCTCCTCCCGGTCTCGTATCGATCCCCATGGGCGTCCCTCCTCCCACCAAGCCTACAATAATCACGGTGAGAATTGATTTTTGGTGGGACTGGAATATCGATTTTTTCTCATGGAATTAATTATTGATTGGTTTACAGGTGCTGGATGATGATGATGAGGACATGCAGATCTCGACGACTCCCCCTCCATCGATAGAGAAGAAGAAGGAGGAGAAGAGGGAGAGGGATGGAAGGAGGGAGGACAGGAGGGACAAGGAGTTAGTTATTTGATTGATTTATTCCAATTAGAAAGAAGAATTAATAGTTGTATCTGAAACATCAATTATATACGAATCAGATTGATATGCACAATTTCATACGAACATGGAATCAATCTGCTGATCCATTTGCATTATACTGACCAAACAAAAATCGCGCGTGTTCGAACCAACGACATTGGAAAAGAAAACATTATTTGATTGTTTGTGTGCGGAAAACTTTATGGGATTTTATGGGATAATGCATTCCTGAAAACTTAATCTCGCATGTTTCTGAAACGACGAAATTGCAGCTCAAAGTCGTCGACGAGAGAGAAAGAAAAGGAGAAGGAGAGGGAAAGATCGAGTAGACGAGACAGTGGAGGGAAGAAGGAGAAGGAAAGGGAGAGAGAGAGGGAGAGGGAGAAAGAGAAGAAGAAGGAAGAAGAGGTGGATCCTGTAAGGGAGGAACAGAGGAGGGTGAGCAGAAAGGTAGAATTTGTTACAAACGAGATGTTGAGGCTACATTGAGCAGGGCGGTTGCCTACAGATTATGGAGATGAGTTGAAGCATAATAAATAGTACTGCTTCGTAAATTTTCTTTTAAAAAAAAAAGTTTCAGAAGGCGCTCGAACGTGTAAAAGAGCTGGATCGGGCGAAGAAAGAACAGAAGGAGAGAGATAGGGAGAGGAAGATTGACAGTACTGATGATCGATTGAGAAGGGTACGGTAGTTATCGATTGATGGAAGGGTACGGTATTAGGGAATTCTTTCGTATTCGTATGATTTTTTCTCTCTCTAATTTCCCCCAGACAACATGAGGAGATCCAAGAGGAATTTTGTTTTCGAAAATAAATTATTTATTTCTTGTTCATTAATTAACTAAATTAGGATCGTCGTGAGCGTAGCAGAGAGAGGAAGAGGAAGAGGAGCGAGAGCAGGGAGAGGAGGTATTTACATATTCATTATTAATCATTTAATTTTCTTAAATAGCGTATTACTTCATTTGTCGTCCACGAATCCATAGATAACGAGCCATTATTTTTTTCTGTGGTGCATTTGTGGTGCAAAGTGAATAAACGGTGTGAAAAAATGTTGGTACATCGCAGTTTCACTGATGGGGTATTACATTTTGATCGTAGTCTTTCACAATTGTTGCTCGTTTATTCTTTCAAAACAAATATAATTGCAGGTCGTCTCATCGCTCGAGCAATGGCGGTGGAGAGGTGAGCTGTGATTTTTGATCTATCGATTTCTAATCTTTAGAGATACTCTTTCATTGTTCAGCTCTCCATTTTGCACATTCACAGTTCGAACAGACTATTTAGAGTGTGCGAAACGGAGAGAACTGATAATCGAGAGAGTCCAAACTGCCTTAGAACTGATTTATTATAGTGAAGAATACGAAATAGATAGTTATAGCTATATGCTCAGTGAATAATGAATCTATGTCACAGGTTGACTGGGACTCGAAGGCGGCCGCGTTTCTGGCCAAGATAGGAGACCTGCAGGGAGCGAGCAAATTGATCCAAGGAGGAGGTGAGAAAGAGCTAGATTAGTTTAGATGATTGCACTGGGCTAGATTAGTTTAGATGATTGATTTTTGATTTTATTTTGAAAAAACTTTCATCACGATCTTATCGAGAAATTATTTTCACGGCAGATTAAAATTGGCGATGAATCGGTAAAGTGTCTGGTTTTCTTATTTTAAAAATTAAAGGGTTTTATTTATTTATTCGCGGTGGCACGAAAACCTCCATTGAAGACGTGCGTTTCTTTACAGGTGGATCCACCCATCAGCCCTCCCCTTCTCCATATGGCTCCTCCGCCCCTCCCGTGTACACTGGAACGCCCGTCGCGACGAGACCCGGCAGTGGAATGGGTACGGTAGGGAGAGAGAGAGAAAGATGGGGTACTGTAGTGCAGTTATCGCAGACAGCGTTTATCAATTATGTCTGTGTTTTGATAGTGAGTGGCCATTAGTATTGCCGGATCGAATAGTTGCTCTCTCTCGTCTCTGAGAGAGTGTGCAGAATGGAGAGAGCAGACAACACTGGTGGCCTTAAATATATTTTTTTTAAAAATATTGTAGGAAGCGCGGCCTTCGAGCCTCTGACCGCCTCTCCTCCCGATTTCGTAGGTGCGATGAAGAAGAAGAAGGAGACTGCCTCTCCTGAATATGAACCCATCTATGATGAGAGGTAACCATCACTGTCGCTATCAAATAAATACGAATAGAATTCCAATAATCGAAAAAAATTAGCCGGCGATTTTGGGACGCATTCACCTGATGTATGATTGATTACTGGTGGAGTCCAATGAACCACATTATCCGAATTGAACCACAGACTTCAAATTTAGCCGCTATTAATTGATCCCTATCGCAGCGCCACCTCTTCCTTCGGCCGTTCAGCAGCTGCTTCTGCTGCAGCATCTGCAGCTGCAGCCGCCGAGGATCCAGAGACGACGAAGCGGAAGCTGCTGGGGGTACTGGTGACGATGCAGAAGGAGACGGAGGCAGGGAAGGAATTGAGCGAGAAGGATGTAGATAGGATATATAAGGAGGTGAGCAGGGTTATTTATTCGAGCTAATCCAGAGCTTATCGATTCTGCTGAACATGTGCTTGATAAGAGATCGCAGTGAAACCCATCTCTCACAGGTCGGTCTCTCTAACACTCAACGAGGCAAGAGTCAGCATCTACTGTCACAGATGATTGAGTTGATAGGAGGAGGACCGCCTCCCGAGAAGAAACCAAGCATCAATCTGCAAGTACGGTAGGATGATACTGTAGCCGGGAAGGGGAAGGAGTACGGTAGCCGATGTATCGGTAATTTATATCGATTTCTCCTTGCAGGACTACGGTATCGGCGCAAGCAGCTCTCCGGCCCAGCACCACGGCTCTCCGTACTACGGTGGCCCCTCCTCGTCGCGTGGTGTTCCTCCGGGTTACGGTATCCCGTCAGGAGGAGGAAGAGGAGACTACTACGGTGAATCTCCGAGAGACACGCGAGTACCCTCTGCACTGGCTGGAAGTGAGTAGTACTGTAAACTTGTGGGTGGAGGCTCTCTCCATACTGCACACTCTCGTCTGTTTTACAGAGTGTGCAAAATGGAGAGCGAACATTTCGATCTGGCTACTGTAGAGATGAGATGAAGTCAGCGTAGAGTGGCGTAGTTTATTCGATATTGAATTGAATAAAATAATGGAATTTTCCCACTCATCGTACTAGGCACGTTGAGGCTGCAGCAAGTGTACAACTCCCAATCAAGGTGCTTGGGAACATTGGGAGATCCAGATCTTGCGCATAGAAAAATACATAAAATTAGCAGAAAACAAAGGGAAAGCTGTGAAATTGTTTAGTTTATTTTTTTAGCATCTTTATTCTTCAGTGGACGCCGAGGGTCTCGAACTGCTGAAGAATCTGAGTAGCACACTGAAGTTGATGCAGAGCCGAGGGCAGGCAGCCCCATCGGCCGGCCCCCGCAGTCTACCCATGCCTCCCGGTTTCGGTAGATCGGAGTACGATAGGAGAGAGGTACCGTAGTCGATTTATTGATTTATTCATTCTGTCACTCAGTTGAAAATGGAATACCGATCGAATTGATTGTCCGAATAACGGTCTTCTGCTCCCTTCTGAAACCTGCCCTTCTCAGGCGTATCCTCCTCCGTCCGCAGACTATCCGCCCTACCGCTCGCCCGCGGACGAGGATCCGCGTCTGAGGCGGCCGTACGACCCCTACCTGGACCCGCGCGCGGATCCGCGGATGCGCGAGCGATACGCGCCCCCTCCGGCTGGCGTGGATCCACGTGATCCTCGTTATCGCGGATACTACGACGACCCGTACGATCGGGCGCCCGCTCCCGCTCCTTCCGGCTACGGCGCGTACGACCCACGCGACCCACGCGTCAGGATGGATCCGCGTGACTCGCGTGTGTCTCACGCGCATCCTCCTCGTTCCTCGATGGGCGATCCTCGTCTCTACGAGCCTCCACCCCATCGAGCGGAGAGACCAGTCCTCACGAGAGAGGAGTATGAAGCACGACTGAGAGGAGAGATCCCGTCCACTCAACCAACTGGCTCCGCCCCCAAACCAGCCCCTGCAGCTGCAGCTCCGACGCCTGCAGCACCTGCTCCTGCAGCCGCGAAGAAGACACAGGAAGTGGTGAGTCGATTTAATGTATTATGGCTAGTATTTATCCAGTGAGATCGTAGTTCCACATGACTGATTTAACGAGGTATTGGTGCGTAGATTCACTAGTTGTAGGCTATTGTGTGGACAAAAAATATGATTGCTGTTGGTGGCAAATGAATTTAGTAAGCGATGGCCCAGACTAGTTTTAGTTTCACGGCTTTATGAATAGACTCGATCAGCTGGCATGTCAATGCTCGATTGGTGTGTCATAAAAACAAGTAATGCTTGCAGGTGACCCTGGACGATGACGATGATGATTGGGGCGCGCTGGAGCAGATCCTCGATCGAGCCAAGGCCCCCGCCGCTGCAGCTGCAACTGCTGCACCTGCTGCAGGCAAACAACCGATGAAGGTGAGTGGGGCATAGAATTAATATTTTGAACATCAGGCTTTGATTTTCGGTTTTCTTCTCACTCCATTCTGCACACTCATTTTAACTGTCAAGTGTGCGAAAAAGAGAGTCAAAATTGAAATGTTGTTCATATTGAACTACTCTTTGAAAGGATTACAGTGAATATGCAGCAAGAGATTAAATATCCATGTGTGTTTTAATACTGATCGAAATAAAATGATGATTCTATGTCATTGCAGACTGCTCCCAAGAACGGTCCTCCATCAGCTGCAGCCGGTGCAGCACCTGCAGCAGGAGGGACGATGACTGCAGCAGAGGCGGAGAGGGAGGCCTCAAGGATGGCATATGTAAGATTTTTTTGGAATATCCAGTCGCAAGCAACTATAATTGACGAGTGAATCTTCAGTACAAATGGAGGGGTTGAAACATTGATGAACTTGCCCTATTCTGTCTTGAATCGAAGTATTTGCTCTGTTTTTTTCGGGTACCTTGGAAGTGTCTTCGCAATGAGACGGAGTAGTTCTCGATTATAACTTACCGGACTGAAACATGGATGTCCCCATCTCTTCTAATTCCCCCTCTCTCTTTCAGATGGAGCGTCAGGAGCGAGTGCGTCAGCATTGGGGAGTGCGGAACAAAGCCGTACCCCCGCCCCAACCCCATCTCGGACAGCAGCCGCAGCGCGTCGGATTCGAGACTGCCCCTGCTGCAGCATCGCCCCCCACGCGTTCAGCACAGCCGCAGCACCATCCAAGTAAGACTGAGTCGCAAGAGGATAGTTGGAATGAGCGTAGCCAGAGGTATTATCGATGCGCTTGCACCTCGCACTAATAGCGTATGTGAAACTTTAAATTGATATGGTGAGAGTTCACTGAATCGAATTAATAAAATTTTAATATTTGCTAATCTTTTCGCGGCAAAAATTATTTGTGCTACAAACCTTGACGTATGTAATATACTCGAGAAACATAGATTTGGGTGGTTCGAATGAGGATAGTGCTGATATTGTTCCTTTCAGGCGGAGTGTCGATGGGTGGGCAGTGGGATGCTGCATACGGCACACCGCCGCAGCAGCAGCAACATCATCAACAGCAACCACAGCACCATCAGCAGCATCAACAACAACAACAGCAATCACAGCAGCAGCCGCAGCAAGGCTACTACAGCCAGTACAACCAGAATGGTGGAGGATACAATGCGAGTTATGGTAGTGGTGGTGGCTATTATTGAGAGGAGTACGGTAGCTGAGAAGATGTATTATTCATATTGATTGTTCTCATCCAGATCAGAGTTAAATACCCGTTGTTAGTCACGATCATTTTAATTTCCCTTTGTGCTAACACTAAGATAATCTCGTATGATTTTAGATAGAACTTAATTATTTTATTTCGTCGTTGTCCCATATCCGAGTGTTTCCGTTGTGTAAATAGATGCACAGAACGATAAATTATTTTATTTACAACAAGAATGTGTGATTGACTATTCAATTAGAAGGCAGTCTTAGTATTTAGTGATGTCGGATCATCAAAGCAACTTCTTCCTGTATTGATAATAAGGGAGAAGGAAGTAGGGAGATGGAAGAGACCACACAAAGATACATCGATGTTTGGTCACAAGAGTCGCTGAATGCCTCGGGCCACTATTTGCACTTTCCATGTTCAACATTGGGAAAGCAGAGAATGTCTGCACTCTCTCGATCAGACACGATCTCTCGTTTACTCTAACCGATGAGAATACGGGAACTGAGAGAACAGTATTGCACTTTTTGGGTGTTCCTCTGAATGCGATGGGCATCTATAAAGGGCGTGAGAGCGAACATCAGAAAATCTTCCCAGTTCAACAATCATGATCAGCAACGCATTCCTCTTGGCATCATCGCTGGCTACCGTGTCCATCGGCTGCGCGCCCTCACCAGGAACCGGCACGGGACCTTGTGAGTGGCAGATACGGTAGTCATGTCAGTAGGGTTATCGAATCGATAGTACTGTCTCTATTCCGCAAACATTCTTGCCAGTCACCGCGAGAGAGTGTGCAGAATGGAGAGTGATAGAACTCCGTCCAACATAGTCGTTGTTCGTCACCTACAGTATCCTCAGCCTTCATCACGGCCTCACCCAAGCTATCGTTCACCTTCTCCCCACCGCTCATATGGACGTACAACAGTAACGGAACGTAAGATTATCGATTGATGGATATTTGGATGCCATTTTCCACTCGGCACACTATCCCGCCGGTCAGAGCGAGAGTGTGCAGAATAGAGAGGGATGAGAATCTAACGGGATATCCCAGCAGATATCGTATCCTACCATAATCTCAGGGCCGCTGCGGGGCAGTCCCTGACGATGGATCAGGCACAGGCACGCATCAATGAGGAGGTCGAGTTCGCGGTGGGTTACGGTAGATTACTGTAACTCAGAAATCGATTACGGTTTCTATGAAAAATCAACATGAGTCGGAGAGAGAAATCGATATTGCAGATCATCAAGGCGCTGAATCAGTACGGTTACGCTTCCTCGGGCATCACGATCGATAACGCTATTGCTCCGAAAGACGTGAGTTTACTGTAATCAGTTATCGAACGTTTGTTTTGTTTTAGGTTACGGTAGGCACTTGTGCCGACAGCATGCCCTATGAGGCGGAAGGCGAAACTGTCGCCTACATTTGCGAAGGCGAAGAGGTACGGTAACTCGTAGATTCCGTGCGGGACGCAGAAAGTTACAGAAAATGCCCTACAAGATCCCCACCTCGATTACGGTCAAGTCGCCGCTCCCACTGTCCGCATCGCAGGTATACTGTAATGATGTTTCGGAAAGTATCAATCGATAATTGCAGTGGGAATCAATTGCGTTGCGTGTCTACAGCAGTTTGGTGTCATCTGCCGGAGTGAAGTTCTATGACCTGATCGAGGTCTCGCAGTGACTACCATACGATGAAGGGATAGATAATGGTAGTGGTAGACCTCTGACCCGATTGTCCTTCATCCCTGTTGTATTTGTGAGTGTATTAATGTTATTTGCTGAACATAGATATGAATCATGATACCGTTTCCCTAATATCACCACTTTAATCACACACAATTCTATCCGTCATAGTTAGTAGTCATGTTACTAACAAAAAGCGCAAGTCAGACTATAGAACAAAAAATCCGATTACATGTATGCCTCTCACAATCAGCCAAAATGAAGCCGAACAAAGTAGTAACAACTTCATTCATGAACGAATTCGTGGTTGGAGTATCTTCGAAAATTTACATTTATCGTGTTAGACGTTTAACGTCAGATGAGAATGGATGGCTTCAGATACATTTCCGATTGTTTTCGGACCGAGTCGGTTCTTAATGACTATACATCTAATACCAAAATCTCGTGATTTGAATCTCTACAGACATGATGTGAGATAATCATCAAATATCGCATCTACAAAATATTTCGTTGATCTCTTCATTTTCTGCATGACTCAGAACATGCCAGAATTGATCGAAAAATCCAACACATCAGGATACAACCATCTGAAAAGAGCAGCGCACTAGGAGAAAGATTTTACGACCAAATTCTATTCAAACGCATGGATTTCGTTTGCTCAGACATTTGCATAGTCACATGGACATTATCTCAATTCACCTTGAGTCTCCTCATTTTCCACACTATTTCACTCGCAACACTGAAAAAGCCAAAAAACGCGATGAAAAGATGTATGATCTCGTGTTTGCTACATAAATCCTCGGGGAATGCCCAAAATCGCATCAGCGGGGGATACGTCTTCCTATCTACCGTACTTCAACTGCAGTTCCGATGCTGTTGTGTGCATTGGTTGTTCTTCCTCTCGCGCTGGCCTGCGGCCCCGGTGGAGGCGTAGCAAGAGATGGTATTCTCAATACCGTATTATTAACGTATTTTGTTAATCTTTTCAGAAGGAGCTCCAACGGCTAAACCTACAATGAAGTTCTCATATTCACCGCCTGTTGGATGGACTTACAGCAAAGCGGCGTTAGTTTTTTCTTCTTATTGTGCACGATTTCTTATCGATGTTCAATATTCTAACTGTTTCAGCACGGGGGGCCAGTCTCTGGATGAAGACGCAGCGAAGAAAAGAATCAACTCGGATATTGAATTCGCCGTGAGTCAGACGAATGAGTGGCACTGAGACATTTGGCGAGGGGGAGAGGTAGCGGCGCCGCTACGACAGGCCGAATTTCCAACCCTACTGAGGACTGGATTGCTTGAGCTGAATCGAATTGCAGGTGATCAAGGCTGTGGAGTCATACGGATTCAGCACCGCCGGAGTGAAGGTCGAGAATGCGGTCAAACCCGATGGACCAGTGCGTTGAGCTACAACGCATATTTTAATTTGATCAATGTTTTCCAGCTCACTCTCGCCCAAGGAGGGGTATGCAAACCCGATAACGGGGGCACGGATGACGCGCCTCTAACCCGACGTGTTCGAAGACAAGCACCTGAGGATTCCTACATAGCAGAGGGCGGAGTTGTGAGCAAGAAGTGTCTTGCAGACGTACGGACGTGAAATTTCAAAAAATGAGTTAACAATTGCATTCTATAGGGAAAAGATCAGGAGTTCAAGAACAAGGACATCACTATCAGTATCACCTCTCCCGTGGCTCTTCCCATTTCATCTGTGAGTCACTTCAAGATCCGCCTTGCGACGTTACAACACTTCCAGTGGGACAACATCGCATCGAAAGTGTGGGCATCCTTAACTGCCAATGCTGGAGTCAAGTTCTATGGACTCATCGAGATTACGAAATGACTTCCCTGTGAGGAGTGGCTCTACTACGACAATTGTACACCAGCGTCGCTTTTAACCGTGCACATAATTCTGATATTGATCTACACTGCTTGCTAGCAAATATTTTTCATTTTATCTTATCACACTTATTGCAAACAGTTGAACAAAGATAAATTTGACTTATTAATCGTGTATGAGCACATGTAGCAGAAAACGTTTGCAATTTCTACAAAATCATTAGATTATACTGCTGAATAAACTCATACAACAGATGAAATGGTCACGACGAACGATCTCTGAAAATTCCCATTATTATAGTATTTTTTTTCCCCTATACACCAAGCAACTCTTGTATGCCAATGGCAGAAAACTTGTCCAGTATTCCTCCCCGTTTACGATGGGCCTCAATTCAAAGTCTCGATTTCGATTCCGTTTGTCCCCCCTCCTCGGGCATTGTTGAATGCGGAAGAAACTCTTTCAAATGTTCCCTGACTCTCTCGATCTTGCCTTTTCTCCTTGCTTTCCTAGCCGCAATTCACGAAATGGCATGAGTACACATAATTTTTCCTATAAAACCATGAAAGTAATCGCAGAAGACACCAGTCCACGAAACTCCTCCTGAACTACCTGTCTCTTCCAACTGCAATGACCATACTCCTCTACGTCTTGGTACTTGCACCACTAGCGTGTGGACCGGGAACTGGTGAGTGCTGTCTCCGATAAATTTAGTTTTCTAGTGATTAATGTAATATGATCAATTTGTGAAGGAAAAGTCACCGACAAGCCGGAGTTCTCGTTCAACTACTCATCGCCTCTCGCTTGGACATATTTTGTCACGGACACTCCAACGCTAATGTATTTTGAATAATCTGTTCTTAGGCAAGCACGCATAATATTTATACTTCAGCGTGAGTGGACAGTCACTGAATGAGCAAATGGCCCAGAGCAGAGTCAATATGGACATCGAATTCGCTGTAAGGGTCATTCGTTCAGATTTAGTATGGCTCTTGCGCTAAGCGTTATATCGATTGAACAAAAATGAATTGATGGTCATAATAACCACACCTCAAAAGTGTAAATAAAATCCGATTGCTTCATTAAAAAAAAAATCATAGATTGCAGGTCCTCAAAGCGGTCGAGTCGTATGGCTACAGCACGACTGGCGTGGATGTGAGGAACGCCGTCAAAGCCGAAAATATTCAGATTGATCTCAAATCAACTGCCTCATTGTGTGTGCTAAACAACTTCATCCCGGAAGACGGAGCTGTCACCAAAAAATGCACAAAAGCGGTGAGTCTTAAAACATGCATAGATTGTCAGAATGCGGTCGTTGCTTGTTACGGTTACTACACTTAGCATTTCATAGTAATGTACAATTCAGGACGGAACAACAATTCCGCATAATCACGTGTCCACAATCACGGCGACTTCGCCCATCGCCCTCGCCCAATCCAACGTGAGTGTAATTGTACTATTTACTCTCGAAACTAAAAGGCACTTATAACTTTCAGTGGGAGAACATCGCCATCAGAGTCTATTCGTCTCTCACTGCCAACGCTGGAGTGAAGTTCAACGGACTCATCACCGTCAAAGCTTTGAAGAAGCATCTGAAGATCATGGACATAACTATAGCAGCAGCGCTCAACGGAAAGGGGATGAAAGGTAAGTATAATTTTCAAAACCTACATAAAAATGTGACGACTTCCAAAATGGAGAGAGAGAACAGAGTAGAGTGGGAAAAAAATTATCAAAAAGAGCAGGGCAAATTGTGAGAGGCTTAGATACAGATTCAGATTTTATCCTGTCCTCAAGGCACTGGGCCTGCAGGATTTTAGCTTCGCTAGGGAGGGAGTGGGATCTTCGATTTCAAGGTGTCTGGGTCAAGGGATGAGGGAATCTTCTTTGGCTTGTTGGGTCAACTGTTGGAATGGTCTTGGTCGATCTCCATTGAGCTTTGAAGTAGATCATCCAGCCTCCGATGATGGCGAGTGAGTGCTGACGTGGACTATTGATTGACTCACGAGGCAGACTTGACGATCTGGGCCTTTCTTGACGGTAGATCACTTGAGTCGGTTGATACCCATCCGGGGTCTCCTCTTGAAGCGTACCAAGTGGGCGATTCTCACCGGGTTGCCCAAGCTGTCGGGTGAGGATTCTTCAAACCGGGTCGGAATGGGGCGGGGTGAGACGAATGGAGGGGACCGACCGCCCGTCACGAGCGCAAGAACGGAGAATGGAGAATGGAGAAGCTTAGGCTGAGAGAGAAGCTCAATCCGAGCATGCAGTGATCTAGGAAGCCAAAGAAACCTAATGTAATGCACTTCAGAACACAACGGCGAACTGAGTACAAGGACCGAAACCCAATGGGCATGCAGAAAAGAATTATCAGCCCAAGACGAAGCAGCTCAACGATCAAGTCCGGATTGCATGAGGTGAGTCTTTCATACGAGGTTAGCGAAAAGGGCGAGATGCAAATAATGATGTCATTCTATCATGTAGAGTACGGTTCCGATAGTGGTTCTAAAGAGATCGGAGGGGGATATGATACATTCACGGGCTCGTTGACATGATGGTCATACAATCAGTTCACCTTCAGCCGCCGTACCAAGCTCGAAAAATTTGACCCTCAATTCGCGAGGGGGAGTGGGTGATCTACGCCCCAAAAACGCCCCTTTTGGCGGAGCCTTCCCTCAAAAAAGGCGAGAGAGCGTCTCTCAGCATGGGGAGAGTGAGAGAGCGCAGTCAGTCAGAGACCTCAAATATTTGGAGTGGAAACTCCCTCACTCCAAATATTTTGCGGTCTCTTTAGCACTACACTCTCTCCGTTTCCCTCAAATTTTGGCTAGCTTTTTCAAATTTTCACCCTCCCTCAATTTTTTTGCCTAGCCAGTGGCAGTTCTCGATAGCATTGACTACCGTGACCACCGCAAAGGGCGGAGCCTCTGCGTCTCTCTGCAAATGTTTGCTTAAGACGCTTTCGAATTTGTATTAATTGGCTTGTGCTTGTTTTTAATTAATTAATCAATTCGTTTTTTTGTGTCCTCCCGAGCTATATGATATCGTCTATCGTTTGCGCTATTGTACACCCCCTTCCCCCATTATCCTTTCGTTTCCCCTCCTCTTGAGTATCGCGCGTTTGAATTTTTTGTATTTTTCGAAACTATTTTTTTGCTTCATTTGAGTTAATTAATTAATTATTTTTGTGTTCTAGACCTTCTAGGGGTTCGCGTCGATTGTTTGGCACATCTTTCAACCCATCTCCTCTTCTCTTCCTCTTCCTCTGCCTCTTCCCTCCTTTATAGTTTGAATTTTTAGACCTTCTTTCGAATTGACTTTAATTATTCTCCATCCGTTTATCGCGACTCTCTTCTTTTCTCTCCATTCTCCATTCTCATTTCAGTTTCATCCGTATGGATGACCATTGGAATGCCTTCCGATCTCACAAACGGAATGGACTCTATCCCAACGAGCCTCCACTTCCATTATGGATGATCAAATCACTTCAAGTGACCAAGGTGAGCTATTTCTTGCCTGCGAGTGGGGAGAGGGTCTCCCTTCTCACTATCGCTCACATCTTCATCGTAGTGGGACCTCTCTTCTCGCTTCGCTTCCTCATTCCACCCACTAATAGTTGCCCCTTCTCTCTCTCTTGAGACTTCGAGAATCCTTGCCATATCGATCGTAAGTTCATTATTTCTTGAGTCTTTGATATAGTTGAATCTTAAATGATCCTCTATAGCGATAAAGTGAGTCCTATTCCACCCCCCCCCCCTCCCCCCCATTCCCCTCTCCCAATTCCTCCACGGTCTAGACTAATGAAAGGATTCAGTGCACATCTTCTTCGATGATGCATGGAGGTTCAGAGGAATGTGGAAGGACTCGATCAATTCTTCCGTCTTCTTCAATCTCCAATGATATGACTGAGTAAGTCTCTCCCTTCTAGAATATTTGTTCGTTTCAGGAAGAAATTGTCATCGATGGCGGACAATGAAGAGGAGAGAAGTACACCCACGGGGATGCTAGTGAGTGAAGGGGGATAGGAGAATAGAGAGGGGGGAGGGAGAGACTGATCCTATCTAGGTGAATGCTTCATATGGTGGTCGATTGGTGCTTCGCCCTCCCATTGGCACTCTGATGTTCGTTCATCTGAAGGATAAGAAGTTGATTAGACACAAGAAGAGATGGATTTTTTTCCAATCCATTCCTTGTCAGTTCGATCGACGGTGGACTCTAGCAACTACTCGTTGTCCCATGGAGGAGATGGATTCACTCGATCCACTGGAGATACCAACAATGTCCTCTAGAAACTACTGAGAGCGAGAATCACTCAGAGACTATTTTAGACTCACTCAAAGACTTGTCCCTTATGTCTCACTGTCTCTCTATTCAATCGTTAATCCTAGGAGGGGTGATAGGCACCTTGTGCTTGTCATTCTTGTATAAATGATTTAATATTGTTGAATTAAATGGTTTATCCTGTCCATTGAGGGACTATATGATCTTAACGCTCTTTTATCTTATAGAAAAGAGCGTTAACCGGATTCACCAAGAAAGAAAGAGCAGAGAATATTCGGAGAGTGGCTGAGGTACTTTAGAATTGACTTATTTATTGATTGGTGAGACAATTCGCCTCTTCAGGTATTCACACTTCGCTGGCGCTGGAATGGTCAATCGCTTTCTCCATATCGTGCTGATAGGGATTGCGCCCGAGAGATTCACAAATCGGTGAGTACCAATTGATTGTTGATATTAGTTGTCCCGTCTTCCAGAATGTCTTCCCTTCTTCGAAGTGGGCGTAGAGACAAAGACGGAAGAATGAGGAGGAGAGAGAGGTGAGCTATCGGTGAAAGACATCCCGGAGCTGCCCAAGTACTCAATGCTTCTTTCTCATCGAGAGGGACAAGATAGACCCCCCCCCCCCCCCCCCCCCATTGAGTTGTCTCATGTATAAATATTTCTGATATATTACTTTGAAAGGTTATAAATCCTGCCCATTTTTGGGTTTCTTATTATGGTAATGCTCTTTTTTACCATTAGATTCGCTATCGACGATAAAGGAATGACGAGAGAAGATGGATGATAGAGAGTGGAAGGTGAGTGATTTCCTGTTCATTCGTTCAACAATTGATCGGTATACATTCCCTGAAGTAGGTATTATCGACTATCCATCATCAGCCATTCAAACAATCCCTTCCAGATTCTCTTCAAGCCCCGTCCCCCGAGTGGGAGAAAGAGGGAGAGGGAGCGAAGAGACCGGTGAGTTTTTATTTTCTTCTATCGATTCCTCTAATTGTGAGATATGGTAATGACGACTATCGACATGTTAATATGACACAAATCATTCGTATCATTTTTCAGACAGCCCGAGTGCATCGGCCGGTGTGCCGACGACGACTTCAACGAAGATTGAAGATGGAAAGAAGAGGGGGAGGCAAGCCCCATCTCTATCGATTTCGATAGAGAAAAAAAGAAGAATGGAGAGGGTTCCCCTCATTTGAAAGGTTCGTTTTTTTCATTTGATATTAAATGATGATAGAGAGGCACTATGTGATAATGCTGATCTAGTAATGAGAGATCCACGATCAATCATGTTATTCTCTGCAGTTGAATGAGAAGGCCCCCGAGAGGGCGGGAGAGATTTCCCCTTCTTCACTCGTTCTGTGAGAAGGAGGGAAAGGAGGAGGAGGAGGAGGGCCGAACCCTCGATTGAATGGTAAGCATTGAAAGATATTTAACCGGGAAAGAAGGAAAATGCCTTCATTGATGCACAGATTAGTAGGGATGACAATTGAACGATTCAAAGAAGGGGGGAGAATAGCATATGTAAATAGACGCTCATCCTTGAGGAAGGATGAGAATGAGCCGCCATCCTTCATGAAGGATCCCCCCTTCCCCCCCTCCTTCCTCCCCCCTCCTTCCCCCCCTCCTTCCCCCCCCTCCTTCCCCCCCCCCTCCTTCCCCCCCTCCTTCCCCCCCTCCCCCACCCTCCTTCCTAGAGGATGGAGGGGGGGGGGGGGAGGAGGGGGATCCTTCATGAAGGATGGCAGCTCATTCTCATCCTTCCTCAAGGATGAGCGTCGATTTGTATGTAGTTGAAGGATTAAAGGATCTTATCCTTCAATTGCCATCCCTACTTATTAGATGAATTGAATCAACTATCGTATCCTTCTCAGGCCATTCAATCTGGAGAAGCCCTCGAGAGGGAAGGAAGGAAAGAATGAGGGGAGAGGTCAGAATTTTCGTTGTGTTCTTATTCATCGGCTTTTTGAATGCACTATCCACGTTTTACATTTGATCGATTGAGTGTGAATTACCGTATCCCTTCAGCCAATCCGTGGATGTCTCCTCCATCGGAAGGGAAGCAACGACGACTACGCGATGATGTTGAAGATGAAGATTGTGTGTGCGAGGAGAGAGAAGAGAGGAATCACACTATCGTCCAAGATTTGCCTCCCTCTCTCCATCCAATGTTACCTCTAGGTTACGGTATTCTTTGTATTATTGATTAGGTCGTTTATTGTATCCAACCCGGGTCCGATTATCTCTGATCGGTTCCCTTTGTTAGATATTCTTGTTCCAAAGTTCAGGAAATCTTCCAATCGACGGGCGACTACACGAGGTTCTTCATCTAACATATCAATATCCTCCTCCTCCTCTCTCTCTCTCTTTATGTCTCATCCTTTCCTCCTATCCAATCTAAATCAATGTTATCCATTCTCTTAGTTCCACATGTTTTGTAAATTATTTGCTCATATTACGACGAGTCAAGGTCTTGGCAAGTTGTTATTGTTTAACAACATCTCCTCCGGTCTTCTTTCTACGGACTTGATAACGCCCCTCCCCTCACCATTCATCGTCGAGGACGTCATCTCTTCAAAACGGCGGAAACAAGACACGGTTGTGACAACTTCCCGCCCCTCCCCCTCCCTTCTCCTCCCGCTCTCTCATGACCCGGTCTTTCGCTCCCCCTTCCCACTCTCTCATTTTCCAGTGCTCTCTTTGCGCGCGCGAGCGCACAGACAAGTGATAAACAATTGACCCGCATATCGATCGTCTAACATTTGAGGGGTCAAGGGTGAAATTTCGGGCTTGGTACGGGGGCAGGTGAAGGTGGGAATTGTTCTAGTAGTTCAGTCGGTCAGATAATATAGACAAAAATGGAAATCGTTCAGAGAACTGACAATTTCAGATAAATGCTGGAAAGGAGATCACAGTTACGGAGCTGATGGAAAGGGAGGACGTGAACGGACAAAAGGCTATGCGCAAGTGTATCAGGGATCTGATGGAGGTAAACATGTCGGAAATTCGGACGAAAATACTGACGCGCGAAATATCACTTATTCGCTAGAGCTGACGGGGTGATCAATCATTAGAGCTGGAGAAGAATGGTGGAAATTCCAGATGAATGTTCTCAAGAAAGAGAGGCAGGGTGTGGTACTCGCGAGATGATGGAAGAAAAGAAGTGGAAAGAGATGGTGAGTAGCATAATAGAGAGATAAAGGGTCGAGTATACCACTGGCGAGTGAGATAGTCTGAACGTGATACACAGACTGAAGAAACAATCAGGGATGAAACAGGGTGATCGACTGGAAGCATAGGGCTTGGAAAGCAGAGGGAAGCAGTGCTCAACTGAGGAAAGGACGTGACGAAAGGTAAGCAATGGTAAAGCAATAAGATAGTGTGCACCTGAAATCATAGTTGAATGGCGAATAGCAAAGGAAACATGGCCACTGAACAGGTACTCCAATGTGACATCTAAGACCGGTATTTAGCGGTACGAGTGACCAACATGGATTCAACGGACTCTTCATCAATTCAAGAGTGGTTGGATCAGGAATTCAAGAAGGAGGATCAACGACAGAAGCACAGACGAGGTACAGGGCTCATGTAACATCAGAATGTTGAGTACATGGTAAAAATTATCCCAGGAACTGAATGCTCGAATAATTATATCTTCTGGTGTTTGTGAGAAACAAACCAACCAGACAAACTTGAGTGACAACAGTATGATAATTATTAGGTAAGTGATACGCAATCAATTGCAGAATGATCACCACGCCAAGACAGCATGCGAATGAGGTTCGCTCTGGAGCACGGAATGGCCCAAGGAAGCGGACCGCAATCATCAGGTCAGATCTCAACCAGTTTTCAGGTGCGATGATCGAGAAGATCGAAGTGTTTCCAATAAGAGTCAGGAGGACACGGGTTTCAGGAATTAATAGAGTCCATGAGGACCTAAGCAACTGCATAGAAATTGCCCAAGTTTCAGAAGTAATTGCAGGGTGGAGCTGCGAAGATGAAAACTTCCGCAGTGGAGGAATTAACATGCAATGGAGAAGGCGATCGATGGACTGAACAAGTCAGTGTTTTGAAGTGGGGAAGGTTCGAGAGGTAACCGCCCATTAAAGGAGATATAACGACTATGAAAATGGAGCAGAAGAAATCGATTGGAGGAATAGATGATCTAGAGGAAACCATCTCTGAAAGGGCTCATCAGACAATGAGGTGAGTAAAGTTGTCAAAATTATCGGTGGCTCAAGTAGCACAAAGGGATAGAGTGTAGTGCTCATAAGACATGAACTAGCCAAATATGGCAACAAAATAAAAGAGTTCAGGAGTTTGAGATGCAAAGAGGTATTTGAGGACCAAGGTGTAGAACCTAAGTTGTTGCGGGCAGATACTCTGAGGTAGACAAATGACTTTCATCCCCACATGTCGCTGGGGTGAGTCAGTCTAGAAAAGAGATCAGTCACAATCGAAATATGGTGTACCCTAGAAAAGGGATCACCGATATAAAAAAAAATTTCAGGAATAATTAAAATGGGAGGTGCAGAATGAATACTGCATGCATCAACTTCTCATGTATGGGGAAGCTGGAATTGGAAGCAGTACATCAGACATCAGCATCTCTCAATAATGAAGTTATGAGTTAAAAACGGGACGTTTTTCTGGGGTTTGTGAGATGTAGAGATAGCAGTGTGGAGTGAGCAAGAGGAGATATGGTAAATCATATCAGATGGTGAAAGCTAGTACAATAGGTGAGTCAGCATCACTGATCAGCGGCTGAGCTGATCAGTGGCTCAGTGGCTCATCAGGAGAATGAGTGAATCAGCATTTCGAATAGTGGAGTAGTTTCGAAACCATGAGAGTATATAAGGTAAGCATGATTCCAGATCAAGGAAGCTGGGGACAGCTGTCCCCTCCATAGTCATCCAACCAACAACGACACCGACCGACATGCTTCTACATCGACATGCATCACCGACATCGACCAACATCGTCATTGCTGTTCTATATCTGTATGATAAACATATGATATAAACCCCTCTCGTACCTGGCTGCACACACCTGTCAATTCGCGTAAGAATCGCAGATTTTCTTGCTTTTGCGGAACAGCAAAAAAGTGCACTCGGGGTTTTTTTTCCACAGATTCTGATAGCCCTAGGTGTCCTACATCGATTTCTGTTATTCACATGTTCCTTCCATGCTCATTTGCATAATTACATGCTTCCGCATTCGAACGCATTTCGAACATTTATCGATGCTGCATTGCGGAGATGCGTCCAAATAAAATGAAACTTCGGCACTAGGAATAATTTGACATGCTGAATTCGCCTGTGTCGCTTATTTATGCAAATTCGAAATTTGAAATTTTGATCACATTTTCAAGTGAAGATTTCTCGGAAACGTGCGGTTGTACCTGGCTAAAATTTAATATGCCATGTTTCGTGTCATCTTTGTGTTTATGTAAAAATTGGAAATGGTTTCCTATTCGGCATAAAACTTATTGATGGAAATAATGTGCGCCGAAGAAATGTGAAGAGTATCTGATGGACAGAATACATGTTGAGGAAAATCAAATAAGTAAGTAGCTCGTCTTTTCAAATCAGTTTGTTGTGAAACTCATTCATTTCGCATTGAAATTGTCTAATTCAGACCGCACGGGTGGAGCGAAAGGGTCGGAATGAGGGGTTTCTCTCTAATAGAAATTTTCCTTGAAATTTTTTAAATAGTTTTTTTGCTTATAAAACCTCATTCCATCCTCTGATTGGCTCCAAATTGCTCTGGTCAATAGATTTCATCAAGAAACATGACATATTAAATTTTAGCCAGATACAACCGCACGTTTCCGAGAAATCTTCACTTGAAAATGTGATCAAAATTTCAAATTTCGAATTTGCATAAATAAGCGACACAGGCGAATTCAGCATGTCAAATTATTCCTAGTGCCGAAGTTTCATCTTATTTGGACGCATTTCCGCAATGCAGCATCGATAAATGTTCGAAATGCGTTCGAATGCGGAAATATGTAATTATGGAAATGAGCATGGCAGGAACATGTGAATAACAGAAATCGATGTAGGACACCTAGGGCTATCAGAATCTGTGAAAAACCCAGAGTGTACTTTTTTTGCTGTACCGCCATATGTGCGATTCTTAGCCGAACGCACTGATAATTGTTGAAATACCCCCTCCATACCCGCAGGTGTAGTTTTCATCCTCCCTTGCTCATTCCTAACCCGCATGATCCTTTCCTTCCTAATAGCTATTGTAAGATTCAAATCCACTGCAACGTCAATACGGTGTTTAGTGTACTATCGTTACAAATTCGGAACAAATAAATAGCTGAAGCTTTATTGAATTTTCCTAAATTTTTGGCCTTTTCCCTGAGTGTTCATTGTCAAAATGGGCATTGAACAAGGGCAAACCGGAACCCTAATCCTCTTAGTTAAAGTTTCGATTCTACAAGTAGTTCCGTTACTCGTGGAACGGTTTATTTTCTTACAATAACTTTGCAGTTGAATTTGTAACAATTTCAAGCAATGGCCTCGTTGGCGTAAAAATAGAACTGATCTCGGTAGCGTTTATACGACCCGAATAGATCTATCGAAGAGTAGCCATTCCACCTTAGAAACCCCAACAACATCCATCTTGAGTTTCATGCCCCTCAAGCAAATCCCTGGTGTCATGAAAAAATAATCTATCTCGTGATGTGCAAATAGCTATTTTCGCCGCATTCTGCACTGCTGAGACCACACTGCCGTAAATCCGGACTCGCACCACCTAGATGTCATTTCTAAGCGTTCTCAACTAATCATTACCAATCTCAAAAACTAACAATTTATCTAGACGACAGCGTAAAGTTCTTCAGTGGTAGATACAAAGCATTGAAATTATAATTGCTACGCAGATGCTTCCGATAAGTGTCAATGACTCCGTAAGGAGTAATGATGATCTTCTACTAACTCTTCCATTCCTGGCTTCTCTGATCTCAAAATCCCAGACACCAAAAAAACTGTGCACACTGACAATGGGATCAAACAGAAAAAGCGAAGCCCGAGAATTACTCAGCGTTTTACGATCGGATTCCATTCAGTCCTCTCCGAAAATCCGTTTCCGTTTGCCCACCCTCAGGCATTGTCACTTGGGGAAGAAACCTTTCAAGCTTTCTTTGACTCTCTGGATTCCGCATGGTCTCTTTCGTCTTCTCTAGTATGAAATACCAGGAAATCAGCGAAGAATCTTGATCACACAAGAAACCACTATATAATCCCTGAAGGAAGACGGAGAAGTCATCAGTTAGTGAGGGTTTTTTTTTTTTTTTGTGTGAACTGAAGCTCGTGTTGATTGTTTGTGGATCATATTTATATTATATCACTGGCTTTGCAATGGTGTGCTCAGAATAGAAGTCTCAAAAATTGAACATGTTCATTTACCTTAACTTGTGATCTACATTTGCGTCTGTGCTGCCTGGATCATACAACTATCACAGATTTGCACACACCAGGCAACGCTCCTTCTTTGATGACATCAAACATGGTTTCGTCTTCTCAGCATTTTACGATTTGACCCCATTCATATATTTCAATTCTGATTTGTTCGCCCGACCACTGATATAGGCACGTTCAAGAACTTTTCTCTGGTTCTCTAGAATAAGCATGTTCTCTATTTTACAATTTCTAAGGCTCACGCGAATCTCACGATACTCACGATACTCACGAGAAGTTTTACGCCCTCTGAGGTCACCATAAAAGGCTAGGAAATCAAGAGATGCCATCATTCGGAGTCTCATCTTCATTTACCGTACTCTAACTACAGTGGCCATGATGATCTATCTCCTTGCCCTCGTCCCGATGGCGCTTGCTTGCGGTCCCGGAACTGGTAAGTACTGTAGGCGATCGAATGAATCTACCGTTTCTCTGAATCTATCGGCTATCGCAATGTGCATGAACTGTTCAGGACCCATCACTGCAACACCGACGTTCTCGTTCAACTACTCCTCACCGCTCGCTTGGACTCATCCGACAGCAACAGCCGCGTATATTATTTCAAAATATTGATTAATGTATGCATCAATAGCCAATTCTTTAGCAATGGGGCTGCGGGAGGACAGTCACTGTCAAGAGATATGGCCCAGAACAGAATCAACATGGATATCGAATTCGCTGTGAGTGATCACAATGTAACTGGATTTCATTTGGTACGGTTGTGAGGACAGAGTTGTGAATTCGGCAATACTAATATTAATCACCGTTTAGTGCCTCAATAAACACATGCTCACTTCTAGAGATTGTTTTGATTATAGGTACTCAAGGCTGTTGAGTCGTATGGCTACAGTACGAGTGGTGTGCAAGTAAAGAACGCCGTGGCTCCTGAGGAAGTGGAAATCGGCCCGATTTCGACGTGCGAAACTCCCAAGTATGCGGTGGAAGACGGAGCAGTAACCAAGAAATGTGGCGCGGTAATGGTGAGCAAGATTCATAGCTGCAATATCTAAGAGAATAATTAGTTTCTGAATATGACGGCTATTATTAGTTGAGCAATATGCATAAAATGTGTTCCATTCAGAATGCCCTAACTCTTAACTCGCACGCCTCCTCTATTACGGTCACCTCGCCCATCGCTCTCTACGAATCTAACGTGAGTTACTGAAGATTTTATTATATTAGATAATAAAAGCGCAAATGCAAAGACGATAAATTGCAGTGGGAGAACATTGGAATCAAGGTGTACTCATATCTCACCTCCAATGCTGGAGTCAAGTTCTACGGACTCATCACAGTCAGGGCTTGAGTCACAACGACTGACAGTGATCTACTAATCCACCCATACCTCAAATCACGTACTTCTATGCGAATATCTCGAAGGATAAATGCTTAATTGGTATTTTTCTGATCAAACCTCGTATAACTCGACAGTTTTTCACTTCTGAATTTCAATGGTACAAACCGATATAATCAACAGACTCGAACTGAATCCAAAAACATTCATCAGAACTGTGGACTGTAAAATAGATACCTGTCACATCGAACGCAAATAGCTGAAGTTAATGTGTGTGAACACTTATGCGCGCTTCCTAAATAATTAATTTTAAAAAAGTTATTTCCTAAAAATGTGTACGTAAATGATGTTGCAAGGATCACAAGCATCAACAGAGCTCCCGTTGATATCAGTATATCGGATATCCTTTCTGCCTAACATCAAACCAAGATTCCACAACTTTTTATGATTCATTTCTATTCATGTTCAGCGCTTTCGATTCCGTTTAACCATGCACTGTCACATTCGATTCAATAACATCAATACTTCTCTGGCACTCTCGATTCCACATGCTGTCTCAATTACTATCAGTGTATGTAGGGATTTTTCGGAATCTGGTCGGAAATAGTCTCAATGTGACCGTCAGGGTCTCACTATCATTTTTGATTTTGGACGTATGTGGATATCTCTTTTCTGAAGCCCAGGAGAACTTTAGAAGCGCTCGCGACTCCCCTAGCCAGAGAGGAGGGAGAGGCGAGACGAGAGATAAAGGGGCGGAGCCTCTCTCGCATGTGTCTCTCTCCCTCCCTCTCGCTTTGTGGTCACTCGATCTGCCGCGGTACCAATTGAGCTCATTGTAAAAGGAGAGAGAGTGTGCGAAAGCGAGAGGGACCCTCTTCCCTTCGCACACTCTCTCGCTTACAATGACCTTTTACAGAGCTCAATTGGTACCGCGGCTGGATTTTGAGGGGAATGGAAATGGGGCTGGTGGTCCCAAAATGTAGGTGTCGCAAATCGAACGAGAACGATGACTTATAAGACCAGAGCAAAGGTAGAAAAGGAATCTGTCAGAATTCCACTTTCTTGTCTACCGTATCACTAGGTCTTGTTGCTCTACGCCCTGGTCCTTGTTCCGATGGTATTCGCGACTGAGTACGAAAGGAATGAGTGACGTAGATGATTATTAACATCATGTTTTCTTCGGCTACCGTATATTGATCGATTGATGCAGGAGCTATCGTCACGATGAAGTTCAATTACTCATTGCCCCTCGCATGGACTTGCCGATATTGAGGGGCTAGCTGCTGTGACACACCAACTTATTTCTAACGAATTCATAGAGTGTTGGCGGGCAATCATTGAACCAGGAGGCAGCGTAAAATCGCATTAACGTAGACATCGAATACGCCGTATGTTGGTCCTACGCCATAGTTACGCCAAAAATATTGAAATTGATCTAATTGCCGAAGATCTTGCAAGGATTTTCATTAATAGGGCCGAAATGAAATGGGATTTCTTACGAAGGAGTACTCATTTCATCACAGGTGTTGAAAGCCTTTCTCTCGTATGGCTACAATGTGCAAGGCATTACCATCCAGAATGCAGTGATTGCCACGAATGTAGTTGTCTCTCCCACTGCAGCTGATTGCACCATCATAAAGTATCTCGTTGAAGACGGAGCTGTAACCAAGAGATGTGGATCAACCACGATGAGCTCGATATATGACGCCGTTTGCCTTATTTTCGAGCAAGGGTTGGCACAGCTCAAAAAGGTCGATTTTCTGAAACTGTGTGATTTGGGGTTATCGAGGGTGCTGAAGACGATGTAGCTATCCATTTTGTCCCTAGAAGCCTCATTGGCTCCAGACGGCGTCACGTCGAAATCACGTTTTGAGATGCTACTCGGCTGTCGAGAGTGCTAATTTTAGGTGAAAATGATTCCTGTGGTAGAATTGAATGATAAACGCGCCTGTCTAGTTCATTTTTCATTATTTTCAAAAATAATTTTTTAAAAGTGAACTTTTCGCACAGGCCTATCCGAGTAATCCCTCTCCTCCCTCTCTCGCTTCCCTGACCCCTCACGACGAGAGAGCGTGGGGAATGGAGAGAGCGCACGAGAGAGGAGGGGGAGGGAGGGGAGGAAAGCCTATTTTCCTTGCAATCTCAACACACTTTAAGTCGCGTAGCTCGGAGACCGCATGCTCAAATTGCATGAAACGATAGATTCTGAATCATCTCATCATGCCTGATCGATCTGTCCATATGGGATTACTCGGAAAGGCCTATGTGAAAAGTTCACTTTTTAAAAATTATTTTTGAAAATCAAGAAAAATGATTTAGACAGGCGTGATCGCCATGCAATTCTGCCCCAGAAAACATTTTGCCTTAAAATTAGCACTATGGGAGACGCGTACGATGTCAAAATGTGATTTCGACCTGACGCCGTCTGGAGCCAACGATGCTTCAAGAGACAAAATGTATAGCTCCATCGTCTTCAGCATCCCCGATAACCCCAATACACCAAGTTTCAGAAAATCGACCTTTTTGAGCTGTGCCAGATACGACCAGATTTGCTCGAAAATAAGGCAAACGGCGTCATATTATACTAAAGCCTTTAGCTAATGATACAATGAGCGTTTTCCAGAGCGATTACATTCGCTATTCACTTATCTCCAGCATCAAAATCCGTTCGCCATTGCCTCTAACTCAATACGAGGTAATGCGATTAAGATGTAATAATTTACTTTTTGTGTTTACTAACAGAAACACTTTACAGTGGGAGAACATCGCGATCAAGGTGTGGGTTACGCTCACGCGAAATGCTGGAGTGAAGTTCTATGGACTCATTGACATTGTCTAAATGACAACGAAGATACTTAAATCTCTCTCATTGTGTGAATAACTTGAATGATAAATGATTGGTTCCTCCTCTGATCAAACATTCCGCGAATAAACGGGCATTTCACTTCTGCATTTATTGCTGCTCAAATCCACAAGAATATTTGATCTGAGAAATATTTATCAATAGAATTTCTCAAAACGACTCATTCAAAATGATAATGAGCAATGTCTACAATAAAGAGTTGAATGGGAATAAACATTTTTCATCGTTGTATTGAATTTTTGAGATAGATATTGTCCCAGAGATCTGCGATACTGAAATAGTGAGTGTGATTTGCTGTGAAATTCAAGGATTTTCTATTCAATTAGAATCACAGGAACAGGAGTCTCTGGTGCTGACTTACTGAACAATCTGCTCAGAAGAAAATCAATTTCGACATCGCAGTTTCTTCCAAGTTTGAAACAAGTTGATTCCTACTTGGAGACCCAGAGCGAGAGATCGTGATAGAAAAACAGAGTGAGACAGTATGGAGAACGGAGAGATCATCGCGTTTCCAAGTTGGATACAAGCTTGGGACAAATTGGAAACACATTTTTTGCTGCTTTTTCCAACTTGAGCGCGCACAACAGATAATATAAAGCCTGCACAACATATTAGATGTGACGCCGTTTGCCTTATTTTCGATCAAGGTCTGGCACAGCTCAAAAGGGTCGATTCTCTGAAACCGTGTTATTTGATGTTATCAATGATGCTGAAGACGATGGCCATATCCATTTTGCCCCTAGGGGACCCGTTGGCTCCGGACGGCGTCACGTCGAAATGTAATTTTGACGTGGTAGTCGGCACTCGAGAATGCTAATTTTAGGTGAACAAGTTTCCTGGGGAAGAATTGCATGGCGAACACGCCTGTCTAGTTAATTTTTCATGATTTTCAAAAATAATTTGAAAAATATGAACTTTTCGTGTACTGAAAACAGCGATTGCCACTGTACTCCACTCGATCGAGCGTCTCGAGAGGATTCCATAGCTAAAATTTCAGCCAATTCCGTCATGCGAAAACCGAGATAATCGACTTACAGTGTTTCTACACTGTCAGCAAACAGCCATATCTCTTGATCTACCGGGCGAGATAGTGAGCAGGAATGAGAGAGCGCACTCTGCGTCTCTGACCTCCTCTCGATCTTTCTCCTCTCCAGCCACTCTGTCCTCTCTGCGTTCTCGCCGCTCTCTCATGTCCCCACACTATCTCGCGCGGTAAATCAAGGGATGCTGCTGTTCGCTGTAAGTTGATTATCTCGGTTTTCGCATGACAGAATTGGCTGAAATTTTAGCTATGGAATCCTCTCGAGACGCTCGATCGAGTGGTGTACAGTGGCAATCGCTGTTTTCAGTACACGAAAAGTTCATGTTTTAAAAATTAATTCTGAAAATCATGAAAAATTAACTAGACAGGCGTGTTCGCCATGTAATTCTACGCCAGTAAGCATTTTCACCTAAAATTAGCACTCTCGAGTGCCGACTACCACGTCAAAATTCGATTTCGACGTGACGCCGTCAGGAGCCAACGGGTCCCCTAGGGGCAAAATGGATATGACCATCGTCTTCAGCACCATTGAAACATCAAATCACAAGGTATCAGAAAATCGACCCTTTTGAGCTGTGCCAAATTCATTCGAAATTGCTCGAAAATAAGGCAAAGGGCGTCATATGAGGCCGGTCGTCTACTATTCAGTAAAACCTGCTTAGAGGTTGGTACAGTGATTCGTCGAAAAACTGGAGAAAGATGTTATCGAGGGTGCTGATCATCATGGTCGACTTCATTTTGCACCAATTCGATAGGTGCCGCCCGGCTGTAACCCGGCTGCACATCACGATTTTTTTGTTTCGGAGGTTACAGTAATTCAAATGTTTAGAAAATTTGTGAGCACATGTAATCGGCTAGGGGGAATCCAATCATGATATTCACAATCTCTCAATCGTGACCTACCACTTTTTAACCTAAAATTTTCGAATATAAGACGTTAGTGGAACTAGATTTTTATTCAGCCAGACGCGCCTCGTCGAGAGGACCATTTTTCGTATAAATAGTGTGGGATTCGAAGTTGCCGGTTTTTCGCAATCTTCACTATTCTAACGTCATTTTCTTCATCCGCCGCTCTCTGAGTGAGGAATGAATTGAGTTTCATTCCAGTCCTGCCCGTTTTCCTTTGTGTCACGGATTGAATACCATTTCTTCCTCACTCTTTACGCGAATCTCGCGGAGAAGAATGAAAATGACGATACAAATGTGAATATTACAAAAAACCGGCAACTTCAAACCTCACACTATTTATACGAATAATGATCCTCTCGACGAGGCGCATCTAGCTGAACAAAAAGCTAGTTCCACTAACGTCTTATGTTCAAAAAATGTAGGATAAAATGAGATAGGTCACGATTGAGAGATTGTGAATATCATGATTGGATTCCCCCTAGTCGATTACATGTGCTCTCAAATTTTCTAAGCATTTGGATTACTGGAACCATAGAAACAGAAAAATCGGGATTTGCAACCGGGTTGCAGCCTGGCGGCACCGATCGAATTGGTGCATAATGAAGTCGGCCATGATGATCAGCACCCTTGATAACATCATTCCCTGTTTTTCGAAAAATCAGTGTACCAGACTATGATTTAATAGTAGACAACCGGCCTCATATATAATATTTATGCCGTCTCGATTCTTCCTTTCCTAATTTCGAAATATCTCTCGACGACCAGGCAGACAATAGACCATGCTGAATGGAGCTAGCTATTAGACAACACTCTGGATTCACTGATCGCAAACTTGTTAGTCACTATTCGTCAACCTTTTACGATTTGACGTCATCGATATCTTTCGATTCTGAATTCGTCCACCCACCCACTAGCACCGTAACGTCCGAAAACGTTTCTTTGGGTCTCTCCAATCCACGTATTCCCTCGCTGTCGAACTGCTGAGACTCACGGACCATCGTACCACATGAGATCTCTATATTAAAGATCAGGAAATGCTGAGATGCCATCAGTCGTGGGGTTCCCCTGATCTTCCTAAACCCCAACCATCGGAATCATGCTATTCTACGCCCTGGCTCTGGTCCCTCTGACGCTTGCTTGTGGACCCGGCACTGGTGAGATAATAACCATTGCGAACTTCAGTATTCCACAAGTACCGTAATCTTCTTCTGATCGCAGGAGCCCTCACGGCCACACCTTCAATGACGTTCACCTATTCGCCTGCTCTATCATGGACATGGAATCCCCCTGCGACTGCGTTAGTTTCATGAGTACTCAGAACAAGGCGCTAACAACGTTTTCAGTGGTGGCGGACAGTCGTTGAGCGAGTCCGCGGCTCAGAACCGCATCAACTTGGACATCGAATCCGCCGTTAGTGAAAGATATGCTTCTTTCATCTTTATATGAGGCCGGTTGTCTACTATTAAATCATAGTCTGGTACACTGATTTTTCGAAAAACAGGGAATGATGTTATCAAGGGTGCTGATCATCATGGCCGACTTCATTATGCACCAATTCGATCGGTGCCGCCAGGCTGCAACCCGGTTGCAAATCCCGATTTTTCTGTTTCTATGGTTCCAGTAATCCAAATGCTTAGAAAATTTGAGAGCACATGTAATCGACTAGGGGGAATCCAATCATGATATTCACAATCTCTCAATCGTGACCTATCTCATTTTAACCTACATTTTTTGAACATAAGACGTTAGTGGAACTAGCTTTTTGTTCAGCTACATGCGCCTCGTCGAGAGGATCATTATTCGTATAAATAGGGTGAGGTTTGAAGTTGCCGGTTTTTTGTAATATTCACATTTGTATCGTCATTTTCATTCTTCTCCGCGAGATTCGCGTAAAAAGTGAGGAATGAAATGGTATTCATTCACAAAGGAAAACGGGCAGGACTGGAATGAAACTCAATTCATTCCTCACTCAGAGAGCGGCGGATGAAGAAAATGACGTTAGAATAGTGAAGATTGCGAAAAACCGGCAACTTCGAATCCCACACTATTTATACGAAAAATGGTCCTCTCGACGAGGCGCGTCTGGCTGAATAAAAATCTAGTTCCACTAACGTCTTATATTCGAAAATTTTAGGTTAAAAAGTGGTAGGTCACGATTGAGAGATTGTGAATATCATGATTGGATTCCCCCTAGCCGATTACATGTGCTCACAAATTTTCTAAACATTTGGATTACTGGAACCTTAGAAACAGAAAAATCGTGAATTGCAACCGGGTTGCAGCCTGGCGGCACCGATCGAATTGTTGCATAATGAAGTCGGACATGATGATCAGCACCCTCGATAACATCTTTCTCCAGTTTTTCGACAAATCACTGTACCAACCTCTGAGCAGGTTTTACTGAATAGTAGACGACCGGCCTCATATGCTTATCCAGGTGAAGAAAGCCGTCGAGTCGTATGGCTACAGTACCAGTGGAGTCTCCGTTCGAAACGCCATCGCACCACAGAGTATCGAGTTAGAAAAAACCACGACGACGTGTACCAAACCGGGGAATGGTATCACAGTGGACATGGCTGTCGCAAGAAAGTGCAGTAACCCTGCAGCAAATCCTGTCAATGTGAGTTGACTTATCTGAGACTTATAACCATCTTATTTTTTGTAGACACCCGCCACTGCACCCTCTTACAACTTCACCAGCACCATCACCGTCAACTCTCCGATCGCTCTCTACGAGTCTCAGGTAAGTTATATTGTGCACTACTCTCAGTCAATGATTTGTTTGAATCGACCTGTATAATCTGTGAAAAAGTTGGGAGAAAACCTCGTGACAAAAGGTGCGAGCTTTTTCGATGAGAAATAAACTGTTTCTCTTGTTTACACACGCTATTTTCTCTTTCTCTAACCAGCTCGTCAAAAACCTCGTCCGAAAAGCTGCGAGAAAAGCTCGGAGAAAAGGTGGCAGTAAAGTTAGAGGAAAGCGAGAGAGCGTGTGTTTGAGGAGAGGTTAGAGGAAGTAGCAACTTGTTTACTCTCGATTCGCGTGCTCTCTCGCTTTTCTCTAACTTTTCTGCCACTATTTCTCCGAGCTTTTCTCGCAGTTTTTCGGACGAGGTTTTCTCCCAGCTTTTTCACAGATTATACAGGTCGAATGTTCGACCATTCAATGCATCTTTGTTTCAGTGGGACAACATCGCGACTAAGATTTATGCCACGCTCTCATCCAATGTCGGAGTCAGGCTCTATGGACTCATCAAGGTCGACGCCTGAATATCAGCGAAGAATTGTTGATCGATTGCTAATAGTTATCCTACTATACCCCAATCCATGAATTTCACGAATGATAAATGCTGAACTGAATGCCTTGTCTGACCCAACATTGTATGACTGGGCTAGATTACACTTTTGAATTTATCATACTTAGAGACCACAGGGTCGAGAGCCGATTTCACTCAGTCCGGCAAAAAGTAGTGCCGAAGAACCCCTCTGGGACCCAATAACATTATACTTTTGGGCGCTTGTCGTTATATCAACTCTTTGTCGAGAAACCATTGAAAAGGTGATATTGAGGCTCCCACAATGCATTACTCGCCTAATCCGCCCTCGCACAATCATGTAGCGCATGGAAGACGAGCTAACACATGGTCTTGTGGCTCAATCGGTAGCGCGCCCGCTCGTTTACTAAACCCGAACCTCGGGTTCGAGTCTCATCCTTTGCAACCAGTTTTGCTATTTGTCAAGATAAACAACGGAAGTCGGAATACAAATACGCGCGTACTCTTACTTTTGTCGAGGAACTACAATTCGAGGATTTATTTTTTCCACTCCTTTTTTATTCTAAAATTAATATAAAAATATAATTCATAAATTACTTGTTGAGCAGCGTATTTCATTCATTGGAAGTACCTCATTCCCCTCTCCTCGACCCTATTCATCCATTTTTTAAATAGTTCGACTTGACCGATCAGGCTGCTCCACTCGTCATTTGTAAAGACTACTACAGAAAAGTTTTTTGATCGGCTCAATTGAGTGAGAACTCGATGTGTAGTCGCTCTTGCGGATTTTTGGCAACTCTCTATCCTTCCCAAGTGGGCGGAGCCTGTGGTCTCTAATCATACTTACTTTTTTTCTCAAATAATTAAACGCGGAACTGGAAATCTCGAGTTTATGGGAGCAACATGGGTTCGGCGGGAAAAAATAAATTGAAGCAGTTTCATCCAGTATGTATTTCCGTGATTTGGTTATAATCTGTCTTTCCTGCTCCGGGTACCGGGGTTCACATTCAATTTTTTTTCTTTAAAATTGCAAATTTGCGTTAACGAATAAAATCACATGCATCCCGAAAAATCACCACCAGAGACCATTGTGAAGACAATTTGCATTTTAAACATTTTTCTACATTCTTTCCTTCAAGTCCCGCGATTATGCACAGCTTCAGGCATATGCTGATGCCGTCACACCATTGACAGTTTGAACAGTTTCTAATAATATTATATCCCAATAACTGAAGTGTCTAATGCTGATTCGTCACTGATAAGCCTTCCTTTCTCCGTGACAAAAACGGTCTACACGTCAGCATCTCTGTTCGCCCTCTTTGCTCACAATCTGACTGCACTTTACGATCCGATTCCATTCAGAATCCGAGAACGATTTCGAGCCTGCATTTGCCCATGCACTGTCACATCCTGGTAGAGTTTCTCTGCCTCTCTCAATTTCATCTGATCTCTCGCAGAGTCTAACAAGGGCAAAAAACTGACAACTGAAGAATGCCGTTCGCACACCGAACATGCCCTTATAAGACCCGAAGGAACGCAGGAATGGCATCCGACCTCGAGTCTTCCTCCTACCGTACTCCTCCTACAGTATGCTTCTCTACTTCTTGGCCCTTGTCCCTGCGGCACTCGCTTGCGGAGCCGGAACTGGTGAGTACTGTAGCTACAGTATCCGATAGCCACGGATCCCGCTAAATCTAGAGTATGACATTCCTACCGTAATCCTAACTCGTCTCAGGACCCATCACCGCCACGCCGACGATGTCGTTCACCTACTCGCCGCCCCTCTCGTGGACCTGGAACCCTCCTGCAACTGCGTCAGTTTCACAAACAACTCAGAACAATACCCTAAATTATCTTAAACTATTTAGCCTAGTATTAGTATTTTTTTTAGCTCGGGAGGGCAGTCACTCAGTTCGATGGCAGCTCAGAACAGAATCAACCAAGACATCGAATACGCCGTGAGTGAATTATCACATTGATGTTCTAGCTAATGATGAACAAAATCAACCATCAATGCTTTTCAGGTGCTGAAGGCCGTTGAGTCGTACGGCTACAGCACGAGTGGAGTCTCCGTGAGGAACGCCGTCCAACCGGCAGAGCTGGTCATCCTGCCTAAGTATTCCGATGCTGCTACAGCTTGCATCGCGACTCCCGTGAACTACATCCCGGAAGATACCGCAGTGACCAAGAAGTGCATTGATGTGAGTAATGAATCAATGATGGCCTTGCATCAGTCTGCCGAGCATACGATAAAAGTTATTGATTTGAGGCAACTAGGACCACGGTAGCATCCTACAACGTCACCGGTTCCATCACCGTCTCCTCTCCAGTCGCTCTCGCCGAGTCCAACGTGGGTTACTTTCAAAGCTCTGATATGCCTTAAATATTTACCAAACAATGCTGATTTTCAGTGGGACAACATTGCCACCAAGGTGTGGGCCAGTCTGACCAACGATGCTGGAGTCAAGTTCTACGGACTCATCACTGTCAGAGCCTAAATCTTATCATCTATCATGACCTATTGATCGTATTCTTCCCTCACCAATCTCATTTCCGAATCTCTCGAGTGATAAATGCCTTCTCTGAATTGATGACTTCTCTGGTCAAACATTGCATGAATGGGCTAGGTTTCTCTTCGTCTTTTATTGCTGCCAGCAAATATGAAATGTGACTGTGGAACAGAGGGGGGGGGGGGGGGACTCGAGCATTCTCGAATAGGAATTGAGGGGTCTCAATGGAGGGAAATCGATAATTTTAGAATAATCACTTTAAATACGATAACGTCTGAATTGAGGGGATTTAGGCGACCTCGATGTCATTGAAGAACGTGACTCCAGCATTGTTAGTGAGCGTTGTCTTCACCTTCTTTGCAATGGCCTCCCACTGAAATCACATTCTTGCGATATTTTCCAATCAGACAATGTTTTTAAAAAGTGATATCGATTCTAAGTAAGAATCAATGTTAAAGTCAAACGTAGCCTAGCGAATGGGTTATATCGTCCTGCTAAGATAGACGATCTGACTCACCTGAGACTCGAAGAGAGGAATGGGAGATGTGACCGTCATCGTGCCATCCTTTCTGAACAGTGGTGCAGTGGTTGATGTCTGCAAATAGAAGGATAGTTTGGATTGTCGGCAATGTCGACTCACTTCGGTCGCGGTACCTGTAATTACACTACATTGTTTGGTGACAACTCCATCCACCACGAAACCCCATCCGGAGGTGCAAGTATTTGTTCCTGCCGCAATCAGAGCAATGTTCGTAGGAGCGATGGCATTCTTCACGGACACTCCACTGGGGATGTAACCGTACGATTCGACGGCTTTCATCACCTGAAGTTGTAAGGGATACGTATGGATGACCACAGGCTGTTCTACCAAATTGATCGCACATACTCAATATTATGCTCATTGTTTTGGTCTCGGCATGAATAACATTTTGCTTTTAAGAGTTTGTCTCTATCTCTTCTCTGAACCGAGCACTGCCCCGAAAACAACGCGCGTTTGGGCAAGGGAAATGAGAAGGAGCTCTGGTGTGCGTCCCCATGTTGGAATCGAGCTTGAATTGGGTCCCCAAGTTGCCTCCAAGCTTGGGGGCAACTTGAGGAACCGATCTCTCGAATCCCAATACTCTCTCGCTTTTACTCGGTGCAAGATCGAAGAAGAAGATACGATCCCTAGAAACTCTTCAAATCTCTACTCTAGACCATAAATCGTCAATTTTGACCTACTTAAAGATGGCCGATCATGATACGCCTCACGCATTTCATAGAGGATCCTGAGACCTACAGAATACGCTTTTGATCGTTTGATATGATTGAGTATTCGATTTGCTCGACCTCTCGCCATGTTTTTGGCAACTCTCCATTCCCTCCAAGTGGGCGGAGCCTGTGGTCTGTACGTATGGAAGCTATCAAATTCTGAGACCTGGTCGTTCGTGATGTTCAGATCACAGATATGGATGATAATATCCCCATACTCTATGTAAGCATCACACAACTACCATTACCCAAGACGAAGCGCCATTGCGGTATACATATACCACATGAAAACGCCTACCGCATATTCGATGTCTTGGTTGATTCGGTTCTGGGCCGCAGTCTCGGAACCCGACTGGCCTTGGGTACTGAAAATGAATCAGTGCCCCCTCCCTAGAAAGTACTTTCCTTTCCGTCGATGTGCATCACTCTATTTTCTTCTCAGTGTTGAATACTTCGAAATATCTCTGTGTCAACTAACCTTCCAGTTGTTCCCGTATTGTAGGTCCATGAGGTTGGAGGAGAATATCTGAACTTCAGCTGTGGCTTGGCTGTGATGGCTCCTGAAATGAGTGGTTTGATGGAGGAAAAGCGACATTTCTGTATCACTTCTGTTTTGTTTTGAGGAAAGCTCCATGATTCAAAATTTTGGGGGAGGAAAATGGGTGTTAGACAAACATGCTGACATGAGGTGAAGGCGGTGAGATCGCATCCATTGGAAGTCAACGGGTGTACAATACCAGAGAATCTCTTACGGAATAGCCTAGTAATGACAACGTAATCATCCTCAGAAAATCACGGTAGGGGATGCTAGAATCGATTTCGGCTTACGTTCTTACCGGTTCCCGCACCGCAGGCAAGAGCCATTGGGAGAAGGGCGAGGGCAGAGATGAGCATCATGGTGACTGGAGTACGGAAGATGAGAGAGGAATCGCTGACTGACGATATCTCCGAGCAGTGCCTCTAGGCTTATAAGGAAGAGCCGATTATTCATTACTTCGTGTTGTTGATCGAGATATTGTGACGAATCAATAGAGCGAGATTAGCTTCACGGAATTGACAATGGAATTCCGAGTGCGTGAATGATACCAACAATAATGCGAAAAGGGAAAAGCAGACAACTCGAGAGTAATACGACAGCGTGATTGTGACTAATGAATCAAAAAAATCCGATGTTCTCTAGATCTCGCATATTCCGTCATGAAATAAAGATTGATTCAATGCAGTTGAATAGTATACTGAGGGTGTAGTTCTCCAAAGGAGTATTTTGGTGAAATGAAAATCAATAATGTCAGGTCAGTATTCCAGGGGTGTGCGGCAGAAGTCCGAAAAATTGTTTTCTAATATCTCTTCGAATTCCAGTTGGAAAAGATGTATCTCATCATCCGAATCAATATATTCTAATTCTGCTTATCAAAAGTGAAAATAATGTTCGAATTGCCGGTCTCACTTGCCGAAACTTTTTTTGTTCGAAATCAATCGACGACATAGTACTAAAAAGGAAGTGAGATGTGATTGATTCAATCGTGAGACAGAGAAAAAGGCTAGGAGTAACGCTGTTGGTAGGATTAGTCACAATCCCTCTAGGATAATACTCTCGACTTGCATCTATTCATATCCTGAGATTTCGATACCATTCATCTACTCGGATATTCATTGTCAAATACACGAATCCAATCTCAATCAGTTGATTCATATAGAAAAAAGAAGCAACGCATACTAGCGAACCCCTTTATAAGTCCAGATGCACGGCTCAGAGATATCGTCAGTCAGCGATTCCTTCTCTCATCTACCGTACTCCAATCATCATGATGTTCATCACTGCCCTCGCCCTTCTCCCCATGGCTCTCGCTTGCGGTGCTGGAACTGGTAAGATGGGCAAATCGATTCGGGTTGTATTTGTTTTGCCCCAAATGAGCAATGGTGAATTCCAAGGCATCCGATTGCCGCGATCAACCCTCTCATTCCAGGAACCATCACGGCCAAACCCACTCTGAAGTTCAATTACTCTCCCCCGACCGCATGGACCTACCCCTTAAAGACCACAGATGAACTGTGAGTTAACTCATAGTGGCTTACGAACACTCATAAGAAAGAATAAAGTAGAGACGTTCATAGTAGTCGGAAACTTTGCCGTATTTCTATAACTTATAGAAATACGGCAAGGTCTCCGACTACTAGATATAGACTATAAGAGTAGGGAAAGGAAAGAAGGAGGCAGAGTTCAATATGTTTCAGTCGCTCCGGTCAGTCGCAGACCGAGTCTCAGGCCCAAAACCGAATCAACGCCGACATCGAATTGGCGGTACGTTTACTTCTCTTCCCTCCCTGTTCCAATTGGAGTATGATAGTTGGATGATAGTTTACATCAAATACATAAGTGATGTGCTCTCAAAGTCACGACCGGGTCTCAGTATGATTACTCCTTACAATTGCAGGTGATGAAAGCCGTCCAATCGTTCGGTTACATTCCCAGTGGAGTCTCCGTGAAGAACGCCGTCACTCCTGAAAGTATTTCGCTCCTTAAAGACGCCACAACCGAGTGCGTCGTTGGATGGGGCTACCCGGAGGACGCGGTTGTCACCAGGAAATGTAGTAGTCCCGTTAATACCGCCGAAGTGAGTCAACGTCCTAGAGACTTCTGACTCTCTTACAATTTTCAGAAAGGGACCACTGTGCCATTGTACAAAAAGAATGGATCCATGACTGTTACTTCTCCTATCCCTCTCTTTGAGTCTCAGGTGAGTCAGATTGTCTTTCGTGACTGGACGAACTTACCTAGTCGATAAGCTACAGTAGACTTAGATATGATGCTGAAACGTACTTATAATCGATAATCATCGGCTTTGAATACATTGCGTGATTCACTGGTTGTAAAACATCATGTAAATCTGATTTCAGTGGGAGGCTATTGCGAAGAAGGTGAAGGCTACTCTGACTAGCAATGCTGGAGTCAAGTTCCTCAATGACATCGAGGTCGTCTAAGTATCTATGCCGATTATTCTAATTATTGTGCTAATTATCGACTATCAATTGCTTATGTATTTATATTTTCCGCATATCTTGACCGATAAATAATGCTGAACAGAATGTCTTCGACGAGCAAATACAGTCATTGGACATGATTTCACTTTATTTCTTGCTATAGCAAACACTCAAAGAAGATGAAGCATGAGAGAAGCTCGATTATCTGTAAATACGGAATTTAAGTGCCTAGATGCGAGATCAAAACATTGATAATACTCCGAGGGATCATTTTCCGGGTGACGCATGTTCACGGTGGGACCCAACAGGACTGTACATGCATAATCTTCACGCAACATCAAATTTGAATGCCACATTGGCATTTCCCAAATAAATAAATCGAATTAAGACTATTGTAAGCCGCAAATAAGTGCCAAAGACATAGATATTACTTCGAAAGATCATACATGATCTTCACGTGAAGAACATACAAAACCCGAAAATAAGTTTGTCTCCAACTGTGCGGAGAATGAGTGAATACCCCCTGATAACTGATGACAAAGTATAAATTTTCAACTGAATTTCTCGGCTCTCCCTGCTTTTCGATGAAATGTGTGCAAAAATATCATCAAGGTAACATGATCTGACAATTCTGCAAATTTAAATCGAGCTGATGAAATGGTTCTCTCAAGACAAAAGACTCCTTAAAAGAAAACTTTCATTGATAATCGCTGTGAGATTGTGTGTCACCATTCCTTCAGAATGGTTTAGTAGTCACTCTTCTGAATTTTATCTTACGATCTCAAAAAAGTCTCAAATCATGTTTCCATTGTCAACATCACCGTTTACCATTGTCGAATGCACGAAATCAATTTATCCGTGTCAATTCTTCATGGTATCTTGACACAAAAACGAAGAAACGCACGATCGAAAAGACTTTATAAGCGCAGAAGGAATGCAGAGAGATATCACCAGCCGTCGATTTCGCTATTGCCTACAGTATTCCATCATGATGCGTCTCTACTTCCTGGCTCTGGTTCCGATGGCGCTAGCTTGTCCACCAGGAGGCGGGCTCCCGGCTGGTGGTGAGTTGTTTATCTAGTAGGGTTAGCAAAATGGCTGTGGCACATCGGCGCCTCAAATGTGTATTACGGGAACTCCACGATGTGTAGTGCTCGTCTAACACTCCGCTATCCGGTGAGCACAGTAATTTCTGTACTGCCGCACCCAATCGGTCCCCAATTCCAAGCTGATATTGGATATTTGGTTGACAGGTGGATGATTCTCGCGCTCCAAGCAGCAAGCGCTCATTTAAAAAAAAAATTTCAATGTATTGTTTGCAGGCTCAATCACCTCCAATCCTACGTTCAAGAGACGCTCCTCCGGCAGCGTGGACCTATGCAATGAATGCGACGTGAGTTCCTTGCAATTCTGTAGAAACCAGAAATAAAGCAAAAATGGATATAGCTGATTCCCGAAACTCCTTGCAGAACCGTGCAATTACGTTTGTAAATATGGTCAAAAAATTTCGGTTTCCCAGGTTCGAAAAAATACCGGGAACCCAGCATTTTAACCCTATTTTGTTATTTGCAGTGGTCCTGGCCAATCACTGAGTGAGTCTGATGCGCAGAATCGCATCAACACAGACATCGAAAATGCGGTGAGGTTCCACTTTTAATGTCGCAGGCTGACTTTCAGACCGCTAGCGTGACTCTCTAGTCCGAAGGAACCCCTAATAGAGAAACTGACGCTTATAGTCATTACAGGTGCTCAAGGCCGTTGAATCATATGGCTACACGAGCAGTGGAGTGTCTGTGAGAAACGCCGTCGCTCCCGAGAGAATATAAATAGAGACGAGACCACAGTGTACAGAAGCGGGTTATGGAGTGGTGGACGGACTCGTGGCCAGACTGTGTGCTGGAGAAGAAGTGGGACTACCTTCGATTGCTTCATTTAGTTTGCTGATGCATACGTCTTGCTCTATAGTTTGGATCGATCAGTTTCATTTCATCCTAGCCATTTCCTCCTTCTATCTCCAACAGCTCTCTTTATTTTTATTTTGAAAATAGCACGAGCTTCTAATAATTCCTTTGTGGATTTTTTCATCCTATACAGAAAACAGCCGCGGCGCAAGCTTTCAAAAGGGAAGGTTCCATTACTTTCACCTCTCCCATCCCCTACTTCGAGTCTCAAGTGAGTCAGATCATATACTGTAACTTGGACTGAAAAATTGATTGAATCAGAAAAAGTCTGGTTAGGATTATTCTCCACTTTCCAACCATCGTTACATTTGTTTTTTTTAAATGATTTTAGTGGGAAGCGATTGCAAAGAAGGTGATGGCAACGCTGACTAACAATGCTGGAGTGAAGTTCTACAATGATATCGAAGTCATCTAGATCAATGCTCTCCTTATTCTCTTTCAACTGTTGCAATATCATCGTCTTCTCACAAGGGAATGACCGGAACTCACATATCCCGAAAATTCTGAAAAATTCACAGAAAATGCAGAAAAAAATTCTATCCAGGAAACTATTTTCAAAAACTGCTAAATGTTTTTTTTTTTAATTTCGATTTTGGGCCAAAATAGCGTTTCGTGGTAAGAATTCTGCCAAATACGCCCTAAAAACGCTATTTTCGCCCAAAATAGAAATTTCAAAAAAACATTTAGCAGTTTTTGAAAGTAGTTTCCTGGATAGAATTTTTTTCTGCATTTTCTGTGAATTTTTCAGAATTTTCGGGATATGTGAGTTCCGGTCATTCCCTTGTCAATCTATTCAATTGTCGATTACGCTCCGTATTTCATGGAGAAGGCTTGTCAATGTTATCCGGTAATGCTTTCAATCACTAAGGGTCTTGTGGTGCAGCGAGAAACACGAGCGGGAATTTCGGAAATTCGTGAGATCAAAGCTTGGCAATACAATTCAAGCAGAAAAGAAAAAAACGGAGAATGTAGCTCATTGGAACGAATGTTTGGATGGCCTCCGCCTTGGGTTTCTAGCTATCGTTTTCTCTCACACAAAACGTTTGATTGGAGAATTTGGACATTCGACTCGGAATCTTCAGAAGAAAAACTAAAGCGAGATTTCAGAGAAAACTCTGCAAGTGATTGCAAACGCACTGTTGCCATAATTACTCATCATTCCTTCAGAATCCGCCCTTTCAATTTGTTCCTCTTCCCTTCCTCCAATTTCTATACTACTCATCCTCCGAAACCCATTGTTATAACCAGGAAACTAATCTGACACACTCGATTTATCAGCATCTTTCGAAAGGAAAAGTTGAAGCGATGCCGATTCCTTCGTCCTTATAAGAATAGAAGGACGCTGAGATGGCACCAATCAACGATTCCGTCCTCGGTCTACAGTACTCCAACCACTGTAATCATGCAGCTCTACTTCCTGGCGTTGATCCCGATGGCGCTAGCTTGCCACTCAACAAGCGGGATCCCGAGTGGTGAGAATTCCAAAATGTCGCGTTGGGTGCTACAGTACCCTTTCAGTACCGCACCCATTGCAGGACCCTTAACAGCCAATCCGACTCTGACGTTCAAGTACTCTCCACCGGTTGAGTGGACCTACGCCGACAAATCGTGAGTTGATCTCGAAGTCTCTCTATTTAAAGTCTGTGTCCACTTTGTTCATTTGGATGAACCCAATAAATTATCTTCGACCAACCGATCCAATTGCTTTTTTTAGTACTGGAGGACAAGCGGGAAGCGAGAGTGAGGCGAAGAACCACCTCAATACGGATATCGAGTTGGCGGTGTGTTATTCACTTTTGTATTATTTTCGAAGAATAATGCGGACTATGGCTTTTCTCTGAAAGCTACCCTATTCCCCCCATTACTGCTCTTCGTATTTCCTTGAATAGCATCGAAAAAACTTCTCTCAATCATCCCAAGCTATCGATCCACCCATCGACACGAGAGCACTGCATTATTTAAATGCTTTCGTTATTTAGGTGAAAAAGGCGATCGCGTCCTCGGGAGCCCTGGTGGTGCCCAGTTATACGCTGAAAAGCATCCCCGAACCGGAGAAAATCATAATTAACGCCGGCGACACATGCACAGCCCCCGCCAATGGCATCGTGGAGAATGGGGCCGTTACCAAGAAGTGCAATGACAAGGAAGTGAGTATGTACATCATTGTACCGCTTTACTCGTATCTATATTTATCGCCAAGTCATTACTTATCACCAGATGCTACGTCGTAGAGTAGGCGAATCGATTAATACATTGTTTCCTTAGAAAACGGCTGATGCACCAGTCCTCCAGAAACAAGGTTCCATCACCGTCGATGCACCCTTGTTCTACCTCTACCAGTCTCAGGTGAGTCAGATCGTCCACATTAACTCGACTAAAGCCAAACTATCTAACAAGGGAATGACCGGAACTCACATATCCCGAAAATTCTGAAAAATTCACAGAAAATGCAGAAAAAAATTCTATCCAGGAAACTACTTTCAAAAACTGCTAAATGTTTTTTTGAAATTTCTATTTTGGGCGAAAATAGCGTTTTTAGGGCGTATTTGGCAGAATTCTTACCACGAAACGCTATTTTGGCCCAAAATCGAAATTTAAAAAAAAAAACATTTAGCAGTTTTTGAAAATAGTTTCCTGGATAGAATTTTTTTCTGCATTTTCTGTGAATTTTTCAGAATTTTCGGGATATGTGAGTTCCGGTCATTCCCTTGTAAGCCAGTTGGTAGTTGAGTTGACATTTGATTCTCAAAACTCATCCGTCTATTTTGGAAGTCCTCATCATTTCAGTGGAATGATCTGGCGAAGTCAGTGCAGCAGAGACTCACCAGCAACTCGGAAGTCAAGTTCCATGGAGACATCGAGGTCGAATAACCAATGGACCAATAATTGATATCTTCACGATTATCGCAAACAATAAATGATGCAGTGATTACCTTGCAAAGCATTGTACTATTGAGACAGGCTTCTCTTCTTATTTTATTGATACCGATAATCAGTGAAAGAGTAACAATGGAGAAATTAAAGCCTCCTTCTCGGGCCATAGTCAATTTGACTTGGAGTATTCGAATATTTGAAATGAATTTTCACTTCAAAATACTGTGAAATCTCCCATTTTATTCATCAAATGTTTCACTCCAAAATTTCCAGTCTCTTATCTTCTCTATTTTCTTCCTTTTCTCTCTCTCCCTCTTTACGGCGTTTTAGTTGGGGTGAACGAGAGAGGAGAGAGCGGTCAGGGGAATGTCGAGAGAGTACACGAAAGTGAGAGAGTGCGAGTGAGGTCTCGGCAGGAATTGGTCTTGGCGCGTTGCCAGCAAAACACCGTGGCTCACAGTTCGGGTCATCGGAAAACGGTGGCCAATCTACAGTATCCTCCATAAGTCATGAGTAACTTTTTCATTCTTTCATAACTTTTGACTCGTATGAGATGTCTTGCTCATAATTGCTCATGACATAGTACACCCACCGAGTGTTAGGGATATGCATTGGGAAATCACAGAACTCCCTGGTTGTTGCGTAGTGATGGCGCTATCAAGCAACACTTTTTCAAACAATCGAAATTCTTACATGGATTTTTTCTCAACCTTCCTACTCGGTGTGATAATAAAAGGCCTCAATACCTTTTCGATGAGAATATGTACTCATGGGAGAATGACGTACAGTGGCTTTAGACTGTCTCAATGTTGGGTCCCGAACAAATGGATTATCGTTCATAGAAACGCTAGAGACTTGTTCAAATGTTCAAAATGATCCTTATCACAATTCCTGATGATCCTCAAAGTTTGATAACGATAGCTCTTAATTTGACATCAGGGCACGAATTTTTCACTTTTTCACATAATTTTTTTCTCCCTAATTTGGATAATCAGGGTTCCAAGGCCGATTTTTTGTTCAAATGTCTTTCCTGTACAGGTTAGTTGCGAATCCATGGAATATACTTTTCCCAAATTTTTAGAGCTTTTGGATAGCTTTCCCACCCGCGGCAACCGAAAATCCGAGGTCAATCGATTTTCAAAATCGGCTATTTTTCGACATAATGAATTTTAACTTTTTTCGTTAATGATATCATGGGCTCGCATATCGAAATTCGGATTCAGCGCACAAAAAAATACAAGAAAAAAATTAATCAGCAAGTTCTGAGAGAAATTTTTTTTCGACTAATGATGGGGGTATCATTTGGGTTGAAAATCGAATGCCTTCGGATTTTCGGTTGCCGCGGGCGGGAACGTTATCCAAATGCTTGAAAAAGTTGGGAATCTTATATTCCATGGGTTTGCAACTAACCTGTCCAGGAAAGCCATTTGAACAAAAATCGGCCTTGGAGCTCTGATTATCCAAAATAGGGAGAAAAAAATTATGCGAAAAAGCGATAAATTCGTGCCCTGAGGTCATATTAAGAGCTATCGTTATCAAACTTTGAGGATCATCGGGAATTGTGATAAGGATCATTTTGAGCTTTTGAACGAGTTTCTAGCACGTCGATGAACGAAAATTCATTTTTTCGGGACCCTACTTTGAGACAGTCTGAAGCCACTGTACGTCATTATCCCATGAGTACATATTCTCATCGAAAAGGTATTGAGGCCTACTATTATGAGACCGAGTAGGAAGGTTGAGGAAAAATCCATGTAAGAATTTCGATTGTTTGAGAAAGTGGTGCTTGATTGCGACATCACTACGCAACAACCATGGAGTTCTGTGATATCCCAATGCATATCCCTAACACTCGGTGGGTGTACTATGTCATGACCAAGTATGAGCAAGACATCTCATACGAGTCAAAAGTTATGAAAAAATGAGAAAGTTACTCATGACTTATGGAGGATACTGTATCTACATCGTTACCATCTTCAAAATAACTTATTGCATACCAGCTCCGAGCTGCTTTAAAAAAAAAAGTTTTTGCACATTTACATGGCGCGTTAAAAACATATGATGCCGTTTGCCTTAGGATCAACAAGGGTCCAACGGGGGTCTGGAACAGGTAAGAAAATTAAATGTGCTCAAAAGTTGGCCCTAGGGGCATGGTGTCTGACTGGCATGCCGACGCAGGCAGGTTCGACTCCCGCCCGCAGGTGATGTTTTGCAAGAGGTAGAGTCTTCCAGGCTAAAAGAACAATTTCAGACAAGACCTCCGGATCGGAATCTATTATCCCTTCACATTATTCCCTTAACTTGACTGTTGATGTTAGCAGCTATAATAATGCAATCAAATCTACGTTCTCTGGTGATTGGGCATGGTGTCTGACTGGCATGCCGACGCAGGCAGGTTCGACTCCCGCCCGCAGGTGATGTTTTGCAAGAGGTAGAGTCTTCCAGGCTAAAAGAACAATTTCAGACAAGACCTCCGGATCGGAATCTATTATCCCTTCACATTATTCCCTTAACTTGACTGTTGATGTTAGCAGCTATAATAATGCAATCAAATCTACGTTCTCTGGTGATTGGGCATGGTGTCTGACTGGCATGCCGACGCAGGCAGGTTCGACTCCCGCCCGCAGGTGATGTTTTGCAAGAGGTAGAGTCTTCCAGGCTAAAAGAATAATTTCAGACAAGACCTCCGGATCGGAATCTATTATCCCTTCACATTATTCCCTTAACTTGACTGTTGATGTTAGCAGCTATAATAATGCAATCAAATCTACGTTCTCTGGTGATTGGGCATGGTGTCTGACTGGCATGCCGACGCAGGCAGGTTCGACTCCCGCCCGCAGGTGATGTTTTGCAAGAGGTAGAGTCTTCCAGGCTAAAAGAACAATTTCAGACAAGACCTCCGGATCGGAATCTATTATCCCTTCACATTATTCCCTTAACTTGACTGTTGATGTTAGCAGCTATAATAATGCAATCAAATCTACGTTCTCTGGTGATTGGGCATGGTGTCTGACTGGCATGCCGACGCTGGCAGGTTCGACTCCCGCCCGCAGGTGATGTTTTGCAAGAGTAAGAGTCTTCCAGGCTAAAAGAACAATTTCAGACAAGACCTCCGGATCGGAATCTATTATCCCTTCACATTATTCCCTTAACTTGACTGTTGATGTTAGCAGCTATAATAATGCAATCAAATCTACGTTCTCTGGTGATTGGGCATGGTGTCTGACTGGCATGCCGACGCTGGCAGGTTCGACTCCCGCCCGCAGGTGATGTTTTGCAAGAGTAAGAGTCTTCCAGGCTAAAAGAACAATTTCAGACAAGACCTCCGGATCGGAATCTATTATCCCTTCACATTATTCCCTTAACTTGACTGTTGATGTTAGCAGCTATAATAATGCAATCAAATCTACGTTCTCTGGTGATTGGGCATGGTGTCTGACTGGCATGCCGACGCTGGCAGGTTCGACTCCCGCCCGCAGGTGATGTTTTGCAAGAGGTAGAGTCTTCCAGGCTAAAAGAACAATTTCAGACAAGACCTCCGGATCGGAATCTATTATCCCTTCACATTATTCCCTTAACTTGACTGTTGATGTTAGCAGCTATAATAATGCAATCAAATCTACGTTCTCTGGTGATTGGGCATGGTGTCTGACTGGCATGCCGACGCAGGCAAGTTCGACTCCCGCCCGCAGGTGATGTTTTGCAAGAGGCAGAGAAAGGCGCGCGCCCCAACCACTAGTCTCCGTCAAGCGCTCCCTGCGGTAGGCCGCCCTGGCCTAATGGGCATGGTGTGCTCTCTTCCATCTGCTCTCCGAGTCAAAATCTAAAGATGTGAATTAAATCGAAAAAATTTTATCCAAGGGAACGCTTGACGGATAATACAAAGCTAGGGCCAACTTTTTTTTTAATAATACAAAGCTTTTGATTGCGAATCGACTGATGATGTCCGTTTTTCGAACAGGGCCTTCTGAATCCCTATACGACGCGACGTCGATTTGGCCAAAATCGGATTCTGCGATAAAAACTGGCCCTGTAAAGATCGAATTGGCCGAAATTCCGAAAAATATAAATGTATACGCGTCTATAAAAAATCTGCGTGCTAGCAAGTGCAAAGAGTGCGTTTGCTAGCACCCTGGCTCATTAGTTCAGCTTGGTACCATTAGTCATCATTCATTCAGAATCCTCCTCTTCAATTAGTTTCCTTTCACATTTTCCAATTTCGATAAAACTCATCCTCCGATGCCCATTGGTAAATTCACAGAACTTATCTGACTCACTCAATTTATCATCTTTTCGAAATGAAAAGCTGAAACATTGCCGATTCCCTCGCCCTTATAAGAACAGAGGAGCATCTGAGATGCCATCAGTGAGCTGTTTCTTCTCTGACCTACCGTACTCCAACTACAGTAACCATGCTGCTCTACATCCTGGCCCTCGTTCCCATGGCGCTCGCTTGCACCCCTCCTGTCCCAGTGAACGGTGAGTACGGTAGAGTGTGTACCGCACCCAGTGAGGAATACCATATCCTCTCTTCTCGGTATTTCGTCTCGGCTCTGTCTCCGTTTAGCGCACTCTCTCGCAGGGTAAAGTGACGAGAGGAGTGCAGAATGGAGAGAGCAGGGAACCGAAATGTCATCAGTATTCCAGACTATACCCTCGTCACAAACCCGACGATGAAGTTCTCGTACTCGCCCCCTTCGGCATGGACCTACCCACCTAGTGGAGCGCCGTGAGTTAACTGCAGACACCGAAAAGGGTCACGGACTCTATATTTTGCAAGCTTTTGAGTAAATAAACGACAAGATAACTGTTTACGGTAGCTTTCGAATTCTTGGTGGAAGAATGGGAGAATAGAGAGAGTTCAACTTTAACGTTGGTACATATTTGGTAGTACCTAGAGGGACGGTAGAATTGCATTTGTGTCAATGCTCTATCAATCTTTTTTTTTCAGTCTCGGTGATCAATCTGCGACGGAGGAGGAGGCACGGAGGAAAATAAAAACCGACATCCAATCCGCTGTGCGTTTTCATCTTATTCTTATATTAGTGGAAGAGATTGAAAACTGTAGAAGTTTTATAATTATTATTTACGTTATGTTTTTTTTTTCAAACTGGTAACAGTCCAGGTCCGCAAAGCCCTACAGTCGTACGCCCTGCTTGCTCCCATCCCACTGCCCCTGAAGAAACTGCCGGATCCGGAGTCAATCATCATCAACCCAATCGCCGAAACCAAATGCACGGCCATCAAGAACGGAGTCGTGGAGGGTCTGACTGTTACTAGACAGTGTGCTGATACCACTTCTGTGAGTCGAGTTCCAAAATAGATCTGATTTTCGCGAATGTCCCAGCGATGTTCCTGTGTCACATCATTAATGAATAATAATTTTGAGGCACCGACCGCGGCTCCAGTCTGGAAAAAAGATGGCACCATCAAAGTCAATTATGGCATCGCTCTCTTCAAGTCTTATGTGAGTCCAATCTTCTACCGTAAACCCTCGATTTCTTGATGACCAAGACATGGCTGCGATACGCGATTGTAGATCTTTTATCCATTGATTTGCATTTGGTTGTGTCGATGAATGATCATCGGAACCCGTTGAAGAAACATTCACGAGCTAGAAGGATGGCAGATAAAATGTATTCCAAGAAAATACTTTCAGTGGGATGCCATCGCGGAGAAGACACAGGAAATTCTTCGTACTAATTCTGGAGTGAAGTTCTACGGAGACATCGAGGTCGATGAATGAGCACTAATCAATAATCCCTCGCATATCTCGTATGATAAATGCTGCGTTGATTTTTTTTTTGCGAAACGTTGTACTAACGAGCCAGACTTCTCTTCTAACTTTATTAATACCGATAATCAGTGAAAGAGTAACAATGGAGAATTTGAGAAATCATAAGAATTCTCAGTTCTGATTTTAGCAGAGTACAACAGAAATTGGAATGAGAACAAAAGTGGGAATATATCATAGATCAACTTCCAAAGTATGAGTAGCAAGTAAAAAAATGAGCCGAGAAATTAACAGATAATTAGAGCGTAACAATAAGATCATTAAGAAGGGGGAGATCAATGGAGGAATTTCTGACTACAGTAACTCTCGATCATTACTGTACATAAATGGTAGGGGTATACTGTAGCCAGAGTTGAGAGGGATTGACGATCAATCGATACCGTATCCTCAGTTATCGATGGTGGTCTCGTTCGGCTTTGCCGCCACTTCGTAGTCCTGCAATGATCAACACCTTATTACCGTAATCAATCAATAAACATTCGTGTCCAAACCGTACTTTTAGATACTGCCACTACCATATCCGTCGATGAATAGGGTTCGATAAATCAACTGTGCAATAACTCTTACCAATTGGGTTTGTGAAGCAAAACATATTTAGGATGTAGTATTCTACAGAAAAGCACGAAATTTTTCGTATCATTGTATTTTAATGAACAATTTATCTCAACCAATGCATTTTCGATGTTACCGTGATAAATATCTCATCAGTGACCATACCCTGTTGATGTTGTGATAGGTAGCTGCGTTCTTGCTGAGGAAGACCAGCAAATCGTGCATGTGCCTGAAGAATTTTGGTTTTCTACCGTGTCTACAGTACCTTAATCCTCTACCGTAACCCATTCATGATTGCAAACTGACTTGAGTATGATCTGGAGAGACTTGTCTCCGTAGGCGCCCTGGCCGATGAGAGGGCCGATTCTGGAAGGAAACAAGGTTATACTTATTTCAGCTGAAGCGAGAATCTGCCTATTCTCCGCAAGAATAGAGTGTGAGAATAAATGATGGATCTGATTTTATTTCTGACGTCTCCAAAGAATGCATGGTTAAGTTTTATGAGTCGACTTGAAGAGGACGTTGCGAAACATAAACCAAGCAAAACAAGACCAACACTATTGATTTCTATGGAGAAAACACCAAAGATTCCACAAATCATCAGAAATTTGGCTTCTAAATTGTCGCGAAATCAGAATACACTGTCTGTCCAAGGGAGAGTGCATCTCAATCAAATAAATACCTGACGAAGAGACGAACGAGATGGGAGATGCCGTAGATCGAGGAGGGAATGATCTGCAATGTGTACACATTTCGACCCCGGTTCAACCATAAAACTTCAGTCCTTATTTAAATTATATAATGCTCAAATAAACTATTATCATAAAAAATACCAGAATGACTCCATCTCGAGAATATTTCGTACCACACTAGGCAGAGCTGTGTTGCTCATCTTTATAAAAAAAATCCATCTCGAGAGCCCTTCCTTATTCTCACAAAAAAACAAATAAGTTGTTCATCCACAAGTAATAATTATGTTACGTACCTATATCATATTCAGTACAAAAACAGTAACATTATAGAAACCTCCAACCATACACTAGGGAGAATAGCGTTGCACCTCATCTCTACAATGGAACCACCCTCACCTTGAGATCCTCCAACTCGGGGGTCACCTGCTTGTTAACCTTGTCCCCGGGGGCGCCGGCCGGGGGATTCTGGCAGCATGCCTTGAACTGAGCACGCTCCTTGGAGTAGAGCAGCTGACTCCTGAAAGAGAAGGCAGTGGTTAGGGAGAATTCCCTATAATTCATTCTGTCATTGGATACTGTACAAGGAATGAAGGACATATAAAAAAAGAATATTATTCGGACAGTCACGCTATCGTTTAGGTCTCTAGTAGTACAGCTTCTCTTACGGAATGGGCCTACAATCAGACAACACGCTAGTTTTAAACTAAACATTTTAATATTAATAAACAATTCAAATTCTGACCCGAGTAGAATGTTGAAGTAGTCGAGGACGCCCAGACTGCTCTGCACCATATCGTGCTTGTTCAGCACCACATCCTCTGTAATTTTTAAAAATAATAAGATCAGCACTCCACACTACACAACTCTATTGAACAGGGAAGAATTGTGAACAGCTTCTCCAAAGAGCATTAAGATAGTTTGAAAAGTTGTAGGACACATGGATTTGAGGTTGATAACTTTGAGCCTCCATGATCGCTCTATCTGAGCCGAAAGGATGATTCTGGCTTATCCAATCAATCAATAATTGCTCACTCTGCTTTCCTCCTCCCTTTCCATACTCGACGAGAGTCTCATCGTTACCCGACACATCGGAGATGTTGAGATTGCCCGCGAGAGACTGCGCATACTAAAAATAGAAATATTAATGTGAAAAATATATATTCTTAATGCAAGATTAATTATTTAACTCGTTCCTGCATACCACTGAAGCACTAATCAATCTTGAGAACCTACTCGGTTCAGAAAAAAATTGGGTAATATGTATTGCTACGAAACATCAATCTCTAGACATGAGAGTGAAACATATAAGTCGCAGGTGACTACTAACCGCCTTGATGATCATATCCACCGTATACTGGGCGGGCAATTTGGCCAGTTTGGACTGTCTATTGATGAGGTCGCTGTCGTCGACCATCAGTGCCCGCAGCTTATCGGGGATCGCGATGTTGATCAAATCCTTAAATTAAATTTTGTTTATTTATTCAATTACTTTACCAAATCAGTTATGACTAACGATTTATTCATACTATCACAAAACGGTTGATATACTTCTACTATGTATTCTGGAAACTGATAGCGTCACCAAACAGTTCAAGATTAGACAGCCTTTGTCGAATATCGATACTCAATTCGGGATAGATTAACTATTATTGTAAAGTTATTTTATTAAATAAATACAACTTACATCCTTGGCGGGCATGGTTCTGATGCCACTGCCTTGACTGCTGTCTGCCGATCCCTCGCGATCAGTCTTGCGCTTCTTTGCCAACGTCTTAAATCAATAAATAATTAAAGAATAAAAAGCGATTGTAGTGTAGTGGCCGCTATCCATCCCTGTTTCTTTGATTGCGATACAAAAAGAAGCCTACACAGGGGAAATGATGATAATAATTGAAATATGGCTGAGACCTAGTCTGGTAATCTGGTAAAGTAAAGTAGAGCCGAAGAATCACTGCAACTTAACTCTAAACGCCAAACGGGAGCGATTGTCCATAATAAAAAAGGAACTGAATACGTAAACTGACGGCAGAAACAGGAGTCTCCACGGCCTTCTTCTTTGCCGTCTTTCCCTTGCTCTCGTCAAGAAGTTTCTGAAAAAATAATTTAGTAAATATAATGACATAATATGCCATAAAACATTTATCTGATTCGCAACGAGAAGCACATAAATAGCAAGTCGAATAGAAATTGAATGCGCTCACCTTGTGCTCTGCTTCGATCTCGGGTGTGTGCTTGAATAGCATATTGTCTACCTCTTCCGACTCCACCCAAATATCATAGCGAATGTTCCAGCCCTAAATAGCAAATAATTATCCACGAAGACAACAATTTTCAAAAAAATAGCGCGGAAAAGAGGAGATAAAAAGAGAATCGATGTCTGATTAAAGGGCGTTTGGACCTCCTTATCACTAAACTGATGTGACAGCGCAGGGGCGGAGTAACACTTTCGAAAGTAGTTGCTCGGCTTCCGCCTTTAGTCTTTAGCACAGATAGATCAACTAATTCTTCCTATTATTCTTATATCCACATTCTGATCCTATGCCACTCCATTTGCGCCTCTCAGTCGGGATAAGGGCCACACACTTGAGATATCCATAGTTTCGATGAGTCAGACCAACCTTGTAGTGAATCTCGTAGCGGTTTCTGCCCTTGTCGTCCTTCGCCACCGCTTGGATCTTGGCAGGGTAGCCAAATTTGTCGTCTGGCCGACTCTTGCACATGACGATCTCGTTTAGCTCATACGTGGTGACCATGATCACGCTGAAGATGAGGGAACGTGTGAACAGTCAACAGAGCAAAGGAACACGGAGAAATTACGAAAATAATAAGCAAAATGAAAACAGTTTTCAAAAACGCCGTGGTGTCACCCGCGTGCGAAATAAAATTCTATTTGTTTCAGAGCATTTGACGGCTCTGCAATATGACGGATCCGTATACTTTCGAATTTTTACTAATTTAATTTTAATTCCTCGCTTTTCACCAAGTAAAAGTCACTATTCAGAGATGACCGATGCGGATGCCGGAGGCGATTTCAAGATGCCCACGCTGCCTGTGGCTGCAGCTGCGGCGAAGGAGGACAACGTGACGTCGGGCGATGCTCCTGTAGCCGAGGAGAAGCAGCAGCTGCAGCAGCCACCTCCTCAGAAGAAGGTGTGCCTTTCCACTCTAGGAAACTCACTGTTTTCTGATGATCAGTCGAGCTGCGCAATAAGTTGAACGTCTAACTTTCGTTGATGCTATGGCCCAGACGCTTCTAAATTAAGTTAACTGTTGAAAAACAATTCTTCAGGCAATAATCGCTCCTCCATTTGAGTACAAGCCTCCTCCCTTCGCTGCCGACCCCGACGACGCCGCCGGCTATCGACTGGAGGTGAGAAAGATGATATTTTAGCTCTCTCCATTTTGCACCCTCGTCGATCAGGCGTTCATTATTGCTTGTAGAAATATATACAGAAAACAGAAGTGACAGCCATAGTGAGAGTGCATCTTTGAGTTATTAGTAAACGCATCAAGCCTGTACTTTAGATATTAGTCACAAATCCCACTTCACAGCAATGACTGGTTCTCTCCATTTTGCACACTCGATCATGATAAAAATAAAAATAAAAATAGACGAGATAAAAATTGCTCCTTTAGGTGCTCAAGGATGGTTCGATCGTAGAAAGCATCGATCTGGCTAAGAGGAAAGCGGCCTCCTATCTGACCATCGGCCGACTCCCCGAGTGTGACATCACACTAGAGCATCCCAGCATCTCGCGATACCATGCCGTCCTGCAGTACGGTAGGTCACGCGATTATTGATCTCACTTATCAAAAGTTGGTCAAGTTAGCTACTTCTTACTATCAGTAATTGAACATCAGTTAGGCTGAACACTTGTTTGTACTTTAGGACAGAGTGTAGTACGGTAGACGATTCATTCTAATGCCGGTTATTATGTGTTCTGTTTTCGATACACTTCTTTATCGCAAAAGCGATGTAGCAGTAGTTTTAGGACCTTCCTCGGCCCGCCATAATTAATTGATATTGCCAGGTTCGGATCGTATGTCGAAGGGGAAGCCGGGCTGGTACATCTATGATATGGGCTCGACTCACGGATCAAAATTGAACAAGAACACCCTCCCCGCCAATCAATACCAGCGAGTACAAGTGGGCATGATGCTCAGATTCGGAGGTACGCTATTCAACAGGGAGTGGATTACTGTAGCTGAGGCGATGGCAGTCGGAATTGAAATATTGGATATATTGCTGCTCTTGAGGGATATCTTAAACTTTCCCGGCTAATACATGCATCGGGATTCTTTTGTCGGTGTACTGTAGCTCTATGTTCAGCGGGTTACGGTAGTATTTTGGCTGAATATCGATTTTCTCAGGCAGCACTCGTCTGTTCTCGATGGTGGGACCAGATGAGGATATCGAGCCAGAGTGGGATTGCTCCCCGACTGAAATGAGAGAGAAAATGGCCAAGAAGGTGCTCGAGAGGAAACTCGCCAAGCAAGCCAGAGAGGAGGTACGCTAGATTAGTGATTTATCGCTTTTAAAAAGACGAACAGTATCTGAATGACATTAGCATCTCTAGCACCTACTTTATTTTAGAGACGTTCGAAACCTCGACTCACTTAATTTTTTTGCGCCTCTTAATGACTACTTGATATCCGCCTAAAATGGTTTACATGTATTTATCAAAATAAAATGGATTTTAGATGGAACGAGAGGAGGCGGAGGCGCGTGAGGCCGAGGGATGCAACTGGGGGATGGAGTATGAGGATGCAGGACCCAGTGGACTCGTTCTGGTTAGTTTGCCGTTCTTCTGTCGATATATGTCATGCAATTTGACCAATCTTGCAATGTTTTTGAAATGTTGTTGGTCATACTTGTCCAGAGAATTGAATTTGAGATTTTCTCTCGTGTAAATACTCTCATTGACACTCTAATTCACAGGGTGAGACGGATGCGTTGGACTCGCATTTGATGGAGGACAGAGAGGCATACTACACTGAGGCACCCGTCAAGGTCAGTTGGTTTTACGAGAAGGGAGATTGGTGATGCAATGGTTCTGTAAAATACCAGTGCCAAAGCTCAGTCTGATTCTCAGCAAGTTGCTGTTCAATATTTCAAAACAACTGATTAGTTTCCTATTTGCTTGAATCTAATTTTTTAAAACCTGGATTTGAATTATTCTTTCTTCGATGATGGATTTATTTCTTTAGGCGCTCTCCAAGTTCTTCGAACGAGAGGGCTTCGATATGGAGTTCACGTGGTCGGAGACTGGAGTGAACAGCCACAACCACAAATGGATCTGCTCCATCGAGTACGGTATAAGATGAATACGGTAGATATCGATTGGCAGCTCGTATGCTAAAGCCCAGAACGGCAAATCTTTGGAGTGTGAATTCGTTTCTATTTTCGGCTCTATTCATTCTTTACACTTTCTCGTCTTTCTTTCCTGCAAGTGTGCAGAATGGAGAGAGCCAAAAATCGAGCAAGATTCACAATGAATCTTGGAATAAGTAGGGATAAGGGCTTCAGCACAAGAGACCGATTACCGATAGGCACGGTAATTTTTGATTACTGTAGATTACGGTATCATTTTCTTCCAGGCTTCCGATCGAGGTTGGCTCGCAGAAGTCGCCAATCATCTCGGCTACCGTAACCACCTCGAAGAAGGACGCCCAGGTATACGGTAGAATTATCGGATAGCGGGCTAATAGTAATGTTACCGGATCGAATATCGCTCTCCATTTTGCACACTCTGTCAGGGAGACGAAGTAGTGGGCAGAATGGAGAGAGAACTATTCGATCAAGCGACACTAGTTGATTGTATCAAGTTTCAAACATTATAAATGTTGTTTACAAATATTGCAAGCCTGTAAAATCGTACTTACTGACCAACATAATCGCAAATGATATTTTCTCTATGCCATGCCTGTTGACTGATCTTTGATCTCTCCTCTCAGGTCCAATGTTCCCTGGAGGCATGTCGTTTCCTCGATGCTCATGGAGTACTCAGGAAATCGACTGCCATGTCGCGCATCAAAAGGTATGGCATTTAATGGAATTTCCTCGAAAAAGACCGACTACTAGTGTTGCCGTCTCGAATAGTGCTCTCTCCATTCTGCACACTATCTGCCGATCAGAGTGATGAAAGAATGTGCACGATGGAGAGAGCAACTATTCGATTTGACTTTGCCACGCATCATCATTATTGCCACAACATTCGATATCTGATAATTAAAGAGTGAAACGAGAAATATTTAGGTTTTTACTTTCTCGAGTAAATGGATATCATAAATTGAATCACTGATCTGAATGATTGTTGTGTTGTGATTGTATTGTATGTATTGGTATGTATGCAAAATACTGTGAATTATTTTTAATATTAAAAATTTATTTGCAGGAAGACGGTGGCTGACGAGGATTTCTACGAGGAGGACGATGATGAGTATCTGGATAGAACAGGACAAATCGAGGAGCAGAGGAGGAAGAGGAAGATGTGGGCTGAGGTACGGTAGCTGTGGTGTACTGTAAAATGGAATTCGTTGGTTGAAAGATGGCTCGAATGCATCGAAGGTTTGGGAGAAGATTCGCATATGTTCAAATAATGAAAGTAGATTCCACCAGGGGTTTCGGAGAAATCTTGAAATGGTGAACATAAATGGTTCGCGAATAATTTTCGACCAAGTGAATTTCTGTCAGTAATATTTTGCAAGCATCGATATTTTTCTAGATAGAAAAAAATTGTGCAATTGCTTTACTTTAAAAGTCATCTAAATATTAGTGCAATAATGATTTCAGCAAAACACTGCAGTCTCTGTCTCTCCCGCTGTCGAATCGTACGAGAGTCTACAGAAGAAATTGGAAGAGACGAAGAAAGAAGCGGATGAGGTGGACAAACTACTGGAGAAGTTCAGAGCTGCCAAACAGGTCAGTTGGTGATTGGGATATGGTGTGGAACACGCTGTGGTTACTGTAGCCAAAGGTCAGAAATATTGATTTAGTTGTCCACTAATTAACATTGAATCACTGGCGATAGCTGAAGACGTGGAGGAAATGGTTAGACGGTGAAGCATGGAGTGTGCGGGGTATAAAGAATTCGAAATCACCGGGTAGAAGTTATTGTTAATAAAAATTGAATCAGTTTTATATTTTCATTCGCTATTTACTGTTATTTTCTCTCACCGCATTTGATTAGAATTATCGATTTATTTTTCCCAGGCGGAACTGGATTGTGACGATCTCGACGAGTACATGAAGAGAATGGCTGCGACTGGAGGATCTGGAATGGATCAGAAGGTACGGTAGGGAGGAGAGTACGGTAGGATACGGTAGGGCAGAAGCATTAGAGCACACGGTGGTGCATGTAGCTCATTGCTGTTCCATAGTGAAATCGTCTCGGTTTTTTACTGCCTCAATTCTGTACAATTTCACGCCGGTCAGACAGACGATATAGTGTGCAGAATAGAGAGCAGAATACCGAAACTGCATACCTACTGTTCAATATTGATCTGAAAATTACATCAGTGACCAACGATAAGGTACGGTAGTGTATGAAACAAATCAGTGAAATTGTCTCCGAGATCCGTGTATCACAGCGGTTCCCGGCATATTGTCGTTTCACTTCGCTTCCAAAACTATTGCAATAAAGCGCTGTGCTAATCTGGTAGAACTTTCTAGCGAATTATTTGTTTTTCTTCTGAATGAATAAAAATAAATTGCAGGCTAAAACGGAGAAGTCTATTCTGACTCAACGCTTCGTGAAGCTGAAGCATGAGTGCCAGAAGTTGGAGAAACTGGTCAAGATCGCTAAGCCAGTCGAACTGCCCGCACTCAGGACGAGCGATGGAAAGATAGGTACGGTAGTAGGAGGAGACGGAATATGGTAGATTCGAAGCAGGAATTCATTGTCTATGTCACTGAGTTAGACCAAGTAGAAAAGTTGTGGGAACCAGCAGTGAATTCCGATTTTCGAGGAGTAAAGTAGTTGCAATCCTAGAGAGTTTGATGTTACAGCAATCTTACTTGTTGTTCAATGTTTAGTGTCGATGATTGTATCGTCTTGTTCGGTCAAAAAAACAAATAAAATAAAGATACATTAATTTTCTTAAATAAATTGCAGGAATGGCAGTGGCTGGCTCCTCTCAGCAAGCACTCTTCCGGAAAATGATGCAGATGAGAAAAGCACAGGTTGGACAGAGGGGGGGGGGGTGATATACCGTATCATTGTTTGAATTTGAGAGTCTTAATTATTTAGATTTTTTTATGAGAAAGTTATCAGAACTTCATTGTCAAGTTTGAAGCGTACAAAGGTAATATGAACCGTGAAACAGCGAATCTACAGGAATATTAGAAATGTTGGAGTAAATAATACTTTTGGAAGTGATTTGGCGGAACAACTAATTTTCATATTGTACAGTTCGAATATGAACCATGAAACATCGAAAATACGGGAATAAATTAAATTTATTCAATTTTGATATTTTTCAGCCAACAGCGGATGAGACAATGAAGAAGGAGGAAGAAGAGAAGAAGAAGAAAGAAAAGGAGGAGAAGGAGGGAGACTATAACTATGAATTGAAGTGAGTTGGGGGAGAAGATTCCTCCTGGTGGTGGGAGGTTTCATGGAGGGGGGGGGGGATGAAATAGCGTCCAACATACATAAATGGGATTAGGTGTGCTAATCGGAAAATAATTTTCCTGACGCTTTTACGATATAATCTGTCATATTTTTTTTAAGCAATATCAATTGCTAGGGGTGCTCTCCCCATTCTGCACACTCCCTCGTCGCTCTAACCACTGAGAGAGTGTGCAGAATGGAGAGAGTCGAAACTCGAAACGACACCATTATTAATTACCCAATTCCAGATTCGTTCCTTCTGACGGCACGACGGCCAAACAGTTCCAGGCAGAGGAGGATGAGGAAGTAGATGAGAGCATGGTGAGAGCAGAGATCGAGTAGTGCTCTCTCCATTCTGCACATTCTAGTCGACAAGGGAAATGAGAGTGTGCAGAATGAAGAGTGCACCTATTCGATCTGGCATCACTTACGGTATGGGGTGAGGTTACAGTAGAGAAATATGGTTCTGTAAGGTGTATAGGAGGCATGAACAGTCATCCAAGGATTACGGATAGCTCAGGTATTCAGAGGTAGTAGGGTGTTTTGAACATGAAAGTGGAGAGTTGGTGAAAGTTGATTTTTTTTTAGATCAAGGGTCCGCAACTACCTCCACTGCCTAAGATAGAGGAGAAAGAAGAAAAGAAGGAAGAGAAGGTTGAAGAGAATAAAGAAGAAGAGGAAGAAAAGAAAGAGAAGGAGGAAGAAATGAAGAAAGAAGCACAGAAGAGAGAGGGAGGAGATATGGATGGAGAAGTGTTGGAGAAGAGAAGGAAAGTGGAGATGGAAGAGAAGGAAGAGGTGAGAATTTGTTTTGGGTGGACTTGGGGACAGGGAATTTTTGGTTTCACCCGTTGTGCTAAAATTATGAGTATTGCAATGCGGTAATATATTGCAAGTATTACTGTAAAACAAAAAATAAATAAGTGACTTGTTTTACCTTGAAATTTGAACTAGTCCATCGTTGGTTTCACTCGCGGTACTGAAACTATGAAAATCAAAACGTGCTAATGTTTAGTTGATTGGTTCATAAAATCCATTATTTTTTCTCGCAGTCGTTGCCATAGATCAAAAAGGTATTTCCGGACCAGGAAAAAAATATGTATACGTTTTTTTTCAAATAAGGGTCCCCCCTTATATGAAAATCGCTTCTTAGAATTTTTTTCCAGCGCCGGGTATACGTTTAAAACTACCAGAAGCTACAAAAAAAAAGTCATTTGAACAGAATAGAGATTTTACCTATGAGTCACTGAGCATACTGTATCTCAGGGCTCGATGCTTCAACTTCTCCCCTCGTTCAAATAGTCAAGAGCGCTTCTATATTTGGAGTTAGGGCACTCATTCGATAGCTGGAGAAATAAGCTAACCAGAAAACGTTATAGCAGCACGAACTAAACTGTTTCACACCTACAGTAGAAAATTTTTTTAAAAATCTGGGCACAACCATGTCACAGTGTCAAATCGAGCTGTGACATTGGCTATAAAAACGTATACACTGACCCGCCTGACAGCGGGTCAGTGTATACGTTTTCCTATTTTTAAAAAAAATTTTATCAAAAAAATCTGTATACGTTGTGCCCATTTGGACACGCTTTTTGACCTATGGTCGTTGCATCGAGATTTGATTGTTTATGGTTTATGGGCTAGTGAAATACATGCTTCATCACTTGTACTAAACTAATGATTATTGCAATAGGCAGTAGTGTTGTCTCCCTGCCCGATTCATACAATAAATGCACTATCCTTGCAGCCGATGCAGCAAAAGGAGGAGGAGTCGCAGCAGCTGCAGCAGCCGAAGAAGAACAGGCCGAGACATCGAGGAGAGAGGAAGGAGAGAGAGGAGAAGGAGGAAAAGAAGAAGATGGAGGGAGGACTGGATATGAGTGGTGAGGGGGTGGGAAAAGGGTCGAAGCACGGGCCACCGTCTCTTCATTTGGCCCAGATTCTCGCCATTTGACTTGTTGAGGCAGTGTGCAAAATGAAGAGACCGGTTCCCGTGTTTGGAACTATTGGGATGGTGATGCGAAGCGCGCGCGGTCTCATGATTAGGTTGAATGCTGACTAGGTGGGGGAAAATATTCAGATGGAGTTCCACTTGATAAAATTGAATGATCATCGACTGCTGGTTTAGCGTTTCATGTTTTGCTCAAAAGCAGATGTTTTGACGAGTAGAGCAATGTGAAACAGTGACGATAGAGTTTTAAAAAATCAGATGCTGCTTCCGGCTTCACAAGTAGTGCAAAAGCAAGCTCTTGATACGATCAATGCTTAAAGAAGGTCACATTGTTGCATAAATAAAATTATATAAATAAACTCAGTTATCAATCGATATTCTCAGGTGAGTACGGTACTGGAGTGACGGACGCGGATGAGACATACGCTACATGGCTGCCTCCCGATGCAGGAGAATCAGACGCCCAGAAGAAACTCAAGGAGAAATTCGCTGGCAAATACTAGACTACAGTATCCCGCCCACACCACAATTCACTTTGTTAACCGTACTCCGTGATTACAGTATACCTTCTCAGAAATTATTTGATCACTATCGATTATTGATTTATTTATTAGTGTATTCATGGTTTGTTATGTGTTCGATGCAGTTTATAACAGATAAAGTTTATCAGTTACTCTGTTGTACTTTGGAATCACAAAGAATCGAGGAGACAAGAATCGGTGAGCGGTCCCGGAACGACAATTGTTGGCAACAGAGTAAAGCGCTGTCTGCTCGATTGATCGCTACAGTAATCTGGGCTAGTGGATACGGTAGTCCACTTATCGATTGACGAAGCGACCAACGACACGTAGTAGGGTGACATCTCTGAGCGAGCAAATTCGAAACGACGGGATTACGGTATATTACGGTAGAGTACGGTATCACCAGAAAGAGAGACAAACTATCACAAACCCTTACGTAGAGGCAATCAATGGGAGCAGATCGATAATATCGATCGATAAAACAGAAGAAAAGAGAAAAGCATGGGGAAAGTTATAATGCACAGATTGATGAGTTATTAGAAGCCATGGGAGAATAAGTCTACTTTGATTAAAGGGCTTTTTGAGTCGATGGGAGCTAGATACGAAAAATTAAGGCTATGGGGAAAATCGATAATGCTCAAGACAGATGGCAAGGGTACGGTAAAGAGATTATAGACTAGGTAATACTATCAACAAGTTACTGTAAACATCTATGAAAAAACATCTAGAGTGCGGCCTGACGACCGATCAGGTTACGGTAGTGTTGTGAAGTACGGTATCCTCAGCGATCGATGGATGCTCCCAGCGGACGGGAGCGACTCGCCACTCCTGAAATCAGTGATTTGTTTTACCGAATGTTATCATCTGATTTCATGGTGTTTTGGTGATTAGTGATGTCGTTTCGATTTTCAACTCTCTCTTTTCTGCACACTCTTTTGCCTGTCTTAGCTGCGGGACAAAATCAAGACCGAGACGTCATCCCTAGCGGTTATCACATCTGTCACTGACTGTTCGAAATTGCCCTAGATTTTTCGACGCTCTCTCTAATCTGCACACTCTTTCACAAAAACCGTCAAGAAGGTGTGCAAAATGGAGAGAGTGGAAATAGAAATGTACAATCCTATTATACGGTTGAAGACACTACCTGTGCGGGCCCCCTGCTGCATCTCTCCAGCAATGGAGGGGAGTGGCCTTCTCTGCTGTCGGCCGAGTCGGAGGGAAGTGAGAGACACAGACCAGAGTCCAGATGGAGGAAGGACGAACTCTGGAAGGAAATGATTTTGGTTTCTTTGGTATCTACGATTCAGAAATTGGACAGGAAACATGAAGGAATCTGTCGTTTGTCAGCCTGGTAAAAGGAGTGTGCAAAATGGAGAGAACCGATAGAACATCGTAATTGAACAACTAAAGATCAAAGATCACAGTCTCACCCTGGCGGAGTATTTCCATCGTTCGTGCGAGTATTCCCCGCACTCTCGCACTTGGACTGTGTACGAGCCATCACTGAAAAGAGGACAGAGATCAACGATCAAATCTGGGAGATCAATGATAGAACATGGATGATTAGATGGGAACTACGTAAGAGCACAAGGAAGGCTCAACTAAAAATATCGGTACAAATTCAGTAAGATCTAAGATAAAATGCGCACTTGGTGAATCCAGTTGGAGTGGCGGAGAGGCACTGGTGCTCATCGGAGCGAATTCTACCATCGGAGGTGAGCACCCATAACTGAAAGAAGTACATTAGAGTAGTGTAGGGATGGTAATTTATGTATTTACTCTCTCCAGATTGCACACTCTCTCATCGGTCAAACAGACACGAGAGTGTGCAGAATGGAGAGAGCACTATTCGATCCGGTATCAACAGTTCTGACCTGCCACAGGTCAAATCCGAGTGTGCACTTGCTCAGTGTCAATCTGTGTCTCTTCACTCCACTCTCACTACTCGGACGACTGAGAAGACACAGAGAGGAAGGAGAGGAGATCTGAGATGGGTGATCTTTGATCTTTGGTCTTTAGTTTTTGATCTCACCCGTCCAAATACCGACGAGTTGGTAGGCAGGAAGTGGTCGGTGAAGACGTTGGTGAGATACCTGCAGAGTATCTTCGTCATCTGATCTCGTGGTGTAGTGGTTATCACATCTGTCTAACACACAGAAGGCCGGCGGTTCGACCCCGCCCGAGATCAAACATTTTGTCGATTTTTTTGTCTCATTGATGTGATTCTCAGATGAGTCTCAGCGTACTCTCAAAGGACGAGGAAGACTTTTACTACAGTTCGAGATGGGCGATTTTTCAACAGCAACAAACTTAATCTGAATTATTTCTTTATGATCTCATGAGTTTTCAGATGTTTTGAAGATTTCTCTATTGATACATGGAGTTGTAGCAGTTGTTGCTTCAATTTGTCTTGATATTGTGTATTTCAAATTCCTGACCAATGGAAGCTCTTGCATCTCAGTCTCTTCCGTAGCTCGATCCTCTCACTGACGTCAATTGAATCGCGCATCTTCAGGGCCTTAAACTATGAATAATTGTCACCGTATCACCCTACCTTAAGTCTGCCATATCTACCAATCTTGCAGCTTGATTGATCTACCTACCGTAGCTTTGTATCGTAATTTGCAACATTTGAAAATCGATAATTAAACCTCACCTGAGGCGCCGTCTTGTAGAAAAGCCACTTCCACTCGTCCATCCACACCTGAACGTTTTTGATATAAAATTAAGAAGATAATGAAGAAAATTGTATCCAATGCGAAGATATTTTATCGGAAATCAAGTCTCTCATTCTGTACAATCACTCATCGGTCAGAGCGACGAAATAGTGGTTCAGATTTGGTCATTATCTTAATTCTCTCTCACCTCCGCTACTCTCATCAGATTTGCATTCAGGATGCTGCCCGAGGTTCTTCCAGGGAAGTCGTGAGGAGACGATTTTCTGAAAAAATAAGTAAGTGGGAGCGGAGCCAGAACGAGACTTACCTGAAGATGTGACCGACGTGTGAACAAGGCACGATTTCGACTCGGCCGCCGCATTGCCAAATCTGGAATAAACAAAACATTTGAGGGAGAACTGAGAATTTGAAAAGGTGAAGCAGCCTTTATTTTACCCGTTCTCAAACAAATCAGCGATAATTTTGTATGATTTTTTAAGGTGAGTATCATCGATGATTCTTCTCTTGAGAGAGTGTGCAGAATGGAGAAATTCACATCATTCATGTAGAACCTCAAAAAACCGTACCCTGAAGCTCATCTCTAGATTCTCTCCTCCCCATATGTCCATTCCAGCATCGTAAGTGCCCAATTCCTCGAAGTAGCGACGATCGATTGAGAAGAGACCACCAGCCATGGTGGGGGATCTGCATTGATGATAAAGATATTCACTAATGAAAAATGCACTTTTGCGAATAATGGACTCGTTGAAACGCTTTCGAGTGAAATTAGTAAAAGGAATCGAATGCCAACTTCAAAATCAGGCAACGCATTTTGCTTCAGTGAATAGAGATGATGAGGATAAAACTGACTGAATCGGCTGAGTGTGATCGCCCATTCTTTCATAGATCATATCAGAGGGCATGGAGTACCATCTGAAAGAGTATACAAGTTAGTGATGACAGAAAGAAAACAGCTTTCTCCATTCTGTACACTCCTTAGCCTATCTGACCAGCGACAGAGCGTTCTGAGTGGAGAGAGTTACTATTCGCGAAAATAAGTTGATCATTATGATTACATTAGTCAGTTTTCAACGAGTTGTTGTCTCAATAATTGCTTTGAAGGGAAGCACCTCACCTAAACTGTAGATTCCAATTGAATCCCCCTCTGAACTGCTCGATTCCCTTCTGGTAGGCAAAAGTGCCGTCGTTGATGACGTCGATGATCGGACAGGGAACGTTCTTTCTGGAAAAATTGAGTAATTAACGAATAACTTGTTATTAATTTCACAAATGTTACTCAATCCCTGTAATTCTCTGATGATTAAACTTTTTTCCCCGCTAACTTCTTCGAGCCAAATACGATTCAAACTGCCTCGCGACGGAACAAAGCTACTTGGTTCTTCTGTCTTAGAAAAATATTCAAACTCCCAAGAAAGAGGCTCATCAGTTACACGACAGACCTATCTTCTCTAATCCTCTCCAACATCGGTTCCAACCATCCCTCCGTACACTCAATGTGAGAGTCGAGGAAGGTTAGGACGTCACCAGAGGCGTGCTGTGATTATCATTATTTATTCAATTTATATTTCATCATTATTAGGCGAACACAGCTATTATCTAAGCCCTGTTCTGATTTTTGCAGCGCATTTGAATCGAAAAATTAACGAAATTGATTCGAATAAGTTTCACAGCCTCCATATAAAATCTCCACGGTGAGCGAATTCAATGAGTTCTTGGCAAATTATATTAGAAAAAAATCAATAATGTTTTCTCACCGAAGCCCCGATCATTCTCGCCCGTATCAATCCAATTCTCTCCTTTGATCGAATGATTGTGATGGGCACACGAGTTGAGAGCACGGAGAGTTCCTTCTCGAGATGAGCAAGGAGGAAGGCTGGAATTATCATAAATAAAATACTATGCGTATTTCACTGAAGAAAAGTGTGAATGGATCGATCTAATTTCACTAGGAAATTTACCTCGTTGACTAAAGTCGTCCACAAGAATGATCTCCTTGAGCAGATGGATGGACGATCTAAATCGGATTGTTGAAACAGAAACTAAAATAGGATCATATATAGTTTCTGCGGCGAAACAATTTTGTAGAGTGAATTGACTTTGTTAGTGACAGGAAGTGAAAAAATCATCACTAGATTGTGAAAGTTTCACATGGGGCTAATAGAATGAAATATCACCTAGTAATGATGGAATTGACAGATCGAAGGAGCGTCGAGAAGGCCTCGTTATGGAAGACAATGATGATGGAGGTGGAGGGAAGATCCACTGGATTTATTAATGATTAATATTAATTGCGACCTCTCTTGAATCTTTAAAGAATATAGGTCGCCCTGTTTAGTGATCAGTTTGTTTTGATTATATTTCACTGCGTTAACAAGAACAATGAGAAGTGAAGAGTTGCCGGATATCCTCAAAGTGTCTGTACCAGGGTTGGTGAATTCGAGTCGAGTCTGCGAGTACCCGACTCTCAGGCCCGACACGAGTTCAAAAGTCGGGTTACCCGACAAAGGAAATAACCCGACTCGAGTGCCCGACTGCGAGCGAGAAGGCACGAGTCGGGGTTCGAGACTCGAGTACCCGGCTGACCCGACTTCAATCCGACCCGATTCTGACCCGACTCGCTCTCTCGCCACTGGAAGCAGAGTCGGGTCAAGTCGGGTCAGAGTCGGGTCAGTCAGGTACTCGAAACTCGAACCCCGACTCGACGGTTCTCGCTCACAGTCGGGTACCCGAGACGACTCCCGAGTCAAGTCGGGTCAAATAGCTATGTTTCTGGCTCGAGTACCCGAGTGCCGATTTGACCCTATTTCACAAACCCTGGTCTGTACCTCTGTACTGTTTCTCTCTACATTCTCTTCTCCTCATATCAGGCAGACTTCGCTTGACGGAGACTCGATCGGAGACGTAGAGATTGAACTGAAATTAATATCTTATTATTCTGATCATTTCGATGTACTATTTTTGAACTGCTGTAATCAAGTCCCACATAACCTTCTAGTTCACTGAAGATCTCTGATATTGCGGCAAAGCTAAGTACATTCTCAGTCCCGTTCCCTCATCCATCACTTCATATCTCAGATAACCACCGTTCCCAGTCTCTCACCCCAATCATCTTCTCCTTTGTCCCATCCCCCCTCTCTAGATACCAATCTCTGGTTAGGTCATCGGAGGTTCCATCGTGGGGTTGGCTAATCCCTTCCCTCTATCTCTTTCATCTGTCCGGTAAATGCTGTCAGTCTATCTCATGATTCTCTCATTTAAGGAATTTCGGAATAGTTTTTAAATGATACGTTTTATCCTTTTTGAGGAGCAGACACGCCGATACTATCCCGGTCCCTGTAAGGCCCCGTATTGCATATCAGCATCATATTGTGACCCTCTAGACAATAGATCCTCGAGAGAATAGAAGAAACGGGCCAATCCCCCGATAATTGCAATACGCGATGTGGGGAGGGATAATCGAGAAGAGAGGGGAGGAGACAAAAATAGACAGGGTCAAGCGGCTGGGATTGCCTAGAAGTGCTACTGGATCGAATATTAACACTTCATTCTGCCCATTGATCAGCAAAAGAGTGTGCTTAACGGAGAGAGCTCTATCCGTCAAAACGATTATCTAGTGATGACGCAACGGCCTGTCACTAAATTGAGCCTCGAACCAGCCGCATGGCCTTCTAATTCCAATCCAGATCTCGATCCTCATCCATACCTGATTGATTCCGAATGTCTTCAGACTCTCAATTTCCTCAGTGACATTGAGTGTCACCGCCCTTCCTCTTTCTCCCCATCCATCCACTGGAGAGTAGCCATTCGTGTCCAGTTCCTCTGAAATATGAAAAACTATATCATCACTATCAAATGTAGTATGACGATTGAGTAGGGTCGGCACAACGATTGATCATATTGTTGTATTGGCCGCTACCTATCATTATGCCCTCTTCTCAGCTACTTATTCCTGTGAAATCGTGATGCGATAAATTTGAAAGTGACGTCAACTGCCTTGTTTTGAATCAAAATATCGTTATCAGTTGATCAGACATCGGAGTTCCATAGCGAACACCTTATTAAGATAACGTCTTCGGTAGATAATCGCTAGAATTACCGACTTTACTACTAGTCGGGGGTAACTAGTCGTCTGAAGTCGTGACATCATCACTAGGCAATCCCCCGCTCCTTGATCATACTAATCATGGAGTGATTGTCCATCCCTATCCATCCCATCATAAATCACTCGTCTTCCCCTCTCTCGTCTCTCTATCATTTCCACTCTCGATTCCCTTCCCTTCTCGAGACATTCCTCTCTGTTTTCCCCCGTGGAGAGAAGAACGAGTCAGGGGACGATAACTTGTTGGGACTGTTGACCTACTGAGGACTATCACTTTGCAAACTGATAGTATCCAGATTATTAGTATAAAGTATCACTTTGTAAACTGATTACTGGCAAGATAAGAGGTATTGTTCACCTTGAGTGAAGTTGTGCTTGTCCTTCGGCAAGTTTCCATTGTAGTGACCGATAACGACCTGAATTTGTAAACAAGAAAGTAATGAAGAAAAATACGACCGGGTATTCCCCCACCACCATCCCTGACTCTTTTCCTCGTCGAAACGGTAAATTCGTACGAGAAATTTGAGAATTCTTAGTGAAACGAAATATTGCTAAAACGTCTCATTACCTGAACACCCTTCGCGATGTAGCTGTCACCGAAGCCATCCTGCTTCTGGGGTACATCAATAGGTCCGAGCACCTGCAAAATGTTTCTGGAGGTATGGGGAATTGAACCCCAGCCCTCTCGCATGCTAAGCGAGCGCTCTACCACTGAGCTATACCCCCATATGCTCGTGCGAGCTTATCACTCATCCGTGTAGTCGCTTGCTCACGAGCTTTTGGCACGCGCTCTGCTAGAGCGGATCATGCGACTGTGATAACTTCCATTGTAGATCAAAGTCGTAACCTACCTTATCCTGGAGATAGAGAATTGCAAAGGTGAGCAGGGACCAGACTAGAAGAAATCCGAGCACTACGAGTAGACAGAAAACTCGCTGAAAAGTTCCGATTCAGGTATTCAAAAAATATTGGGGGTCCTGTCGAAATTTGGACTGTATAATTTTCGCAGAAGAGGCGGCAATTCAAAATTTTACATCTCTTCACCTTCTTGAGTCGCCTCTTCGCTCTCGCCGCATTCAGCATGAGGCCACCCGCGGGCCCAGCGGCCCCTGGAGCGACCTGAATTATGATAATAACTAATTAGTTAAGTCAATTAACTAATTACAACTCCATCCCCTGCATCAATTCGAAACGGAAGCGTGATTGGGGTCGGAAGTGGATGGGGGGGGGGCGAGAGGGAGAGAAAGAGATTGGGTGGTGTTGGGGTAACCTAGATCGAGAGTGATCTCCTCTCTCTATGATAGGAGAGAGAAATGATGGTGATGATACGCGATTTATCTCGATGGTGAGGTGGTGTAGGCGACGTTTCTACACTTACTTGGATTACGGTAGCGGACTGCTTCAGGGCAGCGTTTTTAATGTAATAACAATACTCGGAAGGAGGAGGCGAGGGGGCGACTGGGAGGCCTTGAGACTGGTTGCAAGAGGGGGAAAGAAGGGAGGGAGGAACACCGAGTCTGAGAACACTCGAGACGAGAGAGTGTGTGAATCGAGGAGAGTGGAGACAGAGAACGACGAGAGATCGGGCAGATCGGAGAGAGTGGAGACGGCTAAAGGGGCGCTAGAGAGCGTGTGAAATGAGGAGATTAGCGCGCGCGTTGAAAGGGAAATCTGTAATTGAATAGAGTCGGACAGTGTACTACTATCTACTCCTGAGGAAATGTGTGGAATCCATTTCAGGCTACGGTTTACAGTTACCTGATTACGGTAGTTCTGATCAATCTTCCGATTGGAGTCTGATTACCGTAGTCTGATCAGGCACAGAGAAGAGAGTCTCCTCTTCCATCTCCGATTCTGATTACCATACCCATGTAGGATAATCAGATGATCTCCTCATCTCATTCCGAATTCCATTCCATTCCGGCCAAATGTCTCCACTCCGAGCGGTCATTCTCGGTCTCTTGGTCAGTTTTTACACGATTTTCTCTCGATTGTTGAGTGTTTTCTACGGTTTCGTATAAAAAAAAGCGGAGAGGGGTATCGAAAGAGAAAGAAGAGCAGAAAGGAAGAAAAGTTCTCCACGCTTTCGCACTGTTTTCCCAGTTCGCGTATAGTGAACAGTCCTTTTAAACTCAGAGTACTCTCTCGAACAGCGCTCTTTGAGTGCCTAGAGTACTTACTCTCAATGCGGGTCAGGGGCGCATAATATGCTAAAGAGAGGAAGGAGGAAGAGGAAATGGACCCAGAGTACTTGGCATAAAATCTTCTTGAAAGTGATAATTTGGGGGCAAAAAGGGGCGCCTAGATCGGTATCGAAGGGGGAGAGCGGAGGTGGATTGAGTATACTTTATGAACGCGAAAAGTACGGTATGAGTACCCGAGACAGATACGATGCGGATAGAAACCATCCCACGTTCTTCGCTTGACTAGCCCTTCAGCGGCTTCACATAGTCAACGACCGCAAGTAGAATTGAGCGAGGATGTAGCAAAAAATTACCGAATTTAACAGATATTGAGCGAATGAACTATCTCTCGGGTGCCAATTGACAAGGGGGGTGAAATCGAATGAATGGCCATTCGCGATTGTCGCCAAACACAGTGAGAGAGAGAGAGTCGCCACTCGTTATCACCCACCAATTTTGGTTGCCGAGCACTTGTGCAAGGGCGGGAAAACAGTAGAGAAATGGGTAGCAAAGGAGGAGAAAAGGGAGAGATTTCATCGCACTTCCGAGTCGAGTTAGGGGATGCAGCAGAGTTCGGATTAATTATAGTCGCTCCTTTTTCAACTCTGAATTTGCGAAAGCAATGCGAAATCAAGAGACAGTGCACGTGTTTTGAACTCTTGCGCAGATAGAGGAGAGGAAAGCACAGAACCTATCGGCGATATATCGCATTCAGAGACTATCGCATTATAGACTATCGCATTCAGAGAAAGATGCGTGTAAAGTGTGTGGAACTTAAACGCTGTTTTGAGACAAACGAGTTACCGAAGTAGGATATTTTCGATCCGCGAATACAGCAGACTTTCGATAAGCAGTTTCACACGGTTGATCAGGGAGCTGCGTCCAGTTCACAAAATTTGATGGTCTAAATAGCTTTTAGTATGCCCTGGCACAGAAGCGCACAGAAATGAACCAAGAAAAAGTTAGGAGTTCTAATAAAGAGGATGGGATAAAGATTGATAGAATCGGTTCAGTTTCATTCACGATCTGTGTCAGAGTGGGCTGAGCCTATCCCGGGAATTTCGCGCGCCCCCTGCACTGTTTTGCGATGGGTATCAGTGATAGCCGTATCTGATCTATCTCTCGGCCTTGGGGGGAGAGAGGGTGATTGATATAGAGCAGCTAGTATCTCGAGATTGAGAGAGATTATCTAGATTGGGAAGGAACTGAGGGGGGAGAGATAAATCTCCGCGAACGAAATGGGGAGCGAGAAGTGATGTGAGGATCCAGCGCGATGGACAATAGCACAACCGGACTAGACTGATATAATGCAGATTCAGTCTCTCTAAAGTATCTCGTCTCTACGAACAGCGAGAGATAAGCCATAATGAAGAGACGAAGGGATTCTGACAGCCCCTAAGTGAGTCCATTGAATGGAGTGGGAACAATGAGACGGGGATTATTTAGAGAGTGCTAGAGTGAGACAAAAGAGCGTGAGAAGAGTAGGAGGAGGAGGAGATAAGGTTTTGAAAGCGCGCACATTTGTGGAATGATATCAAGGTGAGGTGCTCTCCTAAATGCACTCAAACACGAAGCACACCACTGTCTCGAAGAAAATGAAGGGAAAAAAACTAGTGCATCTTTGAATTTTCTAGAAATAAAAGTGTAAAATACATAGTAGTGAGCAGTTTGATTTCGAAAGAATACAGTTTTGACAGAATTAGCGAAGAGAATATTGTAATTTTCTGAATTTCAGTCGCTACCCCTCCTCTCCGCTTCTCCTCCTCTCGCCCCCCACTCCCCACTGCCCTACTCGCTGCTGAGACTCGTCGAGTTCAAGGGTGAGCGAGAGATCAGAGATCAAAGATCAAACTACGAATTGCAGCCACCGACGAGCTAGTGGAGCGCGACCTCGCTCTGTCCGCCACACCCAATGACGTCGGTCGTTGATCTTTGATCTCATGAGATTTCATAGTTTGATATCTAGTCCCTTCTCCAATGATTGAAGTTTGATCTACCATTCTTTGTAGTTTGATCTTTGATCTCTCCAGGGCCTCAACAGCACGCAGTCGTGTCTCGGGTACGTCGACTCAAAGGTAGAGAGAGATCTCCCTGATCGATGAGAATAATAATAAATAAGCAGTCTATGACACTCCTACTGTACTCTTCAGTGCTCCTTGCAAGTAGTGTTTTGACATACAAACATCAGCTCTAACATACACCCTTCGCATCCTTCTGTTCATCCCTATTTGAAGGTGGGCGGTGCCTTTCTCTGCTCGGCCAAGTCCCTCTTCGAGTCGCAGTTCGAACCGAGGACGAAACTGATTGTGAGTTGGAGTTTGTAGTTTGAGCATTGATCTTTGATCTCTGATTACCAGACCAGCATGTTTCCAGGGCTCGGAAAGCTTCGACGCCATTCGGCAGAGCCTCTCCAACGTTTCCTCAACGGTACTTGATTGATCATAACATTAATTTCTCTAACCTTTCACAGTAATCACACTAGCTACAGTAACCGACAATCCTTTCAGGACTTCCCGTGCAACCACGGCGATCCGGAGAACCGAGATAACCCCTCGTTCCCCTCGGCCGAAGTGATCATCGCCTTAAAGGACGGGTTCCTACTCTACGGCTGCCACAACTACATTGTGAGGGATTCAATATCTGATCTTTGATCTTTTGCCTATTGTAATGTGAAGTTTGCATGCTGAACGGAATTTGATTCAGGTTGCTGGACTATATGTATTAGATTTTTGATTGGATAACTTGAAATATTAAAAAAATATAATATTTTTAAAAAAAACAACATAGAAAGGCTGCTAAAATTGTTTGGAGGTATGAGGAATTGAACCCCAGCCCTCTCGCATGCTGAGCGAGCGCTTTACCACGGAGCTATACCCCAACATGATCCTGTCATGCTTATCTCCCATCCTTGCAGTCGCTCGCTCTGCAAAAGCCGCAGAACTCGCTCCTTTCCAACTTTGCCATGCTCAAAGCGTACAAAGGTGCAATTTAATTATTCAATCATATAACCACGCTTGATAATTACAGTTCCCCACACTCTCATCCAGCCTCGCGAGTGCAAGGGGCCTGAAGCGGACCATCCACCCTGCACCCTCACTGTTGTCAAGCACGAGGGCACGCTTGTGGCGAGATACCTACCGTTTCCTCGCTTTATCGAGAACTGACCTACAGTTTATAGATTTGAGAAATGGTCAATCGACAACTGATTGCCTTATCCATTATTGATTGTACAATGACCGACCGTATCCTACCGTATCCCTCATCTCAGGCCGAGGACTACGTGTGCTGCTGCAACAGCTCTCGCTGTGCTGCGGTGATCGTTGATCAGGTGAGAGATCCACTCCAAAATCCATACCAATTCATTAAATGGGATAAGTCTATTTGAATTTATAAAATTGGTGGAATTCGCTTTTTCTCCACACAAACAGACCTACCGTACTTTTCAGGGAGGGTGGTTGTCTCCCCTTCCGCTGCTTCGTTTCAACGTCGAATTGGACACTGAACTGAAGGATGGAATCGATGGAATGATCTACACGTGGGAAGGGGGAAAGTATACCATTGGTGAGCAGTGAACATTACTGTTTTTGCTCCCTCTTGACGTTAATTTGATGGAAAATTAGAATAATACTGTAAACCTCAATGAAAAAAATACCATATAACCTTGCTGTGCTCGACATTCTGACTCTTTATTTTAGAAAAAAATCTTTAACACTCCTTGAAATCTTTTGATTTCTCAGGCGGCAACGTCACGTCCAGACGTCGACGCTTTTTCACCAACCTGAGATTTGCCATCTGGTGAGCTGCGGTTTGATGTGGGACTCTGATCTTTGATCTCTAATCTCTGATCTCTCATCAGGGACAATCTCATGGTATGCATGATCTTCTTCATCATCATTGGCGCGATGTCACTACTCACGTGCTTCCAGGTGTTCTGCAAGGTTTGATCTTTCATATTTGGTTTTTGATCTCCGATGGAATATACATATGTTCTACTTCCTGGTTCTGTGACAAACGAGATTAGCCAGAAGAAATACTCGACTTCTCCATACTACAAAAGTCATTAACTTTCTCCCATAGACGAGATAGTGTGCGAAATGAGGAGAGTACGGTAATGAGACCATTCGTTGCAGGACACAATCGTGAATGATGCGTGAGCAGTGGGCGCCGAACGATCGAAGATCAAAGATCACATCTCATACTGTTATCAACAGGAGATTGCAGAATAAATGCTGTGAAAAGAATTATTGTGCCAGACACATCGTATTGTTACGTGAAAGAAAATAGCGAGGATGGCTCTCAAGTGGCAAACCTCTTCAATGTTATCCCACGCAAAAATCACCGTCCACCTCTAGCGAATCGTTTGCAAAATTTCTCTAATCCCTTCAGTGAATATCTTCATCACTATTCACTCGTATTGCCACGAGCGCAAAACTCACTGTTCTTTTGACTCTAGAAAACGGCCCTTGTCGGCGATTCTATCCAAATCGTGGGTCAATTTGCATAGAGGGGCGATTCGATTTGCGAGCGAATCGAGCTGATCGCCCTCACTATCCACCCAATCTCCCCTCGCGAGCGGTCGGATGGTAGATGAGAAGAAGGAAGAAGATCAGCCGAAGAAGGTGTCGGCGGAGCCCCTGGTACGTTCATCTCCCCCCCCCCCCTTGATCTACCCTTGATTTTTGGTTTTTGATCTCTGGTCTGCCTGAGGTCTGATCTACCTGCTCTTTAGTCTTTGATCCCTTATTTGATCGGTTTCTTCCGGGGCTTGGCGTCTTTGATTAACACGGTTCCCGTAGCCATACTCCTACCGTATCTACATGAGTCCAGATCTACCCACTCTTTGACCTTTACCCCACCGTACCCCTACCGTATCCTACTAATCGATCGATTATCTCAGGAGGTCACGGCGACCGCTCAGCCGCAGTCTCCACTGGCGCTCGCCCAGGGCAGCAACGTGCGGTCGGCGGAGAAGGTCGGAGGAGGCCGCAAGAAGCAGACCAAAGGAGCAGGAGGTACCGATACAGTACCCCGGCTGCCTAGCTCTGATCATCGGTCAAGGGAGCAGGTACGGCATAGTGTAGGGTATCGATCGATATAGTATCCTGGCGCCGCAACCGTACCCCAGTCGTCTATCCCTGAGTAGTGCTCGATACAGTATCCCCTAGCTTGACCGTAGTTTTGTAACCTGTGCCCTTCGCGCTAGGACTCGTCACGCGTACTTTTCTCATCGAATTGCACGTAAAGGAGGGATGATCGAGTCTCCGATTTGTAGGCAAATCGCAATCGCATCTTTTGTTGTTTGTGATCGTTGCACCAACTGTATGCAGTGCACTGCCTCTTAGCCTAAAGTATCTAGCCGCTACCGTACCTGCCGACTTCCTTAACCCAAGATCGAGTGCGAGAGCGGTAGGATTACTGTGGGGGCTACGGTGGTTACTGTAGGAGTACTGATCCACGGGCGGCATGAGCAAGGGTACGGTACTTTTCCTTCAGCACGCATTGCGATAGCTAGCTAGCTTTGCCTACAGTACTCAATTGACTACAGCATTCCTGGTGGATTGATGACTGACATTATTGCAGGCGCGGCCGGCAAGAAGAAGACGCGGAGCAAGGAGAGAAGCGCGCCCAAGCAGGAGAAGAAGCCGGCAGAAGCTGTCCTGCCGGACCCGAGGGTACGGTACCTTGGGGTTACGATAGGGGTACGGTAAAGGTATGGTAAAAAGGGGGTACGGTAGATGAATCTGTTTTGCTACAGAAGTGTGAGATGAAAGTTTCGGTTCGGGATACTGTATATATACAGTATCCCGAACCGTAGCTCTCATCTCACACCATATATGGTGGGTCGATAGGTTACGGTAGTTGTTTACGATACGCATTGCAGTTGCAAGAGACGAGGGCGCTTCTCGCTCAGACCTGCGGCATGGGCAAGGGTACGGTACCTCCTACCGTATTCGAAGTGAATCGATGACTGACGTTTCGAGAGCCTACATTATCCGTTACAGTAACCATTCCGTATCGATGACTGGTTTTTATTGCAGAGCTAGCCGAATGTGACAAGGCGTTCGATGAGGAGACGAAGAGGCAGGGCAAGGCGAGGCAGTGCAGCGACTCGTCCACCCAGGAAAGGTACGGTAGAGTTACGGTCAGGGTTACGGTAGCGGTTACGGTAGGAGTTACGGTAGGGGTTACGGTAGGTTGGAGTACGGTAGTAGTTTCTGTAGGGTCACTGTACTCTGAGATTACGGTAAGTTACCGTATGCTTTGCAGAGAGAGCGACGACAACATGGACAAGATCAAGAAAAAGAAGAAGAAGAAGGAAGAGGAGGCCCGCGAGTTCTTCAACAATGAGCAGGTGAGCGGGTGTCTGACCAGCGGACGACCTACCGTACTACGTCTGACCCACCGAACTACCGTAATCCTACCGCATTCCAGCCTGGTAAGAAGCAAGATTCGCCCAACGCCAAGTCGCCCGAGGCCAGCACGCCAATGGTACGTTTAGTCTTTGGTCTCTGATCTTTGATCTCTCGCATACTGTAGTCGGTTCGGCAATAGATAACTGCCTTTTTCTAGGTCGAAGAAATGGACTTCGATCTGCGCGTCATGGAGCTGACGAACGTGAAGAAGCTGACCATCTGGAAGCTGGTAAGCCTCGCCCCCTTCTCGCTGACTCCGCCTCTTCACTGGCCCCGCCCCCTTCTCGCTGACTCCGCCTCCTTTTGCAGACTTGCGTGCTCATGTCCAACTTCTTCCGCTTGCCGATCTTCCTCGTCGTCGCCAAGTACTACGCCACGTACGGAGGTGAGATCAGATATCAGAGATAAAAAAATGAGAAAAAAGATCAAAGATCAAATATCAATCCTTGCAGCCTCGTTCATCGGTGTGTGCGGGCTGATGATGCTGACGGTCGGAATTCCCATCGTCTACCTCGAGTTATCGATGGGACAGGTACCGTAACACATCTGACCCACCGAACCAAGTGCCGAAACCTGTCTGCCCCGCCGAACTCCCGCCTACCGTAATCCGATGAAGTCATCAGTAATTACAGTTCACCACCCTGCCGCCGAACACGTTCTTCGCGCGCATCTCACCGATAGCCAGAGGTAATACAGCAACCGAAAAATGCTGCAAAAGGAAAAGGTCCCAGGGAGATTTGAACTCACGTCGCAGGATTCAGAGTCCTGAGTGCTAACCGCTACACCACGGGACCGGGTGCGTGACGTTGCGCAAATCGAACATGATCTCTCGCTCGTGCTCTCTCCTAGTGTGACCGGATGGTAGAACGCTCCATTCAGCACACTGCACTCCCTATTCCCTATTTGAATTTGATCTTTGATCTATGATCTCTGATCTCGTCAGGCGTCGGCATCTCGATGATCCTGCTCCGACTCTTCGCCATGTTCTGCATCCACGTCGATTTCCGGTGAGGGGTAGATTACGGTAGCTAGGGTACGGTAGTGGAAGGATTGAGGGTGTAGTAACACCATACTGTAGAGTGATGTAGTGTGTACTGTAGGGGTATGTCGCATCCAGCGGCTCCACTTGAAGTGGTTTCATGTGGCATGTTCTCATCCTGTTGATGGGGTCCGAGTACGGTAGCCGGCTGATATTTGATCTTTGATCTCTTCCCTATTCAGATACCTTTTTCTCTTCTTCCAAAGCCTCTCGCTCGTCTCCATGAGGGAGGACACGCGCTGCACCACGGCTGGCATGCCCTGTCAGTGGTTGATCTTTGATCTTTCCTAATTGGAGTTCGATCTTTGATTTTTGATCTTTGATCTTTTCCAGTCTGCCACACGGACACGATGTGCAGTGGGCCGGGCGAGGAGATGGGCATGTACGGCGCCTGCATCAAGTCGTCGAACAAGGATGTGAGTGAGGGAGGGTACGGTAGCTGAATGGGTACTGTAGGTATGAGACTGAGGAACGTTTTGGAAACTGTAGGGATACTGTAGAAGTATGGTAGTTCACTGTAAGTCCCTTCCGCTGACTCTGCCGAAAGGGCTTACGATAGGGGTTCAGTACGTTGCTGGTTACCGTAATCTCATTTGAGGTGCCCTTCAAGGACAGCGTGCTGGGCGAAGTGATGCGCATCCGTGCGTTACAATCGAGCCCCACCCAGCTGCTAGTGTGAGTTGTAGTTTGTGGTTTGTAGTCTGTTCTTTGTAGTTTGTATTTAGAATGTAGTCCGTAGTCTAGCACCTTTGCGACGTTGACGTTTGTAGTTTGTAGTTTGATCTTTGATCTCTGCAGGGATAACGAGTTGGCCGAGCACAACGTGTACGTCGTCATGACGCGCGCCCTCATGTTCGTGGCCGCAGCCGTGCCGCTCATAGACGGCGCCGAGATGTTCGCCTCGGTGAGTGGCGCATATCGGCTACAGTACCCCCGAGCAGAAGGACTACCGTACTCCGAGGACTATCGACTACTGATTATATTATAATTACGTGCCTAAAAGGAGCCATACGGTGCTCTGAGTCCGGGACTACATTATGCTCGGTTGATCGAAACTGACATTTCAGCTCTCGCAAATTCTGCTGTTCTTCTCCTTCCTCACGCCTGTCGTCATCGGCTTCAATCTGAAAATGGACGACTACTCGGTGGGTGTTTAGTAGTACGGTAGGAGTACAGTAGTTACTGGGACGAAGCCAGGTATCGTACAAGTTCAGCCGGATCGAATAGTCGCTCTCTCCAATTTGCACACAAACTAGTGTAGATATCTGACCGGCGAGCGTGCGTCGCTCTCTCCAATTTGCCGCAGAGACGATTCGATTCGGCAACGCTATCAGGCCCCGTAGTTGACACCGTGGTACCATTCTTGGCACCGAACCAGGTACCGTACCCGGTGCTAGGGAGCAGGAATGGCTGGGACCATGGCAGTCCCTGTCTTGGCATCGTGCCAAAACCAGCTCTTGGAGTGCTGCCAAGTTGCCTCTTAACACGAAAAAAGTCGTCTTTTGCAGTTTTGGCGCGCCGGCTGGAACGGCGACATGGACGGCTTCTCGGACCCGTTCGCCTGGATCGTCGCCTTCTGCCTGGTGAGGCCGCGCCCCCGTCTTGGCTCCCCCCCCCTCTGAAGCCCCGCCCCCTTTCTTTCCCCGCCCACAAATCCCCTCCTTCTCTCTCTCCAGGTGTGCAGTATGTTCAACGTGGGCGAGGGCACATGGATGTTCGTCGGGTCGTGGCTCAACTTCCGCTACACTGAAAACATCAGGTAGATAGGCTCCGCCCCCTCCCTGATCTTTGATCTTTCCTCTGATCGGCTGGTCTCTACTAGTGCCGCTGGAGCGGATATAGCACTCTGCATTCCGGAACAGTGTGTGCAGAATGGAGAGAGAGCTATTCGATCCGGCAACACTCTACGCTTGTTCTCTCAGAGATTTTGTGTCTCTAATGAAGAGACCGGCTCCGTTATTTTGGAACATTTTGGCCCCTGACCGGAACCGTTGCGCTAGCAATGAGAACTACAAGCTCATACTCGGGTACTAGGAGGGTCTTGGTCCCGTATTTAACAAACGTTTACTTATTTGTATTTACTGCCTTGCCGGAGGGAGAATAGTGAATTATAAGGTAAAATGGTCGAAAAATCATATTTACTCAACCATTCGGGATAGACCCAATTTCTCTTTTGAGTTATTCTTGGGGTGCCCTGGGACTCTGGAAAACCCGTTCTGATTGATTTTTAGTTGTTTCCAAAATGGGTTTTTCTACTTTCAATTTCAGTTTTTCGGATAAAGTTGTTACCTTTTGGCCGAACTACAAGTAGTCACTATGTGCGTTTTGTAGCTATTACATGTATACATGGGAATCACTGTTCAAATTGTTCTGTCAGGGACGACAAATCCTAATATTTTTTTTAGCAAAGCCAAAAAAGTCGTAATTTTGAAGGTTTTTAAATCATAACTTTTTTAGTTCTTGTTTTTATGTGCTCTAATAGCAAAATTCGGATTCTACGTGCAAAAATACGTCAGAAATACCTATAGTCAGTTTGTTTTGAGAATAAAAATTTTTCAACTTTCTCATGACCATTTTTCATCATGGTCATGGTCATTTTTGGGTCAAAAGGTCGAAATCTCAGAAATATCTGACTATAAGTGTTTCCGATGTATTTTCACCCGTATAAATCGAATTTTCATACTAGAGCTCACCAAAATGCGAAAGAAAAAAGTTATGGTCTAAAACTTTTAGTTTTTCGAGTGTAACTTTTTTCTTTCGCATTTTGGTGAGCTCTAGTATGAAAATTTGATTCCTTCAGGTGAAAATACGTCGGAAACACCTATAGTCAGATATTTCTGAGATTTCGACTTTTTGACCCAAAAATGACCATGACCCCGGGGTCATAAGAAAGTTGAAAAAATTTTATTCTCAAAACAATCTGACTATAGGTATTTCTGACGTATTTTTGAACGTAGAATCCGAATTTTGCTATTAGAGCACATAAAAACAAGAACTAAAAAAGTTATGATTTAAAAACCTTCAAAATTACGACTTTTTTGGCTTTGTTAAAAAAAATATTAGGATTTGGCGTCCCTGACAGAACAATTTGAACAGTGATTCCCATGTATACATGTAATAGCTACAAAACGCACGTAGTGACTACTTGTAGTTCGGCCAAAAATTAACAACTTTATCCGAAAAACTGAAATTGAAAGTAGAAAAACCCATTTTGGAAACAACTAAAAATCAATCAGAACGGGTTTTCCAGAGTCCCAGGGCACCCCAAGAATAACGCAAAAGAGAAATTGGGTCTATCCCGAATGGTTGAGTAAATATGATTTTTCGACCATTTTACCTTATAATTCACTATTCTCCCTCCGGCAAGGCAGTAACCACAAATAAGTAAACGTTTGTTAAATACGGGACCAAGACCCTCCTAGTACCCGAGTATGAGCTTGTAGTTCTCATTGCTAGCGCAACGGTTCCGGGGGGTCGTCCAAAATAACCGATCTGCTTTCTGAATAGTCTGCTAGTCTTCTCTATGCGAGGTCTCGCCCCCTCCCATGACTCCGCCCACTCTCCTGACTCCGCTCCTTCATTGCAGGGCGCTGGTGTACACGGTGTTCCTGCAGCTGACACTCATGTTCGCCATGTCGTTCGTGCTGACGGCCTGGGCAGTGGGCGTGGTCAACTACCAGCACAACGGATACCTGGAGCACCACGAGATACTCGAGATATGTGAGTGACGGGATACGGTAGGGCGGGGTGTACGGTAGGAGTATGGCAGACGGTAGGATGAGGTACTGTAGGGTTACTGTAGGGTGCGATGTATAACCGTAATCACATTTAGTTGCGTGAATAGGGTAAAGATATCTCGGATATCGGTAGAGTGGATTACGGTAGAGGGACGGTACACCCCTCCTAGATATGGTTCGGTAGTGCAGACTACAGGATTACGGTAGCTTTATCCATCCATCAATCGATCAATTTATCGCAGTGCGCGACCGGCCGCTCGAGTTCTGGCTGCAACTACCCATCAAGGTGAGGAGCATGATCTTTGATCTTTGATCTTCCTGCCAGTCAGAGATTTAAGATCATCCTCCCTGACAGCGATGAGGGATACGGTAGTTGGTAGGATGATCGTTGATCTCTGCCTGACTATCATCTAATGACACCGAAACAATTAGTAGCTCTCTCCATGCTACATACTCTGACCGACGAGAGAGTGTGCGGCATGGAGAGAGTTGTAGCCTGGATGCCACCCCACCCTTTCCAGGTGTTTCCGGACCAACACCCTTCGACCATGTACCTTGCCTACCTCCTCTTGACGCTCTGCTCGTTCGGATACGTGGTAGGCCCCGCCCCCTATATGCCCCGCCCACTGTAACAAGCCCCGCCCCATTCACAGATCACCACCGGCGAGTATCTGCTGGTGTCGATGCTGCGCGCTTTCCCCTTCCTCGTGCGTATGGACCGCGTGAAACTGCGCGGCGGAGCGCTACTGGTGAGTCTTGGAGGCTCCGCCCACTCAAGCTTTTAGCTCCGCCCCCTTTGCAGGTGCTGACCGGCGTCGCCTCGGTCATCGTGCCGTTCCTGCTCGACGCCGTGAGTGGGCAGGGTTTGAGACGACGTCATCACAGATCAAAGATCAAAGATGACGTCATCTATCCCTTGATCGATTATGACGTTATCATTACGCAATCCCGCATCTCTTCAGCACATCTTCAACAACGCTAAGGTGCACTACGCCTACCTCGCGATGCAGATGATCGTCATCTTCTATGAGGTGGGTGGGCGTGGCTTCAAAGGGGCAGAGCCTAGCCGTGACCTATCGTTTTCCAGTTCACCATCTTCGTGTACATCTACGGCATCCAGCGAGTGCTCGTGAACATCAAAGTGGGTTTCGAGGGGAAAATCGATAAATATTATAGATTGCATACAGTATTCCCATCTCCTTCGCCCAGTTGACGGTGTTCTGACAATTGTAAATAGAAACTCTTTGATTCTGAAGAAATTCGTATAGAATTAGATGACGTCATTCGCTGATCTTTGATACTAATTCCGGACTTTCCGTAGGTCAGAAGAAAATCAATATTCGATCGCCTACAGTATCCTTATACCGTATCCCTCTCAGACGCTCTACCGCTTCGACGATAAGGGAATGTTCATCTTCTCGCGAGCGACGAGCTACCTCATGCTCTGCTATCGCTACATGGTCTCGTGGCTGGTCATGGTGAGTGGGCGGAGTCTAAAAGGGGCGGAGCTTAGTGGCAAAGAGGCGGAGCTTAATGGATAAGGGGCGGGGCCTATCGGGAAAGGGGCGGAGATTATTGAGCAAGAGTCGGAGTGTTGTCGAATCGAATAGCTCCCTCTCCATTGTGCACACTCTTTCGTCTCACTTGACAGAGTGGACAGAATGGAAAGAGAGCTACTATTCGATAAGGGAACATTATTGTCGATGATAGGTCACTGAGCAGGTGCGGTGCTCTGATTGGTTTAGAGACTGCGCTGATTTCCCCGAATGCGAGCAAAGATCAAAGATCAAGATATGCGGTACAGTGAAGAGAGCATGGGTTGTAGATGATGTGGGAATAATGATAGAGAGATCAAAGATCAGAACTCGGAAAGTGGGCGGAGTCAAGCCAGTCAATTCCATTCCATTCCAATCCATTCCAATCCATTCCCAGCTCGGCTACGCCTACGCGACGTACTACATCGACGCGAACGGCGGCTCGCTGTTGAGCTGCCTCTTCCTCGCAGTGCACCTGGCGCCCTTCATCATCGGCATTTACAAGGTATACGGTAGGAGGAGACCTCGCCCCCCTCCCTTCATAGGCCACGCTCCTTTTCCGATCACTTCTGAGGTTCTGGCTCTCATACATATTGTGCCGACAGATTTGCTAAGCCCCGCCCCTTTGTGCAGATTGCCCGTCACTCTGAGACGACACACTCGCTGGTGACACTCTTCCGCGCGGACGCCCGCTTCGGGCCGTCGGAGGTCGCCAACCGGAAACGGGCTGCGACCGAGGAGAACAAGATGGGCGCTGCAGGACTGCAGTAGCCCCGCCCCCTGCAAAACCACGCCCCCTTTCCCCAGCTCCGCCCCCACATACCTAGAGCATTCATCATTTCGTATCGATAAACATGTTACATGGCAAGTGGTGGTGTTTGTACATCGCATAGGCGAATGAGAGATTGGCATCCGCAATAATTAATACTGCTGTGAGTCACAGCCTGTGACCACTGCTTTTGATTAACCGAGCTATTGGGGTGTCCCAAAAGTCTTGTCGCCGTTTTTCTTTTTATTATTTAAAGAGAACCGTAGGTCGCAATATCTCTCACTCGTTGTTAATAAGTGCAAGTACTCCTGCACTAATTTATTAGACTTCGATTAGATCATGAGATTGCCTAATGGTGAAGCAATAATATGAAATGTATGTTTTTCGACCTTCTTTTAAAATATTCATAAAACAGAGGCGGTTGACATTCCGAAGCCCAAACAAATACCATGCACACTAATTATCCTTGCACACAATCAAGATTCACTTGTTATCTAATCCCGATACTGCCCGCATACTCCAGATAGACATCCCTAAACTGTAGATCCTTCAATCACTTCCCACACTCGCTCTAGATCCATAAGATATACATGGATGGAACGGTCCCCTTCCCGTTCTGAGGCCTCGTCCACCTCATCTGTCAAGAGCATCTGTGGGAGTACCAACTCCAACTGTCCCTTCTTCCGTCTCTCCCCCCCCCCCCCCCCCCCCCCATCCCCCTTTACCCACTCCCCCTCTCTCTTTAAACCTTCCAATCTGTATATGTTATTCACATGTTGTCACACCCTTTGGGGTGTATCAAATAAATAAATAAATACTTTAGTAGAAGTAGGAATCAGACTTTTAAATGCAATTTTCAACTAAAAATATCGCTTGAGAACTCAGAAATAATCAAGAATATGTGAAAATCATGACCATTTTTCAGGTCGATTTTTGAGTTATCTATTTTTACCCCCTTCGATTGCGCTCTAATGTTAATTTTTCAACGTTTTGATTTATTTGTAAATATTTTGATCGATTTCCCGAATCAAATTCGAAAATTTTTAGAATAATGTGTGGGAAATGGCAAGTTTCATAGTGATGATGCAATTCGAGAAGGGAAGTCGGAATGGTGCGCATATTGAGTATGGATCACTTCCTATTTGTGCAAACATTAAACTGATTTTTTATTTATTCAAAAAAAGGAGAACGGATTTTTTGAACGAAAACTGAGCGTGGGTGTTTTTAGTGTGGTCAGTTCTACATACCGTAGCTCCTCGGAATTGTAATGATTTCACTGGCTCAAGTATTGAAACAGAAGGTCAATAGTTACTTCATCAATCGCCGCTTAGCAGGATTCGATAAGGCTCTTTACAGTTGAGAAAATATTTTCCAAAAAAAAACGACAGGACTTTTAGGACACCCCACGTTGTCGAATCGACATAAATGATAACTTAAATATCTTCGAATTAGAAATACTTATTTACATGCAGAATGGATACGGTATTTAATAAACAACCGATCGATAATATCGTATTACCTCAGGTCCTCGCACGAATATCGAGGGCCAATCAGGCACAACGGGGGCGAATCTTGTTATTTTCCCCGCGTTATCTCAAGTTTTTGTGGTAGGGAATGTATGCTTCTACAGGTAACTCGTGTTTCCAGCTTTGCTACTTGCTGAAATTTCAGCTTGACACGGATTGGTTTGACTCTAACTATGTGAAATTTCAAACCGAAAGAAACTGAAATTTCAGACTGGAAGCAAAACTCGTTCTCTTCGGCGAAAGTAATTATCGCCTTGCAGAGCGGCTTCCTCCTCTACGGCTGCCACATTGTAAATGAATTGTAGTCTGATCTGTGGCCTATCGACAAGTGACGTTTGCATGCTGAACGCAACTTGTTTCGGGCTTCTATGGAATAACACAATGGGAATGGTAAGAGAAACTATCGCAAAACATATCTGCGAAAGGCAAACAAGGAGCACGGGAAATCTGGCGACAAAATGTTTCTGGAGGTATGGGGAATTGAACCCCAGCCCTCTCGCATGCTAAGCGAGCGCTCTACCACTGAGCTATACCCCCACATGCTTCTCTACTTATCTTTCATCCTTACAGTCGCTCGCCCTGCAAAAGCTGCAGAATTCGCTCCTCTCCAACTTTGCCACTACTCATGTGCTTCCAGATGTTCTGCAAGGTTTGATCTTTGGTCTTTGGTCTCCGATGGAATGTATTCCATTACTGGTTCCGTGGCAAACGAGGTTAGTAGACCTTCGAAAGCGAGCACTCGCGCGAAAACGAGGGCTCGTTTGATTTCGAAGGTCTAGAGGTTAGCCAGAAGAAATACTCGACTTCTCCTTAATACAAAATCCATAAAGTAATCTGATAGACTAGATAGTGTGCGAAATGAGGAGAGTACGGTGATGAAAACATTGAGGACACAATCGTGAATGATGCGCGAGTAGTGGGTGCCGAACGATAGAAGATCAAAGATTAAAGAGCACATCTCATTCCGTAATCAACAGGAGATTGCAGAATAAATGCTGTGAAAAGAATTATGTTGTTTACCATCATGCATTGTTCCGTGCAAAAAAATGATGAAGAAAAAAAAGGCTCTCAAATGACAGAAAAACTCTTCGAAGTTATTCAATTCGAAAAAAAAATCATCGTCTACCTCTAGCGAATCCTTTGAAAAAGTTATCTACTTCCCTTTGTGTATTTAGTCATGCTGCTTCTTTTAATTTTAAGTTATCCATATTGTTTTTTACTGGCTATCACGTACAGTACTGGCTAATCGCATTGGGTATCGGCAGCCGCGGCGACCGCGGATTGATTTAGCGCAAAGCGGAGACATTTTCTTGCATCAGGGTGTCGATTTTCGTAATCTCCTGTCCATTTCCGATCTAATTCACTCAAAGTTCATATTTTCTTCGTCACTTTACGGGATTTGAATTTTTTCACTGAAAAGGTCTGACCCTGCGAACAATAATTGACCCAATGCACTAGCCATGGTATGATATTCCTTTCCTAGAGACAAATGAATGGTATTGATTATAGCGAGTTTAAGCAAGGATTTGGCTTCTGGGATGACTTGTTCAAGTGGGACAACTATTATTCGCTTGGTCAGGCTTTTTCAGTAAACAATTTATATTCTGGTAAACCGAAGAACAAAATATCATCTTATAGTGATTCCGATCGGAAATGTACTGGAGATTACGAAAATCAACACCCTGATGCCTGAAAATGTCTCAGCTTTGCGCTAAATCAATCCGCGGAAACCGCGGTCCGCGGCTGCCAATACCCAATGCTATTAGCCAGTACTGTATAGAGCAATATGCAAACAAAGTCTTTAGACTTGAGAGACAATTTGCGTGAAGCGGCCATTCCCTCTTGCCATTAGTGCATGGATTGCAAACACGATCGCAGTTTCCTCTCCTCGTCTCCCTTTTCACGCATTTTACGACCATCCTCTCTCTGAATAGATTCAGAATCGTGACCCCTCTCGACAGCACCATTTGCCACCCCAAAACCCCTCATATTGGATCGATTTTCTTGTTTTGAAAGTCGTTTATCATTTTCTAAAATAAATGGTGCGCTTCTTCAACCCGGCTGATGACTACGCATTACACAATGAGAGCAGTGGTCAGTTTATTTTACAATTAATTAGATAATATATCCTCATACCATGCTGAACAACGTGCAACGAAGAATGCTCTCTCCAATCTGCACACTTTCAGAACGAAGAAAAAGAAAAAAAGTAGTCGCTTTCAGATCAATAGCACAAATAAAAAAAGGCAATTGTCTTTTAAGGTGGCGCTCTCGGTTTTTCTAATTCAAACTTCTTCATTTTTCGACGGTACTTTGACATGACAGGATCGGTAGGTGGATTTATTTATAATTATTGATTTACCACCAAGTGCGACGAGATCATGATAGATCGGGAAGTAACGGGGGAAGAATTTATGCGAATTGCAGGATTAAAAATTCATTTTAGTGTCTGGGTCTTATCTTCTGCTCCTGCCATCTCGCCCTGCTTCTGTATCTCGTAGTGAAGAAGAATGGAAAGAGCTATGAGTTACTCGTATCGCAAGTATTTTTCCTATTTATCTAATTGTTTCTATTTTTCTAACAGCGAGGACTATCTAGTGTTCAGTGCATGGAAACTCGCAACATTCATTTCTCCTAGTCGTGCGCTCTATTTTTCGGTCTTACGGATTGCATTTTGTTCCATTCTAGTAATGTTTATTTTCAAAAAAATAATAAATGAATTTGAGGGGATAATCTCCGTGATCACTCTCATTCTGCTCATCTCTGGTTGCATCCTCGATATTCTGGATGATTTCCTTCCCTATGCACTCCTCTTCTTCCGTGCCTACATCTGGCTGTTCATAGTCAGTTTTCATGATAATCTTTATCTTTTTGTTGTGATTCCCGTCCCAATGGCGTTTCAAAGGATAGCTGCTGCTAATAAAAACGCCACTCTTTGAGTGCGAAAAATATAAGAGAACATTCAGAAAAAATATGTGGTGGGAATGCGAGCCAAAAAACTTTTCAGAATTTCCTACATAACGATACTATCGACGTTTCAGGTGAATTCCCTGATGGGTGCATACGGTAATCTCGTTGTCGTGTTGTGCCTCGATCGATACGTCGCCATGCACCGTCCGCTCTACTACCGTAACAACTTCGCGAAGCGCAGGGTACGGTATCGGTCAGCGGCACCTGCACTTTTTTCAGATAGAGTATCTAAATGTGGTAGATCTTTACTGATCATAATTGTCAATCATTCAGATCCGATATTCAATGATTGCTGGAAGTATCGTGATCGGTCTTCTCTCTTGTGTTCACTGGCTGTGGGTGAACACCATCAATGAGGATGGAGATATCGTCGAGAATACTATGGTTAGAGGACAACATGATAGATAAACGAGTAAATTGTATTTTTTCTCCGATTAATCGCAATGTTCGTAATAATTGAAAAATAAAAGCAAAAAATTTGATCTCGGGCGGGCTCGAACCGCCCGCTTTCTGTGTGTTAGACAGATGTGATAACCACTACACCACGAGATCGGTGTTGCAAGCAGCTCGAGAGATCGTTATCAGTGTCCCACTGTAAATATAATATCGCTATAATTCACTCTTTCTCCAATCAAACTGTCGATATGACAAAAATCAAGAGAATAGTAATATTTATGATTGCAGATCACGGATGACTGGCTGTACAACGTCGTTCGGGCACTCTCTTATCTCCTCAAGTACCTCGTTCCTGGCGTGGCAATGGTAGGTCAAATATTATCTGAACCTCTTAGGGTTCAGACAGGAACCAATGGTTTCCAGATGAGATAATCACACTAAACAGATAAGAAGGAATACATTGCAGGCAACAATTACTTGGGCGAACATCCTCTTCTTGAGGAGATCAGTCAGGTGCGAGTATTCCTTAAAAAAAACGGAGAAACCCGCCCCGGTGTAGTAGTTTGACGAAATTATATCCTGACATCTGAACAAAATTTGAATTTCAAATTAAATGTATTAGTATAAAAAATAACACGGAGGTACAAGAAATATTTGTATTATTTAGAACTCAATGATGGCGGTTTTAATACTTCGACTTCCCAGGCATTTATCGAGGTTTTTCGAACAGTCTCCATTCAGGTCATACGATGATGATCTGCGCATCGCCAGACAGGAAAGCATGGATCAAGTCGTTAGCAACCACACTGTGAGTCTACTTATTCTCGAAAAATATTGCTTTGATAACCACATTCACGAGTTCTACCTTGGTTGGGGGGGGATGTCTACTGAGTTTTCACAACTACAAGATTACGCGAATTGTAAGAAGCACCGATGAATCCTATTTAAAAACTCGTGGTCAAACGTCTCATCTCTTCCGGAGAAATTCCCAAATTAATGAAATCGCCTTAAATTCCAGAATATTTCCCGCATCTCGATCTTCCTCGCTGTCACTTTCATCGTCTGCAATTGGCCATACGCGGTCATCGACTACTTCTATGATGAAACGGTAAGTTTCTCTTTTATCAGTTTAAAAAAAATTAAATTAATAAATTAATAAAAAAAATGAATTCAGCTCGAGTCCAACACCGTGTACGCTATCGTGGTGCTCATCATAAATTTCTTGCAGGTGTGAATTATTCCAGTTCCACTGGCAACTTTCACCTCAAAATTCACTATTAATGTAGAGACCTCAGGTTCCGCCCTCTTGGGAGGGATAGAGATTTGCCAAAAATCCGCAAGAGCTTGTACACATCCAGTTCTCAATCAATTCAGCCAATCAAAAACGTTTTCTGTAGATCTCAGTAGTCTTCACAAATGACGAGTGGAGCAGCCTGATCGGTCAAGTCTAACTATATCAAAAATCGATGAATAGGGTCGAGGTGAGGGAATTGAGGCACTTCCAGTGAATGAAACACGCTGCTCCACTCGTAATTTATGAATTATATTTTTACATTGATTTTAGAATAAAAATAGAAGGGAAAAAATAAATCCTCGAATTGTACAACCTCGGCAAAAGTTAGAGTACGCGCGTATTCGTATTCCGACTTCCGTTGTTTATCTTGACAACTAGCAAAACTGGCTGCAAAGGATGGGACTCGAACCTGAGGTTTCGGGTTTTGTAAACTAGCGCTCCCGGTTGAGCCACAAGACCATGGGTTTGCTCGTCATACGTGCGCTACATGATTGAGCGAGCGTGGATTAGGCGAGTAATGCATAGTGGGAGCGTCGAGAGCACCTTTTCAATATTTTCTCGACAATGAGTTGATATATTGACAAACGGCCAAAAGTATGATGTTATTCGGTCCCAGAGGGGTAGTTTGGCACTACTTTTCGCCTGACTGAGTGAAATCGGCTCTCGACCCTGTGGTCTCTATATTAAGGTGCGGTAGTTTTTTAGCACACGAAATCGACAAGCTGCATAGTTATTGCTTCAAAAGTTGATACCGAAACATGCTTTGTCTTTACCTTTCCCAAGCTTTAGAATGAGGAGATCTACGCAATTTCCATTTCAGATCGTCTACATCCAACTGAATCTCCTATTTTTCTCCCTTTGCTCTTCTGTCTATCGACGAGCATTGATGCATGTGTTGAAGGTTAAATTTTGGGTTAATTATTTTTTGAATTTGTGTTATTATCAAACTCTATGAAACCATATCATGGGCCTAGCAGTAATGTCCCGCGAGCCCAGTCTCGACGTCAGAATGTACCTTTCCTCTGAAACATATCATTCTCAGAAGCCAGTCAACCTCTTCCTTGCCCTTCTCGAGAGACTTCGTTCCTTTCTCGCATGGCGTGCCAAGTCAAGGAAGATCCACCAAGAGGAACGACTATTCTCAACTGATTCGAGTGTATCAGCGAAGACTGTCTTCACCGTGTGCTGAACCTCACAGATTTCTCATTGTTTTTCCTAAAAAAAAAGGATGGCTTATGATCATTCTGAGAATCATTCTCCTGTGGAAGAATGCCGTTACTATCCTTAGACCGACATTCACTTGTCATTGCCATTGCATCACGGGCACTCATCATTGCTGGGTATTAGTAGCTGATGAAATGATGAATATTTGTTCTTAGACAAGTACCTTCAGCGAAACTTTTCTATATGTGAAAATGTTTCGAACCGTTCAATGAACAACATATATTTTGTTCGATTCGTGTTATTGTAACCGGTACCACTGAATAGCAGTAGTTGTTCGGGTGAATGAATGAATATTTTTGAACCAGAAGCTTGACTCAGTGATATCAATGATCTCTGATGAGTAGTGACATGAGAACGTGATAATCCATCATATCAGGACACAATACATGGAACTGATGTATCGTGATAACCCCCAATCGATCCTTATCAGTTCTAAATCGGGACTAATCATCACCATAACAGTCTCCGTTTCCGGCGTCTCTCTGTCCTTCTCGGCGATATTCTGTGGTTGTTATCACTTGATCGGTCAACAGACACAGACATCAGGGACGCTCCCACGATGTCATTTGGCTTTATAAAAGAGAGAAAGGAAGACTCACTTCACCGTCTGCTTTTTCTGAGCTTTTATTGGACGTCTTCAATCAATTAAATTGTTGTTCCTCCATCCAATTATTCCGCTTACGTTATATTTTCAACTTTTGTGAATTACAATATCGCTTTACTTTATTACAATATTAATTTCTACAGTATGCTCCGTCTGCTCCTCGCCTTATCTTCTCTCGCTCTTCTCTCCATCACAGCCAATCATCACGACGGCAGAGGATATCCAGTCCATATCCAGAAGGATCACCACCACCCTCCTGCTCACAATAATGGCCACAACAATGGTTAGAATTCAGTAATTGTCTTGAACGGATTTTACCACGCCCTTCTTGAAGTGGTGAACATGTTGAGTGTTTAAATGTTGGCCGGGACCTGATCGGTCACTCCTAGATATCACTCATTTTTCGATATTCAGGCGTTAAAGAAGGGGAAGCACGAACGCGAATGCAAATCGCAGAGCCGAGAGGCGCGCGCCGATTTGCATGCGCGGTCTCTTCATTGTCCCCTTATCCCTCTCTCATTGCCTGAGCGATCAGTCCCGCTTGGCACACAGCCAAATGCTCATAGCTATGTTCAAACGGAAAATGGTTACATGGGAGTTTTGCAAGTGTGTTTGGGTAACGAATACCCACAACCTCCCCTATAGAAGTCAGTAAGCCAGATATTCGTGCCACCCCTCCTTTAAGGAAAACTGACTGTGACGAGAAAAGGTTAAAACCTTTTTCGTTCAGGTCGCTGGCGTCGTGGACTCGCGGCCGCCGACTCTAACGAATCAGTGGATAGAGAGGACAAGAGAGACTGGAGAGGACACAAGAGTAAGCATTCAGATACTCTTATTACACAACTCTGTCTTCCGATGAATCACAGTAGCCTACTAGTTCATCCATAGGTGTGCACGCCGGCGGCGACTTCTTGTTTTGGCATGTATGTCAGTTTACGATAACCGGATTACTGTATTTAGGATTACGGTAGAATGTGGAGTTAATTTAGTGCACTTTGGGATATGGTACTCGGGGTCGAAAAATGACCAAATCCATGACCCCCTATACAGTATCGATAATAAGTCTAAGCCCAACTTTTCAAAGTTCTGTAACTTTTGAACCAGACGAGATTTCTTTTTGATATTTTGGCAGATGGTAGTACACTTACTCATACATATGCTCTATGTGTTGTAGCTTGGTAGGATTTCGCAATGTTGCATAGTGATGACGCAATTGTCACATAGTATTTCATGACCTTTTTTAAACTCTGAGAATTTTTTTCTCAGCCGTTAAATTTTCTGTGGTGATAGAAGACCTTTATACCTCTCAGATAAAAGTAAGTACTCCCTGGATGTTGCCGTGCAGAAGCCTTAGACTGGCTCAAACATGGGTCCCGAAAAACTGGATTTTCGCTCGTAGACATGCTAGAGACTCGTTTAAAAGCTCAAAATGATCCTTACCACAATTACTGATGATCCCCAAGTTTTGATAACGATAGCTTTTAATTTGCCCTCAGGGCACGAATTTTTTACTTTTTCACCTGATTTTTTTCTCCTTATTTTGGAAAATCACAATTCCAAGATCGATTTCTGTTCAAATGTCTTTCCTTGACAGGTTACTTGCAAATCCATGGAATATACGATTCCCAACTTTTTAGAGCATTTGGATAACTTTCCAGCCAGCGGCAACCGAAAATCCGAAGGCATTTGATTTCAACCAAAAAAAGCCCCCAACATTGGTCGAAAAAATTGTTCTCTCAGAACTTCCTGACTAATTTTTTGTCTGGTATATTTGTGTGTGCTGAATCCGAATTTCGATATGAGAGTCCATGATATCATTAATGAAAAAAGTTATCATAGTCATAGTTCCAAGGCCGATTTTTGTTCAAATGTCTTTCCTCGACAAGTTAGTTGCAAATCCATGGAATATACGATTCCCCACTTTTTAGAGCATTTGGATAACTTTCCCGACCGCGGCAACCGAAAATCCGAGGTCAATCGATATTCAAAATCGGCTATGTTTCGACATAATGAATTTTAAATTTTTTCATTAATGATATCATGGGCTCACATATGGAAATTCGGTTTTAGCACACAAATATATACCAGAAAAAAAATAGTCAGGAAGTTTTGTGATTTAAAAAATTTCGACTAATGATTTTTTGAGTAAAATTTTTTGGTAATTTTTTGAGTTGAAAATCGACTGACCTCGGATTTTCGATTATCATGGGCGGCAAAGTTATCCAAATGCTCTGAAAAGTTGGGTATCGTATATTCCATGGATTTGCAACAAACGTGCCCAGGAAAGACATTTGAACAAAAATCGGCCTTGGTACTATGATCATCCAAAATAGGGAGAAAAAAATCAGGTGAAAAAAAAAAAAAAAAAAAAAGTTTCCATCGTCATTTTCACTCTTCCCTCTATCACATCATATCCTCGCGACGGAAGAGGAGACTTTATCGATATTCCTAAAGTTCCTAAAGAGAATGACGACGACTATGTCAAAATTCCTGAAGAAAAAGGCGACGACTACGTCAAAATTCCTGAAGAGAATGTCGACGACTATGTCAAAATTCGTAAAGAGAAAGACGATGACTATGTCGTGATCCCGAAAGACAACGGAGACGACTATATCCGTGTCCAGAATGAAAGCCGTCCTCCTATTCCTGGTTACTTCAATGAACATGAGGGACCTCCTCAAACTCAAGTGGTCGGAAAAGAGAAGAAGTCATGGCGCAAAGGTACCGTCATCTAGAAAATATTCATTTTCCATAGTTTTTATTCCCATTCTCAATCATTGCGATTTCACACAGGCCACGCTTTCTTGGCTGCTGTCTCCCAGAAGTCGAGGAAGGAATTCTACGTGATTTATGAAGACGTGAACCTGAGCAGAGATGAAATGCGAACGAAGCTCGCAACATGGACAAGGGGGAACGAAGTCAAGGTTAGTTATGATTCTCCAAAAATATCAGATGATCAATGTAGCTAGTCATTGTGAAGGCAAGCGATTGCAATACACATTATTTTCAGGATGAGATATCGTCGTACTTCAAAAGTGAAAACGCGAAGAGTCAGGGATGGGAAGCGACTGAAGCAATCGAGGCCTTACCAGAGGCATACAAAACGGTAATATTTGGCTTTGAACACTTCCATGCTTCACGGGATGGTTGTTTCGAAAGAGAAAGAGAAATCTAAAAGCACTGTGGAAAACACTAATCTGGAAGCAATAAAATGTGATGATTAATTTGCGAAATTACGTAAAAAGTGCGCATTCATTTCGATAATACTGAGCTTCAGATATCAGCTATCCTTCGCGATTCTTCACTGTCACGTAAGAATCAACTAGGAAAGATGGAGGAGATGACTAAAGAATATTCCAGGGAACTCAAGGTGAGAACAAAGTAGAAGAAATAGTAATGTAGAGCAGTACCTACATCACGAAGATATAATTCTGCAAACGCACGCTGGATATCGTTTTGATCGTTGAGGCGCTCAATGAGATAACATGACTGATACAACCTCCCTTAGACATGGTAGAATTTGCAGTCACTGCATCGCTCTTCTCTCCCGTGTGGTGGCCGATACTTCAATCGCCATAGGCAGTGGAAGAAGTGAGCGGTAGTTCGAAGACGAAGAAAGATGATATCGTTTCCAGTTGTTTCCTCACCAACAGTGCTTCGTCGCGATCTCGAAGTTGAAGGAGATCAGAGGATGAACATGCGAAGCTTTGAAATGTTTCTTTAATGACGTCATTTTCTTGATGCAAATAATGTCAATATAAGCCGTGATAAACGTTATGAATCAACATGTCGATTTGTATGTGTGTTTAGAGTTACTATGCTTCCCTCTCATCATGTGGATTAATTTGTCGGTGAACAGACACTGTTATCAAAATGAGAGAATGCCCCTCCTCATAAAATAGTGCGGAGCAATAAATTCTTATCTCCTTTTAGGAAGCAATTTCGGATGAGTTTGTCACAGCTCAAAAAGGTCGATTTTCTGAAACCGCGTCATTTGGGGTTATCGAGAGTGCTGAAGACGATGGACATAACCATTTTGCCCAAGTGGCCAAGGTGGTTCCAGACGACGTCACGTCGAAATCGCATTGTGACATGTTACTCGGAATTCGAGCGCGCTTATTTTACCGGAGTGTGTTTCCTGGGGTAGGTTTGGATGGTGAAAACGTCTGTTTAGTTCATTTTTCATGATTTTCGAAAATAATATTTTTTTAAAATATCAACTTTACCAAGATTTTTTTTAAAGAATCGGCCATCTCTCTTGATCTACCGATAAGAGAGAGAGAGCGCGGCGAGAGTGCAGAGATCGACGAGTAGCCGAGGAGGAGAGAGATTCAGTCAATACGAAATAATGTGAACGGGTTATCATAACTTCCCATAAGAGACGAATCGCGAGAGAATCGAGAGTATTGAGGACCCCTCTACATTAGAAAATTAGTACCCCCAATCTTGCTGAAAAATATAATTTCAGTACTTCAAATGGTGCTTTATCAAACTGCGGTTGCAAAATTTTTGATATGTGATTTCATCTCCGATTATTGGTAGGTAAAATTGGGGACGCTTTCGAATTTTTGATAATTTCACTATTTTTCACCTCAGGAAAACGACCATAACTTGCTTTAAAATCGAGCTAGAAACAATTCCAAAACATCATTCGAATGAGGAAGCAGGGGGTAACATTTTATGTGTTGGTGGTGTCATTCCATGTCTACGCGCTGGAGCGAAGCGGTCGGATTTTTAAAAAAACTCGTAGACGTCGAATTTTTATGCTAGAGCTCACCAAAATTCGAAAGAAAAAAGATATATTCAAAAACTCAAAAAGTTTTAGTTTTTCCACCGTAACTTTTTTCTTTTGCCTTTTGGTGAGCTCTAGCATAAAAATTCGACGTCTAGTGAAAGTACACCTGAAACTCCTATAGTGAGACAGTTCCGAGATTTCGACTTTTTGACCCTAAAATGACCATGAACCCGGGGTCATAAAAAAGTTGAAAATTTTTCGTCTCGAAACGATTTGACTATAGGTGTTCCAGGTCTATTTTTGCACGTAGAATTCGAATTTCGGCATTATAGCATATTAAAGCATATTTTTTAAGAAAAAAAGTATATCGATAATCTCTCGAAATACCGACTTTAGGGAGAACATTCGAATATTCTGACTTTCTCCACCCCTCCCCAACCAAGCTCAATATTGCTGTAATATGACAAGATGATGACGATCCAGAAAACGTTTTCAAAAAGTACTAATTAGGGGGGTCGCTGAACCAAGATGATTTATTTTGTGATTTTGTTCATGATTTTCGAAACTTTTCATTACTCTGGTCGCCTCTCAGACCTTAGTTGTCAACATAAAAGTTTCTTAGAATATTTTTCCGCACATTTTGAGCCCAACGCAGTCTTTGTAGCATATCTGGGAGCTGAGGTACGATAGAGCCGGGCCCGGGACTGTAAAATGCCTAAAAGCCGGTTCTGAGAAAATCCGTCAACGTCAAAATTTATCTCGTCCCCAATATACCCTAGGATATTTATCTCATGAAGATAGCTCAAACTTTTGCACCTAGTTCCTCGATGGGTCGATTTCATGCAATCTCTCAGAAAATACGTGATATGAGTAGGGACCACAACGTGGATACCCGACTTTGCGGAATCTGGTCCGAAGTAGGCTCATTGTGACCGTCAGTGTCTCAATATCATTTTTGCTTTTGGACGTATGTCGATAACTTTTCTCTGAAGCCCAGGAGAGCTTTGAAAGCGCGCGCGACTCCCTCAGTCAGGGAGGGGAGAGAGGCGAGACGAGAGAGACAGGGGGCGGAGCCTCTCTCGCACGCGTCTCTATCACTCCCCCCGCTCTCTCGCCTCGCTCCCCCCGCTCTCATCTCGCGATCGAGCACAAATCGGGGGAAATTATTAAAATTCCAATTTTTTGTTTAAAATTCCTCAAAAAATACAAACTAACAGAATATATAATTTTGGTTGAGGCTCTATCTTTTTTCGTTTTGGAGAAAAAGTCGATTTTTGACACAGAAAGTTCCGGACAAAAACCCACGAGCTAATAAACAATAGAAAGAGCATGATCTCCTGATCATTTTGGTATATGAGTTTAAAGATCCTACCCTTGCCTTAGTGGTTCCCCATCACTTTTAGTGACGGAAACCTGCGTTTTTTTGCAGTTTTTTGAGATCATCTTTTTTCTTTCGCCGTTTCATGATCTGTAACTTAAAAATTCGATTTCTACGTGCAAAAATACACCAGAAACTCCTATTGTCAGGTGAATTTATGAATATGACTTTTTTGACTCAAAAATCGACATCGACGACGCCGTAAGGGTCGAAAAAGTCATATTTTCAACAACAAAAAAACATCACTATATCAGGAGATCACGTTCTTTCTTTTTTTTATGGTTTTTGTCAGGAACTTCCTGTGTCAAAAATCGACTTTTTCTCGAAAACGAAAAAAGATAGTCTCAACCAAAATTTCATTTTGTAGAGATTTAAATTCTGATCGGGAATGCGTGAATTCGGCCGATTTAGCTCTCCCTGGACCAGTTTTTATCGCGGAAACCGATTTTGGCCAAATTGACGTCGTGTCGTACCGGGATTCAGAAGGCTCAAATCGAAAAACGGATTCCACCAATCGATTCAGAATCAAAAGTTACCCCATGGGGCCAACGAAAGTATGTCATTTTTCAGCTGTTCCCGGCTTTTGTTTATCCTACCGCAAACGGCCTCATATGAGAGGAATCGCCAGATTTTCGAGAGCCCCGCGGCGGTAGAAATTTGTATCACCGATCCTATTGAAAAGTGAAAATTAAGTACTTTCGATGATGCTCTTTCAAACTACGTTTGCGGAATTGCGATATCTGGTCTCATCTCCGAGTATAGGTAGGTCAAAGTAGGGACCTTATGAAATAATTTTAGGCCAAATTCGTCTCACGAAAAAGACCATAACTCGCTCCGAAATTATGCTAGAAACAATTCCAAAGAAGCATTCGAATGAGGAGGCATAGGGGAACATTTCTTATGTTGATGATGGCATTCCTCGCTCATGCGCTGGATCGGGGCAGTTGGGTTTTCAAAAAAGTAATGTAACTTTGCAAATACCGATTTCTCCAATAAGCGCCGAAAAGTGATTCGAGAAAAAACTAGTACCAAACATCACCTCTTGAATCAGAAAGATCGGAGGTGGTGAAAAAAAAATGCTTTTTGTATAAATGGCCAAAGATTTGGTTAATTGTTTTACTAATCACGAACTTTGTTTTCTCTTTGTAGTAGTAACCTCCTCTCAGACGACAATAGAGTTGATCTGATATCAAAGGTTATTATGGAAAGCCTAGTTAAGATTTAAACTAACGTAAAAAGACCAGCAGCGCAATTCCGAACGCAATATTTAGAGGAAACGATTCTCTGCAATTGATGAATTATTCTCGCTTGAAAGTCTGTTGAAGATACATTAGTTAATCCCGTGCTGAAAAATATTCGTGCGCGAACACAATTATTAAATTCCTGATAAGTTAAAGTAATAAGTAAGACTACAACTATAAACTATATTTAACTATATAATATTCAAATTCACCCATAAGAGATGATTGCATAATTGAAGAAGAAGACTGAGAGCAATGCCATCAATATTCGATTGATTTCGACCTGTGCTCAAAGAAATGTACAGTCGCGCTCATGGGTCACCGGGCACTTTTTATTTCTTTCATAACTGTTGACTCATATGAGATTTCTTGCTAATACTTGGTCATTACATAGCACACCCACCAAGTGTTAGGGATATGTCATTGGGATATCAGGGAACTCCCTGTTTGTTGTGATGACGAAATCAATCAAATTTTTTTCAAAAAAAAATAATGATCACAGTTCCAAGATCGAGTTTTGTTCAAATGTCTTTCCTGGATAGGTTAGTTGCAAATCCATGGAATATACGATTCCCAACTTTTTAGAGCATCTGGATAACATTCCAGCCTGCGGCAACCGAAAATGCGAGGTCAATAAATTTGCAAAATCGGCTGCTTTTCTACATAATGAATTTTAACTTTTTTCATTAATGATATCATGGACTCTCATATCGAAATTCGGATTCAGCACACACAAATATACCAGACAAAAAATTAGTCAGGAAGTTCTGAGAGAACAATTTTTTCGACCAATGTTGGGGGCTTTTTTTGGTTGAAATCAAATGCCTTCGGATTTTCGGTTGCCGCTGGCTGGAAAGTTATCCAAATGCTCTAAAAAGTTGGGAATCGTATATTCCATGGATTTGCAAGTAACCTGTCAAGGAAAGACATTTGAACAGAAATCGATCTTGGAATTGTGATTTTCCAAAATAAGGAGAAAAAAATTATGTGAAAAAGTGAAAAATTCGTGCCCTGAGGTCAAATTAAGAGCTATCGTTATCAAACTTTGGGGATCATCAGGAATTGTGGTAAGGATCATTTAGAGCTTTTGGACGAGTCTCTAGCATGTCTATGAACGAAAATCCATTTTTTCGAGACTCATCTTTGAGCACTTATGTAGCCAAAGGGCGATAGAGCAGCAACTTCAAAAAGTTTTTCTGGGTTATTCTCCTACTGATCTAAAATATCAGAAAGTTTGGTGGTCAGGGAAAAATCCATTCATGATTTTTTTTTTTGAAAAAAATTTGATTGATTGCACCTTCACTGCGCAACAACCAGGGAGTTCTGTGATATCCCTATTTCATATACCTAACACTCGGTGGGTATGCCATGACATATCAGAGGTTGACCCATAAATCGATCATGAGTCAAAAGTTATGAAAGAAATAAAAAGTGCCCGGTGACCATGAGCGCGACTGTATATATTTAAAAAAAAAAACAATGCTTTATTTTCTTTGAATTTTCACTGAATTCACTTCTTAGTCTCAACCTTAGCGGTCGGAAACATTGTACTCTTCTCCTAATTTGAACGCGTTTCTATTTTTCCAATGTATCATGTGTAATTATCGTAAGAAGCATTGTTCCAGCCCGCAAACAATATGGCTGCCTGGCGGGAAGAAGCTGCGCTGGGAAGAAGGAAGAGATAGATGAGTCCATTTATGGCAACATAACTGAATAATAGTAGACGACTTTACTTTGAAAAGGCTGGGAGAGTAGTGTGATATGTTGTGCAGTTTCGTAAAGCAATCGAACTAGAGTTTGAAGTAAGGGCCGCCGTCTCCTCGAGACGTCGACTCGTATTACGAACTCTAAAGGGAATTAAAAAACTGTCTAAAACGATGAGACTACTCTCTATTTTTCAAGTGTTCAGCCGACATTTAAAAACAAACAACCAAATATTTATTTGAATGGTCAAAATAATGATGTGTGTCCTCTATGGATCAAATGAGTTGATGAAAATAATGAATGTGTGATGCTTTGTGATGAACTCTAGATTCTTCGACGGCTCTCATCAACGAGGAACACGTTTTTATCGAGCAGGAACAGGTTTGTAATTTGGTCACGAACACATTTTAAGAGAGGTACAGTGTGCATAATATAATTGATGATGAATAACTAGTCCCAGTCAACGGGGAATTCACTATTGTCACTATCCTCAGTCTCATCCTCCTCTTCATCACTTTCCTCTTCTCTCTCCAACATTCCATCGTAGATCAACTTGAGGTCATCGAAGTGATCGTCCTCAGGAGCACCGATTCTCTTGAAGAATCGCTTGTCTTCGTACTCCTCCCTCACTGTCCAACACTCTTCTAGGACCTTGAAAGAAACTGTAAACTAGCCAGATATACTAGGCACATTGTACCTCTCGTCTCCATGGTTGTTCGCCCTTGCTCATCTTTCTCTTTACACAATGGGTGATTCTTCCCTTTCTAGGAACGAGGACGTGTCCAATCTCCTGCCGATCTCCCACCATCTCCGCATAGACAAGTGAGTTATGGTGCATGACAGAACATTTCATCTTCTTATCATAATACGGCTTCGAACTGGTAAGATAAGACTGCTATTTAGAGTATACCGATAGGCAATAGTGAATAGAGATCCATTACAAACAGTAATCAATAGTCAAATATATCGTACCAGGAGAGACGCTTTGGGGCGTACATGAGCGATAGAGAATGAAAACACTCGCACATTGCAGTTCCTGCATCGGAGGAACACGCAAGGAACTTCTTCTCGAAGGAATCGGAGAAGAGCATGGAGTGGATCAGGAGATACTCAGGCGAGTTCACCTGAGGGACATGTTCCTCAGGTATTTGTCCAATACACATATCACGTGTATTCTGAGAGATTGCCGGAAACCATCACCCCTGAGGAACTGGGAGCCCCAAGTTTGGACAATCATGATACGATAATTATACCAGAGTATACGATAATTATACCAGAGTTTTGAGAGAAATGGTCGACGTTAAAGTTTTTCTCGTCACCAATATACTCTGGTATAATTATCGTATCATGATTGTCCAAACTTGGGGCTCCCAGTTCCTAGGGGTCATGCAATCTCTGAGAAGACACGTGATATATAGTTTTGTCTGCTTTTACGAGTCCTTTCAATATTAGAAAAAATACCGTGATCAACTCCTTTGGTAACTTCTGGGGTCCGTTCTCCACTTTCTTGCTCTTCCCTGCCTTCCCCTTCTTTGGTGCGCGAGTGACGGGGTGATTGCATTTGAGCACTAGTTTAAATTCGCCTCCCTGTTAGCACGGTACAAACTAGTTTCAATGAAATAATAACAAGTTTGCCCACCTTGCTCCATCTGTGCTTGCCAGTGCAGTGGTGTATGAAGGAGCGAACGTACTCGAGAGCTAGTGGCCTATCTTCCTTCTTGGGATACTTCTCATTGATGTAGTATAAGTGATTGAAGAAAGACTTGTACCATACCGAGAGAAGGGGATAGGTCTTCATACCCTACACATTTATTATGGGAACTAGTTACTATATCTCTATCCATTCACCGCCCACCACAACTTCCTCAGCGTTTTTTGGACATGCCAAAAGTCCCTGAGCGCTTCGATATGAACTAGTTTGGCATTCTCGCGAACTCTCTTATCCACCATTGCATTGGAATCAGTGACTCGAGTTCTGATAGTGAAATTTCATTACTCTACTTTACACAACCCCATAATACCTGATTTTGAACCCATCCTCGACTAGTTGGATTAGGACCATCTCTGAGCCAATGCTTTCCATGCGACAGGAAACACCTCCTACAGTATGATTCTGGTTATACCAATTTCCGGGTCCTTGACGGAGAGGGCAACTGCTGCCACGATGAGGCGAAGTGAGGAATCGAAGGCCGTCACCTTGAAGTTGGACGCGCAGTAACCCGGTGAGTCATACTGCCCGTCCAACGCAACAACCATGCCTCCCTCCTATAACTATATTTTCGAGAACGGACACTGAGAAATAGCGTTGCCGTTTCGAGTAGTTGCTCTCTTTATTTCGCGAGCTCTCTCGTTTAGTAATAGAGCACTACTACATCACTGGTAAGAGAACGTGCAGAATTAGGAGAGCACTACTCGAAACAGTAACTCTACTTGTGAGAAATATCTAGGATACCGGGGTGGCGTCTTTGGATAGATCCCTCGCTTCTCTCTCCCATCTACAGTATACCCGATCGATAGAGGGACATGCATAGTATCGAATCGAGTCCCTCATCGTTCTCTCACTGGGAAGACCAAGACAGAGCACCTTGCTTAGATCTGATAGTCCCTGGAATGACAACTCTAATGCACCACTAAATAGTAGGTAGATCACCGGAATGGGCGTTCCCGTAACGAAAGCAGCGACGGGAATGGACTGGTTCAATTCAAAGACCTGGCTCTTGCCTCTTCCCTTCTTACACTGAGTGTCCTATCGGAAATGCTCTCTACACCCTGTGCACTGGTAGATCACCGAGAGTGCGCTCGCCACTTGTCTCCATTTCATGCTGATTGGGTCGATAGGCGCCCCGCACTCTTGGCATCTCCGAAAGAGCGTTTCCAACTTGGCCTTAGAAGTGATGAAGAATTCTGAATGAACTGAATCCTCCTCCTCCTCCTCTTCTTCTTCTTGGTCAGATGTGGGCTGGGAAGTTTGAGAAGGGCGGAATGAGGAATCCTTTAATGACACATTCTTCCCTAATATTCACATGTCATTACAAACCGTTCGGCCTAGTGTTGGTACAGTCGAAACGAGTGAATCTAGTCTTGGCGGATTAACGTTTCTAATTCCAGATGGACCATCATAATCAAGGAGCAACTGAGAGACTGAGAGACGATCGGGACGCGGCGACTTCAAAAGTTTTGTATATAGTACGTTACGATATTGTGCACTAAATAGGGTTGCTCATTCAGTAGTATAACTATCTAGTCTAGAGTTCGAAATAGCCATATCTGTTTATCATCTCTCTAGTTGTCTTTGTCTCCCCATAGTTTTATAATAGGCCGGTGAACGTTTCTCCCATTTCATAGTAAGTATGATAGTTAAATTTCTAGTACTATAATTGTAAATATTCGTATTTTCACTACAATAATAGTATGTACTATTATCCTGGATAGCAGTAGGAGTTGGGAACAAATGGGATTTAGACAGGGACATTCTACGGTAGATGCTATTCACACTCTCAAAACGGTAGTCACAAACTGCATTGATCATCGCTTGCCCATTTATCTACTTTTCGTGGATATTTCTAAGGCTTTTGATTCGGTTTATGTTGATGCTGTCTATAAGGCTCTGGAGGTGGAAGGTGTTCCGTCGGAAGTGGTTTCATTCCTAAGTTCCCTCTCTCGGTGTAGCAAAAGTGCAGTCTTAGTGAATGGAAAGGAAGTGGAAATCAATGTTGGAAGAGGGGTTAGACAAGGAGACTGTTTGTCACCCAGACTGTTTACAGCAGTCTTGGATATGGCATTCCGTCAATTAGACTGGGCGGGAAAAGGGATTAACATCAATGGGCGATTCCTCTCTCATATTCTCTTTGCCGATGACGCAGTGCTCATTTCTCACGATGAGCGACAAATTCAATCGATGGCAATAGAGTTGGAGAGGGAATTAAAAAGGGTGGGGCTTCATCTTAACGGTGATAAAACTGTGGGAATGTCTTCGAAGGGTAATCCCAGGGATGTCAGAGTTGCGGGGAAGATTGTGGGTATCAGAAAAGAGGTGGTCTATTTGGGAAGCATCATTACTATCAATGGGAAGGAGGAGAGGGAGATTGGCCGGCGAATTCAGGCCGCATATGGGACTTTCCACAAGCATAGATCATTCCTAGTGAATAGATCTGTCCCAATGGTTCATAAGCGCCGTCTTTTCAATGGTTGTATCATTCCCGCCTTCCTATACGCATGTGAAACATGGGCCTTGACCAAAGCACAAAGTGAAAGATTATCGGTGGCCCAAAGACGCATGGAGCGTTGGATGGTCGGTTGCACTGTCTTGGATCATGTCTCGAACGAACGGCTGCGTGGACTCACTCAGGTCAGAGACGTTGTTCGTACCGCCTTGAAAAGAAAGTGGCTCTGGGTGCATAAAGTTGCTAATGATCATGACTTGAAGTGGAGCAGAACTGTGATCGATTGGACTCCACGAGGGCCTAAGCGAGGACGCGGAAGACCGCCCACAAGATGGAACGATCTCTTCATGCGAACTATCGGACCTACATTCCTGAGACAAGCAAGAAATCATGAATGGCCCGCCATGCACATCAGAGCCTACTCTTGATAAATGTGTTAAAAATCCAAAAAAAAACTATTATTAGCTCGAATAAATAATGTGATACCGTTCTCTATCGTACGTGTCTACCTTATCACGCTGGTTTCTTGATGGATGACTCAAAGAATGGCGATCATAACCATCTATACCCGACGTCCAGTCATCATCACCCTGATATTAGCCCGTATTTTCGCACCTATCTCATTTATCTCTTGTATTAATCTGACTTATCTTCTGATTACTGAATATATATCGTATGCAATTCACTGTTCTCACATGCGCATTCCCTTCGCTTGTACCTCCCTCGTCCCCCATCGTCTGATCTACCTTCGAGTGAGCAGGCTCTTCTGTCCTTCTCTGTTTCTATAGGAGAAATTAGAAAACTACAAGCATTTCTGGCAGAACTATTACCTCCGCAACTTCCAGATCCACACTGTTTTCTCTAGTGGGCATATCAGTGTCCTTCAAATAATGGATATACTAATAACTAGAGGAGAAAATAGCTACCTTCTTGGGCAGTCCATCGGGTCCAAAGTGTTTCTCACACCATCTAATATCTTATTTGAGTGCTATCCTATTACGAATCGACTCAAGTTCGCGAGCAGTCGCCATTTCGTCAAGATCAAGCGATAGCAACCCATAGCCGTTGTTGATACAAGCGCGAGTTGCCGGGAAAAGAAGTCACGTTGCTCGATTGAACACCGCAACGCGCGCATTTTCGCTTCCTTTGAGGAGGCATCGCTATAAAAATAGTTAATAAACTTTTAAATAAGCAACACAAGCGCTGAATCGACCATGTTCATGATTCAGGACTTGAAAACGCGTGAATAGAGCGCAAAATACAGGTAAATACACGTCCTTTCCACGCAAACCGATAGAGGAGCTACTGGGTAACGTGTATCAAGTAAAATAAATGAGCGAAACCTTCAAAATATATTGAAAAACGCAAAAAAACAACCGAAACATCAACGAAAGTGTGAAACGCGACCGATCGATAGACTTGGCTAAATGCCAAGATACGAATGAACGTCTTCCCGCGCTCCGCAGCCGACTACCGGTCATTGACCGTGAATCGCACAATGTATTCACACCACAAAATTCTTTATTTTACAATAAATTCAGGAAAATTTTTAAAAATTTAATATTTTTCAAATATTATTTATTCATCATAAACATCAAATTGAGGTCACATATCCGATCACTGCCGGATCCCTTTAATTGTATATTTGGAAACATTTTAAAGATATATTATCAGTGAATTAATACTATCTCTCGTATACATATTTCTCTATGTACATCCATCCTTAATCGCTGCTCTCATATTCTTTTCAGTAGACTAATTAATATTCATGCCGTTCTTGAATAATAAGATATACACTGTTCTCGATTATCAGTGAATGGACTTTCAGAAGTCAAGAAGAAAACGAGCAGATCAAGAGAGAGTCCATGAGTCATTCCTCCCACTGGCAAGACGGCTTCACTGAGAAATTGATCGAAGTCGATCAATAAGAATGATATCTTGTTATCCATCTGAATTAAATATTGCAAAAACTACGGTAGGAACACGTGTAGTACAGTATTGCAGACTTGCCTCTCCAACAAGTTCGAAGCAGAGAGTAACGGAGAGTGACATCAAGTAACATCTAGTCTCAGATCACTTCAAAATGGGAACATCACCGACTATTTTTGGCTAGCATCTCCTCTCATTAATGGATCTGCGAAAACAGATTACTGAAATTTGCATTTTGAGCCATTTTCTGAGAAGGCATATTTTAGCCATCCTCCGATCATTTCCATGCACGCTTTCTCGAGAGCGAAATGGGGAGGTAACGTGAGGAGGAACGAAAAGTATAACAGAAAGCAGCTCAAAATATAAATTTCAACAACCTGCCTTATCAGATCGGACTGTGTTAATGAGACGACGCGCTACCCAAATATAATGGTCGAAATCGCACTTTGAAGAGGTGAAATGTTTTCCGAAGTCGAGGTTACCTAATGTTACTCTCTTTTACACTCCGCGTTGGGAAGGCAACTCTGCGGTACTGTACTACAGTATGAAGAGTACGATGCAAGAAATAGCAGCGAAACTCACATTTAGCGGCGCGAAAGGAGAGGATAAACCGCTCTCGAAGGCGCGGGTCGAAAATGAGCGAATGCTTCACATCCACGATTGTTATTGAAATGATTCCATGTAAATATAATTGGCATTGTGTGAAACATTTGTCAATGAAACTGGATGATCTCACATTATCTCGGCAGAATTAGAGAAAATGTTTCGGAAATCATCAACTCTTGAATAATTGGGAGCCAATATGCCACTGGAATGATGGAGTGAGTTTAAACAATGCTTTTTAACATATGAAGCGGCATTGTCTGCCCTAATCTAATTCGAAAAGGAAACGATATGGCGTATTGGTGTTAGACAACGATTTGAGATCACAATTCTTCATTTGGAGATCGATATCACGAATGAATACAGTACTCCTCCCTTCTAATATCCGGGGGCGGTTCTTGGCGGGGGACAATGCTCACATCCTCCTCCTCCACCCTTGTCTCCGTGAGATCCGTCGGTACCAGGATTGCCGGATTTACCAGGCGCTCCATCAGGTCCCTTGTCTCCGGCTGGGCCAGGGGGTCCGGCAGGAGAAGCTGCTGCAGATCCGGGGTTGCCACCCGGTCCAGGAGCTCCAGCTGGCCCGGGAGGTCCGGCGGGACCAGGTGCACCAGGAGCTTCGTTGGTCGATCCAGCGGGACCAGGAGCTCCGGCAGATCCGGGACCTCCGGGGTTGCCAGCGGGTCCGGGTGGTCCGGGAGGTCCGGCGGGTCCGGGAGCTCCAGCGGGAGCTCCATTTCCTGGTGCACCGGGGTTTCCAGCAGGGCCGGCAGGTCCGGCCGATCCAGCAGGTCCAGCTGGGCCAGGAGGACAGTCGAAGCAAAATTCGGGATGGGCCGGTGCTGCAGCTGCAGCATCTGCACCGGGCGATCCGGGTCCTCCAGGTTGTCCATCATTTCCGGGTGCACCATCGGTTCCAGCTGGTCCGGGAGGTCCGGCGGGGCCCATTCCACACGAACAACACTTTCCTCCACCACCACCAGCCGCGCCTCCTCCAGCAATGAATTCAGCGTGGATATCACTAAAATGAGTGTGAATTAGTACAAAGATCAAAGATCAATGATCACATACGTTGGTCCAGAACTGTAACTATCGACTCCATGTGCTCGTGCCTTCTTTCCATCCACTGCTCCCATGTCAGTGAACCAAGTGGCTCGAGGAACACGGAAGGCTCCAGACTTTCGGACGGTGTACTGTAGAAAGGAGAGATCAAAGATCATCAAGGGAATGGGGATTAGTCATCTATGTTATCTGTAAGTCACTCACAAAGGTGTACTGTTGCCACAGGGAATTCGATCGAGTTTTACAGAAATCCACCTCATCTTGGAGGTTTGCGTGAACGTGCTGGAGGAAAGATTACAGTACTTTCGAATAATTTAGTTTACGATAGAGGATATGGTAGGCACCTGCATGTAGTTGTAGATCATGGGAACGGCAATAATGGCTCCTAGTATGGCTACAGTAGAGAGAGAGACAGACACAAAGGCCACTCGTCTCAACGCTGCCTCCTCTTCACGGTGCTTTTCTTTCAAGTGATCCATCGGACTGGAAATAATGTTCAATAAACTAGATATCAATGGAAGAGTGAAGTTCTGACGTTTTATGAATCTGAAGAACAAAATAAATGAATTAGAAATAACACTCACTTTGTGATGGAAAGAAGCCGCTAATAGATTCCTTGGACATTCATGGTCTCTTTATACTCCCGACCATCTCGAGTAGTGACTATTTAGTATTTACCCCGCGGCGAAAAGTTACCAGTTGCCAATGAAGGGAGTATTCAGTGATAAGGATTAGTACTATCGGCCAGTTTGATAGGATACTTTCACTTGTTTGATAAATCTTGCCCCTGCAATGATTCATCTCTTTCGGTGCCATAACATTTATGCACATAGAAAAGAGTGCTGCTCTTATGAGTGAAAGTATCCAATGGTTCCGTACTTATCGTTATCATTGATAACTCTCACTTGCCAACTGGTAACCTTTAGCCGGGGGCGATGATTACTCAGAAGGTCGAGAGTATAAAGAGAAGCTGATTGACCATTTTATCTCTCAGCAGCTACTCTCCTATTCTTTGTGAGTTTGATTACATACTAGCTTTAGAGTCACTTGACTCTTTCAAACATACTTCAATAAATTCAGTCCGATGGAGCAGTCTAAGCACCGTGAAGAGGAGGCAGCGTTGAGACGAGTGGCCTTTCTGTCTGTCTCTCTCTCTACTGTAGCCATACTAGGAGCCATTATTGCCGTTCCTATGATCTACAACTACATGCAGGTGCCTACCATATCCTCTATCGTAAACTAAATTATCCGAAGGTGCTGTAACCTTTCCTTCAGCACGTTCACGCAAACCTCCAAGATGAGATGGATTTCTGTAAAACTCGATCGAATTCCCTGTGGCAACAGTACACCTTTGTGAGTGACTAACAGATGACATAGATAGGGACCACCAGCCCCGCCAATTTTCCATCGACACCATTCCCCTCAAAAGCGAGATCGAGGGAGCACAACGCTAATTCGCGATGAAATCGCTCACCCAAAAGCGCGATAGATAGCCCTCGATGTCCTCTATCAATGAAGGGCTGGCAAGCCGGATCTGACAAGTGTTGGGAATAGGGTGATTAGGGCACTTCTAGTGCATGCACACTGCTCGCCAGTGATATTATATTAATTTGTATTTTAGATGAATTTTAAGCACAAAATTGGAATTTTACTAATTTTCCCCGAATTGTGCTCGAATTAAATATGAACGCGGGAGGAGAGCGGCGAGAGAGCGGGGGAGGGAGAGAGACACATGCGAGAGAGGCTCCGCACCTTTATCTCTCGTCTCGCCTCTCTCCCCTCTCTGGCTGGGGGAGTCACGCGCGCTTCGAAAGCTCTCCCGGGCTTGAGAGAAGAGCTATCGAGATACGTCCAAAAGCAAATATGATATTGAGACCCAAACGGTCACATTGAGGCTACTTGCGACAAGATTCCAATAAATCGGCTCTCAGCCTGGTGGTCCCTAGACATAGATGACCAATCCCCATTCCCTTGATGATTTTTGATCTCTCCTTTCTACAGTACACCGTCCGAAAGTCTGGAGCCTTCCGTGTTCCTCGAGCCACTTGGTTCACTGACATGGGAGCAGTGGAGGGAAAGAAGGCACGAGCACATGGAGTCGATAGTTACAGTTCTGGACCAACGTATGTGATCATTGATCTTTGATCTTTGTACTAATTCCCACTCATTTTAGTGATATCCACGCTGAATTCGTTGCTGGAGGAGGCGCGGCTGGTGGTGGTGGAGGAAAGTGTTGTTCGTGTGGAATGGGCCCCGCCGGACCTCCCGGACCAGCTGGAACCGATGGTGCACCCGGAAATGATGGACAACCTGGAGGACCCGGATCGCCCGGTGCAGATGCTGCAGCTGCAGCACCGGCCCATCCCGAATTTTGCTTCGACTGTCCTCCTGGCCCAGCTGGACCTGCTGGATCGGCCGGACCTGCCGGCCCTGCTGGAAACCCTGGCGCTCCCGGCAATGACGCGCAATCCGGAGGCCCTGGACCTGCTGGACCTCCAGGCCCGCACGGTCCCGCTGGAAACCCCGGTGGACCTGGTTCCGCCGGAGCTCCGGGTCCCGCTGGATCGACAAACGAAGCTCCTGGTGCTCCTGGTCCCGCCGGACCTCCCGGGCCAGCTGGAGCTCCTGGACCGGCTGGCAACCCCGGATCTGCAGCAGCTTCTCCTGCCGGACCCCCTGGCCCAGCCGGAGACAAGGGACCCGATGGAGCGCCTGGTAAATCCGGGAACCCTGGTACCGACGGATCTCACGGAGACAAGGGTGGAGGAGGAGGTTGTGAACACTGTCCCCCTCCCAGAACCGCCCCCGGATATTAGAAGGGATGAGTACTGTATTCATTCGTGATATCGATCTCCAAATGAAGAATTGTGATCTCAAATATTTTCAAACATGGAATACGAAATGAGTGTGAAGAGAAAGGAAAAATGTATCATTTCATCACAATAAGTCATCGGATGGGAAGAGATCTTTGTGAAAGACAGAATCTCAACGCTTGCTATCTTTTTTGAAACGAATTGTAGCAATAATCATGATTTCCCGCGCAGGGTAGAGAGGCGTAGAGGAGGGACTGAAACGATAAATCAATGTAATACTTTATGCATTCATATCCACTAAGATAGGACGATTAACTTTATTCATGACCAACCTTCAAATGCACCGAGTAGTTCTTGATCGTCTCCTCCATCTTCGTGACTTGGTCTTTGCGAGAGCGAGGAGTCATTGAAGATTTGAAAGACCTGAATTACCAAAATGTAGCGATTTACGTGGAGGCTTCAGACATATGAACAATCGCACCTTTTCATATGCCGGAGGTAGGTCAAAGATAGCTTCCACCACTTCCGTTCCCCTCGCTCTGATCTCAACGTCTTTCGCTGCGAAGTGGGCCGAGACCTCATTCTGTCATGTGTGCATCTTGTCTTTCTCGACTAGTTTAGAGGAGTCTGTGCGATAGTTATCAGTTGTAACTTCACACAAGCGTGAAGAGTAATGATCCGTACCCACCTCCAGGTCATTCTTGATGGACCACTTTATTAGTGCCGTCCTCTTCGCATCCATACTCCATTCCTCACTCAGATAGATGTCATAGAAGACTTTCCTCTCATGAGAAGACACTGAGCGAGAAAGGCGTGCCCTACAATAAGTATTCTCGAAGATGGAATACCTCTAGCTATTTTTGTCATTTTATTATTTCTATTTGGAGAGAATGGTTAGGATTCTCCATTTTTTACAATTATTTATAATTTGTGCTATTCGATCGTCTCTACTATTTGATAATTATGGGGATTGTGATACCTCTCATCCAGTGCCTCTCAATCGCTCTCACACCCCCACCATTAACCACCACAACTCTCCTCCCCTCTGCGCTCCCCGATTGCCCGACAACGACGCCAGTGGCGCTACCTGATGAATAATATAATTAAAGTTAGTGTAACAGGAAAAAATTCGACCCCGATATTATTTGTTCATTAAATGCGGACGGAGCTCCTGATTACGGAAACCACAATAAAAAAAAGTTTGAAAATAACCAAGAAGACCGCAAATGAGTTTTGAAGTCGTCCCTGATCAGCAGGGATTACATCGATTTATAACGTTATAATTGTGTGTTGTCGTTCAAAGTCGGAACGGGCTCTATTTTTGCGTTCTTGCACTTTTGCCAATAATCTAACAATATTTTCCACCCACTGGTAGACAACTATTGTACTTCGATATTATTAAAGCTATATTTAATTTATACCAATCGGAAGTGGGTATTAACTAGTCTGGTTCATGCCAAGTTGTGAAGAAAAACTAATTTGTTCAAGACTTGTTAAATTTTGTTTGAAACCGATTATTTGAGAGCAGGTAGCTACTGCTAATTAATTATATTGAGGAGATCATCACCTCTCGATCGACTCTGATTTGACTTCGTTTTCCGTTACAGGTTAGCCCCACCAATATTATATTTCATCATTTACACTCGCTATAATACTTGTTTGGCCAAGAATTCGATGCAATTACATTCTTTCGATATGTCTCAGATTACTGTAACTGCCGTAAAAGAAGTAACGTCAACTTCATCTTCCAAATCCTGTAGCTCGCTCAATATTGTTTCCAGATCGAACGATAACTCTCTCCATTCTGTTCATTCTCCCGTTACTGTTATCGACGGGATAGCTTGCAGAATAGAGAGAGCTATTTTTCGATAGATGTCGTGACCGCTGACAAATTAATTTGCGGCTTCATCACAATATAATAAATGTTTATTTGCAGGTTCACAAGTGGTGATCGATGGCTCTTCTCTCGATGGGACTCGACTTCTTTCAATCAGATATGTTTTTATTCCTCATTTTTAAATTTTATCAACTTGAGAAAGGAGAGAGGAATTTACTAGAGTTTTGGAAAGTAAGGGAATTATAACGACGATAACTTTGGGTGGATCAGTGCAGAGTGATAGCTACAGTAATCTGACAACGGCGATTTTTTGAAACGGATAGCATTAGATTAGATTATTGAAAAATATCGGGGATTCGACTGAAAATATGGAGTGAACGAGAAGCTTTGTGGTAAAGTTGCAGCGTCTCATCGTCGGGACGTCTACTTCAGTGGAACAAGCAACAGGAGCGTTTTATTTTAATATTCTACAACAGGTGAACGTTTATTAACATAATAAAGTAATACTGATAGGATAGTGAATAAAGACAGGAAAAAATCATCGGACAAATATTACATTAAGCTATTACAAGATATTATGGGATAGCGATATTCGGATAAAGTTTATGCCACTGTGACTTTGATAATATCAATTTGTTGGAGTTGATAGTCTACAGTAATCTGGTTTGCAATAATAACGATTGGGAAAGAAAAAAAATGGAAAATAGACAGGAGTGCGGACCGATTGAATTGATATTAAGCTGTGTTATCACAGAGCATTTGGAAATGAGCGGAGAGGAGGAGGAGTTTTTAATGGGAGAGATGATCGATTGAAGAGGAGGAGAGTTGGATAGTGATACGAGAGTGCCAAGAGTCCATGTTATCTGAAGAAGAATTCTACGAAAACGACTAAGTTATGGCTGGTTGTTTATTTACATTCCTTCTATCCCCTCATTACAGTAGTCAATTGTTAATGTTTTTGAATACTTTAGTCAATAAATTACTCAATACAATACCTCTATTCTCCTTACGATTGCTTATTCATTTAGAAAACACACGATGAACGCAATCATGTTATGTTGCGACCTTCGAATCCTTATCGTTATCTTGCACAACAGTTGTATTACTGTATCGGTGTACTGTAGCGGCAAGCACTCATCAATATTTTTTTTAAAAGTTTTTACTTTCTTTCAAAATATCTACTCTCTCACCCCCGACCGCCCCAATTCCACAGCTACCCTTCCTTAGTTTCTACTTTCATAATTCATCCAATTCAACCAAACGCTATGTTATCTGTCTCTATCAAAAGAAACACAGCAGAACGTGGGATATTGTATCTATCAATTTTCGCCATATTAATATCAGGAAAAAACATTCATGTAGTTTTTGATCCCACTGATTCATTCGCGCTAAATGGCTGAAATTGTGGACTACAGTATTTGGATACTGTAAGTACGCAGTAGTGATCTCCCCCCCCCCCCCCTCAGCTTTCCTTCCCTAGTTTATACTTCCATCGAAAATCTCGTACAATAAAAAACGCTTTGTTATCTATCTCTTGCAGCTGAAGCATAAAAAACGGTACTACTGTAATTATTGATTTCTGAATAAAAAAGATGAGAAAACAGCTAAGAGTATAATCTGGAAACACGTTCAGCTTTTATACCGTCTAAATTATTGGGTGGTCAGTAATTCATTGAATTTTTGAAAATTATCTTCGCGACGAGCTTTATACTTTTCTAGTTCCGCTAAGCTATATTATTTGTAACAACCAGTTTTCTTCAACCACAAAACAACCACAAATTTTAAAACGTATGAACCATTAATTCATCGCCTTTTCAAATACGAAGCCATTCACTGACCCTGTTGTAGAGTCCCATACTGTCATAGCGGTATAGCCTAACACAATTAATTCAATTCAATTATTTATCACATCAGTCAGTAATGCTCAGGTGAGGAGCATTACTACCTGATGTCATTCAGCGTATCAATTCGCACGAAGATTACGGTATCGGATTACAATTTCCTACCGCCGCAACTAACACATTTGCAGAAAACCCAGGACTCCAGTATTTATTAACACAAAAACAAGAAATAGTAATATCAGAACAAATTTGCCCGTTAGAGAACTATAAAAACTAGATAGTGCTGAGTACGCCGATTACTGTATCTGAATGATACAACCAGTGACCTACCATCTCGCCCAGCATTCTCCTCTCATCAGCTATCCTTTTTAATTTCCTACTTTTATCGAAAACACATGCACATTTATTTCCTAGCAGAATTATTTTTTTCATTTTGGGGGAGATTGTATCTCCCTGTTTAACGCCCCGTCGAACGTTAACTAGTACTGTGCTTTCATTCACTTGGATTCGTGTCGTTGTCCCTTCATAGAATCTCTTCAATAGATCCATCAGAGTTGAGTGGATTCCTTGCATAGAAAGTGCTTGCCAGACTGCTGCCCATTCGACTCGATCGAATGCCTTCTTGAAGTCGATTAAGGCAAGATGGAGTGGGATCTTATATTCCGACGTCTTCTCGATCAATTGATGGACAGTTTGAATGTGATCTAGAGTAGAATAGCCGGGCCTGAATCGAGCTTGGCTGGTGATTTCTGCTGCTTCTAATAGGGGCAGGATTCTGTTTAGCAGAACTTTCGTCGCCACCTTGCACACTAAACTCAGGAGACTTATAGGACGGAAATTACCGTATCGGATGTATCAACTCCTTTGTCCAATAGCGTTACTCGAGATTCGAGGAGTCCGGGTGGGATTGACTCCCCTTCAATGATTCCATTTAGCATGCGAGTGATCAAAGGTGCGACTGTTCTCGCTGAAAGAACAAGCATGTCCGGCTTCACCCGACCTTCGCCTGACGAATGATCCATTTTGAGACTCAGAATTATAAACTCGATCTCCTCATTCAGGAATGGTAGAAATGCGGAAGGTCTGATGTCGTTTGGGAGGGCTACTGAAGGCGTATAGAGATTTCAGTAGAATTCTTTCACTGCATGCTTTCTTAGTTATCGGATCACAAAGGAGCACTCTTTTTCTTGGCATTCCCTGTTCCTTCGTCAATCTCTCTACACTCCTTCCTTTCCTTATTGCTTGTTTCTCTTTCCTTCTCCTAATGTCCTCTACCAGGCACTCACGAGCGGCATTGCAGCATTGAGCATATTCTACAGCCCTCCGAGGATCGCCTTTCAGTCGGTGTCAATCTGCCAACTACTTCCGAGTCTTCGCGGAGATCTTGTTTTGATTTTCCTTCTCATTCCAGCAATTGTGTCAGGTCACTTGTGTGAGAGCAACGATTGATTGATAGGCAGCAGTAGTGTTTCCGGGCGCTGGGCTCACCAGGTCACATAATAATTCTTCGTTTCTTCGATATGCAGCACGATCGAACTCAGTCGTCTTCCTTCTGTCTTTCTGCAATCTCTTTCTTCCTCGTAGATCCAATTCCATCATTACCATTCTATCATCACTATCGCATTAATATCGGTTGACGCTTTGACACTTTCGGACCGGAGCCGATCTTGGACCAATGACGAAGTCAATTTGATGTTTTGTTATCCCGTTCGGACTTCGCAATGTCCATCTTCTCCCTTCTCTCGACTTGAACCACGTACTCCAAACTCTCATATCGTTCCTTGTGCACAACTCAATCACTCTTCTTCCTCTTTCATTCATCTCAGCATACGTGTAATGGCCGATGATTGCCTCGATTCCGTCTTCTCTCTTGACACACGCGTTCAAATCGCCAATGACGAAGGAGTGGAACCCAGGGGGGGGGGGCATTCTTGAAGTGACTCCTCTAGTTGATCGATGACGTCATCGTATTGAGTGTCTGTGGATGCCGATGTTGTGGCGTAGACACAGACAAGATACAGTTTCAGTGTGGGCAGTGCCAACGTCGCAACGCTGTCACTTACTCCTGCAAACTTGATGGATTGAGCTAGGGCATCTCTGACTACAAAGGCAACACCTCGGTGTGCTTGGGTGCCTCCACTATGGTAGAGACTGGAGTCAGAGAGGGGTAGACATACCGTCCCTTTGCCTGCTAGTCTCGCCTCAGTCACACACACGACGTCGAATCGGATCTTGTCGAGGGCTCGATCGAATTCCTCTTGACGAGACTTCGTAGAGAGTGAGCGGGCGTTGAAGGTGCCGATGACGAATGGTAGCCGGCCCATCGCAGTTATGTCACACTACTGGCACGTGGGGAAGGAAGCTGGGCGGGCGCGCTAGAGGAGCGAAAGAAAAAGAACGAACCGCCCGGCAGGAACGAACAGCCCGGCAACCACTTGAGGATCCAGAATGCATTTACTTCAATGCAAAGAAATTTTATTGTTCTTAAAAGAACACGTGTAATGTATTTTCATTCGAGAGAGTTATCGATGAAAAGAACCTTCTTCGAATTCATGCATAATCCTAACAACACTCACCGCAGTCTTAGCAGGGCGGCGCTTGAGGGGCACGATGAACCATTTGTTGTAGCCGGGAGTAACGTGGTTTCTTATGAAAGGTAACAAGGAAAACTTTTACAAATTTCATTTGCACATATGTGAAGTATGATAGGTAGTGCAAAATGAAAATTTATCAAGATTGTGTGCAATTTTATTTAAAATACACGACAACCTATTGAAAAACCACGATTAAAATGGAAGGATGACAGAATAACTGTGTATCTAAGCAAGTTTAGAGTGAGAATTCGGATATGCCTTTTCGAGAATCTCACGTACTTCGGCTGCACGAATACGCTCGTTCGGCGCACGGCAAGTCATCCCTTTGATAAGATTGATCTGGGAAAGAAAACGATAGGTAGGCGATTGTGTCGCACTGTGTGATATTTTTTTGCTTTATTTGGGTCTATAAATAAATTTGAGATCATACCGTTTTATTGTTCATTCCTATCATCTCCTGCAGGTCGTCAGAGCTGTGTGTCAGTTTTTCAAAGAGCTGCAAAAAAAATAATGCAGGATGTGTAATGTGAGAAATTGTTTTTACTCAGTCTCATTAGTTAATTAATAAAATTGAACAACGAACTTTGTAAGCTCAACTTACTGCTTCTAGTTCTAAAATGTTCAGCGACAGATTCATTCTCGTGAAAACCAGTCCAAGTGAGTAAACATCGGTGGCATAATTATAATCTTCACCATTCACCTGAGCGGTTTCATTGATTTGATACTTAGATACATATAATTTGATATAATAGTGAAAAGAAATATTTGATAATACCTAAGATTTTTTCTCAGTTATTCTTTTAAGTTTTATATTTCAATTCCTCATAATACCAATAAAAATCCATTTACCCACCAATTCGGGGCTTTTGTACATGTATTGGCCGACTCCCTTTGACAAAATAGATGGACTTGATTCTGATGTTATATCACGGGACATTCCGAAATCGCCAATCTTGACTTGTTCAAGTCCCTTCTCTCCGACCACAAATACGTTGGAAGGCTGAAAAAATTAAGCATATATATCCTATGTGCATACGTAGGATCGATATATCCCGCGTGACGCCTTAGTTTCGAGTAAAATCAGGGGGTGAGTGGTACATATTTTGACCCATGTTGTTTTACACATTTTTCAACAGCCCTGAGGGTCCCTAACAAGATAGCGTCGAGTTTTGTTCGAAATCTCAACGACGAGGGACATCGCCGAAATTATGAGAAGCCAAAAATCACCATTTTCAAAAGCTTGCCGTTCATTCCAGGGTGGATTTGGTGAAGAGTTGTCAACAGATAAAATGTAGTGCATGTCAAGTAGAACACGCCTGAACAATTGGCCCATCTATAAGTTTATTAGTATTTTCATAAATCGTTTAAAACGATTGATTTTCGCCACATATTCGGGCCAAGGACAAATTGTGTTTCTCTCGATAAAGCTCGAAAAGACGGTTCGAATGGTTACCAGAACATATAGGTGATTTTAGTGCCCGACTGGTCAAAAGTGGACTTGTAACTTCTGACGAGCACGACGTATCTTGCTGATTCGCACGCTTTCATAGTCTAGTACGCGTTTTTCAATCTCTTTCTCAGTGATCAGCGTGGCGCAGTGCGTAAGGCGCTCGCTTTTGCATCAATTCGATATTTCGATGCCTAATAAAATAATTCCTTTTGCAATTTTTTTCGCATACGATCTTCATCCGGATATCATAATTATAACATAATTAAACAATTCTAAAGAGCCAATTTGAGAGTTGTAAGCAAAAGGAATCAGTATTGTTGTGTCATAATAAGCCATATTTGATATATTTTTGGATACGAAATATGGATTTTTTTAAAAGTGAGCGTTATGAATGCTAAAATTAAAGACGAAACGACAAACTGTCACTTTCAATCATAACATAGCCACAGGAATCGATTGAGAACGAGAGAGACATGGGTAGATCACTAACTCTCCCTCGCCGGTGAGAGGTCACGACCGCATGTTCCGGGAAATGCTTAATATGCCATTTTGACCAGTCGGGCACTAAAATCACCTATATGTTCTGGTAACCATTCGAACCGTCTTTTCGAGCTTTATCGAGGGAAACACAATTTTTCCTTGGCCCGAACATGTGGCGAAGATCAATAGTTTTAAACAATTTATGAAAATACTAATAAACTTATCGATGGGCCAATTGTTCAGGCGTGTTCTATTTAACATGCACTACATTTTATCTGTTGACAACTCTTCACTAAATCCACCCTGGAATAAACGGCAAGCTTTTGAAAATGGTGATTTTTGGCTTCTCATAATTTCGGCGACGTCCCTCGTCGTTGAGATCGATAATTTCGAACAAAACTCGACGCTATCTTGTTAGAGACCCTAAGGGCTATCGAAAAAATGCTTCATCTCATTTCCAACTTTTTTGATGTACCAGCGGTTATTCGACCCTAATGCGACACGCGTGATATGTATCCGTTTGTGGTAGGGTCAACAAGTGCAGGGAACAGGAAAAAACAGATATGAACGAAAATTTACACGAAGAAGATTAAATAAATTTCATATAAAGATGAAGCAGAAACGGATAAAACGTTAAAGATATACTGAAACTCACAGAGATGTCGCGATGAATCACCTTCGCTTTGTGTATTACTGCTAATGCGAAAGCGAGCTGCTTCATGTACGTTCCAAGTTCTTCCTCCTTTAATACTCGTCCCTTTAGCCAGTCCTCCATCGAACACGCGCATACCTAAACATATTTTTTTCGTATTTGATTTATGCCCTTGCGATTGCGCTAGCTGATGAAAAACTCAATTCAAGCGGCACTATGAGGCATCGATATGGTTCTGGCTCTTCTTGATTTCTGAAATGGAAAAAAACATCAAGACCTTGATAGTGTACGTATTAAAAACTTCCAAATTTACGTGAAAGTCTTTGGAATTGAAATGCATTTTGAAAAATCAAAAATACGACTTTGAAATTTGTGATATGGTTCTGGACCAGCCCGTATCCTCCAAACGTATCCGGCCACTTTGTTATTCGTTCATAACTTTTCACTGATGATACACTTCTGACTCAAACTGCGGCATGTCAAAGCACACCCACCGAGTGTTCGGAAAATATGCCATTGCGGAATCACAGAACTCCCTGGTTGTTGCGTAATGATGACGCAATCAAGGAATACTTTTTGTAAATAATCAAAATGTATGCATTGACTTTGTCTTGCTCATCAAACTTTCTGATGCTTTTGGTAAGTCGGAGGGCTGCCCAGAAAAAAAATTGAGGTTGCTACTCAATCGGCCTGAGGCGGGGATCGCGTAGTGGTATAAGGCGCCGCTGGTTGTCCGAGGGTCACTAGCCGCCCAGGCCAACCAAGCCTTCTATCCCTCCGAGGTCGGTAAATTGGTATCAGTGTCCAGGAGGCGCGAGGTAGCCCTAGAAGCAAATTGGACAGCGGGGTTGAGTAGTCCAACAGAGCAGTCGGCCTTACCGCCTGCACCACCTAGTGTAGTCGTCGCGAGACGACTGTAAAATTACTTGACGTGGCCGCACCTTTACCTTTACTCAATCGAACTTTGACTGCAGAATGACTAAAAAAAAATAGGTCACAAAAAAGGATTTTCGTTCATAGAAGTGTAAGAATTTCGATTGTTTGAAAAATGACATGTCAAATTTAGACATGTCAAATTTTGATCCAGAAATTTGTCATGAGTCAAACGTTATGAACGACTGAAAAAAGTGGCCGGATACTGTATATTGTCAGATGAACTTCGAAAGGTTTTGGTATACATTCTCAGCGAAATTCATATATAAATTAACTCACTGCGAAGACCCCTCATCCTCTTCCTCCTGCTCCTTTGGCCATTCAGAAAGTAACTGAAATAAAACAAATATTTTAAAAATATTGCATTATCTTTACTTGAAACAATAAATGATTTGCTCCTATTTATGATACTTCAAAAAAATAAACGTTATTTTCACCTGGCTCCTGAAGTTATGAGCAACGTTACGAATGAACGGTTTATAGGCATGGATAATACCAGGATGATTGAAGCGAATCATTGACCGAACCTCCCTTATCGCTTTTTCGTACGTGTTGCTGAGAAAAGTTCATTGAGGAAACTCTCCGCAGATTACGTTAAAGCGTTTTTCAGGCAACCAGGATTGTTTTTTTAAAACTCACTCCTTCTTGAGCTCGATTATTTTAATTGCATAAGTGTAGAGATCCCTTTTGTTTATTCCTTTTACGACGATACCAAATCCACCCTTGCCGAGAAATTCCAATTGATCATATTCATCATAGATTCTGTAATAGTATTGTTCTGTTAATGTCTTGCTTCTTTGGAATTCTCACGAATAAAGCGCACCATTCGCTTCGAAAGAAATGAATTGGCTCGATGTCTGTTTAAAAAAAAATAATATTATTTATTAACAACATGTCCAGAATTTTACTCACAGTCCATTCTGGATTATTGATTCTAGTCGTCATTCCTTCATTTTTGAGAACGATTGCAGTATCTGATACTTTGTCTACGGAAAATATTTCGTCAAAAGCGTCTTCTCTGAAACAACAAAACTTGCTAAGATGAAGCTGGTTAAACATTACGATTTCAAAATCCATGTCGTACTCTTATCAAGGTCAACCTTCAGAATGTTATATCGGCCTTCCGATATTCTTGTGAAGATGTACACGCACGAAGTTGCACTATCAACAAACAGATCCTGAAATGAAATTTCGTTGAAATTTTGAATTCGTGTTACTTACAGTATACTCAACTCCACTCGCACAAAGTACCAGACTAGCATTGATTATCGGCCGGAGAGTATGATTCAAGATGAAAATTGTGAGCTTTTTTCTGAACTTTTAAAAAAAAATTTCATATACATTTTTCAAGTAGACTGCGTTATGACCTATCAAACTCACTTGGTAACGACCACAGAATAATCAGCGTCATCAAGACAATGCAGATCTATTCCTTCGAACTGTATTTCTCCTTCATAGGAGTGCACAGAATGGAGGTTAGTATTTATTTCAGGACATATATAATGAGGAGTAATCAGGAGTTCAGTGCCCTTTGTTGGAATCTAAAGTAATAAATGTGTGATACCTCCCTCATGAACAACAGACAAAATCTCCAAAATCATAGCTCGTTTTTACAAAAAGAGAAAGAACATGAAAAATATATTCAACGAACAAACCTTGTTGATTTCCTTCACGACTAAAAGGCCATTCATCATTTCTGCTTTGTACAGCGTGTGAGTTCCCTGTAATTCGGTCGCTGTAGTGCAAATGCAAAAAAAAAACGTATTTTGTAGTGCGGTATCCACGAACCCCTGAGGTTGTTGAAAGGTAGACTGATGCTTGAGCAACGCCATTCAGTACGAATTTTTCATTCGATTTTGTGAGAAGGTTAAATTGTGTTTCGGCATCTAACGATTCACTGAAATGGTTCTAATAGTGCACATTTATCAGGCGAATTCGAAAAAATATGACTCACCCAATTCTCGCAAATAGAGTTTGAGTCACAATAGAAGAGATTGTGCCGTTTGGATTCTTCTTGACTGTTCTCGTCAAAGTGAACTCTATTCCTGAATCAGATTTACTTATTTTCCATATTGCCTTTTTCATTAGCATGAGTTAGCCTTTTCCGAAACAAACCTTCCGAAGTCGTACGAGTTTGTATGAAAGGATCGTCGAGTATTTCCAGTTGCTTCACTATTTGCTGAAAGGTAGCAATCAAACGAATTGGCTTTAAAAATAAGCTACAATTGTCCGATAAAGCACTGACAGGTATATTTTTCGGTTCGCTCACTTTCTCCCTTTCATCTGAGAGAGCAAGCCTGCTCAAATCGGCATCCATTGAATAAACTAAATGAAAAATTATTAATGTTGTCAGGGGGAAAAAGAAAATGGGAACAATTCACTAAAATAATTTGAAATAGGCTAATGTTTTTTCGCTTGACGACATGGTTTTCGCGATGAGAGATGTATGCACTTGATTTTACCAGTCCACTGATAGCCTTCGATTCGCTGTTTCGAGCTCGTATCAGTGATAACGGTTGGCAAACACTTTCCTCTACGTTGCGCTTTCACGTGCATAACGGGTTGTACGATTCATAATTCGTCCAAAAAAATAGTAGAAAGAGAATATTTTTGTCAAAAGTTCTCAGGGGGTAGTAGTTCGAATAAGATAAACGCGACCAATAATGTACTTCGCAAAGTGTGGACGAGAAGAATCGCGAGCCAATTGGCCTAATTGAACACTCTGGTAAGAAAAGTGTGGAAGAAACGAATCGGTTAGAACGGATAGTGTTGTGAAATGGCCTTGATTATGATGCAAGTAGTTCTCGTAAGGGTGTTCGCCCTTTTCACGACAAGGCCACATTAGCGAACACTCTGTTCCCTTGACATTTCGAATATTTTTTAACAAATAAATATGGCCCTTTTTTCACCAAGACACAGTTCAAGAAATGTTCAAGAAATTTAAGTTTGGTCTTCACGGAAAACTATTTCACGGTTGAATCTCCTTCGTATATTTCAAAGCCCCATTTTGAGATCTGAGAGCCCTGAATGTTAGTGAACATGGTGTCTATAGGCATGTCATCTCAATAGAAGATCATATAGATATCAAAACATAGCAAATGTAAGCAAATCGGAATTTGTTAGAAAACTGTTCAAAACGATTGATAATCGATTAGAAATTATCCTGACTGTCCTCCTCGACTGACTGACCCACTCACGACGGTGAAGAAGGACTATCGCGTACTTGAAGACAACGAAAGAGAAAGAGCGAGTGAGGATCACATAAACGCGCACATAAATTAGGTTCCTTAGGGTGAGTAACAAGGAGCTATCGGAATTACACTCTCACTAGCTGTACATGTGGGCATGTGAGCTAGGGATAAAGCGAACCAAATAGTAGAAGGAGCAGTGTAAAAGAACCTTGAAAAGATCTATTTGGAGCCTTTTCAAATGAATTTCAACTCATATATTTATTTGAACTTGTATTTTTACTTCCACAGTATGCGATGATACACAGCCTTCAACACTAAATCTTATAGGCAAATATGTGTCCATAGCAGCGGTTGACAATAAATGTACCCTGATATGCACACAAAAACAGAAAGAATGGCTTGGTGTCTCAGGAAGTGAAGGATGGGTGAGGGTATTGTGGGGGGTGTAATGGTGTGTTTAATCCCATTCTATTCGTAGGTGACTCCAACAGTGACATCATTTCGCCCACCATTCCATCCACTGAGCAGCCTATGCATTCATTCGTGTTCACGTCTGATCTCACTCATCTTATTCAAAGCCCCACTAGGAACAGTAGATGTATCGACTGGTTGTTAGTGAGTGATCCATCCATTGTCTCACATTCCTCAGTCATTCCGTCTTTCCCTTCCTCTGACCACTTTGGTATCTCTTTCTCTGTTGATTCGACTATACTTCCTCCTTCACACCCTCTCGTTAGAGATTTTGCTCGCGCTAATTATGATGATTTTTCCTCATATCTTCTCAACTTCGATTGGTTCTCTGTCTTTTCACAATCACCCGAGCCAGATGCCATGTATTCCAACTTTGTATCTAATGTTTACCATGGCATTGACCTTTTCGTTCCTTTTCACCTCCCTAAACCAATTATCGCTGCCTATCCTCCTCACATCCAAAGACTCATTCGCGATAGGAGCACTCTCTTTTCTAAGATTCACGTTCCCTCTATTCGCCCACATTACGAGAGGTGTAGTAGGGATCTGTTATTCCAAATTTAAAAAAATGGAATAAATTTTGTGAACATAATAAACTGAAAAACTGTAAAGATCTCTACCGTTTACACCAGGGTTGGTGAAATCGAGTCAAATCGACACTCGAGGCCTCGCGCCGATAACATAGCTAATAGTATCGACTTGACTCGCGAAACGGACGAGTACTCGCAAGCGAGAGAGAACGTGCGAGCCGGCTCTCGAGCCGCGAGGCCTTGCTGACTCGCACCGACTCGCATATTATTCCCCTTCCCACCGTTCGCCGCGAGTTCAATCCCGCGTGCTCCCCATTCATTTTTTGCACTTCTTTTCTGCAATTTTCTATTATTTATTGGTTTTTTCAGAAATAAGCCAGAAATTTGGAAATCGTGATCATTTTGGGGGTCGATTTATGACAAGACTTCATGTTTTGCATTGTTTTTAGATGACATTAGAAGCTTGGAATCAAACATATCAAAGTCATCAAATGTATATGCCGAACCATCTATTGGGGTGTTTCAAAGTCCTGTCGTTTTTTTTTCCAAAAATTATTTTTTCAACTGTCAGGAAACATGGCGCATCCAAACTAAACGGCGATAGATGGAGTAACCACTGATCTTCTGTTTCAGCACTTGAGCCAATAAGCTCATTGTAATTTCGATGAACTACACTATGTAGACCAGGCCTCACTAAAAACGTTCATTTTCAGTTTTCGTTTAAAACATCCGTACTCAGTTTTCTGAGTAGATAAAAATCAGTTTATTGTATCAAGCAAGTGAGGAGTGGGTAACATTCAATATGCGTGCCACTCCGACTTCCCAACTCTCATTGCGTCATCACTACGAAACTTGCCATTTCCTTCATTTTTCATTTTTTTCAGATATCGGGGCCGGAAATGGTTTAAAATATTTGGAAATAATTCAAAACGTTAAACTATGACCATTTGAGAATAATCAATGGGGGTAAAAATAGAAATCTTAGAAATCGACCCCCAAAATGATCACGATTTCCAAATTTTCTGGCTTATTTCTGAAATAGCGAAAGATATTTCTACTTTGATAATTTTATTTAAAAGTATGATACCTATTACTAATACGGAATTTGTTTTAGCTTCAGATGATCAACCGCCTCTGAGTTATGAAAAATCGAAAATAAGGTCGAAAACATGTCTTTTCTATTATTGCGTCACCACTCTGCAAGCACATGATCTAATCGAAGTCGAATAAATTAGTACCGGGGTACCTACACTAGTAACCACTGAGATATGGATATTCCGTCTCACGGTTCTCTTGTAATAATTAAAAGAAAAACGGCGACAGGACTTTTGAAACACCTCAATAAAAGATGCCGTCTAAAAAGAATGCAAAACATGAAATCTTGTCATAGGCAAACCGATAAATAATAGAAAATGACAGAAAATAAGTGTAAAAAATGAATGGTGAGCACGCGGGATTGAACTCGCGGCGAATGGTGGGAAGGGGAATAATATGCGAGTCGGTGCGTGTCGGATGCGAGTCGGCGAGTCGGTGCGAGTCAGCGAGGCATCGCGGGAGAGAGCCGGCTCGCACGTTCTCTCTCGCTTGCGAGTACTCGCAACAAGTCACTCCTTAGTCGAGTGGCTCGCGTTTTTGACTCGCATCGAGTCTGAGACGCGAGGCCTCGCCGACTCGACTCGGATTAGCCAACCCTGATCCGTACCCTGACTAAACGCAAGTCAATTATCCCTAAACAACTTATTGACTCATCTGGTACTACCGTATCCGGTGAATTGAACATTGTCAATCTTCTAGCCTCTCGATTTCATTCATTCGTTCATTCATTCATTTATTCCGTTCAAGGGGGAAAGTACAAAAAATTGTCATGAAGAGTTGTTCAAGAAACGGAGGTCCGTCGATATTGTCGAATCGGGTGTTTGCCGGGCAGCAAGGGTAGGGGAGGGGGGGGAGGGGAAAAGGAAAGATTAAAGATCAAGCCAATTACAAATAATAGAGTCGGGGTAGAAACAGGTGGGTTGAGAACGAATGAAGTTACGAAAGACGTTATGGGAAGAATTAACAATGTCAGGAGGGAGAGTGGAGTACGAGTTATGAGGGATAAATGGCAGTGAAATGCGAAGACTATGACAATTTCTGAGTGTACGAGAAATGGGAGTACACGTAAGCAGAGAGGAAACATCCATAGAATATCGGTTATTGATAATAGAGTGGAGGAATATAATATCCATAGTGAATCTACGGCGTTCTAATGTAGAAAAACTCAAATCGCGAAGTCTTGTTCTATATGGAACAGGTGGAAGGGAACAGCGATAGTAAAGCCTACGCGTGAAATCACGCTGAATCCTTTCAAGCGCTTTAGTCAAATCTACACTGTGAATTGGGTTCCAAATAATTGAACAATATTCAAACTCAGAATTATTACAGTTTACCGTTCCCCCTCCTCCCCCGCCACTTCTCTAATATCACTCCTTTCACATTTGGAAACCTTTATTTCCCCTGAATTTCCTTGCGTTATTCTCGGCGATTTTAAAGTTAGTGTAACAGGAAAAAATTCGACCCCGATATTATTTGTTCATTATTTTTAAAAATTTTTTTTTTATTATTTTGTGTTTGTTTTTTTGAAATCGTCCCTGATCAGCAGGGATTACGGTATTCAGAGGGTATCGATTGCACAACGCGCTATTTCACGCTTCGCGGTCTAGGGTAGATCAATTTAGTTTCCGGCAAGTTTTTACCAATTTTTTCTCTTGTCAGTTGAATTATTATAACTGTTTTTATTGTTGAACTTGGATACTTGTTTGGCGCGTCAGTTACATCGATTTATAACGTTATAATTGTGTGTTGTCGTTCAAAGTCGGAACGGGCTCTATTTTTGCGTTCTTGCACTTTTGCCAATAATCTAACATTATTTTCCACCCACTGGTAGACAACTATTGTACTTCGATATTATTAAAGCTATATTTAATTTATACCAATCGGAAGTGGGTATTAACTAGTCTGGTTCATGCCAAGTTGTGAAGAAAAACTAATTTGTTCAAGACTTGTTAAATTTTGTTTGAAACCGATTATTTGAGAGCAGGTAGCTACTGCTAATTAATTATATTGAGGAGATCATCACCTCTCGATCGACTCTGATTTGACTTCGTTTTCCGTTACAGGTTAGCCCCACCAATATTATATTTCATCATTTACACTCGCTATAATACTTGTTTGGCCAAGAATTCGATGCAATTACATTCTTTCGATATGTCTCAGATTACTGTAACTGCCGTAAAAGAAGTAACGTCAACTTCATCTTCCAAATCCTGTAGCTCGCTCAATATTGTTTCCAGATCGAACGATAACTCTCTCCATTCTGTTCATTCTCCCGTTACTGTTATCGACGGGATAGCTTGCAGAATAGAGAGAGCTATTTTTCGATAGATGTCGTGACCGCTGACAAATTAATTTGCGGCTTCATCACAATATAATAAATGTTTATTTGCAGGTTCACAAGTGGTGATCGATGGCTCTTCTCTCGATGGGACTCGACTTCTTTCAATCAGATATGTTTTTATTCCTCATTTTTAAATTTTATCAACTTGAGAAAGGAGAGAGGAATTTACTAGAGTTTTGGAAAGTAAGGGAATTATAACGACGATAACTTTGGGTGGATCAGTGCAGAGTGATAGCTACAGTAATCTGACAACGGCGATTTTTTGAAACGGATAGCATTAGATTAGATTATTGAAAAATATCGGGGATTCGACTGAAAATATGGAGTGAACGAGAAGCTTTGTGGTAAAGTTGCAGCGTCTCATCGTCGGGACGTCTACTTCAGTGGAACAAGCAACAGGAGCGTTTTATTTTAATATTCTACAACAGGTGAACGTTTATTAACATAATAAAGTAATACTGATAGGATAGTGAATAAAGACAGGAAAAAATCATCGGACAAATATTACATTAAGCTATTACAAGATATTATGGGATAGCGATATTCGGATAAAGTTTATGCCACTGTGACTTTGATAATATCAATTTGTTGGAGTTGATAGTCTACAGTAATCTGGTTTGCAATAATAACGATTGGGAAAGAAAAAAAATGGAAAATAGACAGGAGTGCGGACCGATTGAATTGATATTAAGCTGTGTTATCACAGAGCATTTGGAAATGAGCGGAGAGGAGGAGGAGTTTTTAATGGGAGAGATGATCGATTGAAGAGGAGGAGAGTTGGATAGTGATACGAGAGTGCCAAGAGTCCATGTTATCTGAAGAAGAATTCTACGAAAACGACTAAGTTATGGCTGGTTGTTTATTTACATTCCTTCTATCCCCTCATTACAGTAGTCAATTGTTAATGTTTTTGAATACTTTAGTCAATAAATTACTCAATACAATACCTCTATTCTCCTTACGATTGCTTATTCATTTAGAAAACACACGATGAACGCAATCATGTTATGTTGCGACCTTCGAATCCTTATCGTTATCTTGCACAACAGTTGTATTACTGTATCGGTGTACTGTAGCGGCAAGCACTCATCAATATTTTTTTTAAAAGTTTTTACTTTCTTTCAAAATATCTACTCTCTCACCCCCGACCGCCCCAATTCCACAGCTACCCTTCCTTAGTTTCTACTTTCATAATTCATCCAATTCAACCAAACGCTATGTTATCTGTCTCTATCAAAAGAAACACAGCAGAACGTGGGATATTGTATCTATCAATTTTCGCCATATTAATATCAGGAAAAAACATTCATGTAGTTTTTGATCCCACTGATTCATTCGCGCTAAATGGCTGAAATTGTGGACTACAGTATTTGGATACTGTAAGTACGCAGTAGTGATCTCCCCCCCCCCCCCTCAGCTTTCCTTCCCTAGTTTATACTTCCATCGAAAATCTCGTACAATAAAAAACGCTTTGTTATCTATCTCTTGCAGCTGAAGCATAAAAAACGGTACTACTGTAATTATTGATTTCTGAATAAAAAAGATGAGAAAACAGCTAAGAGTATAATCTGGAAACACGTTCAGCTTTTATACCGTCTAAATTATTGGGTGGTCAGTAATTCATTGAATTTTTGAAAATTATCTTCGCGACGAGCTTTATACTTTTCTAGTTCCGCTAAGCTATATTATTTGTAACAACCAGTTTTCTTCAACCACAAAACAACCACAAATTTTAAAACGTATGAACCATTAATTCATCGCCTTTTCAAATACGAAGCCATTCACTGACCCTGTTGTAGAGTCCCATACTGTCATAGCGGTATAGCCTAACACAATTAATTCAATTCAATTATTTATCACATCAGTCAGTAATGCTCAGGTGAGGAGCATTACTACCTGATGTCATTCAGCGTATCAATTCGCACGAAGATTACGGTATCGGATTACAATTTCCTACCGCCGCAACTAACACATTTGCAGAAAACCCAGGACTCCAGTATTTATTAACACAAAAACAAGAAATAGTAATATCAGAACAAATTTGCCCGTTAGAGAACTATAAAAACTAGATAGTGCTGAGTACGCCGATTACTGTATCTGAATGATACAACCAGTGACCTACCATCTCGCCCAGCATTCTCCTCTCATCAGCTATCCTTTTTAATTTCCTACTTTTATCGAAAACACATGCACATTTATTTCCTAGCAGAATTATTTTTTTCATTTTGGGGGAGATTGTATCTCCCTGTTTAACGCCCCGTCGAACGTTAACTAGTACTGTGCTTTCATTCACTTGGATTCGTGTCGTTGTCCCTTCATAGAATCTCTTCAATAGATCCATCAGAGTTGAGTGGATTCCTTGCATAGAAAGTGCTTGCCAGACTGCTGCCCATTCGACTCGATCGAATGCCTTCTTGAAGTCGATTAAGGCAAGATGGAGTGGGATCTTATATTCCGACGTCTTCTCGATCAATTGATGGACAGTTTGAATGTGATCTAGAGTAGAATAGCCGGGCCTGAATCGAGCTTGGCTGGTGATTTCTGCTGCTTCTAATAGGGGCAGGATTCTGTTTAGCAGAACTTTCGTCGCCACCTTGCACACTAAACTCAGGAGACTTATAGGACGGAAATTACCGTATCGGATGTATCAACTCCTTTGTCCAATAGCGTTACTCGAGATTCGAGGAGTCCGGGTGGGATTGACTCCCCTTCAATGATTCCATTTAGCATGCGAGTGATCAAAGGTGCGACTGTTCTCGCTGAAAGAACAAGCATGTCCGGCTTCACCCGACCTTCGCCTGACGAATGATCCATTTTGAGACTCAGAATTATAAACTCGATCTCCTCATTCAGGAATGGTAGAAATGCGGAAGGTCTGATGTCGTTTGGGAGGGCTACTGAAGGCGTATAGAGATTTCAGTAGAATTCTTTCACTGCATGCTTTCTTAGTTATCGGATCACAAAGGAGCACTCTTTTTCTTGGCATTCCCTGTTCCTTCGTCAATCTCTCTACACTCCTTCCTTTCCTTATTGCTTGTTTCTCTTTCCTTCTCCTAATGTCCTCTACCAGGCACTCACGAGCGGCATTGCAGCATTGAGCATATTCTACAGCCCTCCGAGGATCGCCTTTCAGTCGGTGTCAATCTGCCAACTACTTCCGAGTCTTCGCGGAGATCTTGTTTTGATTTTCCTTCTCATTCCAGCAATTGTGTCAGGTCACTTGTGTGAGAGCAACGATTGATTGATAGGCAGCAGTAGTGTTTCCGGGCGCTGGGCTCACCAGGTCACATAATAATTCTTCGTTTCTTCGATATGCAGCACGATCGAACTCAGTCGTCTTCCTTCTGTCTTTCTGCAATCTCTTTCTTCCTCGTAGATCCAATTCCATCATTACCATTCTGTCATCACTATCGCATTAATATCGGTTGACGGTTTGACACTTTCGGACCGGCGCCGATCTTGGACCAATGACGAAGTCTAAATTATTGGGTGGTCAATAATTCATTGAATGTTTAAAAATTATCTTCGCGACGAGCTTTATACTTTTCTAGTTCCGCTAAGCTATATTATTTGTAACAACCAGTTTTCTTCAACCCCAAACCAACACAAATTTTAAAACGTATGAACCATTAATTCATCGCCTTTTCAAATACGAAGCCATTCACTGACCCTTTTGTAGAGTCCCATACTGTCATAGCGGTATAGCCTAACACAATTAATTCAATTCAATTATTTATCACATCAGTCAGTAATGCTCAGGTGAGGAGCATTACTACCTGATGCCATTCAGCGTATCAATTCGCACGAAGATTACGGTATCGGATTACAATTTCCTACCGCCGCAACTAACACATTTGCAGAAAACCCAGGACTCCAGTATTTATTAACACAAAAACAAGAAATAGTAATATCAGAACAAATTTCGCCCTTTAGAGAACTATAAAAACTAGTGCTGAGTACGCCGATTACTGTTTCTGAATGATACAACCAGTGACCTACCATCTCGCCCAGCATTCTCCTCTCATCAGCTATCCTTTTTAATTTCCTACTTTTATCACAAACACATGCACATTTATTTCATAGCAGAATTATTTTTTCATTCTCAATAGAAACGCAGAACCTGCTGGTTACAGTAACTATCGATTAACTGCGTGAAACGAGGGAAGGAACCATCCAGAGCTAGAAACGCCAAACACGCTGAATCCTGAATCTCGATAACCGTTTCACTCAAGCCTACTGTATTTAGCCTACTGTAAAAAGCGCAGTCGCCTTATGATATACCCACACCATGTAATAAAACAATTCCAGCGCATCGGCTCCCAATAAAACGATAAGAAAAACCGCCTGCTCGCTATAGAAATGAATAATTTGCGTCGTTCTCAAAATACAAAAACCCTACTCTATCGCAGCAGCCCAAAAGGAGACATGAAAAGCCCAATGGCGAGAATGTAGCTCTGTTACCTTTTCCACCACTCCGCTCTCCTGTCCATTTTCCTCTCGTACTAGAGAATACTGTAGTTTCAGGTAGATACCGTAGCGGGCCTCTTAGAGACTACGGCATTTAGTGTACAGTAGCGAATCAATCACGACCCACTCATTTCACGCGACTATCCAACTGAATAAAATTCACTTACTGCTGTTTATTTTTCCCAATCGTTATTATTGCTGAACAGATTACTGTTGCCCATCAACTACAACAAATTATGAATATCTATTTTTAATCATCAGCACACATTGCTCTATAAATTATCCGAATATCATAATATCTTGTAATAGTTCAATGTAATATTTCGCCGATGACTTTTCCTGATGTTGTTTACTATCCTATCAGTAATGCTTTATTCCGTTGAAAAATAGTTCACCTGTTGTAGAATATTAAAGTCAACATTTCCTGCTGATGTTTTCACCGAAGTAGACGCCCCACGAAGAGACACTGCAAGTTTACCACAAAGCTTCTCGCCCACTCGATATTTTCGACCTAATCCCAGTATATTTTAATTATATAAATAACTGCTAATTTATTCGATCTTATTTCGTTTTACTGTAGTTCTACACTGATCTACATAGGGTTATCCCCCTTTTATTCCCTATCCTTTCAAAAATTCAAGTGCGATTCCCTCCTCTTTTTTCAACTAGATAAAATCAAAGAAACAAATGAGGAAGAAAAACATATCTGATTCAAAGTAGTAGATTTCCTCCGGGAAGAGAGAAGTCGTCGCTCTCCGTTGCGAACCTGCCAAGGACCACAGTTAACTTGTGATAAAGCCGCAAATTAATAGAGGGGCCACAACGACAACTATCGAAAAATATCTCTCTCCATTTTGCATGCTATCCCGTCGATAATATTAATGGAGAATGGAGAGAATGAATAGAATTATTGCTCGATTTTTAAACACAAATGGACGAGCTACAGGGTCTCGTACTTGAAATTTACGATACCTTTATTACGATAGTTACAGTGATCTGAGAGAGATCGAAGAAGTTATCATTTCGAATTCTTTGCAAAAAAATATTGTAAATAATAAAGATAATATATTGAAACGTTTCTCGCCTGCCATTTATACGAACGATAGGAAGAGGAGATCGGTCGGTTAAGAGCAATAATAAATGAGTACCGACTACGTGTGATTTGTAATTGTGGATAAAGATTGGATTAATCTCGGACATTTCGAACGAGTAGAGTGACAACGAGCGTAGTCAGTAACAATGCAAATCGCTTGTTCTTTTTAATAAATAAACCCCGTTCAGCTTAGTCCCTTTACTGTGAATAAAATGCAAAAAACCAAGTGAGCAAGCTAACCCGTTTCATACCGAGTGTAAAGGAAGAAATAGAAGATTGGTGAGGCTAACCTGTGATAAAAATGGAGTCGATGCGTCACACATTCGATCGAAAGGTGATGATCTCCTCAATACAATTTAATTAGCAGTAGCTACCTGCTCCCTAACCATTTGTCTCATACAAAATTAAATAAGTCTTGGACAAATTCGATTTTCTTCAAATTCGAACTACACATGAGCCGGTCTACGTAATCCCTAATTTCGGCTGAAATTAATTAAATACATCTTTAATTTGTGTACATAACACAACAATCACATTAGTTTTTCGTTAAAATATTAACAGCACAAGGCTAAAATAGAGACCTTATCATTCATTTAGCATTTGAAAAATTAAATAGAACTGGCCTGGCGTCGTCCGCCGATGATAGTCCTTCAAGAAGTACGACCGTCGTCTACCATTGGTCGAAAAATAATTTTAAATTATTGGGAAGAGTGCAAGAACGTAAATAAGTGAGCAACCACGAATTTGAGCTTGAAAGAAATAAGAGGCTGTTGAAACCTGCTCAAATATATTTCTATCTGAACAATAATAGTCACTCAGAGCACAAGAAATAAAGAGAACGGTAAAAAAGCGAACATAAATTAGCATAAATGAAAATGAGCGGCTAATTACCGTAATCCGCCCAAACCTACCGTAGTATGTGCTTGATCAGGGACGATTTCAAAAATCGTTTGCGTTCTTCTTAGTTATTTTCAAACTTTTTCATGGTGGTTTCCGTATTCAGGAGCTCAGTCCGCATTTAATGAAAAAATAATATAGGGGTCGAATTTTTTCCTGTTACACTAACTTTAATATGGTCTATTATCTTGTTATTTTCCCGTTTCAATGACATAGAAGAACACATATGATAAAGATCATCCGCAAGTCTGTGCTAGTACAATGATTCAGCAAGTATGCAACAAATTTATCTGAACTCATTTCGTTGAGTATTAATGTTACCCTGAGAAGGAATTGATCGGATGATCGCTGGTGAACCCGACACAGAAACAGTTCGAACATGCACCACATCGCTCTTGTTGTAGATATTCGCCTTGATGGTGACAAGCACGAAGACGGAGATGAGAATGATGAGTCGCAGCATCCTGAGCATCCATTGTTCTAGCAGGAAAGAGACTCAACAGCTCTAGATAAATAATTGACACATCAAAAAATAGTAAAACGGAACAGAAACAGCTTCATGCAGAGTCTCTCTGGGGTGTAATTCGGGTCGAAAGCACTAATCGCGCTTCTAATGCAGAGCTGATAACACTTTATGGCTCCGCACTCTCATGAGGGATGAATCTCACTGATATCTATGACTGCTAACCGGCCCATGATAAATCGCATGATAACCGGGAACTCCGGGTCGGAACTGTGTCAAATTGACGAAGGAACTGTGTCTAAGAAGATGTGTTTGGTCCTTCAAACAGCCATGTTGCGTGAAGCAGTTCCCGTACGAAATCCAAACAAAGGAATGAATGAGAGAGAGGTATATTTTGAATGAGAGGTAGGCGGGGCATGGTTTGATGGCGTCTGGCGGGAAACTAGTTGGGAGACGAAAATCTCCTAATTAGTACGTAGTTTAGTCGTTGAATCATCTCTCATTATCGTTACTGTTATCTCTTGTTTAACTGGACACTGATGTTTCAGAGAGAATGACAATCACCCGTGAACCACAATAAGGAGACGTTGAAGTGCCAGATATTGGTCAGATCAGTAGTCTATTCTCAAGCTGATTTCATTTGTTTAAGAAGGCAAACGCAAAAATGAGCCCAAAGTGGAGATTCCTTAGCTGTGTCGCAATTCCCTGCATTCTCGTCGCTCTTTACAGTATCATTTTCGAAGACAGCAAAGGTATAGTGCCGGGAGGAGAATTGAATCCAGGTCTTCGAAAATAATAATAACTGTTGAGCTTGCTCGGTAATGTATTGAGTACGTCTGAAACGATTCCCTTATCGATAAATTTTTTTTCAATACATAAAAGAAGGTTCTTTTTTTTTCGAAAATTTTTCCTGCTGTTTCTTCCGATAAGATGGCTGAGAATATTCTGTGGGAATGTGAACTATCCAGGTTGGATGACACTCCTCTTCGCTCTTCCATTTGTGTTGGCTGGCCTATGGATTTGTCTCGAGCTGGAGGATATAATGGAGTGTGTATGTAAAGACAGCAATTACTTTAGAGTTACATTCATCACATAAAATTCGCATACATAATACCCTTGAATTTTCAATCAATTTGTTTCAGATACAAACCCTTGCCTTCCAAAAAGATGGAACCTCCTATCGGATGGACTACTCTAGTCATGATATTATCAAAGATATGCTCGCTACGATCGGAGGATCATTTATCGTGAGTATTTTAGCGTGTTTAGCTCTGCTCTAATCAATTAGTGACTAATTTATTTTTGAGGAAGAAACAAGAAAAGGGAAGAAACAAGAACCGAAACTGAGGTGACGGTTGAAAAATAGTTTGCTTCGAAAATTTCATTAGGACTAACACTTGCCGCATTTCTAGAAGTTCAGTTTAATTTTTTCAATTTTAAATTAAAATTGTTATGTGTAAATTTCGCTCAGATATTGACAATCGTAATGAGAAAACTCAATTATTTTCAGGCAGAAAAAAATTATGAATCGAGCTGGGAACTTCTTTCGAATTGATCGAGTCGTGTTTCCCCCATTCCAATAAGATACAATACATTTGACAAGTGCAACCGATCATCTGTGACTTTCCTAATGTTTTGCATTTCTCGCACAATATTGTTCCCTGTCTGATTTGTGTAATAAAAGCAGCTGTGATGACATAAACTCATTGTTCCAATATCTTTATCAATCATCGACTCTCATCTTATTAAATGGGTTCTTCCACATTATCCTGATCCTCAAATTCTGCCTCTTCTGCCTCTGCTTCCACTGCGATTTCTACCACATTCTCAGCGATCTGAATTGAAATTTCATTAAATGTTTGAATTTTTTTACTCTTTCTTATTGTGTAAAGGTCATCATTGCAAATTCTTACCGGATATCTCACAACACAAAATATTAAATAGAGGTCTTATTCAACTTAATTTTTATAAATGCCCCTCTCAAGAGCGAACCATCTTAGGTACTGAAATCTCGAGCTATATAATCATGAAAAGACTCACGAAATCAGGATAGGCGTGTTTGTAGCGGGCGGCGTTCATCCACCTGCAATAGTTACTCACTACAAGGATCAGCACAAATAATCAACAAGGAAAATTAATAATTAGTTTGACTAATATTAACTTCTTGAAATACTCCAAATGAGAGAAACAACTGAAATGGAACAGCAAAAAAAGATAGATCCTGACTGTTTCGTGATATTGTTGATGTAATGGATCTTATAGATATCATTGAAGATAGTAATCTTCCCATCAATGATCCTCTTCGTCTCATCCTTCATATGGTTATATTCATAGGCGAATTGAAGCACCTACAGGAAGACTTTTGATCGATGGAAAATACTCGGAAGATTATGTCGTATAAATTCGAATTGACAACAAACCAGAGCCTTCAGATTCTCCGGCTCGACATGGTACCCGGAGAGAACTGCTGCTTGGATGTAAGCTACAGTGTTCATCAACTTAAAGAATCGATTGGCTCGATGGAATGAAACGGAAACAAGGTTTCGAGAAATGGCTAGTTAAAGCCTAAAGACTTTTACTACTAAGAGACTAAGAGAGACTTTTACTATTTTTTGTATACATATTTCAAAGAAAATATTGTATGAAGAAATATAGTAAAAATATTGGTTGTAAACTCGTACTTGATCAACGAAATACGTTCCCTCTTCACTGGTTTCGACGTCGGTTAGGTTCTTGACCAGCTGTTCGGCAGCGTTCATCTTCCTTTGTAGTCCGGTCAGTTCCGAGTTGTTGAAGACGTGCTGTCTACCCTGAAGACTTCTCCATAACTAGTGATGCACAATCGGAAATGACGCTTGCCATTTCGTAATTCTGACTAATCAGAGAAACAATAAATCACGAGAATGAGGACTATGTGGTTCCAATATGACTAACCTTCGCACTGTCGCCCGTGACTGTGAACTCATACGCCCACCACTCGATTGCCTCTTTCTCCGTGTCACTGAGACTGCGCAGGAAATCCTGCGCCTCTTTAGGGATGTGCACTCGAATAGGAATATAATTATACCAGCGACATTCCCCCGACTACGTCGGGAAAACCACTGGCAGTGTTAGCACTTCGCGCTTGACATAAGCTTAGTTCACTTAAGCTTAGAGTAAGGGTAATACGACCATATCGTACAGACATACACACAGACATTTGCGCTTTATTTAAATGTTGAGATTGAAAGCATGGATTGGAAACGGTTAGATGTGAAACAAAAAGGGTGCCCGAACTATCTAGTGTTGCCGCTTCAACGTTGTTCTCGCAGCCAAGAGGAAAACAGATTTCTCAAATGCCACTTCACACTCACTAGTTAATTTCTTATCAATTTTGTCGAGTTTGATGAGATCCGGAGCCTCATCTCCGATTATAGAAGTGATGGAAAAGAACAGAAGAATGAATGAATACTCCATGTTACTATCGAGGAGGTAGCAGTGTACACACTAGTAGGTCGACTACTCCGTTCTCCTCGTTTATTCCATCTTTTTTCCTACAAAAAGCGCCTGCTCGTAGGCCATTGACTCATTCGTAAACTATCACAGTCTACTCATAATCTATACAAAGGACACGAGGTCTGGTGATATACGGTAAAACGAGGGGGACGAAGAGATTGCAAACATGATCAATCTTCGACAATGCTCTTCGATATTTAATCGTTGACCAATAAACCAACCGCTTACAACTCCTTTCTTTCTTGCAATGAGGAACAGAGAATAACAGAGATCAGTGCCGAGGCAGTGAGAGATTTCACCAGTATTTCGTTATCAAGTGCGCTTATCATCGAATCACTCTCAACTTTCTCTCCTCCTTCTCTAGTTTTAGCTCATTGCTCTTTCGATATTCGTCAAAACTGCTGGAAACTCTAAATGTAACATAGGAAATAATGGAAGTGGTGCCATTTCTTCTTCTTCTCTTTTCCTCTGTCCATTCTCTCAAGTTCCTGTGCTATTCTCCGCGATTCGCGAGTAGTCACGTTAATTTTCTTGGGAAACTCACCGATTCGCTGATCGATGCCGGACATGAAGTGGTAAGACATTATGCATTATTTGTTGTTTAATTTATTATTGATAAATTATGAAGCATGGGATGATTGTTCTATGTGAAACGTAATCAAAACAGCCTGACCCGATTCATACCCACAGAAATGTGAGGACACGCGAGAATCGAATCATAATCAGTGAACAGTCTCCTCTTTTAGGTTGTTCTCTCCCCCACTCTCGACTCCACAGTGCCTGAAGGAACTGATAGAGCGAGGCTCATTCAGGTATTGGCAATCATTCCAATGTAAAGCATGTATTCTTATCACTTGAAAGAGCTGGACTTGCAAAAAGCGAAGAAAGGGTGGAAGTAAATTACAGATTCCAATGACCGAAGCGAGTTTCGAGTTCGAAACAGGAATGAACGAGAATCTGACAGAGTGGCAGGTCGACTACACTTGGCAAGTCATCGGGGTACGCTAATCCCTAATCTCCGGCCACGGTTCCTTTTCTACCTTACAGGGCTGGAGTTCGTATGCGCCGCTGTGGGTGGCTCAGTGTCACGGTCAGTTGGGATTCTGTACGAACTCTCTCTTTCTGTTGAATTTTAAAAATCTCTATCAAAAAGCACACACGCGCTGAACATATTGTCGTGATTGTTTGGAGGTTTTAGACGGATTTTAATTTTTATTCAAACGGAAAATGGCAGCTTGGCACATTTATCAAAAAGTAATAAAAAAGTTCTCAGACACTCTCCACCGACCGGGTCTACTCGATCAACTGCGAGAGGAGAAATTCGATGGGGCATTCGCTGAGTCGATCGACTGGTGCGCTGTCGGTACGTTCATTACAATCATTCACGAAGTACGCAGTCGTGTTCAAATATGGAAATAAATTAGATTAAATCACGATGTATGAAACGTTCTCATCCAGGTATATTCCACCTCGTTGGCATCTCCAACTTCGCCATCACCGAGTCATTCGCGCAGAAGGATGGACTCTATCCTGTGTCGGGCATCGACGTCAACCTCGCCTATGTTCCCAGTGAGATCTATAGCTCAATAATGCAGCGTTTGCAATGTGATTAAAAGCGTTTTCCTTCTGCTTCCATTGGTCATTTGGAAGATCTTCTGACATTTTACTATGTTGTGATGTTTTTTTCTTGTGTGCCTTTAGTCAGCTTGTATACGCCAACTCTTATTCAGTTTCAAATGAAACATGAACGAAACATCATCATTTCCTCACCCAACGAAGTAGCTTCGATTTCTCGATTTTACATTATTCAATTCAATTCAATTCAATTATTTATCCACCAGGGGGTATCAGGAGATAGGAATAGCTGAGATCTTCGTTAGCGTTTAGGTGGAGGTCCGTCGTCTTGTTTGGCGAATCGGTGGTTGGAGAGGGGTGGGGCTTCGGGAAGTGCAGTGGTTTGGTATCAATATTAGAGTCGCAAAAGCGATTCTGGCAAGAAAGAAATAGAAGGAATTGAGAGAAGATGAGATCGGAAGTTATCAGATGAGCTTGTAACGATTTCAGCAGAAAGCGCGTTCCATCTTTCAATAATCCTAGTCGCAAAACTTGAGTGAGACTTAGGAGGTACGAAGGGCAGCGAGATACGCAAATTATGGGATCCACGAAGGTTACGTGCAAGCGGGGCTAATCTGTATAAATTTGAATGGTCATATGAGTATAATCCATGAATTGATTTATAAAAGGAAGAGAAGATCAAAGATCAATCTACGATGTTCAAGAGTTTGAAGTGAAAGATGCGACAGTCTATCTGGATACAAGGAATATGGGATTTGACACCGTGCAAATAGACGCCTCGTGAAATTACGCTGAACATCTTCAATTTGATTTGCAAGAATGACGGTGTGAGGAGACCAGACAACTGATCCATACTCGAGCAATGGTCGAATAAAAATAGCGAATGCGCGACAGTACAATTGGGGTTCAGGAGAGAAAAAGCACTTAAACATGATATTAATTTTCGCTCTCGCTTTAGTTACCATTTTAGAGATATGGTCGGAGAATTTAAGGGATGGATTCATAATAATACCAAGGTCTTTCATGAAAGGTGAAGCGGATAGAGGAATACTATTAATTGTGTAAAGAGTACGCGGTGAGAGAGATCCATAATGGACTACAGTGCACTTAGTCTCGTTTAGGGATAGATTCCATTCAAGAGACCAATCGAATACAGAGTCAATAGCACGTTGTAAGATGTGAGAGTGAAGCGGAACCTTTGCATAGATCTTTAGATCATCTGCATATATACCGTACTTTATCTCAGGAGGCAACACTTTAGAGAGATCGTTAATGAATAGAATGAATAGTAGCGGGCCGATACATGATCCTTGCGGGACGCCTGATGTTACAGAGGTGGGATCAGATAAAGTATATCATATAATTTCCAGCCATAATGGGCGGTCACTTCGGGGAGGCGATGACTTTCACTCAACGTGCCTTCAATCTCTTCAACTACCTCGTCTACAAGCAATTCGTGTACCACGCAGTCGATAGATATCAAGAGATGTTCGAGGAGTACCAGCCCGGTTTCCCCGGAGTTGTGGTGAGTCAATCTTTAATAGAATGAGCCCTGTAAGTGTCTTGTATACGACATAACCCAACCACAAAAAATTATGATGATAACAGATATCCAGGATCTAATGGCTCTAAACTCTCTCTACTTCCTCAACTCCGACCCTCTCGTCGACTTTCCTCGTCCCTCAGTCGCACGAGTCATAGACATTGGAGGAATAGTTGTGTCTAATGGACACAAACCACTCAATGAGGTGCGATAATCGGGACTATGACAAAAGCGCAACGACAAAAGCGCAAGCGATAAATGCGCAAAAACCAAAAGCGCAAACGACAAAAGCGCAAATCGCTATGACTCAGCCCAGGGTGATGCTAGAGATCCGTGGTTAAGTTCATATGATAGCTGGTGATAAGGGCTATCATCCCTGATGCCTTATCACTCTTATCACCAAATCACTGATAAGGGTCTTATCAGTGATAAAAACGAAAATGATAGCCCTTATCACCAGCTATCCGATAAACCTAACCAGAGATCTCTAGCATCACCCTGGGCTGAGTTATGGCGATTTGCGCTTTTGTCGCTTGCGCTTTTGGCTTTTTGCTCATTTGTCGTTTTCGTCGATTTGCGCTTTTGTCGTTGCGCTTTTTTCATAGTCCCCGATAATCGAATGTCATCAAAACGATTCGAAACTGTGACAATAGTGTTTCGATAATTTGTATGTGCAACAATAACTCGACAATCATTGTGATAATGATTATTGTAAAATCAGCATGGATTTAGAAAAATCAATCAGAACTTAAAAACTTTCTATGAATGGAATGAAGGACACATGTTTCTTTTCTTCAATTCCTCAATTTGGCCACTTACTCTTTCTCCAGACCTGGTCGTCCATTATCTCCCTCCGTCCTCACACTGTGTTGATGTCCTTCGGAACACTTGCTAAGGCATATTCGATGCCCGAAGAGTACAAGGAGACGATCAGAGAGACAGCGAGGGCATTCCCCCATGTGACCTTCATCTGGAAGTATGAGGTTGGATGCATATCTTAGTCTTCACACACAATTCAATTGTGGCTAGTCATTTCAAAGTACTTTCTAGAAAAATACTAATAATTAAAAATCACGATGCAAGTTGTTTGAAAAACCATGCACTGCTCATTCCAGAGACAGTCTCACAACGTCTCTCATGGAATTCCCAATCTGATCGAAGCGACGTGGGTGCCGCAAAATGACCTCCTGCGTGAGTTTATGCAAGGAAATGAATGTTGCAATTTCCTCAACGAATAATGTTGCAATTTCCTCAACGAATGCAGTCCTTTGATTTTAGGGTAACATTTGCAGTTGATACATTATATAACGCTAGAAAATCAGTTTTTTACATCATAAAAATACAATTCCAGACGACCCCCGTCTCTCTCTATTCGTCACGCACTGCGGACAGGGCAGCACGACGGAGGCTAATTATGCAGGTCGTCAATCGAATCTTTTTTTGTTTTGAATTTTTACTGCTTCATAATTTTATTGCAATGAGTTAGTGTTTGAATTCGCATCATTCAAAGTGCTTGAGGCGTTCCCCTGGTCGTGGTTCCCGTGGTTCTCGACCAGATCCGAAACGCGTATGCGATGGCTCGTCTCGGCCTGGGAGTGGTGGTTGACAAGGCACTCCTGGCCACGACTCGTGCCTTCACTGAGGCAGTAAGGGAGGTGATGGAGGATGAGAGGTGAGATGAGATGATTGGGTGAACGTGAAATTTGTGTTCATTTATTGGTATTCAGTTGGAAGATCACTAGTAGACGATAATACATTTTAAAAAATGACACTTGAGGTACAAACAGCGCGCCGTCGCCACAGCTCAGATGCTTCGTGACAAACCCTTCACTGGCCGGGAGGTAAGGTCGTTCTTATTGCTCTATTCATCTCATATTCCACTTCCCGGCTGGAGTAGTAATTGAATTAAAAGGAGTAAGACAAAAGCTAAAAAAAAAATCTTTTAAAATAGAATAATATCTATAGTTATTTATCTCCTTCTATTGTCTCCCTACCATTCCAGTTATTCGTCCGCAACATGGAATTCCTCGCTGTTCACGGTCCTCTCCGTCAACTCGATCACCATGGACGGCGTCTCTCTTTCATCCAATATTACCTAATCGATGTCATTGGAGTTGCCCTAATCACTGCCTCCATTGTGCTAGGAGCCGTGTTGTATGTGATCTATCGACTCGTCAAGTTTGCTCATCGAAAAATCGCTGTGAAGTCAAAGAATGATTAAAAGAAAAGCGAGATCTCATTTTGACAGCTGTGAGATTCGGTTGAAAACCTCTGATAATTGGTTTTTGACGTTCTCAGAAGAATCGAATACGAGCAACATAAACGCATTATTAAATGGTCGAAACTTTATCGTTGATAGCAGTGAAATTTCAGTTTTTTTTGTTGTTGATAATAATATGGAAAATGTTGACATTGAATGGTGGTTTAATTGATAAAATGATGTATTTTGAGAAAATCTCGGAAAGAATGGAAACATCATTTTAAAAAGTTTGTTCAAACAATCAGAGGCTTGATGTGGGAGATAGTTCTATTTCTCAGAAGGGGGGATTGGAGCGAACCGTCAACTTGCGATCGTGAACATATTTAGACTGAATGAGGAGCTCTTTGATCTCATTTCCATCCAGTCCACTGACATCCCATCCAATGATGGAGAGTATCTCGTCTCCGACGTTGATTCCCTTTGGCCCATAGGTTGGCCATCCCATAGCGACGTAGGCTACTGAGTAGTCAACGAGGTGCATTCCAAACAATAAAGTGCGATGCGTATCGTTAAGAGAGACTGTTCTGACCGGACCCGGGGGTACAACATCAGCAAGATTCTGGTTGAGAGCAGCTGACTGGAAGTGGACGGTTACTGTTATTTTGGATAGTAGTGATAAGATATCGGAAACGACTCTCTTGAATTCGCATAATCTCTCGTCGGGTAGAGAAACGATTTAGTAAGCGAAAAGAGGAGATCCGTATGACAATTTGAAATCCCTACTGAACACTATTCTAAGCGAGCGAATTTCTTCTCACCTGTTTGATCATCTTATTTGTAGCTTCCTTGGCTACCAGTTTGTTGTCACCCACTTGCATTCCATTCAGAGCTGACATGTTTGTGATCAAATTAAAGCAAGTCACAAATGGACCAAGTATACCTGCAGTTGCCGAATGGATGTATTTGTCCTTAGTGTACTCCACAATCGCAAATCTTCCGCATCCATCAATCATCATCTTCACTTCTTTTACTGAACCGAATCTTGTGAGTAGCTGAACCAGCTGAAATAACTCCATCATAGAGGCCGCATTCTCAGGTTCCGACCAATCTCCTTGACGTCGATATAGCGGAGCGACTCATTTTTGTTGAATAGATTACCTGTTCCTCTTCGAGACTCATCGGTAGGCTGCCGATGTAGATCTTGCGAGGCTTTCGTTCGATGAAGCCTGGCATGCTTGGCAACAAGTAGTTCGCTGCACCCGAGTTCTCCTCTTTCGTATCCTTCATTCCCTCTTCCTGAATAACCTGAACCAGAAGAATTAGTTCAGTAATTAGTTGTTTCATTATTTATATTCGTTCAGTGCCTACTCACATCATCGACGTCTTACCACCATTAGAATATCCAATCGAACACTCAATTGGCGTTTCTTCGGCTGGCATACAATATAAGTCGCCTTCCGATGACATGTGCACTCAAATTATCACCGGATCTCCCTTTCTCCCTTTATTCCACCACCCGATAAGATCCATGCACATATCTCGGCTCGAATTCACCAACCCTGATCTACGACTGCCTTATGTATCACTCTAGAAGTAAGTAGTGTATGAAACATGAGTATGTGTATTTATCGAGAACAGAAAATCAAAGATATCATAATGGAGGATAAATGCGTAGACTTCGCGAATGCACAATCAACGTTTGGAGTAACAGAATAAATGTAAATATAATCAGAATGGGTGAAGGCATCTTAAACAACCAGACCATATGATTGCATGCTTGAAAGACAATCCTCCGAAAGGTCGGAATTAAATCAAATCTTGATTTCATGACTGGAATCGGACAGAAGAAGTAATTTGGCGATCTCTGTTCTACTCAGATTCTCCACGTTCATTCCATCGATGGAGAATATCTCGTCTCGCTCTCGTACTCCTTGCTTTCCCGCTGGCCAATCGGGCGCGACATAGCAGATTACGTTTCTGACAATGTGCATTCCGTAGAATCCAGATGGATGCGCTTCTTGAAGGAGCACTGTTCTTATCCCTACTTGAGAATCATGAAAACCGGCTCTCGAGGTTTCGGCTGCAAGTGCACTGATGGAAGAGGCCTGAAGTTGCTTTATTTCTCTGATCCAAGTAGATAGCTCATCAGAAATTAAATCGTCTTCTCACTCACATGTTCCAGCATTTCTTCAGTCGCCCATTGTCTCCCAATTGCATCTTATTCAGGGCTGAAATACCTTTCATTAGTTTCTAAAAATAGACCGATCGTTACAGTCATATCTGCCATTGCCACATGGCAGCATTCGTAGTTGGAATACTCCGCAAACGCAAATCTTCCGAATCTATCAGCGATAAGCTTCAAATCCGTCAGTTTTCCGAATCTTGAGAGGAGCTGCCTCAGCTTAATCAGCCATAGAAATGTTCTCTCATTTTTAGGACTAGAGTGGAAGGAATACAAATAGTCTGATCTCTCACCTGTTCCTCTTCAAGATTCATCGGAACACAGCCGATGTAGATCTTGTTCTCGGTAGACATGGCGAGATGAGTGTAGACTGATTTGAATGAGAGACAGTCTTCTCTCTTATCGACTCATCCCCAATGCTACCAGCCGTAGCTATCGATTGATCGACTCTCCTTGATGTATACACTCTCTCAGATGTGAAGGCGCGGAGCTTGTGTCTTATCACAATTCGAATATCCAATCGATCACTGAAATGGCGTTGCTTCGGCTGGCACATAATATAAGTCGCTTTCCGATGGCATGTGCATTCAAATTACGACTGGATATTCCTTTTTCCCAACTCCCGATGTGATCTAAGGTAGGATTGGTGAAATGGAATCAACTCGACCCTCGAGGACTCAAGCCGGAAGACGACTCCAATTATTAACCAATCCTGATATACGGTCAACTTAGGTTTCGCGCTGGGATTGCACTATTCACGATGTAAGATTAGATATGATTAATAAGTAGCACACGAAACATAAATATACGTTTTTTTATCGAGAACAATAAATAAAAAAATCATGAAGAACAACCTTGCTAATACATGGATGATAAATGCGTAGACTTCGCAAGTGCACAATCAACGTTTGAAATATCAGAATGAAGGTAAAGATTATCAGACAACCAGACCACATACTTTCATGCTCAAAATACAATCCTCCGAAAGGTCGGAATTAAATCTAATCTTGATTTCATGACCGGAATCGGACAGAAGAAGTAATTTGGCGATCTCTGTTCTACTCAGATTCTCCACGTTCATTCCATCGATGGAGATTATCTCGTCTCCCTCTCGTACTCCTTGCTTTCCCGCTGGCCAATCAGGGGCGACATAGCAGATTACGTTTCTGACTATGTGCATTCCGTAGAAACCAGATGGATGCGCTTCTTGTAGGCGCACTGTTCTTATGCCTATTTGAGAATCACTGGCTCTCGGGGTTTCGGCTGCTAGTGCACTGATGGAAGAGGCCTGAAGTTGCTTTATTTCTCTGAACCAAGTCGATCGCTCGTCGGAAATTAAATCGTCCTCTCTAGTGAGGACATTTAGGAAACGAAACTCCTGAACTCTCGTCGATTAGAGAAACGATTGCATTTGTCATCATTAGCCCCCTCACTCACATGTTCCAGCATTTCCTCATTCGCCCATTGGGCGTTCAATTTCTTGTCTCCCAAATGCATCCTGTTCAGGGCTGAAATGCCTTTCATTAGTTTCTAAAGCTCAATGGAAATCGATCAAGACCATTACATCAGTTGCCCTAACTATGCAGTATGACGCTCATTGGCAAAATGTATACAAGGAAGATCCCATGGAATGGAAGACAGACATTGTTTGACAGCCAAGACCTTGATGTTCGAATAAATAATTGATTTTGAGTTTCTAAAAAGAGATCGATGGATACAGTCATACCTGCCATTGCCACATGGCAGCATTCGAATACGTAATACTCAGCGATCGCAAATCTTCCGAATCTATCAGCGATCAGCTTCAAATCCTTCAGTTTCCCGAATCTTGAGAGGAGCTGCCTCAGCTGAAATAACTCCAACATAGAAATGTTCTATTATTTTTTTGAAAAAAAGCGGGAGGAACACTTATACTTTGATTTTTCGATTCTCACCTGTTCCTCTTCAAGATTCATCGGAACCGAACCGATGTAGATCTTATGATTTGGTTCGATTCTACTCCTGGCGGCCATGCTGAGAGAATAATTCTCTCTTGCTTGCTTTATTTCATCCTCCAGACTTGCCTGAACCAAAAGATTTTAATTTTATTTTTTAAATAATTTTTATTTTTTTAATAATTTTAAATTCACAGGGTCTGACACCGTCTGACAATCGCCGTCTGACATCTAACCTCTTCCATAGATTCCACAGCGACCAAAACTGGTCTATCCATGATAGAGTGCTCTGATGTCTCAGAGCGATCTTTCACGATACGGAATGACTGCAAGAAGTTTATCGAGCATGATTTGCGCCATCTTCATAATAAAATTGGATAATAGCTGTTAAAAGAGTCTAAAACACACGTGGCATTGTGAGTCGACTGGATAATAGGTCTTGAGGGGAGGGGGTCGCGAGAAACCACTCGGGGCAGGCGAGCGAGACTGGAGAGAGATTGACTGGTTGTCTCTTTCTCTCTTTCTCTCTCTCTCTCTTCTCTCCTGAAGAATACAACACACCAAGTCAATCAATCTCCATCCCAACAGCTGAACACTAGTGATGACAAATCGGCACGCGGCTCTCCTATATTCGCGTACTCTAGCGTCTCTCTAACCTACGAGAGAGCGCGCGAAATCAGGAGAGTCTTTTCAGAGGCTATTGAACACCATCAAGCCGAAAGAAAAAAATGTATCCACGGAAAAGATGAGAAGACGACTTCAATGATTAGTTTGCTTTATCCGAAAAGTGGCTGGGAGGTATGATTATGAAAATACTAAAATAAGATCACAAGAACATCACGAAGTTGAATTATAGAAGTTCGATTACACACATAATATTATGTTTGAAGAAATGAATTGCTCAAACACTCTTCTGCGGTTTGCCCTTGAGAGTCCTGAGAAGGTCGATGTTGTATCTGACTTTCAGCTCAATCTCTCCAACGGGAGCCAAAAGGAAGAGAAAAGCGTCCATGTTGAGATCAGGAATTCCCTGGATGTTGATTCCATTGACGGCGATGATCTCGTCTCCTCTCTCTATTCCTGTACATTGATTAGTTAGGCTCATGAAATTGTTTACTAGCTGGAGGAGGTTGGGGAAAATATGGTGCTAGGCTGGATGAGAGCTTGAGCTGGCGAGGACGGCATTGCGAAATTATTCTCATCAGATCTAGCGTAGTGTACTTCGCATGTTTCAATATTCCCTTTTTATGATATGAGCCGGATGATCCCAATTAGTGGTGACAAATCGGCATTCGACTCTCCTCGTCTCCCATACCCTCTCCTTTCTCTTACCGGCGAGAAAGCATGCGAAAAGCAGAGTTTCTACGCCGAATTATCATCACTAATCCCAATGTTCGAAAGATCCCACATAATAATCTTCATTAATAATGAATCAATAAATGCCGTAGCTTCCATCGGTGTCCGGGCTCAGACGAATAGTGCGAATGGGATGGTGGAAGGGAGGAGTCTGAGGGATCGAACAATCGTCATCACTCTTTGCATCGGAGTTGGATGGTTATGAGTCCTCATACTACAATGCCATGGGTAAGTGCGCGGACCATCGATAAAAATTGAAAAAAGAGTGGTGTTTTGCTTGATTTTGTTTCCGCTTTCCTACGAATAACGACTGCTCGCCTCTCTCTTTGTATCATTATGGCGCGGAGGAATCGAACCGTCATAATCACTCTCCGCAACAGACTTCTCGTCGGAATCAGAGTCGTCTTCAGATTCGGAAATGATCTTAGCAACCTGAAACGATTTCGTTAACTAATTTAATGAAAATTTAATATTATATTTGAACAATTTCAATCGAGCAAAGACAATCAACGATTACCTTTCTGTTCTTCTTGTGGTAGAGTTCATTTCTCAAACGTGTAATATCCTCGTCTTTATCCTCGATTTTCGCCTCAAGCGCATCCTGCAAATAGCGCTTGCCTTGCTTTTCACTGTTAAAAACTCATAGCTGGTGAAAATATTTCGTAGCATTTAAAAAAAAAGTTTACTATTGTTCTGATAGAATGAAACTCACATGAGCTTTCTTTGTCTTTTCGGTAAGCTTGACCAGTCTCCACTTTTCCTCATCTTGCTGAGCGATTTCATCTCGGAGCATATTAATCATCTGAAAAATAATAAAAATGAGAGAATTTTTCAACGCAGCTGGGCCTCAAATCCTTCAAGTCTCGTTACGATCGCAAGCAATGGACAATTCTCATGGCAACACATTTGAGATACCACCACTAAACCAGCTGATAAAGTTGTGTGTCAAACGTCAAATTCTAGTCTCTGTATATCATAAGATATTGAACCGAAATCGGATATTCAGCATAATACATTTTCACCTCGCTTTGATCTTCAATCTTCTTCAGACGATGAATTTCTTCGGATAGCCTCTCGATTATATTATCCTTCGTTTCGATGTCCTCTTGTTGTCGGCGAATCGTTTCCTCATGACGATCAGCAAAATTTTCAGATCTCTGAAATTAAATGGGTTCCTTGATTTGTTTCTGTTTTTGCAAAGTTTCAAATTCAGCTATTCATGTGCTTTACATGAATGTTAATCAGTCAATGGTACCTCCAGCTTTCTCTTGTATTTCTCCTTCTTATACTTCAGCTCGTAAATATCCGCGCGAGACTCCTGAATATTATATTTTTAGTTTCGTTCGTTATTTTCTCGGAGTAAATAAAATACTTTTTTAAAAAATAAAACATGCATATCGTTTTGCACTACCTCATTCTTTCTCTGGTATTCTCTATTCAGATTCTTCAGCTCTTCAATCTCTTCATCTCTCTTCTTCACTTCGGCTTGTTCGCTACTGACTGACTTTTTCTTCCAAGCGCACCTGTAGAAATAAGTTAACTTTGTGTGCATGGGAAGTGTTCATCTAAACCGAAAAAGTTGTTCTTTTTATCACAATTTCACCGGAATTCAATTTTTCATGTAAAGTTTATGTTTTATCAAAAGATTTGCGAAAACTCACAATCTTCCTCGTTGCCTTCTCGAGCATTTTGTTGCTACTAGCGATTTTCTTGTCTATTTGCTTCACTTCTTCTACGTGATCCTCTTTGGTGACCTCCTGGGACTCCACTGGAGTGACAGGCTCAAACAGCTGATGTTTCTGCGTGACGGATTCATGATTTGGCAGCTCCCATCGGACAGATAACGACTCCTGTCTGTTTGCACAATGATTCGCCGATAAAATGGGACAGGGTAGCTCATTGCGAGGCCGGATGATGTTCCTGTTTGCCTCCTCGACGGACTCCTTCTTCTTATTCCGACGAATTTGACGACAACGGTCTGCCAGTTTGCGCATCGCCCTCGTGAACACGGTCTCGAATTCCTCTTCATTCATCCACTTCTTCATTTCTCTTCTTGCAACCTCTTGTATGTAAATGATGCCCTCGTCGGGAAGGTTGTTGTAGGTAGAAAGATGGGAAGCCCCAACCGTCGACTGACCGATTCATCGACTCCGATGAATCTTGAAGAGGAACAGTGCTGGTCCAAATACGCGTTGCTCGGCGAGCTTCATGCACAATCGCGTTGTCGCCTCTTGGATCTCCTGGAAAAGAAAATCTAATCAAGTAAATCTAGATAAATCTTTTCCTACGTTTTTAAAGTTGTCAAAGTAAATGCTGCCGATAAGTATTTCCTTCACATACCTTGGGAGTAATCTCGACCCATTGTAGCAAGTACTCTCTGACTTCATTCACGATCTGCTTCTCGGGAGAAACGACGAAGATGAAGAAGGGATCACAATAGAGTGCCTCAGACACGGGAATCTGGATATCCCGGACATTCTTTCCACTCTGCTCGTGACATTGACGAATCTCCTTCAAGTAGTCATCAAAGATCTCATCCGGTTTCTGAAATAGCAACAGTTGATGGACACGTTGTGATAATTACCACAACCAAAGCCTTGTAATTATTCAACGACACTTCTAGAGTTTGGTAGCTGTTCTATTTTGTGAATAACCATCGCTCCATTAACTCCGACTTAGTGTCGGTCGTTCGCGACGTTTTCTCGTATGAATTTCTCGGGACTTCTTCGGTTTCCCGTTCAGATTGTGACCATGCAGATCGAAATGAGAGGGTGGAATGAAAATGGAACTAGGGTAGGAAGTGAAAACAATCACATAATTGTCTCGTTCTTTTTCGAATCTGATTAAACGCACAATATTTCTCGTTTGCATCTCGAGCTGCTCGTCGATGAGAACAATTTCCCTGTCTTCGAGGACATCTTTGTTGGAAGCATTTAGTATTTCGACCGGATCGGAACAAGAAACGACGATGCCAGATGCCTGCACGTGAATGTTTACATGGTGTTTTCTTTCTTTTTTTCGATCAAAAATCTTGCACTGATTCTATTTTTGTCTTCGAGACTGTTTATGTTATCGCTTCTCGGTGTATCAATAGCCAAATGCGCCTCAGCTCACATGAATGGGTGTCCCTGATATCAGAAGTTCATTCGGTCGTCCGATCTCCGCCTCTTTCTCGTTCATTTGCTCAAGCAGAAATCGTCCCGTTTCCGTGAACTTCGCACTCTCCTCGATTGACTTCTGAAAATTATTTTTTTTGAAAAACACTGAAAATTGTATTCTCAGTTCACATTGGCCGATACTGGCACACTGGTCAATTGACTTTATGCTGGGCGCTAAACGGAAAATTCGATTTTGTTTGTGTATCACGGCAGCCAAGCCATTCAAAAGCGCGCGAGGTTTGGAGATGTTTGGAATATTCTACCTTCATGATATCCTCAGTTCGCTTCTTGAGATGAGCCCTTTCCTCGTCTTTCTCAGCGACTTAAAGCATCAACACCTCCACCGATTCAACTAAAATGATCTAACACTGTAAAATGCAAAATGTGCAGATAATATCAATGAACGGTTAATGCACAATTTCTTGCCTATCTTTATTTCATGTACCTAGCGAATTTATCTCTAGCTCCTTCGCTTGCAGTTCTTGAACCAGTTCTTGAGTCTTCGCTCTAGTCAGAATGAAATCGAGCGCTGCATCAGCTAGTGCAACACGCAGTTCTTCCATCGAGATATCTAAAATTTGATTCAATTTTATGACAAATTGTTGCGTGGCAATATCCACCTTCAATTGGTAAATTCCTCCTCTATTTCTGAACCACAAAAAAAAAGTATTATACCTCCTTTCTGGTCTTTTGCTCCTTGTTCTTGAATAATGCCTTGATCACTCATTTGTTCTTGAATAATGCCTTGATCACTCATTTGTTCTTGAACGACTGCCGAGTCCAGACGAAGGGATTCCACAGTGGCATAATAGAGGGATGTGAAGTCTCTACCCGCCCTCCCTCTTGCATTGAGCTTCCGACGAGAACGATACACGTAGTTGGGATACTCCTGAGCATTAATTTATTTATTGGTTGATCCAAAAGAGATACGGTACCTTCTTGTGGATTATTCTCAGCCTCTTGGCCTCATCGATGTAGGGTCTCTTATCAGCCTCAAGCAAGCTCTTCCACTCTGCTCCCAATCGATAGACAATCTGCGACTTCGTTTGCTTGGGATTCTCTTCGGTCAATTTGCGCCTAGCGAATCTGAGAGATAGATAAAGCTATGATTACCGTGATGTATCGAGAGTAGTGAAGACAAATCGGAACCGATTCTCCTCAATTTGCGTGCTCTCTGTTTTTTTTCTGTACGTGATTGAGAGAAGCACATGAATCGAGGCGATTCGGATCCAATTTGACATCTCTACTGGACAGAGAAAGAAAAACAGTCGACGAGCACTTAACTAGACCACAACATGAATGCATTCGTGGGTCTTGGGATCTTGGCGGTATTTTGAAGGGGAGTATCATGAGGAGCATCTGATGGAATCGGGACAGAAGACTTGTGTCTTCCGGAGGCAACGATCTGGAAATATTGACTAAGCAGAAGAAGGAGGATTTTCACATTTTCAGATTATTTAGTAATATACTCACGTCATCTAGTTGCTTTGCAGTAATTACTTGATCCTCAACTTCAGCTTGACTATCTAGGGAGGAGTCGTCAGCCGTCGGTGCCTTCTCTTCTTGTGATGAAGCTTGGCATGACACCTACATCAATCAAACTTTTCCACGTTTTCCGGTTATCACTGTTTAGTTCTGTGCAATACAGATGTCTGGTCAATTGCCTATTTCCGTGAAACCCAAATACTTCATGTACTGTAGTACCCCAACCACCGAGGTCGCCGGTGGCGTGGACACATATGCCGCCACGATAAAGGGTATCTACCGAACCTCAGCATTAGATGCCCGCATTCTCCTCGCCTCATCGACGAATGTCATCTTCTTATCCACACTCAGCTTCTTCCACCTTTCGCCCAATTGTTCGCTGATCTCCGACTTGGACATCATCGGGTCTTCTTGGGATAACTTGCGACGCTCATCCCTTGAAAATGATTACCGTAATAGGTAGATAAAGGGATGACTACTGTATCGATAGAGAATGGTCTACGATAGAGGAGAACGAACCTCGCCCAGAGTATGAACCCATTCACGAAGGGAGACGATGGTGAAGATGGAACAGGCTTGCCATCATCATCATCATTCGAGATCTGATATCAATCATTTGCTGAGGGTTTGAAAAATGTTCTATTTGACGCGCTTCAAAAAATCAAAACTTAAATTATCTTACTTTATCTGCCGTGAGGGGCATCTCCTTGAAGAAAGGGTTAGGGACTCGCTCAATCTGAATGATTCGTTATTGAAAACACGGTGTTGCCATCAGTTTGTCTTCTCACCTTGTGTTCCTCCCATCCACTCGCTTTCATTCATTGAGCGTCCATTACCATGGGTTCCCCGACAACAAACTACAAATGAGTGAACCTTACAGTACTTATTCAATGCTACTTATATGATAGAAAATGAACATATCAACCGTAGAAGTGGAACTCATTGGAAAAGTTTACAGACCACTTCAGGGAGCTGGACTGTTACGGTATCCATATCCGGATATTGGATCGTTATTTCTCTGATTTCAGAAGATGCTTCCACCATCGACGGAGTGCTCATTTCTCCTTGCAGGTAAACGAAGCTTATAGCTACTAACTACCATACACTTCTCAAAGTTTGTTTTGCAGAACTAATCAGTGTTCAGCTTATGATATGAAAATTCCCACCGATTTGCTATCCCTTTTCTGACCAGAATACACCTTTATGTCTTGGATACCTTTCGAGACGGGACGGGTAGGGGTAAGCAGACGGGTAGGGGTAAGCAACAGGGAGATAAATGTTTCACCTTATCTTCGGCTGACTCCATCTGCACCGAATGCTGATCCTCAGAACGGGAATTCATCGCCTCCTCTTCAGTTAGTGAGAGAGCCCCGTCGCTGTCGCCGATAGAAGAGATCGAGCTTCCTGAAATAGACGATTCTCGTTAGTAATCAAGCTCTAGCGTATTTGTAGATAGAGCTACAAATACGCCAGTTTTTGTCCAGATTGCGAAAAAGTAATTAGCTTTCAGGTACACCAAACAGAAGGGCAGTGACTTCCTGATTATGTTTTGAGTCCTCGTCGTTAACAGCACACAAAGTGATTTTACGGTCAATTGAGAGCGAGATAAGAAAAAAAAGGTAACTAACCAATCATTTCGTAGGAATCATCGTCGGAAGATGAGGATTCATCAGATGGAGAAGGGTACGCGTTGACCATCTCGGGAAGAAGAGACTAGTCCGTGAATGAGGGATGAGCTGAGACTGAGTGTTGGAATGAGTCTCCCTCCCTCACTGACCCGACCCTAATAGTACCAGCCGAGACAACGCCGAGACATCGATTGATTGCCTCTCCTCGATTTGTGCGTTCTATAATCGACTATAGATCCGAGACACGAGATACGAGGGATTTTTCCACATTCAAAAATCCAGGCAATCGATGCATTGCTCGGTGTTCATTCGGATTCTACTTTCTTTTCTACTTTCTTTAATAAATTACTTTGAATGAGACTGGGCGGAGGGCAGCGGCATGTTGTGTTTGACGAAAATTGTTATCGAATAGTTGTTTGAAAATGTATTCCCATTATTAGTTTTAAGATTTATCGCTCAATTCATCGTATAAAACATTAACAAACATGCGTGGTTCTGAGAAAAAAAGGGAGCAACATTCTGATGATGAGCTTATATAGTGGGAGACAAATGAACGGCATATGATGAGATTATGAGATATGTCGCTCAAACATACTTCTGTACTTTGCCCTTGAACGAGCTAATCAGATCTAAATTCTGTCGAACTTCCAGCTCAATCGTGTCCTCCTTAGCTTCCCAAATAAGCTCAGCAATTCTATAGGAATGTGCACCTTGAACGTTTACTCCATCGACTGAGATGATCTGGTCTCCCTGCTTGATTCCGGATCTAGCAGCAGGACCACGAAATGCTTGGACAAGAGAGACGGAGGAGTCTATGAGAGCCATTCCAGACCATCTCCGAACAAAGTTATTGGGCAAGCAGATAGTTCGAATTGGTTGTTGGATGGGAGCTTCAAGAATACTTCCATCGTTGTAATTTTTTGTGCCAGATGAATTCGGGCTTGTATTGGCAGCCTGAAACTATTGTTTCATTTTCTTATATTTTTTTTATGAATTCAGTAAAATTTATTCGACTAGTAATCACTCACCAACTTTGTTTTCTGCTTCTCATTATTGATCTCCTCTTTCAAACGTTCAATCTCTACGTCTTTGTCTGCGATTTGCGTTTTCTGAAACATTGTTTAGCAGGTTTTGTGCAAGATTGAAAATGTATTATATGAAGCCAGATAATTTTAATCAAGATAATTTATTTGCTTCATTAAAACCATTTACTCACCAGAACAACTGCCTCCGATCCATGAAGTTCAATGAGTATCTTCATGTCCCCTTCTTTATTTTCGACGTGTTTGTGCAGCTGATCGGTATACTGGAAAAGTAGTAGTACTCTGTGATAATGTATATTTTCCAAGTATAATTTTGAAAAATCTTTACCTTCTTGTGATCTTCTTCGAGCTCCTTCAAGCGATCAATCTCTTGATCAGCATACTGAAACAATAATTAATCAATTATATTTCCATAAAATTCTCGTGATAATAGAATCAATCTTATGAGATCATTGACCTTCTCGTAATCTTCTCCGTACTTCTTCAAACGATCAATTGTGTCATCTCTAGCTGATAGTTCATTCTTATGCTCCACCATTTGTTTTGCAAGATTTTCCTGAATCTCTTCTTTAGTTCTATACATCGAAAGGCGAATTGTGGCTGCTGTTCTGTCCGATTCAATAACCTCAGAGAGACGTTCGATTTCATATGATTTCTTCGCAATATCATCTCGTTGAAGTCTTATCGTTTCACCATGAAGGTCCACTATTTTCTCAGATCTCTGAAATTTTTTATATTTCTCAAAAGTTAGAAAAAATACTGAAGGGGTTGATAGTTTATTTCTGAAAGAATCTCCTCTTCATACTTGACAGGAATAAGTTAGAATGAGACATATATCTATCACTTTATCACACTATTTTTTAGAAGAAAAAAAATAATTCGTGAACTTTACCTCAAGCTTTCCCTTGTACATCTCCTTTCTATTGTGCTTCCTCTCAAGTTTCCTTTGAAGTTCCTGAAAAAAAAGTGGTTGCTCTTTCAATCTTCACTGAAAATATATCCATATAAATTATTTAGCTTTTTAATGCTGGAAAATATCCAGTTTTACCTGATTCCTCGCCGTGAGGGTTTTATTCTGATTCTGCAGATTCATGATCTTCTTTTCCATCTTGATCACATCTGCTACTTCGATTCTCTCTTTCTCTTCTAAGTTCACCTGAAAAGGCAAAGATTTTATCTTTGAAAGTATCGGGTTTGCCTCGTTGCTCAAATCATAATCATTGGTTACCAGAGGCGGTACTCAGCAGTCTGTCATACGAAAGATTTATTTTTACATCGCTCTTCTCATAAGTTGAATATCGTTGTAAACTCACATTCACAAGGAAATTGAGTCGCCCGATTTCCTTATTATTCTCTTTGATTTCTTCGTTCAGGAGATTCTCAGTTTCCTCGAACTTCACGACTATCTCCACTGAATTCTGAAATTGATATAACCTTAAATTCCAGAAATAAGTCGCATCACGAGCACAATGCTAATGAAATTTTGAACTGAGAAGAATTGATCATTGGGGCTACGTTAGGTGATGAGCGGGCTAGCAATTATAATGAACTGTATGTCACTGCCGACTACACTGACTCTTGCATACCACGAACAGTTCATCAGCTTTTCAGAAATGGTTAAAACAGTGCTTTCGGTTGCGTAAAACTGCTTCAAATGTTTGCCAAAACTATCAAATGGGTATCGTATAGGTAAAGGTATGATACATCCCAATGGGTATCGTAAGATCCACCAATTTCATTGTGAATTCGAGCGCTCCGCTGTTTTATTTTTTGACAAGAATTATTTCCTCACCACCATGATATCCTCGTTTAGCTTCTCCAAACAATTGATCTTCTCATCTCTCTCAGCGATTTGTTTCTTCAGATCTTTTACCGACACAACTGAAATGAATTGATGGATGAATTCGCAAACCATCAACATTTTCAATGTACCTACACACCGTTAACTTCGCTCTCACACAAAAATCGTTATAGGTTTTACCTGAAGAATCTATTTGTAGACCTCTGTTTCGCGCTTCTTGTGCCAATCCTTGAGCCTTTACTTTAGCCGGATTTTTCTGCATGATATCATCGGTCGATCGCTCCCTTTGCACTACTGACATAAAAGCTTAATTAGAGATAATTCAATATTATTATTTCCCCATTTGGAAAATAGTCTACCTTCTGCGCCTTGTCCGTCTTTCGTAGCCCCTTGTTCTCGTGAGATGAGTTGAGCCTTTGACTGACCATCGGCAGACTTGGTACTGTCCTCATTCGAGTTCTAGAATGAATCATTAATAAATAATAGGGAAATGTCATCCTTCATTCAAATATTTAATACACATAATCTACACTTTGTATACTCACTTTGTTACTCACTTTGTCTGTCGAAATATTTTGTAATTCTCCATGATTCGGTTTCGATGATGAAAGGAAAACAGTTTGAGTTGGCCTGAGCAGATGTGTTTCAAGAGAGCTGAAGGACAATTATCAACTTGACTCATTCCTGGTCCAATTGTGTGACAAATACACTTGAACAATCAGAACAGCGACTTTAATTTAGGCTGTAAACTCACGTTTGGGGAGAGGGCACTGCTTGCGCATTCATGTCTGGTGGCTGTCCGAATTGAGGTGAGGGAGAGGCACCAGAGGGCGCTCCTCGTCCTGCAGCAGCTGCAGCCATCGCTTGCTGCTGCTGCATCATTCGATGTCGGAGCATCTGGTTGGTCATTTGATTGTGCAGATTGGTGTAGGCGGGATGCTGAGGGCCAACGATTCCATTCATGAATTGGAAGTGTGGTTGTCGCTGTTCGTTAGCGAATATCCTCATGGGTGGTCCCATTGGTGGCTGCGTCGGATGCAGCATAGCCATTGACTGCTGCATCATCCTCATCTGATGCTGCTGCTGTAGAGTAGCATGATGTGCTGCAGTCTGATAGGCTGCGGCAGGTGCAGCCACTGCAGCCGGCACTTGGCCCATCGTTCCTCCGGTATACGAGTGCATTCCAGGATGAGGAATCATAATCGAAGGACGGGAATGGGCTCCCTGCAATCAATAATGTAAATTATTAGACATAGTTCGACAGGACATAGTGACACGATCTTTCCCACGGACGACGTTATACCCCCAATGGATAGATCTCATACCGGCGGTACTCCGAGAGGTGCTGGAATTCCTATCACAGGCTGCTGGTTGAAGGACGGAGACATGTGTGCTGGAAAGGGTTCATCATCAGCTCTCTTATCCGGAATGCTACCATAATCCCGAAGTAATTCCCATTACTCATGCACTATGTGGAGAGAGCATGTTCACATGAGACGCGTCACGATAAAAAGCAGTTTCTGGAGAGACTTACAGAACTGATTGACGAAGGCAGGACTCTCCATCGGAGCAGAGATTGCAGGAGTAGAAGCCGCTTCGAATCCCGAGTCCGCATTCTGATTCCACATCGCATGGTTCATCGGAGGAGGTGGTGCACCCCAGGTGGGAGGAGCTTGCACCATAGATCCAGAGGAACCCATAGCAGGAGGGAATCTGGTCGGAAGGGGAGCGATAGCCTGGAATTGATAATGATAAATCTGTTTTCGAGTTCCTCTGATGTTCTTTCTTTGGAATTACGTGCGTGACCATAGGACACTACTCGCATCCTCGCATGAGAGGCAGGATGATATCTCACCCTTTGATTCTGTGGTGTCTCGTTCATCTTATCCTTCTGCTCCTTCTCCAGTCCCTCCGATCGATTGGCAAGGAGTCTCTGAGGAATGCCATTGTCACCGGCAGGATCCTGATTGGAGATCGGATCGGTTAGGTTGCACAGAATGCACGCTTACACTGGTCTGCGCGCCAAAGTTGGAAACAAGCAGCAAAATGCATTCCCAAGTTGCCCACAAGCTTGTTCCCAACTTGGAAACCCCGACCCCGCTCGTTACCAACTTGGGCGCGCACAGCAGAGTAGTTTCTCACTGACATTCTCGATCACCTTGGCTGCCTCAACCAGATTCTTCTTCTCCTTGGACTGATGACGGTTCGGAGAGAGGACGATGGTCTCATCTTCGTTGGGTGAAAAAGCCTCGACACTGCGGCCGATAGAGGAGACTGAGTCTCCTGGAAGCGATAAGCTGGATATTAGCACTCAACAACCCCGATGATTCAGAAGAGATTTCTTCAGTAGTATAAACTGATTTATCGTACGTTCTCACGTCTTGGACGGGCTAATATTATTCGATCTATAGAGAACAAGAAGAAATAATGCAAGATACTGACCAATGACTTCGTATGACTCCTCGTCAGACGAAAAGGAGGTTTCAGAAAACAGGGAAGAGGCGTTGATTTCAGTAGGCATGACTAGACCGTCACGAGAGACACGCGAAGACTGAGTGTTTGAATGCGGGAAAGTCTCCAATTCTTGTTGACTCCTCCTCCAATCGTGCCAGCCGAAACAACGCCGAGATATCGATTGAGGCACTCTCATGGATCTATACACTCTCTCGCTGCTGCGCTAACACCGACGGCAGGATTCCAACTTATGTCCGAGAACCTTCAGAGAAAAATAACCTCGGTATGGTGATTGTCGAAAATACGTTAGACGAATTCCGTGAGATTAAACTTACACCAATTAGTCTCACTGCTTCGCGAAAAGGCATATCGATAAGGGTATCTGTTAAGTCGAGATACGAGCATCGGCTCGTAAGAATGTCTCTGCAGAGTTGTTGAGTAAAGAGAACCATCTCGCCGTCGCTCAGATTCATCAAGTTCCAATAGTTCAGCCAGTGGTGCCAATTTTTCAAAGATCCGATCTATGGGAGAAGGCCATTTCGGTGGCCGAATACGTTCGATTCGTTGATTTTTTTTATCATCAAAAATGTAGTTTTTTCGTTTTTTTTATCAAAAAATGTAGTTTTTGCAAAAAATTTAGTCTTTTTTAAACTTCTTTCTTTCGAATTTTCATGATCTCTAGTATCGATATTCGGTTTCAGCATGTAAAAATACGCTAGTAAATCATATAGTCAGGTGATTTGCCTGCCCGCGTCGGCATGCCAGTCAGACACCATGCCCATTAGGCCAGGGCGGCCTACCGCAGGGAACGCTTGACCGAGACTAGTGGTTGGGGCGCGCGCCTTTCTCTACCTCTTGCAAAACATCACCTGCGGGCGGGAGTCGAAAATGCCTGCGTCGGCATGCCAGTCAGACACCATGCCCATTAATACGCTAGTAAAAATGAAGTCAGGTGATTTTGAGATTATGAGTTTTGACCACAAAATGGTCTCGAAATTAGGGTTGAAAAAAGGTTGAAAAAGTCATAATCCCAAAATCACCTGACTATATGATTTCCTGGCGTATTTTTACATGCTGAAACCGAATATCGATACTAGAGATCATGAAAATTCGAAAGAAAAAGGTTTAGCTCGAAAACTACATTTTTTTGTTAAAAAATCAACGAATCGAACGCATTCGGCCGCCGAAATGGCCTTCTCCCATGGATCGGATCTTTGTAAAAATTGGCACCCAGGGGTAAAATTGCATGAGGAATATAATGAGAGAGTTTATTTGGTCACTGCCGAACAAATTGAGATTCTCACAACAGGGATTTTGGGACACAACACAGGACACAACAACACAGAACAGGACACAACAGGGAACAGGACAACGATTTTAGAACCTATGCTCAAAATTTAGCCCTAGGGTCAACTTTGGACGTAGAGTTCGAAAATCGACCTTAGAAAGCCGTATCTTCAAAACCCCATTCCCTGTGGCACACTTTATGCTGTGCGGTCGGTTTTCATATCTCTTGAAAACCCAATGCGATTAGCCATTAGGCCAGGGCGGCCTACCGCAGGGAACGCTTGACGGAGACTAGTGGTTGGGGTGCGCGCCTTTCTCTACCTCTTGCAAAACATCACCTGCGGGCGGGAGTCGAACCTGCCTGCGTCGGCATGCCAGTCGGTTATCCGCAGCCGCGGCAGACCGTCGCGGACCGCCGTTTCCGCGGATTGATTCAGCGCATTGCGGAGACATTTTCAGGCTTCGGGGTGTTGATTTTCGTGATCTACAGTTCATTTCCGATCGAAATCACTATAAAGGCATATTTTTGTCGTCGATTTGTCGTCGAGTCGGTTTTCATATCTCTTGAAAATTTTTTCATATCTCTCGTAATCCGGCGCGTCCGCGTATCCGAGGTCGTTGACGTAAGCGATAATCTTGATCATCACCTTCGGCGCGTCAATCTCCTTCGAGTCTGCAAGAAAGGCGCGGATGGGGTGTTTACTTAAAAAGGCCAGTTTTTGTTGGCGCAGCAGTGGTGTGCCATAATACCTGCTCGCGTGAAGAGTTGGTGCTTGCACACAGCCACCTTCATGACGCCGGCGCCACGTGATGTTGTCCGGATTGAAGAGCTGCAGATATCAAAGATCAATAAGCAAAGATCAAAGATCAGCTTCAGAAAGATCAAAGATCAAACGGACATCGATGATCATGTAGCACCAGCTCTCCAGGTCGTCTTTCCTCGCCTGTTCTCTCTCGTTATGGCAACTGCGGGAGGCAAATCGGACCGTGCACAGAAACCGGACGCCCTGACGGGGAATCCTGAAGAGGAATGACATCATCAATAGGTAATGCCAAGAGGAATCCCAATTAAGGAGGATGACGTCATCACTAGTCAATTCCCTCTTCTCACCTCAACTTGCCGTCCTTTTCCACGTATCGTCGAGCAATTCCGAAGTCGATCATGAAGATGGTTGTGTCCTTGAGAGGGACGCCGATCGCAAAGTTGTGTGGTTTGATGTCCCTGAAGATCAAAGATCAAAGATCAAATCAGAATGGAGATAGCTTCACCTATGGAGGAAGCCGCAGGCGTGGAGATCCTCGATCGCCTTTAGTGTCTGCAGGGCGATGTTGAATGTGGAGGACCATCTGCAAAGACGCAGTTGGGGTAAGTTGACGCGGCTGCTACGTGCGTGCAAAATTGTTGCAAAAGGCTCAAATTTTGCTTGCGCGCTTCACTCACGCAAGAGACTCGAGATAGTGACGTCGGAGGTCGTCCAGCGAGTGCGAGACGAGCGTCATCACGATGAACTTGAAGCACTCAGTCTTCTCTGCAAACGCGCAACCATTACGGTAAGACACCTCATCCGGGTCAACACCGCCCTGACGCGGAAGTGATGACCAATCCCACCGTACCCTTGTCGATCATCTTCAGGAAGTGCTGCCTGCGCTCCGGATCCGGCTGGCTGGCGAACTCATTGTAGATTGCCTGCTCGAGCTGCAAATGTGGTCTTTGATCTTTGATCCCTCGATTTCAAATCCCAGAACCATCGGGAGAACACTTTTATGACGTTTTCGGCTTATGTATTATCCAACCCCCCTCTAGATCGAGATCAAAATTCAAAGATCAAGTCCAACCATCTCAAGAGATCAAAGATCAAGTCCAACCTTGAGTCGGTCGTTGGACTTTCGCTGCTTGGGATCGTTGTACTCCGTCTTCATCGCGAGCGGATCGTGTTCGGCGCTGTTGATGCGGCTGATGAGTCCAGCCAACTCACTTTGTACACGTCGCCGAAGCCTCCGCTGCCCAGATTCTCTGAGACGATCCACGTATTGTTCATAGACATCACAAGCTTGCCCGGCTCGAGACGACGACCAGTTCCTTTATCTTTCTGCAGATACAGTACATTTGAAATGATACAGTAGAACATCATGCTTCCGCAACTACCGTACCCTTCGGTTAGGGTTACGGTACGCAGTGCCAGTTAGACTACGGTAATCTACCGTACACCGGAGTAACGGTGCTTACAGTATACCTTCTTGCCGTCGAGAGGCTGCTGGATAGAACGGCCAGCGATCATCGAACGGACGGGTGACCGCTCTCGACGAGGGGAGGAGCGAAGAGTGAAGGGAGGAGGAGGAGAGGGGAGGGAGACGTGCGAATTGGGAAATGACACGTCGTAGACTGTCCAATTTGACTGAGAATTCGATTTAGAGTTGAACCATTGAAAAGATCAAAGATAAACGAGATCAAGATCCCCAGATAATCATTGATTGATGCGATGTCAGGAAAATGCAACCAACCGCGGTTTGCCATTACGTAATTGTTGACTGTGTCATCTCTATCTAGTCTCATTCATCTCGAGGAATGACTAGAAAGTGCTGGCCTATTCATTCTCCACGTTCTCTCGGCACTCTGTAAGCCCGATTAAAAAGACCAAAAATCTGACACTTCATGCTAGAAATGACGAGCGCGGAAGTCATACCATTGAACGTATTGCCGTTGATGTTAGGATAATTTGCAATGTTTGATCAATTTCCTTCGTCTCCGTTCTCCCCGCCTTTATCTGATTATGTGTGAAGCAAGGTAGTAGTTGGGGGAAAGCGAGTCTGAGACTGAGAGTGTTCTATTCCCCCCCCCCCTTCATCCCCATTCTCAATGTCATCCATATCGACTCAGACCTTTGTTTGCATCGTTATTTAAATTCCTTCAGCTATTCTCTACGTCCTGGTATTGACTCAACTCATACGGTAACGAGACTCGATTAATACATCATTATTTGCCTACAGAAATAATGTGGCTGGACGAAGGAAAAAGATTCGATCGGCCTTCTACACACTCCAAATCGCTCAGGTATTTGACCTTCCTCAGTTTGATCTTTGATCGCTTCCCTAATACAGGGGGTATTCGATCTGCTGACACAACTTGTTTACTTCATATCGGTCTTCCGATGGGTGCCCCCACTCAACAAGTTCTGGTATTCACTACGGTAGGATACAGTAGAGAGAGGTATGACCTATTGACATCTGAAGGGATTACTACATCCCGGAGATGACGTATGTGCATATATATCTGTTTCTCTATCTACGAGTGGTTGGAGTGGTGTGTCTATCCCTTCAAAGGTTCCTTGCTATTTGCTGCTCTCATTCCAAAGTCAACATGGTTGGTTAGTAAACTGGTTACCTACAGTACCCACTCTCTATATCTTTCTGCATATGATTTCGCAAATGAGAACATTACATCTTAACGAAAATGAGTCGACTGTCGTTTTTGCAGCTTCTCGATTCGTCCCCTGCTCTTCTCATTCTCGTCGACGAGATCTCCTTTGCCCTCATCATCGCTTCTCCAGTATTTTTATGTTCTGGAGACTTCGAAGATGACGTCACTCTGTCCACCAAGATGATCAGTTTCTCGCTTACGGTAGAACAGACCAGTGATCTACTCAATCAATCGATAATTGGCAGGGAAATACCAACACTGCCACTATAATAATCGTTATTTCAATGGGCATTTGCACGTGTTGTTATGTTTTCATTTTGAGATACGTGAGACAGATGCAAAAGGGCAAACATCGATCCACAAGGTGAAATACAGTACCAAACGCTACAGTAACCATCCATCTCAGTGAATCTTCGTTCCGTCACGAAATCAAGATCAGTTTACAATTGAGTGGTCTCCTAGTCGGATTCATTCTAATTTTCATCCATGTAGCCATGATTGTAATTGTTGCCACCGGGAGTGTGAGTCTGGTTACATACTAGTGATGTCTAATGGAGTCCGAATCTCCTCATATCGCCAGATAAGCGATATAGTGCGCTAATTGAGGAGAATCGACTTTCGACACGGCATCAATATTATTAGGGTGTGTCAAAAGTTCTTACAAAATTTTTCTTTATTTTATTTTATGTGTATTCCAAGGTACAATCTCAAATTCTTTCTTGTGTTTATTAGAGGTAGAAAATACTATTTTGTTTCGTTTTCAGATTTCGCAAATGTTGCATAATTATGACGCAATAATGTGAAGAGTGGGTTTCGCGACCCTAATTTCAAAAATCTCTAATTCAACAGAGGATGAAGATGAGAAATCCAGATTAAAACCACGAGATGACGTAGGAGATGACGATGGAGCTCCATTTAAAAATGATAAAAGGGAGTTTTATAATTAGGCGACAGATGTAGGTCAATTCTTTTCACTCTCAAGCATTTTCCGGAGGGTTGAATTTTTAGTTTTCAATTTTTTCGAGCTTATTTGCCAATCGATATCCCTTAAAAAATACGTATTATTACTTTTAATTTTTGCTGATTAACTTCTAACTATTATTGCGGCGAAATTCGCGAATATTTATAAAAATGTGTGGGAAATTTCGAGTTTCGTAGTTATGATGCAATGCGTCTCGGAAGATTCTGAGAGCGTTCAAATTGCATATTGTCGTCTCTCAACTCACCGAAGATAGTAACCTGATTTTTACCTCACCGTTAAAGAGAAAGTTGAATAGGTGATTTTAGTGAGGTCTGGTCTAAAGGGCGTATTTCATGCAAACTGTAACGATCTTGATGGCTGAACTAATGAAACTAAAGAGCAGTGATAGATCCATCCCTTACCTCTTAGCAGGACTCGATTCATTTCTTGGCAGCTGAGAAAATATTTTTCGAAAATTTTTGTAAGAACTTTTGACGCACCCCAATACCTACCGTACCTCCCATTCTATATCTTTCGGCGACTAACGGCGATTTTCCGCGATAACTACCAGATCGGGAGTACTATCTTTTCATTCGTCTCTCCATGGCTCATTATCATGGTCAATCGTGACATGAGACAGAGTCTTTTCAGCTTTCTGATAAAGGTTCGCTCCCTCGTTCCCTCGCAGACGATCCATCCCATAATTTGCCTTGTTCAGTGCACAATCGAGGTACGACGACAAACAACCTTATCCATTAGTACCGTATCCCGACGAACGATGACTGATTGAGTCATTCAAAGGTTTTTATGTATGAAATGTATTCACTGACTAGCAGAATAAATTGTTAGATCGTGTGAATTCGATATCTTGAAATTGATTATTAGTTTTATCAAGAAAAAGGTATAATCAATCATTAGGGAGGCGACCAATTTCTAAGTGCTAACCAGATTTGGGAAAGAAAAAAAAGAAGGAAAAAAATGAGGCTAGCAAAAAATATTCTTATGCAACCTATGTACCGTAGTGACTTCAAATATGCGCAAATACCTCAGTTACAACAGCGCAAAATCTTAGGAAGCCATCGTTTCTCCACGAAAAATAGTAACGTTTTTCCTGGCCATTTTTTTCTGCAAAGAAAAATCGAAGCCATTTCTTAACCTGATGAGATAAGTTCCTATTTTTTGCTATTGAGTCCAAGGATTAAAATGGAGGTGATACCCCAAGTTGTAAAGTTTATCATGGAAAAAATTGCTTAGGAAACTTTATTTTGTAACATGAAATTAGTAAAAAAAATTAATAACCAGTCATTGGAAAAAAAACAAAAGAAAAAATAAATAATTTTTAAAAAACTAAGAAAGTTAGTTCACGAAAGACCATTTTTCATAAGACGTCATTTAGTAAATTGTTTTTCCAAATTAATTTTTATTAAATATTGTTTTACAAAATTTATTGTTCTAAGAGAATCATTTACCAAACAAAATTTTCTATATAAAATTTACAATTTTTGTATTTACGATGTGAAATTTATAACTCGAGGTAACACCAAAATGGAATAGTTTTTGCTAGCATCGATTTTCTTTTTTCCCCAACCCTGTTGCTAACCATCAACAGTCTACTTAAAGGGATCCAGTGGCCTCAAACTATTATTTTTTATTATTATTTTGAATATTTTGAAAATCCACAGACATGACTGATCCAAAATCATCATAAAAATCTAAAATTAAATTAAAATATACTCGATTTTTAAATAGAAGTTAAAAAATTGAATGAATTTGAACCACCCAGTGTGGTTACGGTACTTTGGCGACATTCATGCCTTGCCGATTTGCCGGTCACATTTTCCGGTTTTGCTTCTTTTTTCTCTTTGTTTTTAGCGTTTCCTTCTGTTTATTTATTCCTTGACGATTTCGCTTTTTTATTTCTTATCAGAGTTTCTCCTTGGGTCCACTACGATGCGCGAGCCTACAATTTCAAGAAAAACTGCGTGGTGCCGACTGCGGCGGTGAGTCGAAGTTTCCTCTATTTTTCTTCGATTTGTTTCTCGTATCTGTGGTTCTTATACTTTATCTTTTGCTCTTTTCAGGAGCTGAAGGAGATCGCCCTCTCCAAGACGCAGAGAAAGACGCCCACCGTCGTCCATCGGTTCGTGTTTTTACTTCCTCCAATAGCATTGACATTTGTGACGAAATGCGGACTTGTAGTTCTCCTAGTATTAATTTCTCGCTCGTTTTTATGTGATATGTTATTACTATCGCGTAGCTACGCTTGCGTTAAAACGTTTCGTCACCACATCACTGTGGTGAGGAAACGATTTAACTTTGCTTGCCTGGTCACTCGATTAAGCCCGTATTTGCTAGGTGGCGCGTTCCGAATCGCCGCCAGCCCAGAAGCGCCGCGACTCCTCCTCTTCTACCTCGGGCTCCGGCTCGGCCAGCAGCAGCAGCTCCAAGGGTGAGCGCGCTGTACTCAGTATTGCCGGTAATTTCGAAAACAGCTTTTTCCTGCGGAACTGTAACAATTTTGCTCAAATTTTCAATTTTTGGCCAGATTTGCCTATTTCATCGAGTGTTTGCAATTTTAAAATTTTAATATTTAATTATATAATTAATATAATCATAGACGATCGTCGGCGATGGCGCTCGCCTCGTCGCGACGACAGAAGGGAGCGTCACAGGGACGAGAGGAGGCGCGATGATAGTCTGCGCGTCCTTGTCTTGTCTTCCTTTCACAATTGTTTCGAAATCAGATATAAAACGGGTGTAATATGTCTAATGCGGTGTTCGTGATGTTGGTGGTCATGTGTATATCAAATTAATCATTTGATATAATTTAAATAATAGTTGATGCTATTTAGTCGTTGCTATCCGCCACCTCGACGTGAACGAAGCTTCCCATCGCATCGCTCGCGATCGCCCAGGTTCGTTATAACATGAATGATATTGTTGATAGAACAATCGGCGCTGACTGTATTTTGTGAAACCCATTTTGGAAGTGAAATTATGGCGGTGAAACCTACAATTCGCTGGAAATGTAAACTGCAACATACTGGTGTATATTTGGAGTCTTATTGTCTTATTTAGCCAACTCGGCTTCATTTTTATTGCGTACTCGAAGTCAGACTGATGTTTTAGATTTTATTCAAATAATTAAATACATATTTTAGAAGAGAGCGCTCGCCCCGTCGTGATCGATCGTCGAGGAGAGACAGAGGAAGCGACAGGGACAGAAAGGATCGATCGAGTGACAGGTGCGGTAGAGAACAGCCTTACCCAATTGTCATACCTCGATTCGCGGTAGATCAAGGATGCTCTATCGATTGGACATGCTATTTCAATGGGAATCCACTCCAATTGGTATCGCACCAGACTCTCGTTTCTATGCTGGTGCGGTACTAGTAAAATATGCAAGATACTGGTTTCGTCTAGTGACTGTAACACTGAACTTCCTGGATGGGATGTTTAGTTAATTTGGCGATATGTTGGATGAAAGATTATTCGATAAGCACCATTTATATACGAGAGACAACTGTTAAGTAATAGACGGTGTCTCTCTTCCAGTAGGTTATCATCCGACCTAGTTCCATTAAATTGAAATCATCACAATATCTAAATAAATATAATTACAGAGATAGCCGCCGGTCACCACACGCAACGAGTGCGGAGATGGATACAGTCTGTCGAGGAGAGGTACAGTAACTTGACGTTCCGTGATATAAAAATATCGTGAGGCTTGCAGAATAAAGGGTCACTAATCGCTACTGCATCTGCCTCTCTTGTTCTCGCCCTCGTGATACGCAACAAGAGATACAAGATACTTAGCCGTAAGTTGAAGAGATGTATGAGGAAATAGGTTAGGGAAGGGGGGGGGGGGGGTTGGTCCTTTCAATCTGTATGATGCCTCAGTTAATACGATGTGCTTAGTAATCCCCTCAATAAATTTTTCTTTCAGCGAATAGAGTATCACTCGCGTGCGGCCTTCAAGAGTGGCCTCTATAAGAGGACGAGTGTGGATGGGCGAGAGATGAAGATTTCCTCTGGGGAGAGGCCAAACTGATCTACTGCGACATCAACTTCAGATTCAGGAAGGTAGGGTATATTAATTATTTCTAAATTTTTCTATCTACATCTTATACATGTAGTATGCTTATGTAAATACCTGACCTCCCTCGAATGAGTGTCTGATAGGGATGACTTTCGGAGAATATTTCGGAGAAAGAGAATATATCTAGAGATTTCACTGCATCTCAGACGTAATCTGGTTATTGCGTCGTGACGAATAAATAAATTTGAGGACAGCCCAGTGTCTCTCCGATGAAGAATCGCCCTTCTTCGTTCACTGCAAAGACAGAGGTGAGAGATAGGTTTCATCCATTCCTTGAATGGGAATGGTGTCAGTGGTGATTCTATAAGACAGTATGACTCAATTAGCGGCGGACAATGGGGGGAGAACAGGAGAGGCGTTCTCCAACTGACTTGTGAGTTGAGCTGTGGTTGGGAGCAGTTGGATGAGTCGGTGGGGAGGAGAGGGGAGGGGGAAGATCATATGGTTACGGTAACAGGGAGGGAGGTAGTGAGAGGGTAGGTCAAGGGAGTGAAGGGGAGGTAGATCACAAGATTAATGTAGGGAGAGGGAAAGAGAGGAGAGTAGGTGAGGATGTAGGTAAAAGGGCTAAAGTAAGAGGAGGGGGGAGACAGGGGGAGGGTACTGTGGGTTCTAGGGATACTGTAACAGGAAGGGGAGTTGCCCGCTATCGATCGACATTTCTCTGATTACGGTGTTCGTTGTAGGACCGGCGCGTCTGGATCGGGCGATTGCTGGTGAAGTGTCTGCAGGACATGCTGCTGCCATGGAACAACAGGTTAAAGGAAAGGAGAGGGTTACGGTAGTATACTTTCAAAAAGATATGGTAGATATCGATCAAAATAATAATGTAGTGATTACAAAGTGATTTCAGAATTCGAACGAGCAATCGGAGAAGTTTAATGCGACTGAGAATCTGAAGAAGTGGAGAAAATGGAGAAGAAGAAGTTGTACAACTTCTGATGAGACAAGGAGAAGAATAATGATTTTTATTCATTTTCCCTATAATTTGTCCGTGTTAATTATATACTGGACTGCTCATATAAATTGAAAATAACTGTATTTGTTGTAAAGTATAGTACTCGTGAGAATAAATATTTTCGTACATTACTGAAGTATCAATAAAACAACGAACCCGAGAGCGAATCTTGGTGGGGCGAGGCATGAGCAGACCATCGTGATCGTCTTCGATCGGTAGACCAGTCATGTCATCGAGTAGGGTACCGTCTACCGTTCCACCTGGCTATCTACCGTATCCCACGATCGTTCCCGCTGTAATAGATAGATTAACCTAGTAGTGTGATAAGTTCTCTTCTCTCTTTCTTGTCTATTAATTAGCTATGTTATCGTGTCTCTTTCCTAGCCTCTTCAGGGCGAATTTATCTGTGATATCAGCCTCCTCAGGGCATTCCTCAGGTCTATGAAAGTAGTGGTGCCTACTTCTTGGCTGCGATCTTGTCTCCGAAGAGTGGGCGGTAGTTCAGGAGGGAGACGACGCGGAATAGGGAGGATGAAAAACTAGCAATTAGAGCTAAAACTCACAAGAGCGATCAACAACAGGACGACGTACGTAATTTAGTTCAAAATATAAATAGGTAAATACACGCGCATAAATCAAACGATAGAGACTCACATCGATGGCATGGCATCCTCCTTGTAGTGGTTGAAATGGCGGTAGCAGAGGAATTCCCGTTTACCGGCCCGTTGAAGAACCATACATCTCTAGTCCAGCTAGTCCGTCCCGTCATCAAGGAGCTTCAAGCCTATCAGCGATTCCCTCCTCCGAAGACCATCCGTTGGTACAAGTCGCAATTGACTCGCAGCTTGTGCGCAGGCGACGCATTTCTTTCTCGTCATTATACTGAGAGCAAAAGAAGCGATAAACGAAAAAAAGAGAACGGCTGTATAGCAATAAATGCGCATTACTGACCGAATAAACGCGTATTATGTTGTAAATGCTGTCTATAAATACAATTCAACCCAGTATCAAGCAAAATACATCATAATACAATGAAAATAATACAGAAAAAGCTTCTAAACAGTGCACAAGAACGGGAAAACCAATCAATGCGCTTCGTCCACCGTATTTTGGCATTCATCGAAACACACCATCTCGCCGTTTGAACTAAACGCCGGTTTCATGCCTTTTTCTTGTTTAATGAATTAATTTAATTTTTCTGCTTTATGCCATTGAAATACAGGAGCAAAATGAAGCAAATTGAGGCATACTTAGTTTTTGGGTACCGGATCCCTTTAAGTAGACTGTTGATGGTTAGCAACAGGGTTGGGGAAAAAAGAAAATCGATGCTAGCAAAAAATATTCCATTTTGGTGTTACCTCGAGTTATAAATTTCACATCGTAAATACAAAAATTGTAAATTTTATATAGAAAATTTTGTTTGGTAAATGATTTTCTTAGATTTTTTAATTTTTTGTAAAAATAAATTTTGTAAAACAATATTTAATAAACTTGGGGTATCACCTCCATTTTAATCCTTGGACTCAATAGCAAAAAATAGGAACTTATCTCATCAGGTTAAGAAATGGCTTCGATTTTTCTTTGCCGAAAAAAATGGCCAGGAAAAACGTTACTATTTTTCGTGGAGAAACGATGGCTTCCTAAGATTTTGCGCTGTTGTAACTGAGGTATTTGCGCATATTTGAAGTCACTACGGTACATAGGTTGCATAAGAATATTTTTTGCTAGCCTCATTTTTTTCCTTCTTTTTTTTCTTTCCCAAATCTGGTTAGCACTTAGAAATTGGTCGCCTCCCTAATGATTGATTATACCTTTTTCTTGATAAAACTAATAATCAATTTCAAGATATCGAATTCACACGATCTAACAATTTATTCTGCTAGTCAGTGAATACATTTCATACATAAAAACCTTTGAATGACTCAATCAGTCATCGTTCGTCGGGATACGGTACTAATGGATAAGGTTGTTTGTCGTCGTACCTCGATTGTGCACTGAACAAGGCAAATTATGGGATGGATCGTCTGCGAGGGAACGAGGGAGGGAACCTTTATCAGAAAGCTGAAAAGACTCTGTCTCATGTCACGATTGACCATGATAATGAGCCATGGAGAGACGAATGAAAAGATAGTACTCCCGATCTGGTAGTTATCGCGGAAAATCGCCGTTAGTCGCCGAAAGATATAGAATGGGAGGTACGGTAGGTATTGGGGTGCGTCAAAAGTTCTTACAAAAATTTTCGAAAAATATTTTCTCAGCTGCCAAGAAATGAATCGAGTCCTGCTAAGAGGTAATGGATGGATCTATCACTGCTCTTTAGTTTCATTAGTTCAGCCATCAAGATCGTTACAGTTTGCATGAAATACGCCCTTTAGACCAGACCTCACTAAAATCACCTATTCAACTTTCTCTTTAACGGTGAGGTAAAAATCAGGTTACTATCTTCGGTGAGTTGAGAGACGACAATATGCAATTTGAACGCTCTCAGAATCTTCCGAGACGCATTGCATCATAACTACGAAACTCGAAATTTCCCACACATTTTTATAAATATTCGCGAATTTCGCCGCAATAATAGTTAGAAGTTAATCAGCAAAAATTAAAAGTAATAATACGTATTTTTTAAGGGATATCGATTGGCAAATAAGCTCGAAAAAATTGAAAACTAAAAATTCAACCCTCCGGAAAATGCTTGAGAGTGAAAAGAATTGACCTACATCTGTCGCCTAATTATAAAACTCCCTTTTATCATTTTTAAATGGAGCTCCATCGTCATCTCCTACGTCATCTCGTGGTTTTAATCTGGATTTCTCATCTTCATCCTCTGTTGAATTAGAGATTTTTGAAATTAGGGTCGCGAAACCCACTCTTCACATTATTGCGTCATAATTATGCAACATTTGCGAAATCTGAAAACGAAACAAAATAGTATTTTCTACCTCTAATAAACACAAGAAAGAATTTGAGATTGTACCTTGGAATACACATAAAATAAAATAAAGAAAAATTTTGTAAGAACTTTTGACACACCCTAATAATATTGATGCCGTGTCGAAAGTCGATTCTCCTCAATTAGCGCACTATATCGCTTATCTGGCGATATGAGGAGATTCGGACTCCATTAGACATCACTAGTATGTAACCAGACTCACACTCCCGGTGGCAACAATTACAATCATGGCTACATGGATGAAAATTAGAATGAATCCGACTAGGAGACCACTCAATTGTAAACTGATCTTGATTTCGTGACGGAACGAAGATTCACTGAGATGGATGGTTACTGTAGCGTTTGGTACTGTATTTCACCTTGTGGATCGATGTTTGCCCTTTTGCATCTGTCTCACGTATCTCAAAATGAAAACATAACAACACGTGCAAATGCCCATTGAAATAACGATTATTATAGTGGCAGTGTTGGTATTTCCCTGCCAATTATCGATTGATTGAGTAGATCACTGGTCTGTTCTACCGTAAGCGAGAAACTGATCATCTTGGTGGACAGAGTGACGTCATCTTCGAAGTCTCCAGAACATAAAAATACTGGAGAAGCGATGATGAGGGCAAAGGAGATCTCGTCGACGAGAATGAGAAGAGCAGGGGACGAATCGAGAAGCTGCAAAAACGACAGTCGACTCATTTTCGTTAAGATGTAATGTTCTCATTTGCGAAATCATATGCAGAAAGATATAGAGAGTGGGTACTGTAGGTAACCAGTTTACTAACCAACCATGTTGACTTTGGAATGAGAGCAGCAAATAGCAAGGAACCTTTGAAGGGATAGACACACCACTCCAACCACTCGTAGATAGAGAAACAGATATATATGCACATACGTCATCTCCGGGATGTAGTAATCCCTTCAGATGTCAATAGGTCATACCTCTCTCTACTGTATCCTACCGTAGTGAATACCAGAACTTGTTGAGTGGGGGCACCCATCGGAAGACCGATATGAAGTAAACAAGTTGTGTCAGCAGATCGAATACCCCCTGTATTAGGGAAGCGATCAAAGATCAAACTGAGGAAGGTCAAATACCTGAGCGATTTGGAGTGTGTAGAAGGCCGATCGAATCTTTTTCCTTCGTCCAGCCACATTATTTCTGTAGGCAAATAATGATGTATTAATCGAGTCTCGTTACCGTATGAGTTGAGTCAATACCAGGACGTAGAGAATAGCTGAAGGAATTTAAATAACGATGCAAACAAAGGTCTGAGTCGATATGGATGACATTGAGAATGGGGATGAAGGGGGGGGGGGAATAGAACACTCTCAGTCTCAGACTCGCTTTCCCCCAACTACTACCTTGCTTCACACATAATCAGATAAAGGCGGGGAGAACGGAGACGAAGGAAATTGATCAAACATTGCAAATTATCCTAACATCAACGGCAATACGTTCAATGGTATGACTTCCGCGCTCGTCATTTCTAGCATGAAGTGTCAGATTTTTGGTCTTTTTAATCGGGCTTACAGAGTGCCGAGAGAACGTGGAGAATGAATAGGCCAGCACTTTCTAGTCATTCCTCGAGATGAATGAGACTAGATAGAGATGACACAGTCAACAATTACGTAATGGCAAACCGCGGTTGGTTGCATTTTCCTGACATCGCATCAATCAATGATTATCTGGGGATCTTGATCTCGTTTATCTTTGATCTTTTCAATGGTTCAACTCTAAATCGAATTCTCAGTCAAATTGGACAGTCTACGACGTGTCATTTCCCAATTCGCACGTCTCCCTCCCCTCTCCTCCTCCTCCCTTCACTCTTCGCTCCTCCCCTCGTCGAGAGCGGTCACCCGTCCGTTCGATGATCGCTGGCCGTTCTATCCAGCAGCCTCTCGACGGCAAGAAGGTATACTGTAGGCACCGTTACTCCGGTGTACGGTAGATTACCGTAGTCTAACTGGCACCGCGTACCGTAACCCTAACCGAAGTGTTCTCCCGATGGTTCTGGGATTTAAAATCGAGGGATCAAAGATCAAAGATCACATTTGCAGCTCGAGCAGGCAATCTTCAATGAGTTCGCCAGCCAGCCGGATCCGGAGCGCACGCAGCACTTCCTGAAGATGATCGACAAGGGTACGGTGGGATTGGTCATCACTTCCGCGTCAGGGCGGTGTTAACCCGGATGAGGTGTCTTACCGTAATGGTTGCGCGTTTGCAGGGAAGACTGAGTGCTTCAAGTTCATCGTGATGACGCTCGTCTCGCACTCGCTGGACGACCTCCGACGTCACTATCTCGAGTCTCTTGCGTGAGTGAAGCGCGCAAGCAAAATTTGAGCCTTTTGCAACAATTTTGCACGCACGTAGCAGCCGCGTCAACTCACCCCAACTGCGTCTTTGCAGATGGTCCTCCACATTCAACATCGCCCTGCAGACACTAAAGGCGATCGAGGATCTCCACGCCTGCGGCTTCCTCCATAGGTGAAGCTATCTCCATTCTGATTTGATCTTTGATCTTTGATCTTCAGGGACATCAAACCACACAACTTTGCGATCGGCGTCCCTCCCAAGGACACAACCATCTTCATGATCGACTTCGGAATTGCTCGACGATACGTGGAAACGGACGGCAAGTTGAGGTGAGAAGAGGGAATTGACTAGTGATGACGTCATCCTTCTTAATTGGGATTCCTCTTGGCATTACCTATTGACGATGTCATTCCTCTTCAGGATTCCCCGTCAGGGCGTCCGGTTTCTGGGCACGGTCCGATTTGCCTCCCGCAGTTGCCATAACGAGAGAGAACAGGCGAGGAAAGACGACCTGGAGAGCTGGTGCTACATGATCATCGATGTCCGTTTGATCTTTGATCTTTCTGAAGCTGATCTTTGATCTTTGCTTATTGATCTTTGATATCTGCAGCTTTTCAATCCGGACAACATCACGTGGCGCCGCGTCACAGTCCGCACGAAGGTGGCTGTGTGCAAGCACCAACTCTTCACGCGAGCAGGTATTATGGTACACCACTGCTGCGCCAACAAAAACTGGCCTTTTTAAGAGCTGTTCCACGGTTTAGTGAAGCTTTTGAGAGGGTCGACGGAGGACTTTTTTGCAACCTCTGCCAATAAGTTCAGGGTGAAGTCCCCATACATAGAGCTGATAGCTGGCCCAATATGCGATGTTGGGGTGCACTTTCCGAAAAATGCCAGACATGTCCCAAAAAAAGTCCGAAATTTCATCTCAGAAGAAAATAGGTTCTTATAGATGTTTCAGGGGTTATTTTTGATGAAAATAACGAAAAACATAGTTTGGAAGCGCAAAGACATCGATATATGGTCGAAAAATGAAAATATGTTCATTTTTCGGTCACCCTGAAAAAATATTTTAGCCATGTATATTTTTTTATTCCAGATTCGGATTCTACGTGAAAAACTACCCCTGCGCATCTATTTTTCATGTCCATCATAATGGGCCGCCGGCTTCTGCAGATGTCAGCCCGAGACGCTCTCTGAGGCTGGTGAGACAACGATGTCGAGAGATTTCGCTATTTCAAAGCAATACAGTCACTTTCACAACAGATTTGTGTCCCATTAATCGTTATTAATCACTTGTTTTTATTTTCTGGTGTTGTGATATCGATAAAACTCGAAAAAAGTGAAAAGTCGAAAAATCACTTTTTTGAAATCTCGAAATTTCAAAAATTCATAAGGCATGTATCTGAGCTTCAAATTGTGTATTTTTAACGGAAAATCACTTGGAAAATCACTTATGAACAATATCTGAACTTTTGGGACGATTTCGAGAGAAAAAGTTTTGGACGAAAAATTTCTCGATCATTTGCCCTTTTCCGTTGAGAATGCATCATTTTAAGCTCAGATACATGAGTTATGAATTTTTGAAATTTTGAGATTTCGAAAAAGTGATTTTTCGACTTTTCGCTTTTTTCGTGTTTTATCGATATCGAAACCCCATAACATCAACACAAATGCTTAAGAATGACAAATGGGACACAAAACTGATTCATAAGTGACTGTCTCATTTCGAAAATACGAAATCTCTCGACATCTTTCTCTCGCCAGTCTACGAGAACGCATAGGGCTGACATCTGCAGAAGCCGGCGGCCCATTTCGATGGACATGAAAAATAGATGCTCAGGGGTAGTTTTTCACGTAGAATCCGAATCTGGAATAAAAAAATGTACATGGCTAAAATATTTTTTCAGAGTGACCAAAAAATGACGAAATTTTTCGACCATATATCGATGTCCGTACGTTTCCAAACTATGTTTTTCGTTATTTTCATCGAAAAACACCCCCGAAACATCTGTATGAACATTTTTTTTTTTTGAGATGAAATTTCGGACTTTTTTTGGGACATGTCTGGCATTTTTCAGAAAGTGCACCCCAACATCGCATATTGGGCCAGCTATCAGCTCTATGTATGGGGACTTCACCCTGAACTTATTGGCATAAGTTGCAAAAATCGATCCGTTGGGTAGGTGCAGAATATCGTGGAACGTCTCTTAAGTAAACACCCCATCCGCGCCTTTCTTGCAGACTCGAAGGAGATTGACGCGCCGAAGGTGATGATCAAGAGCATCGCTTACGTCAACGACCTCCGATACGCGGACGCGCCGGATTACGAGAAGATCCGCGGACTCCTCAACGACGGAGCCAAGGAGGACAAAGTTGGCGTATTTAAGGTGTCTGAGCACGATCGATGATCTTTGCAGTTCGATCTGACAAAGAAGTTCGACTGGGTAGGAGTCGAGCTCAAGAAGAAGCTGTCGAGCAAGAAGAAAGGGGTTCGGTAATCGGGTGGTGGTGTGGGAGGAGTACGGTAGGGGTACTGTAGGGGTATTGTAGGGATACTGTAGGGGTACGAATTCTTTGGGCCATGAGCACTGCTCATTCTGGCTATCGTCAACTGTCTGAGCCTCTGCCGGTTACGCCTGGAATATGCGATACTTGATCTTTGATCGTTGATCTTTAATCTCGTTATTTCTCAGCCACTGGCGGCCAACAAGATAACCGACGATGAGGACGACACGGAACCATCGATGAAGAAAAAGAAAGAAGAAAGGAGGAAGAGATTCTCGATGGAGAATGAAGATGTAAGCCAAAGGGTACGGTAGGTAGATCTAGGTAGATCGATTACTGTAAGTAGATCAAGAGTGGGGAAAAGCAGGATACTATGTGGGTAATTGATGAAAGGGCTACAGTACATCTTCAGCTACCGTACCCCACCTGATCTCTGATCTCTTTCAGAGCTCTGAACTGATGTTGGCGAAGCTGCCCGCCCGGAGGTGAGAGAAGAGATTAAAGATCAATGTCTAATGATCAGAGATCAAGGATCATAGTTCAAAGATCAACTTCTCAGGACGATCTCCAAACTTGTATCGACAGCACTCGTCGTGCCTCCTTCATCGAAAGCCCGTCAAGGTCCACCTTCCGGCTTTGCTCTTCCACGCGCACTCCCCGGCGGACCGGTGAGCTTCAGTATCCTAGCAACCACACTGAGAGCTACCGTAGTCTTGCCTCAACTATCGTAACCTACCGTATCCTCAGGTGTACCCCGTCTCGATGTCCAAGCCACCCCCGCCTCCTTCTGGAGTTAGGATGGCAACAGCATTGGGACCAAGTGGAGGAGGAGGAGAAATGATGCTGGCCAGAGATCAGAGTGTGAGTGGTTTACGGTATAGTGTACGGTAGGTTACTGTAGGATGATCACCGTATCCTCGAATACCGTACTCTTTGCAGTCGGTTCCCGCACAGACAGCGACAGCAGGAACAGTGACTGGAGGAGGAGGAGGACAACCAAAATCAAACTACAATGTGAGGAAGGATGAGTAGTACTGTAGCTGACTAGTGGGTGCTGTAATATATAAGGTTGGTGCATAAGTCGTTGCCGATTTCGACACTTGGTTATTCTTGCCTGTCCCACCATCGCGCATTCCATGGAGAATAGTGACAGGTCCAAAATTGGTGCACAGTCGCAATGTATGATGATTTAATAATGCATTGAAGCTAGTAGAAGCTGTCAGCAACAAATCCCTACTTAAGATATTTATCTAAATTAGAAATGCAACTGGCCTTATGCGATCAATTTCAGTTTATAAAGCCGTGTAATCGGGTCAGAGGGTCTAGAGATTTGAATATACCTGAAAAGTAAAGTAGCTCTACTGTATAGTTTTCAATTAAATTTGTGAGAGGATTCAGCTATTCGTTGAAGAATTGCATTGTCCACAAGTCGAGAAACGAACATCCAATTAGGTGCTTACGGTGATCCACTGGCTCCTTTACTCATTGAACGGCTGATATTTCGCCATTAAAGTAACAATAAATCCTTGCCCTATCGCTGATATTTTCGACATAATTCTCAAATCAATATTTTTTGAAGAGTGCGCTTAGCTCGAAAACACACAAAACCACATTTTCCGACGTTTTCGGTCGAGAATTCATATCTGAGAAATCTCGTATTTTTAAAACAGAAAGCGAAGCCGTTTTGAATGTTCATATGGATAACATAGACCCTTGTCAAGTGAGTCGAAAGCACTTCTGTTCAGGTCTCCCTCATGGATGTTTGAGGGGGAAAATGCGATCGCGTGAACAGATAATTTTCGAAGTTGGTCATATTTGTCGGCCAGTATTATGGCTGTTCTGCATCGAGAACTATTCCGATTCTGCTATTATAAAGCATTAGTATAGGGCTTCTCAGCTTACCATACGCGGTTTCTATGAAACGTTTCGCAGCTTTGCAAACCCTCATATAAGAACATTTTACTTCTCTTGAAAATCTCACTGTTAGTCAGATCCCCAGTTCCCCCTATTCCCGTAAGCCTGTCACAATTCCATTCTATGAAAATAATCTTCGAATATGACCCAAAGTATTGTTATGGAGGCGGGTCATAGTGATTCGAAACAAGCAAAATATTGGAGGCTTAACTTCATGCTCAAAATCGGCAAAGACTTATGCACCAACCTAATACTGTAAGTTACTGTACCCGTGATCGATTACTGTATTCAGACGGCGATTCCTCGGACGCCCAGACGTGACAGTCTGATGCTGGCGAACAACAATAACATGCCGAGCACAAAGAAGAAGGGTCTCTCCCTCCCTCCTCCCTCGTAGGCCACGCCCCCTCGTTGGCCACGCCCCTCCCCGCTCAACTCAGTAATCACATTAACTTCGAACAACCAACTACCATAAAGATCGCGTTGAATTGGACTGTTGCATGCACAGTAATATCCAGATCAAATGAGCAGAGTTCCAAAATCACAGATCAAGTATTACAAATTTACAAAAAGTTGTTCCGGGAAATAAACTGTTCCGGCAATGACGAATTTACAAATTATTTGTTTACGCTATCCGTTAATTATATTTCCTTAGTGCGCTGGGCGTGGGACCTCTTTAGAAGCAATTTAACAAAAGAATACATAAAGAAAATATATGCGAAAATATGCGAAAAGGCGATTCCAGTACGCAAAACCGGAGAATAGTTAAGCGTGAAACGGCGACTATTATCAATTTGCCCTTGTGCCCACGCCGCACTCTACGCGAGAAGGGTTAGAGAGCGGCCATTTCTCTCCCCTCCGTCCCCTCCGCCCGCTCGTTTTCCGCTTTATCTAACCCGTCTCGTGTAGAGAGCTCAGCCTCTATAACCTCCCACTCTTCCTCAATTCGTAAGCTTCTGCTAGAGAGGAGAACCTCTGCATACGGTAGGTTACGGTAACTCAAAAGAACGGCAGTCGAAGATTACGGTAGACGACGGACTTGAGCTTGTTCTCGACGCTCCTTATCGATCTGACGCCGACGTAGTACCGATTGTACTCCTCGTTCTCCCTCTGGTAAACGGACTGGAATATCCATCGGTTACTGTAGGGATATATAGCACTCAATGATCGTGAACCAGTGATAAACCGAATTATTATATGCGAGATCGTTAAACAACGAAACAAAAAAGTTATAATCAAAAAATAGCAAAAAAACGCGAATTGAAGATATGATTTTTTTCGTCCCAAAAATGAATTTCGTAATCCAGGTCGGGTTCGAAAAACTCAACATCTTGAAAATACATGACTATAGGTTTTTCTGGCGTATTTTTGCACTTAATTAAACAACGAAACAAAAAAGTTCCGTAACCTTCTCAGGTACCGTATCCTACTCTTCGATCCTCTTCTTCATCATTTCCATCTTTCTGGTCGGGTGCGCATGATTTTGGCCAATTTTACCCTTTCCGGACCAGTATTTGCCGCAGAAAAAGAATTTGGATCCGGGATTCAGAAGGCTCAGATCAAAAAACGGAAAAGGCCAATCGATTCAGAATTAAAAGTTACCCCGAGGACCAACTTTTCATCAGATTGGAATATTTTCATGTTCCAGGCCCTGTTGAACCTTTGCGGACTCTTAGGCGAACGGGCTCATAAGTTGATCTCCCCGTACGATTCCATTCAAAGCAGCTGACGATCCTGGTATGACATAACAGATGGAAGAACCCAGGAATCGACATCCAAAGTATGTCTCGAATCCGAAATCTTGATAACGTATTCCTCTTATAGTCACGGTGCGCAGACACATCTTTTCTGGGGTGGACCTCTCTTTTTTCTTATCACCCATATTCAGAGCAGTGTGATCGAATTTCTTGAATGAATTATTCCACGATTCTTCTTCCTTCCTCTGATTCTCAGCAGTCAATTCCAGCATCTTGGCGTCTCTGGTCTTGATCGTCTCCTGGAGTTGGCGATTTTCCTCAACGATAGTCTCGCGTACTTCGCGTTATTCTGCAAAAAATCTTCAACTTTCTAATTTTTTCAAGACTTGTTTGCACTCTATGTATTTATCTATTGATTTCAGAGTATCACATTCTACTGCAGTATAGATTCCGAACCTTCTTAATCTTGTTTGTAGTCGTCATTTCCTTCACGAGATCGACCAAAGTAGCGATTATCTGGAAATTTGGAATCAAAGCTCACATAAAATATTTGAACGAGATGAACTGAATTTGACTGTCTATCTGTAATCATTTCACAAACGCAGTCTCTCCTCTTATACTCGTGTTCCTTCATTTCGTGTCGCAATGCATTGCAATTAAGATATTTGCGCTATACCACTTACCCTTCACGAAACAGTCGATCAATTGATCACGGAACGCTGTCGTATCTCTTTAATTCATAATTTATACTCACTTGAGAATAAATGCAATGTTGTGCCGTTATGAGAGTGTTCCACAGCAATAAATGAATAATTTGCGAACTTTTCGATGCAGTAATCGATTTAAAAAAAATTATTCATTGCTGATAATGATGTTGTTTCGGTTTTTTGACTCTCCTCTTTCTGCACACTCTCTCGTTTCTCTGATCGGCGAGATAGTGTGCGGAATGTAGATAGCCAAAACCGAATTTAAATCTCTAATTGCTGATAATGAAAGATGCTCTGATATGGACAGCAGAGAATATACTATAGAAAACACAAGAATTGGCTCTGACAGACGAGAAAACGTGCAGAATGAAGAGGGCATTTCCTGAACGGAGAGAAACAGAGAGACACGTTCTCTCTCTTCCTCTCTTTCTCTTACTCGAAGAGGGAGCGTGCAAAGAAGGAGTGTTTCAACATCGATCTCTAGCCTGCTAGAAGCGAGAGAGAGAGATAGGGAGTGGGAGGTCCACTCAGGAACTGTTCCTATCCTCTTTATCGGCAATGATTCCCTCTTCCCCCACATCCTCATCGGACGAGGATACGAACTTGGAGCTAGTTGGCTAGTCTCTTTCACTATAGTATTTCTCTAGTCTTCAATGTATTTTCAATCTCATTCTTCATAAAATTCTGCTTTTTCAGGCAGCTCTCAGTCCTCAGAAGATATCGTCCCGATAGGTGACCAAGCTATTAATCCCTATCAAAATTCGGTTAGAAATAGGCTCGGTCAAGCCGGGAAGAATGAGGGAAAAGAGGAGGTCAGTGCATTTTTATTATTATAACTATAATTCTATCGGCTAAAATCCTTGCATTTGATTGACAATTACGTTGTGAGACATATTTCATGAAGCCACAATCCCTTGAAGGTGACGCTGGAACTGTTTCAACGCTTCGTCGAGGAAAATCGGCTGAACCAACAGGATATCAAATGCAATCTAGAGGAAATTCTGCTTGTGAGCAAACGGGAAAAGGTGAGAAATTCTACACTGAAAAAGTCGAATAAATTGAAATTTCAGGAGTTATTGGAAGAGCAAGTGAGAGGAGAACAGGAACGAGTCAAGTCAAGAGATGACGAGATCGAAAAACTGAAGACTCGGAACAATGAATACATGAAGATGAACGAGGTTAGTGGCACTTGGAGATATCAATACTCATACATTTTCAAAATAGTATAACGTCGAACTTCACATTTTCATAAATTTTGATTTCAATCTCAGGCATTCGCAAAGGTGACGAATCTACTTGAGAAAACTGTAACTCTTCGACAAGAAGAATTAAATCGGAAGAACTTGGAAATCGAACGTCTCACCTCTCTTCTCGACTCGAAGAAAAGCACTTTTGTAAGGGAAATCTGTCTTTGAGCCGTCAGAACAATCGTTGTTTCAGGAGCATCTCACAACTCAATTGGCTGCCTATCAAGCAAAGCTCAAGTCGAGAAACTCTGAGATTGCTCATTTGAAGACACTGAAGAAGAAGATCGAGGATGAGGTGGTATATTTCCTTTTTAATTATAATTCACGTTATAAAAAACTGTATCCATCAAGATTTTCTATATTTCAATGATTACCATATTTTTCTTTCAGAAATCTCTCACTCCTACAACGCTCATTTCAACGAAACTTCCGGTTGTTGGCTATATCAACATTATCTTCATGTTTTTCTTTTTTGTAAGTGGGATGATAAAACAATCATGTACTAATTGTAATATTTCAGGGGCGTCCTCACAATAACAAGGATGTTCCGCCATCCACATTAGTAGCTTTGTTTGTGCTTCTTTGGATCAATGTCGTGATGGGGCTCTTTGATATTGTCGCGGTGCACATTAAACGCATTACCGAAGTCGATGCCAAACACATAACTATACTGCAGCTTGAGGTGAGCACGGACCTAATGATAAGTTATGTTTTCAGCAAAGTGTGAGGAAAAATCTCTCCTGCGGAAGAATCTATTTGGGTGCGGCTGGTTATGGAGCGAATAGTAACCTAGAATAGTTTTGACAACTAATAAGTAAAATTGATCTCGAGTGTTTTTTTAGGAGGACGACATCCTTTTGGAGGAGGCAATTATAAATGGCACCGACGATCTTTCTGAACTTCCCCCTCCTCGAACTATTAGAATGAGCAAGGCTAACGATGGTCTTTTCGGATTTGTCATGATGAATTCTTACATCTGGGACGTTCTTCCCTGTTCACCCGCGGCCCTTCAAGGACTGGTTCAGAGCGATCGAGTATTGACTCTCAATGGAATTAGCATTTCCACCTTCTCCAATCTTGAGATGTGCAAGCTCCTGGCTAGTGTCAATGGAGAAACTGAGTTTGTCGTTCAGTATGATCCAAAGTTTCTGAGTGATATTCAAACGATCACAAGATTAAACAGCCAAAAGATGAGACGAAAAGGAGAATTCGATCGGAAAGCAAAATAGATTGTTCGACTCCTAGTGATTTTCGTTCACTCCTGTGAATTGTATCACATTAACTACCTCACAACTCTCTTTACTGTACGTGATTGAATAAATAGTTCAGTGATGCTGTGATCTTTTTTCCGATATTACATGGATCACAACTATTATGTGCTTGTACAAACTTGAAATGATAGATAAACTATTCATACATTTTATCGTATAAAAACTGTTCATAATTAATTAAATAGGAAGGAATGAACGGTTAGATGGAAACTATGAACACTTGTATGAATCTAAGATATCTGCAATGATTCTTTCCTGAACCAGGAAGCAGCGTTGTCGGAGGGCTTGGGATGTGTGTTAGTGTAGAAAGGAAGTGCCGAAAAGACTAATTGCGTACGAATATAGAGACATTTGAGGTCAGTGAGATCATCTGTTGAGCGAACATCGTGTCAAAATGAGCGAATTCATACTCACCATGGTATAGTAGCTCTTCACTGCCATAGAAGCAGCGATATAACCCCTTCAGATAATACCCCTTCAAGTAAAACACTACCCGAAGCAATGCTTCTTCTCTCAATCTTATTAGAGTGCAGTTGAGAGAAGTGGAGTTCCTCAATTATCTATCTCTGTCCGCACATCAATACATGTATTCCTTCTCCCAGAAATATCATACAAATCGCTGTACGGATGATGTTTCTAGCTTTTTCCATTCTTCTGAACGCACTATATCGGTAACATGGCTGTCTCATTTCCCTCGTCTTTTTTCACCTCCACTTCGAGTAGCTCATTCGACTAATGAAGTTGGACATCTATTCGCCATGAGTCAGTACGGTACCTCGCAATCGTCAGCTTGGAGAAAATGGCATAATTCTGCTCAACCAGATCGTTGATGACTTCATTGATGGATCTTCCATCGCATGCGAGTTGGATTAGACAACTGTGAAAGTTTTCTCATATTCAGAAGTCATCATGGTGGAGAGAATATGAGACAAATAAAAGACTCGTGAAATAGCACAATAGAGTGGAAAGAGTGAACCAAGAAAGAGTGGGGGGAAAAGACTAGGACTCTCCGTAAACAGGCAAGGAGGTACAATCATGCCCACTATGGAATCGGACTGAGAGTCTTTCCTTTCTCTTCTTCCTCCTAATGGAAGAACTGACTCGCATGAAGTCTCACGGAAATTACGCCAGTCCATTACGAGCTCGAGCGCAGTACGGAATGGCACTCTACGATAGCGTTGCTGAATCGGATAGTGCTCTCTGCATTCTATACAATCTCTGACCGATTAGAGCGACGAGGCAGGCAGAACTACTCAACGATTAGAGTCTCGCTCAAGATCTGATCAAACTCTTGATTTTATCCTTACTGAAGCCAGGGCATGGTGTCCGACTGGCATGCCGACGCAGGCAGGTTCGACTCCCGCCCGCAGGTAACGTTTTGCAAGAGGTAGAGAAAGGCGCGCGCCCCAACCACTAGTCTCCGTCAAGCGTTCCCTGCGGTAGGCCGCACTAAACAGAAAGGAGTACGGTAAGAACTAATGGGCATGGTGTCTGACTGGCATGCCGACGCAGGCAGGTTCGACTCCCGCCCGCAGGTGATGTTTTGCAAGAGGCAGAGAAAGGCGCGCGCCCCAATGGGCATGGTGTCTGACTGGCATGCCGACGCAGGCAGGTTCGACTCCCGCCCGCAGGTGACTATGATGAGCGTTCAATAAGAGAAATGGTCCATTTATGGATTGGTTTATCAAGTACGAAACATTAAGCGGAGAAAATGCAAATATCAGTTAATGCAGGTTGCTAATTAATATTTCGGAAAATAACGTGTAATATGGAAACGAAGTACGGAAACGGTCATTCGAATAGACGAGCCCTCACACGAGAGAGTCTCCATGAATCATGATGTAGGTATTGGGGCAGAGAACTGCCTCTTTCTGCTCCTGAAACATCTGTTAATCTGCTGAATAATGTTGCCTGTCCGAATGACCATGTCTCTGAAACCATGCCCCGTTGAAGTGATAACTAGCAACCACAAATCGAGTGTGTAGGGCGCGCACTCGCATCCGTCTGGGCAGCTACCATTCTTCGGAAGCGCTCTTCTCTTGTACGTCCTCCGACGCTGGGAAAAAGATTCCAAGAAATCGACCGTCTGTGATAAGGAATGAAGACCCATCCATTGTCTTCGACAAAAGCACTATCTTGAAACCATTCTTCGGAAGTTCATCACATTTGGCGAACAGGTTTCAATAGAATTTGAGGTCTCATTCGCAATGCAATGGATTCTTGTCCTCACCATCAGGTGTAGTACCGCTCATTTTCCCTGCAGCTCCCATTCCTTCTCCGTTGATGGTCCATTGAGCAGCATCAGATCAGGAGATGTTGCCCTCCAATGAAAGATGGTGTTAACGATATCAGTCAGACATGGTACCTCTGAATCACTAGCTTAAATATATCAGCATACTTCTGCTCAACCAGATCGTAGATGACTTGACTTCATCGATGAAACCTTCCATCAGATAGAGTTGGATTAGACAACTGCAAGAGTTCTCATATTCCGAATTCATCATGATGGAGAGAATATTAATTCGACACCATCGACGGACCTCCGTTCTACGTAACAACTTACAAATATTCTCTTGTAAACGTGCCCCCATGACGGAATAAATAATGAATGAATGAATGAATGAATATGAGACAAATAAAAGAGTCGATGGTCCACTAAAAACTCAAGAACTCGGTTGGTTTTGAAGCTACGAGGACCCCGTTTTTTTGGGAAAGCACCGAAAAACGTCGATCATTATGATTCCGTTTTGACCTAAGACCGTCCCTCTACGCGGAATTAGCCCTCCTCTCTAATGTCCCTCCACGTGCCTCTCCTCGCGTCTCCCAAAAAGGGGCAGTTGGCGGGTCAATCGAGAGGAGGGCTAATTCCGCGTAGAAGGACGGTCTTAGGTCAAAACGGAATCATAATAAGCCATGTTTTTCGGTGCTTTCCCAAGAAATGGGATCCTTGTAGCTTCATAAGAACCCCGCAAGCGTCATTTCAGTAAGCAACTTGAGAGTCTTTGCCGCTGAGAGAGGGGGAAAAGATTTTTTGCGGGTACCCGTCGCCTCTCTCGCGTAAGTCGGGTAATTACAGCAAGCCCTCTCTCTCTCTCTCATCGGGTATCCGTCTCGGGGCCGTTTCGAGCGCGATAAAATCGAGTACCCGATACCCGAAACGGCGACACTAATGCCCACTGTGGAATCGGACTGAAAGAGTCATCCTCTTCTCCCTGCTAATGAAAGAACTGACTCGCTTGAAGTCTCAAAGAAATTACGCTACTCCATTAGAGCTCGGGAGCTGTACGAAAAAGCACTCAACAATAGCGTTGCTGAATCGGGTAGTGCTCTCTTCATTCTACACAATCTCATACCGATCAGAGCGAGTAGGCAGCTTACAAAATGATCTACTATTCGATCCTACAGCATTACTCAACGATTAGAGTTTCACCCCTCGAATATGGTCAGCAAAATTGATTAAAAAATAATGAGCGTTCAATGAGCGCTGAAAGAAAGGACAAAAAAGAAAGGACAAAAGGTAAATAAATGGAACTGATCAGCAACAATCAGTTCATGTGTAGTAAGCAGTTTGTACTCTAGCTACGCTCTTATTCTCCACATTCTCCCCCTTCTTTCACACATATTATACAATTTCACTAGAGCTAGTTGTTGTCTTTGCTGCTGAAAACATAGTGGAGTATTAACATCTTTACCTTTTGTACAAAATATTGATTTGCAGTTTTCCACGTAAAAGGAATCCGCTCTTCAAGATGATTATGTCTCCGCTGAGCTGAGGTCACTGCCTGATCTCTCGTTTTTACATTGGGTGTTCATTGCGCTGTATGAAATTATTATAGCTGGCCTCTCGCTTTCAGCATAGACGCTTAGAAAATCCGTACTTAGAGGAAGGGGCGTTCATCAGAGAAAGGAGGTGAGAGAAAAACTTTAAAAAAAACCGTTCGATGGGAGGAAAGAAAAATGAGGGCAAAATTTAGTCATTGCTTCCATGCAGTGGATAAGGGCGTTCATCTCGGATAACGTTGCTGTTAAAAGATTCGGAAACACAAGGACATGGGCCGATTATCTCTGGCAAAGTCTTTCTACCAATTTCAGATGTGTTTGACGTATTCGTCTTGGAGATCTCCTCGACTATGCAAGAACAAATGTGTACAGGTATATACAACCTTAGTTGATACAATGCGTTCTTTTCACGATTTATTCTTATTTCCCTCAACTTTCTGATGGCGTGGAAAAAGTCAAAGGAGAAGAGAAAACATTTGAATTCCCGCCATTGCGTATCTGACTTCCCAGTGAAGCTAGCGACTTGAACCTTCGTTTTTGGGCTGGAAAGAGGATTTCCACCCCATATTCCAAATTTCAAGCTTCATTGGGAGCTGAATATATCGGCTGTCAAACAGTCGACTCATTGGGTTACCGCACCTTCCATCCCAATGATCCATAGTACAAATATTAATGAAAACAATGCAGTTGTAATGGAAAATTGGAGCAAAAATAGATATCAGTCCGACTCTGCAGCAAAATTCAGAAACTACGAATTGTAAATTCTTTGAATTTCAGTTTCACCTTATTAGATTAGTGTTTTCACGGAATTGTGCCATGTAGTGTATAAAATAATTCATTCGATTCTGTGGATTTTTTTTGCGTTTACGAGTTCGAAACTCGACTGATATCTCCTCCTCTCTTTTTACTTGTTTGATATTTGATGTTGAGGGTGAATCATCGTCTCTTGTAGTGATCTTGTTCGTATGAACGGTAAGTGTTCATTCCTCCCTTACTGTCTACAGTAGGGCCGGCATACAAAATAGACTATTTTGTCTACTTGAAAATTGCTATTTCATTGAAATAGCTGTGAAACATAATTAAGTGTGATACAAGTAAAACCTTGAACGATTAATGACGGAATGGGGTAATGGGAGAACTACTCTGAGAAACTGGTCCGATTCGTGGGTTTTACTAAAAGCCTAAAAACCTAATTATGAAGGATCAATGGAAGATAACCAATGGTTCTAAGAGCTTGAATCGGAATCCAAGATATGAGGCCGTTTGCGTTAGGATCAACAAGGCCACAACAGGGGACTGGAACAGTTTTAAAAAATCCGATATGCCCAAAAGTTGACCCAAGGGGTAACTTTCGATTCTGAATCGTTTGGTGGAGCCCGATTTTCGATCTGAGCCTTCTGAATTCCGGTACGGCACGACGTCAATTTGGCCAAAATCCGTTTCTGCGATAAAATCCTAGTTTACTCATGTGATGAATCTTTTCGTGACTTCCAAACCCAATCAATCTTATTCAGACTATTCGGGTGTTCTGAACAGGGTTAAAGGTGCATCAGCAATTCTCAATAATAATCGCACTATAACACTGAGAAAATCTGATGCTGATGGATTCTTCGGAATTCATATGTTCAAGTCTGCTGTTTCGGGAGTTCATTCGGGATCAGATGCGGAGATCCAAGGAGTAAAACGGGGAGATGAGATCATTTTCATAGACGGAATAGACCTGCACCGATATGATCAATATTCTGAAGAATAGAGCCATAGTCACAGGTTCCGTTACTCTGGTGGTACTGTATAATCCAGCGAAACTGTCTGAAACTGAATGAATGTCTAATGAAATTCATGACTGATCCTATTCGTTATCTCGTTAGCCATTTGTTGCGTGTATCTCTATTGCACTCTACCGCACATGCATTATGCTGATAAATGAGATCATCTATTTACATTACTGAATCGTCTTAGCACCTGAATCACTAAAATTATTTTCCTTGATTTTTTTTGACAGAATGGAATTTAGACAAGGGATTTTATTTCGGAAAAGAATGATGAGAACGAAAGGAAAGTCTCCGTTCTCTTCACTGATTTGTGCCAGCCGAAACGACGCCGGGATATTGATTTATCGACTTGAAAACGCTGTCAACAACAAAGCAAGGGTAAATTGAGAGAAGGGTTATCACAATAATCGTAATTCACGCATTCTCCACTTGAGTGCGAGTTGTGGCAATAGAGATCGAGATGGTCAACTCACCTACTCCATCAACTGACGATTCATTAGATGAGGATTCATACGAATTGATTGGTCAGTGATTTTAATGAGCGGCCATTTTTTTTGATAACTCTGTGAGACCGCTTTGACCTTAGCCGAAGATTTCTCAGATAAGATCACTGAGAGCGTTTTTACAGAGAATAAAACCATCGATCGATGGGTTCGAAAATATGAGGAGAAAAGCATGGAACTTGAGGTAAGAATTGAAACAAATGACATTCAAAACGCAAATTTATTTCAGGAAATGACTAATGCCGTTCATCTTCTCAAGAATTCACATGACGAGGAACTGTTCCAGAAGGAGATGGAAATATCACGATTGAAGCAGTTTATTGAGAAGACAATGAAAGAACTGGTTAGATTGCATGCAAGGTTCTGAGAAAATTAATTACTGTTGCAGGAGAGATTAGATTCAGGCAACTACCTACTCAGTGAAGATGAAGGTTTTAACGCACTATACCCAGTATTGGAAGGAAACAATCAAGACCAATCTGTGAACCACATACCTCATCGCACTGTAGAAAAGACAAAGGGATGATGATCAGAGTTTCTTCGGGATCGAAACAATCGGATCTTATATCTCAAGTGTCAGTTATGGATGTCACGCTGATCTTCATTATGTGAACAAAGGAGATGAGATCATTTCAATTGACGGAATGGACATTCTGAATCTATCGGAGAAGAAACTTTCAATGCTGAAGAATAAGGCAATAACAGCGGGAAAGACTACCCTGGTCCTTTCGTGCATTCCCAGCCAAGACAATGATCAAGAATATATTGTCAGACATGTAATCGCATATTTCCTGCTTGTAATTCTTTGCCTTTTCTTGATTTATTTTGTCAAATTCGTGAATGTCATTATTTATTGAAATGTGAAATGAGACTGACAATACTCGCATTGACCTGCTTCTTCTGTCTGCTTCGAATACCGTTTGTATTTCTCAGTAATATTTATTAAACATTAGAAATAAATCGCTCAGTTTTAGAAAGATACATTTGAAATTTCAAGATATAATTTCGATTATTTCCGTCAATGAAGTATCTATGATTTCTAGAAAAAAAGCACACACAACTCCATCAATCAATCCCTTTTTTGACATCAGCGATACGGGCACACAATACACTCGCAATTGTCAGAAAAATTACTATTCGATGCACAAAGTAATATATTGACGATATCCCTATCAATTGTGCCAGCCGAGTTGACGCCTAGATATCGATCGATTGATTCTCATTCACTGTGCGCCGAACTGCCGATTTTAACCGTTTTTCGATCATTACTTTTTTCATTCACTGTTTTATGAGCTCTAATGCCCAAATTCGAACTCTACGTGAAAAGTTACATAAGAATAAATTGTAGTCAGATTTTTCCGAGAAGCAATTTTTTCGACTTTTCCATGACCCCGGTATCATGGTCACGATCCGAAAATAGACCATTACGGGGGGTTCAAGGTCCGAGTGAAATTTTGTTTTATCTAAGATATTTATCACTCTACACCATAGAGAGTTTGGGCGGGGTCAACGAGAGAGACCAACCTATTTCGTCAGTCTTAACTCATTGGCTACCTCGCCAAATTTTTCAAATTTCTCTGGAAACCCCCAAATGTCCGTTATGGGGTTCGATAGAGAATTGCAAGGGCTACAATATGCACATAGTGAGAGCTTGCAGTTTTTCGATATTTGAAAATGATGGCCGAAAAAGTGAAAAAAGAGACGAAAACATCGATTTTCCAATCCAATAGGGTTCGATCGGGATGTCTTATTTTTGGTTTCTGGACATGCCCAATACAACGCAAAAGAGATTTTGAGTCTAGCTTGTCGCGTTAAAAAAATATGATTTTTCGATTTTCAACATTTGTTCATCATTAATTCTCCAGGAGGAACTCAAATCAGGAATTCTGTAGTGCTATGTGTAATACGGGGCCAAGGGGTGTACATGCACGAAGTATGGGCCTGCAGTTCCTATTCCGGGGGGACGTGTCCGGGGGGTGGTCCTAAATTACCGATCCGCTCTCTTAACGGAGACCTTGGAATGCACTTCGTCCTTCAATCATTCATTGTTAATGGAGCCATCCGTGGATCTTAGGCATATCTGCAAGGTGTTAGACCTGGAGAACAGATAATTGCCATCGATGGGCTGAACATCGAGCTAGCGGATGTCAAATGAACTCAGTGGAAACTACGCACCATCGATGGTTCCACTTCTCTAGTTCTTAGATATAATCCCAAACTCTTGAGAGAGATTGAAAGTTTGCATAGAAATGTCTGTTTGTGTGTTTTTTTTTTATATTTGTGATTGTCATCATCGTCCTAATTGTATTCGAGAACTAGAAATATTTTGGTATTCGAAATTAATATGAACTGTATTTAATCATCGATCCTGTTACATTTTTATAGCATTACAACTTTCAAATAAATACTGTTTTTACATGTGTCTTTTCTTTCGATTCCTATCTTGTGTAGACAATGTTTGATACTTTTCCATTGTTTTTTTTCTATGCAAAATAACCCGAAGGAATTATCAAGCAAAACATAAATTTTGAAAATGAATACAATATCATATGTTTGGGCAAGTAAAATCATGTATATGAGTCCGTTCGCGTTATGATCAACAAGTGCCGGGAACAGGTAAAACATGAGATAGGCTCAAAAGTTGGCCCAAGGGGTAACTCAATTCTGAATCGATTGGTGGAGCCAGATTTTCGATCTGAGCCTTCTGAATCCCGGTACGGCACGACATCAATTTGGCCAAAATCCGTTTCTGCAATAAAAAATCAAGGGGGGAATTGGCCGAAATCACGAAAGGGGGAATTTGCCGAAATCACGCATACCCTACCAGAATTTTATTCTCTGCAAAATGAAAAAAAAATTAAGGCTCTATCTTTTTTCGTTATCGAGAAAAGGTCGATTTTTGACAGAAGAAGTTACACTCGGAAACCCACTAAAACAAGAAAGAGCATGTTCTCCTGATCATTTTGGTATATGGGGTGAAGGATTTCATCTCTGCCATAGTGGTTTCCCATCGGTTTTAGTGTCGCCAACTCGCGTTTTTGGCAGTTTTTTGAGTATAACTTTTTTGTTTCGTCTTTTCATGACCTCGCACATAAAAATTCGGTTTCTACGAGCAAAAATACATCAGAAACGCCTATACTCACGTAATTTCGAAAATTTTTTTTTAAACCTGTGACGTCGTCGTCGAGGTCGATTTTCGGGTCAAAAAATAAAATTTAATCATATTTGTTTAACGCGACAAGCTAGACTCAAAATCTCTTTTGCGTTGTATTGGGCAGGTCCAGAAACCAAAAATAAGACATCCCGATCGAACCCTATTGGATTGGAAAATCGATTTTTTCGTCTCATTTTTCACTTTTTCGGCCATCATTTTCAAATATCGAAAAACTGCGAGCTCTCACTATGTGCATATTGTAGCCCTTGCAATTCTCTATCGAACCCCATAACGGACATTTAATTTAATTTTCTTCCTTGGGGGTTTCCAGAGGCGAGAAAGCGCCGAACTGCCGATTTTAACCGTTTTTCGATCATTACTTTTTTCATTCACTGTTTTATGAGCTCTAATGCCCAAATTCGAACTCTACGTGAAAAGTTACGTAAGAAAATTGTAGTCAGATTTTTCCGAGAAGCAATTTTTTCGACTTTTCCATGACCCCGGTATCATGGTCACGATCCGAAAATTGACCATGATGGGGGGTTCATGGTCCGAGTGAAATTTTGTTTTATCTAAGATATTTATCACTCTACACCATAGAGAGTTTGGGCGGGGTCAACGAGAGAGAGGGAGACCAACCTATTTCGTCAGTCTTAACTCATTGGCTACCTCGCCTATGGAAACCCCCAAGGAGGAAAATTAAATTAAATGTCCGTTTTTTTTGTTGATATTCTCGAAAAGTTGCTTATATTCAGTCTTTCGATCGTAACTTTTTTGTTTCGAGATTTGGTGAGCTCTAGTGTAGAAATTCGGTGTCTACGAGCAAAAATGAACCAGAAACTCATATAGTGACGTACTTCTGAGAATTCGACTTTTTGGACAAAAATTACCATCAACCCGTGGTCATGGAAAAGGCGAAAAAATTGCAAAAAAAAGTAATGATCGAAAAACGGTTTAAATCGGCAGTTCAGCGCATTCTCGCCTCTAAAAACCCCCGAGGAGGAAAATTTAATTAATCGTCCCATAGGGGATTCGATAGAGAATTGCAAGGGCTACAATATGAACATAGTGAGAGCGTGCAGTTTTTCGATATTTGAAAATGATAGCCGAAAAAGTGAAAATGAGACGAAAATATTGATTTTCCAATCCAATAGGATTCGATCGGGATGTTTTTTTTGGGTTTCTGGACATGCCCAATACAACGCAAAAGAGATTTTGAGTCTAGCTTGTCGCGTTCAAAAATAATGGATTTTCGACATTTGTTCATCATTAATTCTCCAGGAGGAGCTCAAATCAGGAATTCTGTAGTGCTATGTGTAATACGGGGCCAAGGGGTGTACATGCACGAAGTATGGGCCTGCAGTTCCTATTCCGGGGGACGTGTCCGGGGAGTGGCAAATATGGTCGCAAATTAGCGATCCGCTCTCTTAACTCCTTCAGTGAGGGTCACCGTACGAATACTCATCGGTTCGGGTTCTTCATTGTCTTTCTTGACTGCATGGGGGATCGAAGGAGTCTCATCCGAGGTCTTCTTCGGTGTTTCTTTCATGTCCTTCGATGCGGAGACGAGAGGAATGTTGACGGAACTCGCATCGGCAGTCGTATCTTCCGTCTTCTGAAACGAATCATGTGAGACCAATGATTAAAAATATATAAACTGTCTCCGATCTAAATAATACACTCATGGACGCTTCTAATTCCTAAAGGATCATCTCGGATGAAGAACTTTTTCTTCAATTTTTTCAGATCAGTTATAATATTATTATCAAAACTACGTTCAACCAATTTACTTCTTATTGATATTTTTGAGAAATCGTTTCCTTAAAACACCTTTACTACCTGTGGCATTCCTTAATAGCACTGAATTCGATACAACACGTTTAGATCGGCACCACACCCTCCCCATTGATTGCCATTAATACATGCCATAGGGAACAATGCGCTTTCATTGGCCTATTCAAACATTCACAGGCTTTCC